>OX637587.1:6784058-7471112 GCA_951800085.1 Comarum palustre
AAAAAAACTCATGGATGAAGTCACAAAGTCTATAACTAACATGAGAAAATGACTACTCTTATAGTGATACAAGTCACGTAAATCAGTAGACTATCTGCAAATCGAAATTGTTCTTGAAATCGAACCCACCAAAGGCAAACTTTGAAGGTATACGAGGAACACAAGAAATGTCTACTGTTTAGATACTAAAGTCTACCTTTCACATGAGAAATGTCTACAGTTTACACGAGCCAATTCACACACGAATGTATACTTTCTAGAAATCAAAAGTTTGAATGTCTACGAGGAACACATGAAAAATCTACCTTCTACATGAGCATTCTCTCGTTAAAAGGTAGACTTTCTGGAAATCAAAAAACTCATGGATGAAGTCACAAAGTCTACAGCTAACATGAGAAAATAACTACTCTTTTGGTGATACAAGTCACGTAAATCAGTAGACTTTCTGGAAATTGAACCCACCAAAGGTAAACTTTGAAGGTATATAAGGAACACGAGAAATGTCTACTGTTCAGATACTAAAGTCTACGTTTTGCATACAGTTTACATAAGTCAATTCACACACGAATGTAGACTTTCTCAAAATCAAAAGTTTGAATGTCTACGAGGAACACGTGAAAAATCTACCTTCTACATGAGCATTCTCTCGTTGGAAGGTAGACTTTCTGGAAATAAAAAAACTCATGGATGAAGTCACAAAGTCTACGACTAACATGAGAAAATGACTACTCTTTTGGTGATACAAGTCACGTAAATTAGTAGACTTTATGGAAATCAAAATTGTTCTTGAGAACGAACCCATTAAAGGCAAACTTTGAATGTCTACGAGGAACACGAGAAATGTCTACTGTTCAGATACTAAAGTTTACGTTTCGCATGAGAAATGTCTACAGTTTACACGAGCCAATTCACACACGAATGTTGACTTTCTGGAAATCAAAAGTTCGAAGGTCTTCGAGGAACACGTGAACGCTCTACCTTCTACAAGAGCATTCTCTCGTTGAAAGGTAGACTTTCTGGAAATCAAAAAACTCATGAATGAAGTCACAAAATCTACAACTAACATGAGAAAATGACTACTCTTTTGGTGATACAAGTCACGTAAATCAGTAGACTATCTGGAAATCAAAATTGTTCTTAGGATCGAACCCACCAAAGGCAAACTTTGAAGGTATATGAGGAACACGAGAAATGTCTACGGTTTGGACGAGAAATGTCTATTGTTCAGATACTAAAGTCTATGTTTGGCATGAGAAATGTATACAGTATACACGAGCCAATTCACACATGAATGTAGACTTTCTGAAAATCAAAAGTTCGAAGGTTTACGAGGAACACGTGAATGCTCTACCTTCTACATGAGCATTCTCTCGTTGAAAGGTAAACTTTTTAGAAATCAAAAAACTCATGAATGAAGTCAGAAAGTCTACACCTAACATGAGAAAATGACTACTCTTTTGGTGATACAAGTCACGTAAATCAGTAGACTTTCTGGAAATCGAAATTGTTCTTGAGATCGAACCCACCAAAGGCAAACTTTGAAGGTGTACGAGGAACAAGAGCCAATTCTACGGTTTGGACGAGAAATGTTTAAAGTTTCTAGAGAAAAAAGTTGGCTAACGTCGTTGTAACGCACAACATTGTTAAACGAACTCACACATCCATTGTAACACCGTTAACCCAAGTTAAATACCTCAAATCTCCATACGTGTCTCTCATTCTGCTCCCTCAGTTGCTTAATTTCACTCTCTAGTCTTGAGTCTCGACTCCGGAAAAATCTTATGCAAATCCACCCAAAACCCAATAGACCCAGAATTCCACCTCTAAAATCCCAATTTCAAAATTCCGAATTTATGGCTCAAAGTTTTTAGCCCTAGATATGCCGCCGTCCAAAAAAAACCCCAAATCCAAACCCGCACCGAAGAAGTCACATGTGCCGAAGCCCCCAATAGCTGCTAAGAAAAGGCCCAATACCTCGGCCGTAGATGGAGGTACAAGAAAGAGTTCGCTATTGGCTAGATCTTCAACAAGCTCTGACACTGTCTCTGATATTCAAGTGGAGCAGAAATTGGTTGAGAAGAAGCCGAAGCTGGCGATTCCCGATTCGGTTGAACCAAGCTCTGCGGTGGTTGTGGCGTCGATGCCCGACACCTCAACGAAACCTGATGAGTTGGTGGAGTCAACTGAAGCCCTACTGAAGATGAGGTCCCCAATTAAGCCCAGCTGAAGAGAAACACAAACAGAGGGGGTGTCTTCTTTAATTATTTTGTAAGTGTACTTGGTTTGCTGCTTTGATTGCTTCAATTATGTTTGTATGGGTATTGACTGTATGTTTTTGCTTTGATTTTGTTTGCTTTAATTCAGCTTTATCAAACACAAGACACACAAGACAGCCAATCCCCAATAGAAGCTGACTCATACTGTGAGCATTCCTTCTTGCATTATATTTTGTATGTGTTGTTAGTGACTATATCTGTTAAGAGGATTGATTTTATTTCAGTTCCGCATCGAGGCTTCACAAGAATGAAAATCGTTTCCGCCTGAGGAAAAAGAGAACTACAAAAAGCCACTATCAAAGCCCTCAGATGCTTCTGATGAGGATTATGGGCAATTGGTTACACTTGAGACTAGATGCTCTCTGAAGTGCTTCAGAGGAGTGGTTTGTAAGTTTGGCCCTAAGAAGAAGGCAGCGTGTGAAGAGCTCAGATTTGGTGCGTTTTTGAAGATGGCTGTGAAATCAATTCGCCACTCGATGGTCCCCGCTCTTGTGGACTTGGTAGACCCCGAAGAATGTACTATTAATGTGCATGGGAATTCGCTTGACATTTCTACGGCTGATGTTGCATGAGTGATGGGGCTGCTGAACGATGGGGAGGAGGTCATTTCTATTGGTTCATTTAGGGACTGCCCTGGGTTAATGGATATAGTTTGTCAGTTCTCTCGGTCTGACGGGAAGGTTTATGTGAAAGAGTTGGCAGAATATTTGGTAAATCCTGAAACGGCAGTCGACGAAAAATTCAAGCGTGTGTTTGTTATGCTCACACTTAGCACCATCCATATACAAGACGTTAGAGTTTGGGGTCCTTTCGGATTTCAGAGTTTGAAGTTCTTTCGGTTAATCATAGAGACCGGGTTGAGTTTCTTGATCGGTTTCACGTGCAGACCTAAAAGTAGGTTGCATGTGAGGAAGAGTGTTGGAGAGGAATTGGTCCTTTTATACTACAGAGAAACTCTTCAATTCTGACTTATTTGGACACCACAACAGTGTGGGGTGGTAGGTCATATGGTTGTTACACATTTTGTGGGAAGCTGCTAATTGTACCTTCCTTTAGTGCCTCAGTTCAATATTCTAGTCTAGCTTCAAGCCTTTTGCAGAGATCCTGTAATTCCTTGTTCATTTTAGTAAAGTAGGGTTTTGAATTCCTATAGTCCTGTTACTCCTGTATAAGAAGTAAACTGTGGAGGGCCGAGGAATGTTGCGGGTTTAGAGACTTCATATTTTAATAGCCGGAGTAACTGAACTGTAGCTTATAATCAACATTAAAAAGGTTAACTTGAAAAAATCGACGAAGTGATTATAGCGCAGTGTTAAGCGCATCTACTACGTATTGACAAAGTCATAGGTTCGAGTCACCATGAGAGTAGGAGTGAAATCCTTTGATTTTCTTTTTAAAAAGAGAAAAAAAAAGGTTAACTTGAAACTGAACATGTACCCTACATTCCCTAGTTGCTTACCAAGAGCAGTTTCTTATTCTTCACACATCAAAGCATAGCCTTACTCTAAAATATAGGAGATCATTCATCCAAACATACTTACAGGTCACAGCTGAAGCTTTATTCTCTCAGACATTCTCATAATATCTGAGTAGATCCTATCACCTCCAATCTGTGCGCCAGTGGCCCCGGCAGCAATGCGTAGGACATCTTCTATTAATGCCACATTTCCCATAATGTCAACATGTGCACCACTCTCTGTACCCCTTCCCTCAAGCAAACTACTAGGTCGCTTGTGCCGGTATTCCCTTACATAGGTAGCAACACCGGAAGGGTTGAACCTGGTTTTTCCTCTCCACCCTTTGGAGCACATGTATCCAGCACTCAATACAGGCACGGTATCATCACCGTCAACAAAATGTGCTCCATTTTTAAGACAACTGCCTGTCTCTCCATCTGCTGAGCTATCAATACGGAATGGGATGCTCTTGCACTTGTCAGAAGGAGACGTCTTGTATATGTATGATCTTTCAGTTGGGAGTCCAACACCATATAAACAGTATATTTCCAAATCTGGAGCAACAGGTAACCTAAAACAAGTAATCAACTATACACAGTGAGGTTATATGGAACCAAAAAGATCAAAAAGTATTAAAACTCGTGCATTCCGTGAAATCCTGAATTAGCATTAGCGTGCTTCTTTTTGAAACTTGATAAATGTATTTGAAAGAATGATCATTTAGAAGCAAAAATTTGGTCCTTGCAAGGGAGAGAAAGGATCAATTGCTATCAGTATCAATTTCTGTGATGAAAGACATGTCAACAAGATCTTGTTAACGGAGTTATTATTATGATTATTTATAAAAAATATGATGTCACCATTGTCATTTTAATTACTAATGACTATGCATAGGCTATTGAAAAAATAGAAAAAATGCAATAAAATTGTGTGTGCATGTGTGTGTAAGAGAAGATATTTATGCTAAGATTAAGACAGAGGAAGACACGACTAAGTAAGCGAAATTCTCTAGAACACTGCATGCTTACTTGGTCTCAAGTGGATTGGACCAGTACTTGTAATGGTCATATTTAGGATTATCAAGATTATCAGCTATTTCATGAGAGAAGTGAGCCTCAGCCCGTTGCATCATTTTTGGAGCCACAAACCGTAGCAGATCATAAAGGGTTTGAACTGTGTAAGCCTTATTTTCTGCAATTTTTCTTATGCTTTCCCTGCTCACCTCATCATATTCAGTCCACACCTCTCCACATGATGAGTTCAAATTGGTAGGAAAATCCCTGTGCAGAAGTTCCTGCTTAGTTGTTAAAAACAAATTATTAATATCATCGTTATGAAAGAAGATCATCATTTTAATACATATAGAATGCAATGATATACCAGAAAGGTTTCTTGTATTGAATACAGAATAATTTAGTATTCACCAAAAATACAATGTAATAATATACCAGATATTGCTATCAGTATCAATTTCTGTGATGAAAGACATGTTTACCTTTCATTCAATGGAAACAAGGATCAGAAAAGGGTTCTTGATCAAGCATATTCATAATATGGTTATTCTACTACTGTGAAGTATTGAAATCAAATATACTCCATTTCTTTCTCAACAACAGGTAATTATATTGGAAAATAAAAAACTTCTACTGGAACCTCCAATTGCTCATAAACTATCCAATAAAGATATGGTTAAGACTTTTAAAGACGGTACGAAACAAAGGATGTACTAGTTCCCACTAACTATAGCAAGGTTACTGTAAGAGGGTTTTTTGGATGTGACCACAATGCTGTATCGATTCTAAGTAATAGTTACATCAGAGTTCCAAATGTCCTAAATTATCAGTCGGGATAATGGGAATGAACAAGACGAACACTTGTCAATATAATTTTCAAAAAATTAGTTGCTTTAATTATTTGTGAGAAAGAATAGAGAGGTTCAATTCTGGTGAGGCATCTGAAGTCTGTTAGCAAACTGCAGAAAATTCAACTAATCATATCAACTAAAGAGAAATGCTATTTTTATCCAGAGAGAGAAATGCTACTATTAGCAGGGTACTCTGGAAGAGAGTACCATGCCAGTTCTTTGTGAAAGAATTGTTAGAGGCTTCACTAGAATAGTTTTGTCATACTTGCATCACTTTAATTATGTCATGTGTGTTGAGTATTTTACCAGAAATTCCACTCAGGATATTTTTTAAGTTTCATACTTCAAAAAATCAAGCAAGTACCCTTATATCATGACCAGGAAGATCTGAACAGGGTAATTCTGATGATTCCTTGCCAAAAGAGATTATTCTTCCATACTTCATAGGTTCTTTTACTTGTAAAATTATATTTCCGTTGCTATTGTTGTACTTGGTGTCACCAGGAGTGGAATGCAGATATTTCTTCTTTGTCAAGTCACAGCTATGCCCATCATCAGGAGACCAATCCAAGTTGCCCCAAATGGTTTCTCCTCCTTTTGGCAGCAAGGAAATCAAGGAATCCCAGCTTCGAGATAGCCGCATGAGATGTTTGAAGGTTTGAAGCCCAAGAATTTCAGATTCTAAAACAACAGGAGCCATAGCTCTGCAAGGCCAAGTTAACTTCATCATGTATCGGGCATATGTCAGACTTTTAATAGTTGCAGATATCACTTAAATCAGATATAACTATTTAAGAGTACTAAATAGTGATAATGTCCTTATGCAACCCAATTCTTAATATCAGAATCCGAACACTTCAGGAATAGAACACAGACAAACCTGATGTAAGCAACATCTTTACCCTCAGCAGAAAAAATACTACTAACTGCTTTTGGAACACCAAGAAATGCTGGACCGATATTCATGATTGCTTTGATGTGTGTGGCACACCAACTTGGACCACCACCACCTCCGAAAGGAGGAGGTGTCTCAACCCATTTCATGAAGTGGAGAAAATAAATACTCCCCATAGAATGAGGCACCACAATCACTTTCTTATTGCCATTGATTGCATACATAAGCTCAATTTTACTCTTCAATCTACTAAGTGCTTGGTCTCGAATCTGTTTTTTTTCATTAAAAATATATTAGTGGACTCAGCTTAGACTCTCAAATGGTCTTATAACACTCATGCTTGCTAACTTTTCGATATGGAATTAAAACTTCATGTATGGAACACCAATTAACTCATTAGATGGAGTTCTGAAAGCAAATAAGCCATTAAAAGTACACACAAAAAGTAACTCATCTTTGAGCCATTATTACAAATGGCACAAATTAATACTAAGAATGAATCAGATAAGATTTGTAAAACAAATGAATCACTGCTAAAAGAGTTTGTCACACATGAAAAAGCCAACGAACAGTTGTGTGATTAAGATTATAAAGTTGCACAACTAGATGGTCCGTTATAGAAGCAGCAGGGGAAGAAGTTTACCTCAGTGTTCTGGAAAGAAAGCCTCCAATCATAGGAAGTCATATGTATGTTCTTCCCTTCATAACCAATTTTCGCCAAATTCTTAATGAGGACAGCCCAAACAAAGTAGCCAGGAGCAAAATAGTCAGCTGCAGCAAGTCCGCTAACTGCTCTGACTCGAATTCCTGGAGGGTCCAGTCCTGTTTCAGTGTCCAGTGATAGATGCTCCAACACACACATAGGCCTAAATTATAAACATAATTTGCAATTAGAATTCAAAATCTTAAAAACTTCAATGACATTTTTTTAAATAAGAAAATGTAAGCAAACCTTTTGAAGATCTGTGAGAAACTACCACCCCAAAGTCGCTTCCTGAAAAGGCCTTCAGCACAAGGCCTGCCCTCCCAGAGCTCTAGGCCACCTGTTACAATGCCAGGGACCATAACAACCGGGTGAAGTGGACTAATGCCTTCGCGCCTTAGCCTTGTTCCAAGTGACTCAGGCACTTGAAAACTAGTCAATGCAGGTGGCAAGGTGTTGTACAAAAACAACAGAAGCCACCAAGTTGTACACATGAAACCAATCATCCAACAACAGTTATGTATGCACCTCCACTCCCTCAGTTGCCTCTTGTTCTTGACCCTCTGCTTCTCTTTCACATCATTCTCCAACTTCGGGGTTTCGGCACCAGCTTCATCCTTGTTCTTGGTTTCAGATGATTGAAAGCAGAATGCCGTAAACCTCACAGGCTGAGCATAGCACAGCTTGCAAAGCCGAAGAATCGAAGAGGCCATGAGTGATGAAAGAAAGAATCACCACAATGAACAAGAGCAACTCATCAAGGGAAGCATGCTGTGTGTGAAATATAGAAAGCCTCAAGTGCAGAGAATAAGACCACGTGGTGAAGAAGACATGGGAACTGGAAACTAACATTACACGAATGAAAGTGTAGCTGGGTTAGGCAGCAAATGGGGAAATGTGGTGAACCCAAAAACGCACACCTAACTTGCTCAAAGCTTATTGCTGAGACACTTGTCCTGGTTTTTACATGCAAAACTTCATCAGGTGGCGCCATTCTGGTTTATAAGCAGAGACGGTTTCCAAGGACTGAGAACATGTTTATATAGATTGCTATAAGAGAAGCTAAACATAAAACCTATAATAATCTAGGGGAACCACAACTGCTGTACGCCATGCTCCATGCTGCTGATAAAGAAGAGACCAGCAGCCACACATCACACAGTAACCAACGCACAGCTCACAGAAGAGATGTCATACACGGTATAAAACTTACACCTCTATTCACACTTTAAGTCAACTTAAATTAGATTAGTTCAAAACACTCAGATGGATCCAGCCGGTTGATGGAGCCAGGCTTGGAGAAAATGGCTTGATGGAGCCAGGCTTGGACAAAATGGCTTGATGAAGATGTCAGTAACTGATCCCGACTTCGGGTATAGATGGTTTGAATCACCTTCCCTTGAACTTGAGCACGAATGTAAAGACAATCCTCTTTACGGATTGTCACTTTGAGACTGTATTCCTACCGTTAGGGGGAGATACGAACACCAGTGTTCAAGTAGGAACGACGTGAATGTCATGATTGGTCGCCTCTAAGTCTCAACATGATCCCCAAAGAACTATAGTGACGAGATCAATGCTGCATATGTCTGTAAGGAATGATGTCCTACCAAGAGGACATGGCTCGACCAATTGAGGTGGTCTTGATGTCATGACTCAGCCATATTGAGATGGTCTTGATGCTATCACCTTGTGTGGTGATATAAGGGCGTCATAATGTGGCAACATGGTGTCCTAGGCCTTGTGGCTCCCTGAAGGTTAGGTTGAGGCCCTTGGGTTCGATACACTCGCACTGAGAGAGAAAGCGAGTTTGGCACTACTGGTCCATTGATCAGTGATACTCACTTCGTCTCATGTTAGTCCGAATTGTGACTATCGTTGGGGGACACCTAAATGTCAATCCAATTAGAAAGAGATCTCACTACCAGAAAAAGTATCATAGCCGACGAAAAAAAAATTAACAGGCCGACAAAATTTTTTTCGTCGGCTAAGTGAAATTTTCGTCGGCTAAAGTGGACTTTTAGCCGACGAAATGTTGTGTCGTCGGCTAAAATAGTTTTTTTCGTCGGCTATAGTCTGTGAACTATAGCCGACGATATATATAATTTTGTCGGCTAAAAGTCTTTATATTTCCAGATCTAGACAGCAGCTGATGTGAAAGAAAAAACGAGAGAAAAAGTTTTAGGGTTGGCGAAATTGTTGGGTGTTGTCGAAATCTGTCCGAAATTAGTTTGTGGCGCTATATATAGGTACGTATATGTGTATATATCTTGTTTTTGAGTTGATTTAAGAGTTTTATTTTCGTTATGCATTGATTTTGAGTTTTAATTAGAGTTGATTATATTGTATTTTGAGTGTGATTGAGTTGGTCGATTTGGGTTTGATAATATATATGAAGTTGTTGTTATATATATGCATGTATATATATATTAATTTGATTATATTAATTAATTAGTAATTATTATATATATATGCATGTATATATATATATATATTAATTAATTGTACGTTAATTGCAGATATAATATATATTGAATGATTCGTAAATTTAATTAATTAGCGTTTATACATATATATTATGTTATCTTCTCAAGATATGGATAAGAGTTGGATTTCGCTTCCAAAATGGGACAAAAGATATGCTAAAGGAGTTGTTAGTTTTATTGAATATGTGATGGATAATGCTAAAGGAAATACAATTTTCTATTGTCCGTGCACTAAATGTCAGTGTCGCAACGATATGCATCGATTTGCAATTGACAAGGTTTGGCAGCACCTTAAAAGTAATGGGTTTTGGGAGAAGTACACATGTTGGATATATCACGGTGAAACATCATCAGGGGGTCCGCATGATCATGGGCAATTTTCTGAGACGGGCAGTACATCCAACGATCCAACAACGGCCTTCATCAACGATATGTTTCCTTATGAGAGGGGTGTATGCTCTGAAGGACCGTATATGTCTGAGTCGGTGCAGCTCTTCCCTAGAGTTGTCAACACTGCTGGTATTGACAGGTACAACAAACTACTTGCTTTCCAACAGACCCATGTGTACCCCGGTTGTCAGAAAACGGTTCTTGAAAGTGTGATGGACGTTATGAAGATTAAAGTTGAGACAAAATCGACTGTGAAGGCTGTTGATGAGTATCTACAGTACACTGCTTCGATGCTGCCCCACGGTCATCGTCTTCCTACCACTCATCATAAGGTCCGATGTATACTGAAAGATCTTGGGCTTTCCTACATCAAGATCCATGCATGCAGATATGATTGTGTTCTCTTCTGGGGTAAAGATCCAGAAGGGAATGACCTTGGTGACCTTGACATATGTCCAGTATGTCAGAGTGACAGGTATAAGTTGACTCCTGCAGGCAATAGGAAACCTATGAAGGTACTTCGGTATTTCCCGTTGAGGGATAGGCTGGAACGGTTGTACATGTCATCACACACGGCCAAATCTATAAGATGGCACGCTGATAGGGAATTGCACGGCGAAGATACCCTTATACACCCTGCTGACGGGGAGGCCTGGAAGCATATAGATAGGAAGTTTCCTCATTTTGCGTCAGAGGTCCGAAATGTGAGGCTCGGGTTCTCATCCGACGGGTTCAATCCTTTTGGCAACATGAGTCTTCAATACAGTATACGGCCGGTGATTTTGGTACCATACAATCTTCCTCCATGGATGTGCATGAAGAAGGAATACAATATGTTGAGTTTGTTGATTCCGGAACCCGGTTATTCAGGGAAGTGTCTCGATGTGTATTTGAGACCTTTGATTGAAGGGCTTAAGTTTTTTTAGGACGTTGGTCATCCCACTTATGATAAGTTCATGCACGAGATGTTCCAGATGCATGCTATGGTTGTTGTTACCATTAGTGATTTTCCTGCTCCTGGGATGTTGTCGGGCAACGTTGTTAGGGGATACAAGGCTTGTCCAGAGTGCCTAAGCGATGAGGGGAGCAGTAGTCATTGCAACAAGATATGTAGATTGGGTCACCGTACTCTCCTTCCGTATGATCACGAATGGCGGTTCAATGACAAGGCATTTGATGGGACTGTAAAACTTGGTGTGCCTCCTAGAAGATGGACGGGGGAAAAAATTTTAGCAGTGCTTAATGAGTATGATTTTGGGCAGCTCAGCAATCATCCCAATATAGTGACATCAATACCTGACAGACCCGACAGGTATAAATTTTGTACACATAAGAGCATATTCTGGGAACTCCCATACTGGAGTAAGTTGTTGATCAGGCACTACCTAGATGTGATGCACATAGAAAAGAATGTGTGTGACAGTGTGGTGGGAACCGTGCTGAACTTGGAGGGAAAGACGAAAGACGGTCCGAAGGCACGCATTGATCTTAAAAAAATGGAGATACGAAGACATTTGTGGTTGAAAGAAGGGAAGAAAAAAATTCCTCAAGCTCTGTATACCGTGAAGCCTGACCAGAAGAACGTAATTTTCAGGTGGTTGAGTTCTGTGAAGTATCCTTCAAGCTACGCAGGAAATATAGCCCAGTGTGTAAACATTCGAGACAATAAAATGTACGGGTTAAAGAGTCATGACTGTCATATTGTGCTACAACGTATCTTCCCTATTTTCATTCGACCGTTCCTTCCCCGTTAGGTGGTAGAGCCGTTAGTAGCGTTGTCAAGATTCTTCCAGAAGTTATGCACAAGGAAAGTGACAAAATCTGATCTCCTGGAAATGCAACAGGACATTATTTATATCATGTGTAAATTTGAGAGGATATTTCCTCCAAATTTTTTTGACATCATGCCGCACCTGATGATCCATCTTCCCGAGCAATTGTTGCTTACCAGTCCAGTACACAATACTTGGATGTATCCTATGGAAAGGTATGTCTTTTACACCTCATGTTTTTATTGTACATGTTCAATGTATAATCGTAACGTATGACAACAAATTTATTTATTTGTAGACAACTTAGAGACTACAAAGCTTATGTGGCTAACAAATCCGAGTCTGAATGATGTATAGCTGAAGCATATATTACGCACGAGTGCGTCACCTACATGAAGTTGTATCTAGGAGCATTGAAGGAAACTCCACAAACCATACCGGTTGATGAACTGAAGTTTAACCTTTCCATAGTCTCTAATGATGTTGAAGTTTATGGAATTTTACCAGAGTCCTACAAGTTGCAACCACTTGAGCTAGTCATAGCCCATTGGTGGGTATTGATTAACTGTCCAGAAGTTGAATACTGGAAAGACATCCATCTATACTGTCTAGACATTCAAGGTGATCTCGACTACCACAACAAGGAGTTCGCGAACTATTTTGGCGGCTGGGTATGTAATTCTTTATTTTTGTTCATGACTCATTCATTGCATAATTATTCATATTTACAATACATTGAATATTTGGTTGCAGATGAACCATATTCAATTTGATGGTCACCCAAATTGGTCTCACGAACTAAGACTTCTAGCTATGAAGCCGATAATGTCAAGAGTTTACCCGATGTGCAAGGTCAATGATATGCAATTTATATGTGAACAGAGAGACAACAGACGAAGAACACAGAATTCTGGGGTGATGGCGCATGGTGGGCGAAATGGAGTTGATTATTACGGTGTTCTTGATTCAGTGGTGGAACTCGTTTATGGGCAAGGCATGACCGTGCACCTGTTCAAATGATATCACTTGAATACTCTAAGAGTATATGGCATATTCAATCTCTATGGCATGAGAGAAAGGTTGTTGCCTATGTCATCGTTAGCCATGCATAAATCGAGATGCATCGGAAGTGGAATCATGATCTAGGCACCAGTCAGTTTAGTGGCCGAGTTGCTAGACATATAGCACGCTGCCTGAGCGCTGCTTGAGGGCAGCCTGTGCACTGTATGTGCACACGTGCATTGTTGCCAGACACTATACGTGCACATGTGCACGCAGCTACCAAGCGCTGTGCACCCAGCTACCGAGTGGTGTGCACCAGCTGTCGAACTCTGTGCATTCAGCTGCCGAGCGCTGTGCACGCCAGCTGCCGAGAGTTTTGCACACGACTGTTAGGCACCGTGCACATAGCTGCTGGCACTAAGTGATGTAACATTTAAGACATATTAAAAGAGCATACATATGCCAGGTTGTCAAGACAGCTCCGTGGTCACTAGGGATCCAGAAGCGCCCTATGATTGATCTTAAGATCAGGGGGAGATGCAGATTTGAAAGAAAGTCTAACATATACATGTCATGATCAAATGTGAAGGGTGTGGTTGTTTGTGTCAACCATGTTGCACTCTTTTTCCCTTAGTCTAAGTTTTTTGTCCCCCTGGGTTTTTGCTTGACAAGGTTTTTAACGAGGCAACATTGCATGCACCGCTAAGACCATTGATCCCCATTTGTAGTTGATCATGGCAGACTTGTTCAATTCTTAGCTCACATTTACTCTTGAGAAGCATGTTGGAATGCACCATTTATCAGGAAAATCCGATTAAAGTACACATCAGGGGGAACATCACATGGCGAATTCTCAATGGATTAGTTGGTGCGTTGTACTCTTTTCCCTTCGACCAAGGTTTAGTTTTCCCACAGGATTTTTGTTACTTGGCAAGGTTTTAATGAGGCAACACCAACACAAGGGAGAGTGTTATAGGATATTTGATATATATGTGTGTCTTGGTTCATGCCTTGTATATGGGCTTTATGTAGTAATCCATATTGTAATAGGATTTTATACATATCTATGTAATAGGCCTATTGGCCCATGTAATAGCCCAAGAGGCCCATGTATTTGTCTATATAAATGACATCATTCTATCAATAAGAAAAAGAGAATTCATTCCTCAATATTATTCTACAACACCTATATGTTTTTAAGTTAGTCAAAAAACATGTTTTTGATCTTTTTAGAAATGTCTCTCTATTTTATAGTGAAGCATGTCAATTTGTGAAATGTGTTGTGATTTATATTATTATAATATGTTGGTAGTTATTGTTTGATTAGTTATGAAATATGTGAACTTTTTGATTGGTTATTCCTAAGTAAGGATGTGGCACACGGTTGTATAGGACATGATGGTCATTAGGTTCCCGTGCTGGACTAAATTGAAGGATAACCAATAAGAAGAGAGGATGAGATATGATGAATTGATTAAATTGTGTTGTGTATATGATATATATTATTTTATAGTGTGTGTAAATGAATTGTGTTGCATATTACATTGGTCTACTCACTGAGCGCGTGGTTTTGCTCACCCACCTATTTCTAATATTTTTTGCAGAGAAATATTTAGATTTGACCGAGGCGGGAACGAGATAGATGACGAGCCTAGAGTGAAAAGCCTAGAAGATAGTATTTTATTTACATTCCGCTTTGTACCACTCACTCACGCCTCGGGAACGGTGCCCGGTGGTGAAATCCCGCCGACGCTGGGACCGGGGTGTGACACTATGATCGCCGATTTTTCAATCCAAACCTCGTTAGCGCGGCTGACTAAGCACTGAACTGAACCAGTACGCTGACTTGAATCAATGAAGCGTCAGATCCTCTTCTAGCCTAAGCAGATATACGACATTAGAGGAAGGAGGTGGTGGAAACCGGGCATCGTCGCAGTCGTCGAGCTTCTTCGGTTGGCGTTGGTGGACAGAGGCGCTACGATCTGGTGGTTGAGTGTCGTCATCATCAGTGTCGGAGGATAGAGGCGATGTGATCTGGTGTATCGGACATCAAGCTTCAAGAGAGAGACTATTTGCTGATCAGAGATAGAGAGATGTGTTAGAAGAGAGGAGAGAATAAATTTTTTGAAGGGTATAAATGTAATTTTTATAATAATTGGAATTGTCATATGTGAGAACTCTTTTAGATTTGGTGAATTTTTTCCTTTCTATTTTTGTAGGGTCATCAGCCCTTAAATAAATCCTCACCTCATCTTCTCCTCACTTAGAACCCCAAAAATCTCCACCACAATCCTCCGCCATTGCATTTCCTCTCGCTTGGAATCGAAACTGTGTCGTAGCGAAGAGAATAGAGAGAATGGCGTCCTCGGCGACGAGAGTAGATCTGGACGGCAACCCGATAAAGCCAATGACGATATGCATGATCGGCGCCGGAGGCTTCATCGGGTCCCACCTCTGCGAGAAGCTTATGGCGGAGACGGCACACAAGGTCCTAGCCCTAGACGTGTACAATGACAAGATCAAGCACCTGCTGGAGCCATCCGACGGTCATCCTTGGTCCGATCGCATCCAGTTCCACCGCCTTAACATCAAGCACGACTCCCGCCTTGAAGGCCTCATTAAGACCTCAGATCTGGTACCTCATTCTTCTTCTTCATTCTTTCTCAGATTTGTTTTCTAACGGCTCTCGGATATGTTGTCGTAGACTATCAATCTCGCCGCGATCTGTACTCCGGCGGACTACAACACGCGCCCGCTGGACACTATTTACAGTAACTTCATCGATGCATTGCCTGTGGTGCGTTCGCTGCTCTCTCTCTCTGCATTTCTTTTTGTGATTTGATTGTGAAATTTAGGATATGATTGAAGTTGATTTGAGTTTTGTGGATGATTTTCAATAGGTGAAGTACTGTTCTGAAAACAACAAGAGGTTGATTCACTTTTCCACTTGTGAAGTGTATGGGAAGACCATTGGAAGCTTTCTTCCTAAAGATAGCCCCCTTCGTCATGTAGCCTCTCCCATTCTTTATCTTTTCTTTATATGTTTGTTTTGTTGTATGTCGCTGAGTTTATTGACGTTTAATCTGTGTCATTTTTGCGTAATTCAAACTGTTTGATTGCAAAATTCAGTTTCGAGATCCATTATTTGTGTCGATGGGGTGCCATTTTTACTGTAACGTTTTAGGTTACACTGAAAACCTGTAGATCGAGAGCATTGTAAAGAATAAAACTACATAAATGTGTTGATATTTGTCGGAACAGAACTGTGAACTGTACTGAAATGATAGTAGTAGGGACGAGTAAAAACAGTTGAGAATTTGGTGATTTACTGCACATGGGAACCACACATTTTTCTAAGGTTTATGCTTTTAGTTTAAGATTCGAAATTGTGAATAACTATATTGTCCTTGCTTTATGATGCGATAAGAAAAGCAAGTAAACAAAAATAAATTCAGGTGCTGTCTGGTTTTCTGATGGGCATGCATTGAAATTGACATATCTTCAGATTAATGTAATGCAACTATGTTATTAACTGGTCCAAGACAGTGCATTATATATGGATGAGATAGACATCATGGAAATAATAAAAAGGCAAATGGAGGGAAGGATAGGTTATATACAAATGCGTTGAGTTTTCCATTACTCATCTTCATTTTCATTTCATAAAGTAATTAATTGAAATGCCATTGCCAACAACGGCAAATACAAGTGATTGTTTCTTTTACCAGAAAATCTAACTTCCTCCTTGTCATTTTTCATAGGATCCTGAATATTATCTGCTTAAAGAAAATGATTCACCTTGCATCTTTGGGTCTATTGACAAGCAGAGATGGTCATATGCTTGTGCAAAGCAATTGATTGAAAGGCTGATATATGGTTAGTCATCTCTTTGTTTTTCTCTTACGATGCTATTTTTTGGTCTTTTTAATGTGGGGTCTGACTTACTTTCTTCTTGTTAACAGCTGAGGGTGCAGAAAATGGTCTTGAGTTTACCGTTGTCAGACCCTTTAACTGGATTGGACCTAGGATGGATTTCATTCCCGGAATTGATGGCCCAAGTGAGGGTGTTCCAAGAGTTCTAGCATGCTTTAGTAATGTACGTACCTACTTACTTGGTACCTTGTCCCTTGTCTGTTTAGTATCTTTTTTGTGATCATATCCTGCTTTCTTCTGTTGCAGAATCTTCTTCGTCGTGAACCCCTCAAGCTTGTAGATGGTGGCGAATCTCAAAGAACATTTGTTTATATAAAGGATGCTATTGATGCTGTTATGCTGATGATTGTAAGAATTGAAACTTATCTGATATATAAATATTTGGCATGCAAAAGGCGTTTCTCAGTAGTGTTACTTGTTTTCCAGGAAAATCCTGCTAGGGCCAATGGTCACATTTTCAATGTGGGAAACCCCAACAATGAAGTCACAGTTAGGCAGCTTGGTGAAATGATGACTGAGGTGATTATTTTACTTATCAGATATTCAAGTTTCATCAGTTGTCCTGCATTGATCTTTTTTGGTTTGATGATCAATGTTACTTGTACATTGCAGGTTTATGCAAAGGTAAGCGGTGAGCCAAAACTTGAGCAACCAACTATTGATGTCAGCTCTAAGGAATTCTATGGAGTGGGATATGATGATAGTGACAAGAGAATTCCAGACATGACTATCATCAACAGGCAGCTTGGTAATTATCTTGCATATTTCCTCCTTATTTTTACTCTAATTATTCTGACTAACAGCATTCTGACTTTGTAATGGGCTATTTATGACAGGCTGGAATCCAAAGACCTCACTATGGGACTTGCTTGAATCAACCCTCACCTATCAGCATAGGACTTATGCCGAGGCTATTAAGAAAGCCATTTCCCAACCAGCTTCCACAAACTAAATAAACATGGTTTTGGCGCCAATCAAGTATTCTTGCTTAGGTGTGCTGTTGTTTGGCAGGTGTTCAAATTCTTTTCAATGGAGTCTTGAGAAGTAACTTTATATTTGATTCGAATATATAGTACATTTTTTGGTCTTACGAATGTTGTTAGTTAATAGTTCATGGTAGAGCTCAGCAATATGTGCCTGGAATGTCTGCAGTATATCTAGATTTCCTATCCAGTTACTGTACTTTGTCGGCCAGAGCTTTTGCAACGACGTGCTGAGGAGTATAGGCCAATATACATTGAAGCTGTTTCTGTTCATAGGGCATTGTATTATTTTCTATAACCTTTGAGCATTTGTTTTTCCTTGTTAATTATTTGTACATTTATTATTTGAAGCATAAATTTGTTCTTTTTGCTCTAATTTTTAGAGGTATGTGTTCCACGGGCAAGAAGAGTTTTAGCTTTATTCGAGTGGTGTTGTAGTTACGCAACAGTGCTGGAAGTTGCCGATCTGATATCACACAACACTATTAGGACTTTTGTTTTACATAAAAAAATGTAAAGGAATGACTCTCCTTCCCCTATAAAAGGAGACTCTTTCCTCTTTATTCTAGACATTATTACTACTATTTCTAATGTTTTGAGAAACCATCGAGGTTTTTACATATAGTACATATTACATATAGTACATATAATTTTACTTACCGATAGTAAGATAAACCACTATAAATCTTGTGTTTATTCTTCTTATAGTACATCAACATTTGCATTAACAATATATATAATCTGAAACTCACGTGTCACCTTAAAATTGAAAGAAAAAGGAAAGAGAAGACACAAAAAAACTTAAAATTGAAAGATAAAGCAAAGAGAACCGCACCTCCAAAAATAAAAATGTAGTACACCCGGTGGGTCGGGTGGGACTCGAATCAACAATCGCCTGATTAGAGCAAATACACCTATTTTGGATGGTTAGACCCATCCTTAATCCGGACTAATACACTATTCATCCAAATCAATCCTTCATTCTTGTTTGACAACAATGAGACCAATCCGAAGATTAATTACTATTCACCTTTAATAAAAATTGTTTTATTTATTTATGAATAAATATTGCCTTAACTATATCATTGAATTTAGGTTGAACCATTTATTTACTCTCATATCAATATCGTTATCTTTCATAAATATGGTAAAGAAGAACAAACAAATTGATGAATGAAGAGATAGATGTGTGAAACATGAAGAAGAGTAGGATGGTATTTATAGAAAATTTTGTTTTTTATTTTTTATTTTTTTTTCAATTTGTACAAATAAATTTACAATTTTAAGAACAGGATTATTACGAATTTTAAATAATTACGAAAATTGTAATTAGTTATTAATTTTCGTTGGGTTAGTTATTTACTAATTAATTTTCGTAATATGTAATTATTAATTACATATTACTAAAAGTTATTTACTAATTAATTACATATTAAGAAAATTAATAATTACATATTGTGAAAATTAATTAGTAAATAACTAACCTAACGAAAATTAATAACTAATTACAATTTTCGTAATTATTTACAATTCGTAATAATCCTATTCTTAAAATTGTAAATTTATTTGTACAAATTGAAAAAAATAAAAAAAATTACATTTTATGAAAATTAATAATTACATATTACGAAAATTAAAAATTATTAATAACTCACACATCCTATATATGTCTAGTGAGGTTTGAATTCGTGACCTCAAAGTTGTTAGTTAAACAACAACTTAACCAATCAAGCTACAACTCACTGACAACTATATTTGGAATACTAAAACTTGCTGTGGTATAGAGTATAGACCATTGTAATTGGAGAAAATCATAAAAAGGTGGACAATCCCATTCTGTAAATTTTGTGAGGTATATCGGTGTTATAAACTTCATCTGCATTTAAACTTTCATTCCGCTTTGTCAAATTTTCACTCTGTGTGTCGAATCTTCGGTTGTGACCGGAGAGGACTGAGCCACTGAGGACAATGCCGATGTAATATCACTGATATGTATGTGACTCAAAATTCATTCCACATAGGCACATATTATCTTGTAACTGTATAGTAGTCCTAAAGGGAAAGAGGGAGCATGCTTAAACCATATCACTTTGACACTCAGACAATGTTTTAAAAAACCCCGCCTAGACCGATTAATCCTCAGTCTAGACGCTAGACAGTACTTTACCGTATTGGTTGAAACCGATTAATCCTTGTCATACAACTGCTTAATCTCCGTCTAAAAATGATTAATTGATTAATCGTCTGACTAACACGGTTATCCATCCGATTAGCGCCTAACGTTTTTTTAGAACATTGCACTCAGATAATTTTGATTTATTACTGCCTTTGCAATTTGCATGTCAGTTCATCAGCTGCATCAAATTATAGTAAATTTAAAGGATCATAATGCACAACCCCAAACATGTTAAAATCAAATTTGTTCCTTTATTTTGGCACGCGAATATGGTTACTTTCCAAAGAAGCAGCTACATGGATGTATATCTGAAATCTTTTTTCACAAGTACAATGGTAAGAAATGACGCAGAGGGCTAGGTTGTCGATTTATATGCGTAGCTTTACACAGTGAGCTCTTGCGTAGGCACGATGAAAGTACTAGTGCTGTTGGAGGTGAAGCTTTAGGAAATGATCGAAATAACTTATATCCAGGCAGGCCATGCTAAAAGCTTTATAATGAGCCATTTCTCCATGAGCTGCATGTACTTCAGCGACATCTCTGCACCTCCACCGTTACTCTTTCTTTTTCTTTAAATAGTTGAACTGATCGATCGAGTAGCAGCACTGGCTTGTACATTGCTGAAGATCAATTGTTCAAGATGATCCATGCAGTTATGGCAAGAGTGGGGAGGAGACTCGGGATAGTGTGAATGACTGGACTAGAATTAGGTCTAAAAAGAAAAGAAACTAGTACGAGTGTTTCTAAATGTACCCGGCGAACTTCTATTTAAATGTTCATAGAGTTATGTGTTTTGTGTGGAGTGGTTGATCAACTGTACATAAATTAGTTTTAAGGTTTTTGTTAAGTATTAGTTTCTTTAGATGATAAACACTTATATCCCCCATATGTTTAATTAATTATGTTAACATTTTCTGTTTTCGATTACCCTTCAATATTCCCGGACTAAACGATCCATACTTATTCGTACTAACGATGACATTTTACAGGGTTATAAAGTTGTGAGGTTTGATTTGATCACACGTTTATATGTGCGTGACCTAAAAAACGCTCACCACAGCTCGTATAAGTAAATCTAAAAACAAACACGGACTCATATCCTAAAGATACGAGAGCTCTCAAAATAAGAAGATTTTATAACAATAGGTAAAGATTAAATAAAACAAGCATTCATTGATATAAAATAAATATAACGATAAAATTATACATTTTCTGCATAAGGATTAGCTCAGGAAGATGTACATAAAAATCATAATTCAAAACAGGAAAAATTCCAGCAAATAAGGATAATTTCAGAATTACCCCAAAACCCATAAAGCAAAGCACAATCAAGCCAACTTAATTCCTAAGCTTACTTATGAGTTCGACGACACTTAGTCATTCCTCATAAATAACTCAACAAACGCGTACTTATGGGTTCGTCAACACTTAGTCGTCCCCCATGAAGTACCACTATGTCACCAACTGTGACCAACCCGATGGCCAACTACTGTCACCAACTGTGATCCTAATTAACAAACTCGTACTAATGAGTTCATCAACACTTAGTCATTCCTCATAAAGTACCAACTACTGTCACTAACTGTGACCCTAATAAACAAACTCGTACTTATGGGTTGGTCAACACTTAGTCATTCCCATGAAGTACCAACTACTATCACCAACTGTGACCCTAATAAACAAACTTGTATTTATGGGTTCGTCAACACTTAGTTATTCCCCATGAAGTACCAACTATGTCACCAACTGTAACCTTAACAACAAATATGTACTTATGAGATCGTCAACACTTAGTCGCCCCCATAAAGTATTACTATGTCACCAACTGTGACCCTACGCCACCAATTGTGACCCTATGCCACCAACTGTGACTGGCCCGATGGTCAAACCAAATAGCATCACACCCACACAAAACACTAACACAACTCTCACCAGTAAGGCACACGTCCTCGGACAAATCGTGAGACACAACTACTTACTCCCCTTTAGTACCACACAATTTTGATACGCATTACGAGTCATATAAACTTCTCACCAACCACATATACCCTGAGTCAACATTGATGACTCCACTAGTCCATACTTTAGCTCCATCTAATATCTCATAATCATTGAGGCTTTAATGTCAACATACGACGGTCGGCAAACACATCCTTCTCATTTTAAATATTGCACAGCAATGCTTCATTCTCCAAAATGGCGTAATCTCAAATCGTCATCACACCTTTTTATAGTTTATAGTCGCAAAACCACTTAAAATCTTTTTGTGAATGAAAGTCATTTTAACTTACCAATAGACCGTAGTCGATCAAGTCCATTTATTTTAAATCAATAATTTGGTTTCCAAGAAAAGTAATTTTATAGTTTTACGACAATGAACCATAAATGAAATAATGGTTCCACCGTGAACCAGGTGAAATAATGTTCACCGCAAGATAATCATCTAACCACGCCACTCCGTAATATATTAACGATATATTATATTCATACACGTATATATAAAGCTCATATATATATATATATATATATATATATATATATATACACACACGCATATTCTCACGAATAGTCTCACATAATATTCTATCTGCAACAAACAATATAATTACACCTAAATAATTATATATAAAACATAATATGAACCCCAGTGAGATTTACTCACCTCGAAATCTTGCTGCGTCGTCTACCGTCACACGGTAAGTCCCCAACACTTAGTCGATCAATAAAACACCTAAAAATATATATAATCAACCTTGTACCATACATAAGAAATGATGCGATCCAACCGAACGTCACACTCCAATCCTCCAAAACAATCAACCACAATTTAAACGAACTCCATCACCCCTCAACTACACCAAAACACCCAACGGGTTTACCCTCGGTAGAAACTGAAGGTAAATAAACTTCGACAAAACACTACGCACACAAAACGATAACCAAAACTGGCAAATTATATATCCACGCACTCATATCGACGAGTACATGAAGCTGAGACATCCCACTGCCCCTGAGGATGCCAGACGCACTGCCACGCTCAGATGCGCGTGGGTCCCACGCTCCACCGCCTCAAACCTGTAATCTCCACCCAAAACACACCAACATGTAACCGCAACAACCCAAAGAAGCTTATAAAAGCAACCAGAACCCCTAGAACTGCCGGACGCGCCTACACGAGCACCCTCAGACGACGGCACATGGGCGTCACGTGCCTCCACTAAAAACATCGAATTCTCAAAAATTCTCAACATGAAACTTGAAGATCAAAGCAAGGGGAACAACTTTAATACCTACAGTTTTGATCAATTCGGACCGGAAGCGGCTCAAAACTGCCTCGAAAGAAAGAAATCTCGATCTGCAGCTCCACACTCTGAATTGATCTTCATGGGTGGCATGGTTGTGCTCAGAAGGAGGAGACGAAGCTATCTAGATAGTTTCCAACCCCTAAAACCACTACAAACGGTGGGCAACAACCGGGTCGAAATCGGGTCGCCATCGCCATTGTTTAGGCCCAGTTGTGCCGTTTCAGGTCGAACTGGATCACGTCACCACAATAGGGAGGCTCGCACGGAGGAAAGGAAGCGATCCCGACCGGCTTTGACGTCTAAGGTGGCCGGAGCTCGTCGCAAAAGTTAGGTCGGCCGAGTTTGGGTTGGGTCAGTCGCAAAATTCGGATACTGAAGAGAGAAAGAACATACGGAAAAGGAAAGGAAAATGAAAGTTTCCCATTTTAGAAACCCAAGTTTCCTTTTATATACTTTCCAAAATCAGAACCTAACTTGCAATAATAATAACTTCTTCACACGATATCTGATTTACGCTTGTCGCATGTCCACAGACTCGTATCGTCGAGCGCTACAACTCTCGTGAAGGAAGTTTTCCAAGAAACTCGACATAGCAAAAGTCAACCTTTGACCCTCAAATAAAACATTTTCAATCGTCCCTTGACTCCGAATATTTCACCACTCTTTTCGAAAGTACGAATACGTAACAATTTCCACTAATGAATTTCCAAACAATATTAGAAATTGATATTTGAATTTTCGGGTTATTACATACCCTTTGGTTAACTGATTTTCTAGTTCACTGAGAGAAATCTTGCTCTATCAATAATGGCCCACCAACGCTGTCGTCGACTGCATCCACCTCAGACGTCGTAGATGACTAGATCCACTTCATCTCCACCTTGTCGATCCCAATCGGCGAGGAACAGAAGAGCCAGAGAGAGACCTCATCGATTGTTTTGGAGACGATTCAGTGTTTAGTATATGGACGTTCTCTTGCTGGCGCTAGAGATGCGTCTGTGCAGATCAGAGTATATTGGAGTTAGCAAACTTGATTTTGATATATATATTGGGGTTAGTAACTTTGTTTTGATGTATACTGAGATTAGTAGACTTAGTTTTTAGAGTATATTGGGGTTAGTACACTTGGTTTTGATATATATTGAGATTAGTAGACTTAGTTTTTAGAGTATACTGGGTTTAGTACACTTGGTTTTGATGTATACTGATGTTAGTAGACTTGATTTTTGAGTATACTGGGGTTTGTAGACTTGGTTTTTGGAGTATATTGGGTTAGTAGACTTGATTTTGATGTATACTAGGGTTAGTAGACTTGATTTTGATGTATACTAAGGTTAGTAGACTTGGTTTTTGAGTATACTGGGGTTAGTAGACTTGGTTTTTGAGTATACTGGGGTTAGTAGACTTTGGTTTGATGTAGAAATTATTCCTAATCAACTTTATGTAGAAGTTTATTGCCCATAGTAAAAAAATCTGGCGAAATTCTGGCTTCCAGTACTTTTCCGACGTCCGGTGGCTGGAGTTCGGCGATCGGCGAGGCTCCGGCAAAATATTCTCTCTCATTTTCTTTTCTTCAAGTGTGTATAAAGAATAAGAATAAAATTATCTTAAAAATATTATTTTATTATAAATTTAATAAAAATTTATGTATTTAGACATTAATAATTACATCTTATAATAAAATAAACCTGACTTTTCAATTCGTTAATTTAAGATTAGACTTTATTTTTTTATTGTAAATAGTCATTTTCCCTTCTTAATAATAATCAAATTAGCCAAGGAGTTCAACCCTAAAGTTCAACCAACTAACAAGTAGTTCCAACTTCTGAAAGACACTTTGCATCTAAACAAAAAAAAGGACAATGTTCATATTAACCTCCCTGTGCAATACAATACAAAACAGTCCAGCAACCAGAGAGAATATCATTGAAAATAAATCCAACCATAATGAATGATGTCAGACACATTAAATAAAACCGGAAGAATGATGTGTGCCTCTGCCCGGAGTGGACCCCACTTCCTCCGTGGGCGCTGACGAAGCTCCCAGAAACAAAACCCCCCTGGTAACTTCAGTTGTAAACTCTCATCCCAATCCACGCGTCTCGGAGAAGAACAGAAGAAGAAGACGAAAATGATTGTTCCGACAAAAAGCCCCAGACAAACCAGCTCGGCCAGCTAAAGTCATTCCTTCTTCTTCTTCTTCTTCTTCTTCTTCTTCTTCTTCTCATTTTGCTTAGTGTCGTCGTGATCTGTGCACCCTTTTGTGAGTTGGATTTATATATAAATTTGAAATTGGGTTTTGGTTTTTTGGTGGTGGTGGTGGTGATGTGGGGTTGTGGAGGTTTTTGTCCCTTGATGATGACCTAGCTGT
Source organism: Comarum palustre (assembly GCA_951800085.1). Classification (NCBI taxonomy): domain Eukaryota; kingdom Viridiplantae; phylum Streptophyta; class Magnoliopsida; order Rosales; family Rosaceae; genus Comarum; species Comarum palustre. Next base: position 6,809,672 of record OX637587.1, read on the forward strand.
AAAGGCCCGCTCTTTTGTTTCTTTGACTCTGTTTGGACTATTCTTCCATTCTTCCAATTCCTTCCTTCCGTCCTTGCCTTTTAACCAAAACCTTTACTTTTGGCTAAAGAGATCGCATTTGGGGTCTCTCTTTTCCACCCAAAATGGACCTTCTCTACTAGAGCCAATCTTCCTTGTCTCTCTAGTCTTCCCTCTTCTGCTATGCCGAAGGTTTCTGACTTTATCAGACAAGGCAATGACTGGTAACCTCTCTCTCTCAAATCCCGATTTTTTCAATGCTTTTTCGGGCTTGTTTTCGAGTTTTAGAGTCTAATTTATATGGGGTTGTTAAATTTATGACGCTTTAGTTAGAATTGAATTGATGATCTCTTTAGTTCAGTATCTGTTAATCCATTTTTCCTTGTTGGAATTGAGACTGTTATGTTTCATGGGATTTGATGTGTCAGTGGTTTATGTTTCTTGCAAGGTTTTGCAAAGCTGGATTGCCGAGTGATATTACTGTTGTGGTGGACGGTGTGAGCTTCCATCTTCATAAGGTATGCTCTTACAGTTGCTCTGGTTATGGAATATTGAGATCATACGTTGTCAACTGGTTTATTAGATCATGGTAGGAGTTTTAATTGGTCAGTTTCTGGTTTCCCCATCTTATGCGGGGAAGCACTTTCGTCGAGGATGGATTTTAGCTGTTTACCTCCAAGTTATGTCTTGTTAATATGTAGAATGCAAAGATGATCTATCAATTTTTTTTTTTAATTTTTTATCTTTCTGGAAATTGAAAATTGATATGTCATACACGTCTTGCTGATAGCTTCAGTTTGCTGTTAGCGATAAAACTCATACATTGTGTTTCAGCTATTTGTTTCCTTACGACATTTTTATATCCTTTGATGGATTTTGATGGGAATTATCACTTATCACACTTCACTGTCCAGTTTCCTCTCATTTCAAAATGTGGGAAGATAGCACGTATATATGAAGAGTCCGAAAAGAAACATGAGAAGGTTTTCACTACAGTTCTTGAGGAATTCCCTGGTGGCCCTGACATGTTTCTGATTGCAGCTAAATTCTGCTATTGTATGCGGGTGGAATTGACGTCAAGAAACATAGTAATGATGTACTGTGCAGCAGACTACCTTGAAATGATAGATGAGTTTGGAGAAGAGAACTTACTCTCGAAGTCGGAGAACTTTTTCTATAAGAATATACTGCACAACTGGAAAGACTGTATCTTGGCTCTTCAAAGTTCTGAGCCCGTTCTTCAAAGGGCAGAAAAACTTCACATAATAAACAAATGTGTAAATGCTTTATCTGTGATGGTTTGCACAGATCCTAGTTTGTTTGGATGGCCCATGATGATGTATGGTAGCTTACAGAGTCCTGGTGGAAGCATCCTGTGGAATGGAATTAATACTGGAGCAAGGATTCGAAGCTCTGAGTCTGATTGGTGGTTTGAAGACATCTCATACCTCAGTGTGAGTTTGTTTGAGAGACTTATCAAGGCAATGGAGACGAAGGGTATAAGACCTGAAAACATCGTAGGCGCCGTAATGCACTATACCAGAAAATACCTACCCGGCCTGGGCAGATGGCAGGGTGGGCAACATGGTATATCCAGGACAGTTACAAGTTTTAGTTTTACACCTATTGCCCTAGATCAAAGGGTAGTTTTAGAAAGCATTGAGAAACTTCTTCCCCAAAAGAAGGGTAAATCATTTTGCCGGTTTTTGCTCGGACTTCTTCGTGTTGCATTAATATTGGGAGCCAGTCAAACCTGCAAGGACTCTTTGGAAAGGAGAATAGGAAGGCAACTGGAATTTGCAACTTTAGATGGTCTTCTGATTCCTACATATTCAGATGCTGAGACATTGTATGATACTGACACTGTTCAGCAGATAATCCAGCACTTCATATCATCAGAATCAAAGGTTACACCATTATCTCCAGCATCAGTTGAAGTGGAAACATCTCTGTCGTCAGGTCCGTTAGGGTCAGTTGCAAGGCTGATAGATAGCTACATTGCAGAGGTTGCTTCAGATGTTACTTTAAAGCCTGAAAAGATACGCTCTCTTGCAGTGGCTCTTCCTGAATCTTCAAGAACTTTGCATGATGGGTTGTATAGGTCACTTGATATATACTTCAAGGTTTGATTTTATTTGATCTCACATCTTTAAATAAAATCCACCTTTTCCATTTTTAATCCATGTTGATGTAACATAAACTTTGTTTATCTTTCCTCAGGCGCATCCTTGGCTCTCAGATAAGGAGAAGGAAGAACTTTGCAACATCATTGACTTCCAGAAACTCTCTATTGATGCATGTGCCCATGCATCCGAAAATGAAAGGTTGCCTCTCAGAGTTGTTGTTCAAGTCCTGTTCTTTGAGCAGATGCATTTGAGAACTGCTCTAGCTGGTCATCTGAATGTCTTGGAAACTGAAAGTGCCCCTGCAGGTCCTGTTAATCTCCAAGCTGATATGGCTGGCCAGATTATACAGAGGGATGGGTGGGTAACTATGGTGCGTGAGAACCGGGTTTTAAAGGTGGATATGGACAAGATGAGATCTAGAGTTGGTGAGCTCGAACAAGAGTTTAGTAAAATAAAGCAAGAGATGAAAAAGGTGACCAAATCGCATAGTTCCATCAGTTCGCCTCGTGGGGTTGCCAGGAGAATTGGTTGCAATCTTCTTTCGCGACCTTCAGATGCTAAACCAGACACTATTGGAAGTACTGGGCCCTCCCCAAGAGCATCAGTTGAGCAGGCACGTTTGTCCTGCCATTCTAGACACAAGAAAAGTTTCTCATTGTTTTGAGAGATAGCACAAAGAAATTGGAAGGCTGCCATTCTAGAGGTTCTGGTTGGTCCTCAGAAAATACTCGAAAAAGGAGAAGTTCCAGAATTAACATCATCTCAACACCTTTGGAAAGTTTCGGGCTTCCTTCACATTTCTGTGAACCAACCAGAATTGTATCAGCAGTGTCTGGAGAGAAGACGGTACCATTTGTTTTTACTATACAAGATTGTTCTGTTACAGTTGGATTTTGTTGAAGTATGGAGAGAAATTCTTTTTGGCTAGGGATTCGCAGTAAGAACTGTTAAAGTCATAAAAATGGAGAAAATAGAAGACAAGTAAATATGTATCTGTTACATGAAATGCTGCCAATCCCACCAAAGTTTGAACTCAGAATATGTGCTCCACATTTAGGGTTGATATTTGGTATAAGGAAATACACCTAGTTTCCCATAGAGAAAGAGAAATGAAATGTTGTAATTTGAGTTTTTAGTTAGTTTGACAGTGAGTTTATACATGTAAATCTGCAAGAGTCGAGTTGTAACTTGTTAGTCTGAAATAGTGGAAATTATCATTGGTGTGTTATGTTTGGAAATATATTGGCTTACATTTGATCTCAAGTTTCTGCACCATTAATAAGTGAACACAGGTCCAGATTTGTATCTGTACTAAACTTCTGTATTATAGTCCCATGGTCATGATATGAAATCCAGCAAAGCAGGGCTTGGCTTTGAGGAATCAAACAAATAAGCATCTGTTTGGAGGAGGGAAGTACTTGCAAAAGATGCTTCTTATTAAGAATAAATTAACAGGGGAAGGTGGGCACATGAAATCTGAAAGTATGTTAATGGTGACAAAACACCATGGAGCCCTTTGGGGACAGTCTTATGAACAGCCATATTACCAAACTCCTCAATTCAATGATGGAAGTCTAAGGATGATTTGTTATGAGTTTGAATGGTATCTGAGGCTAATGTTTAGGCACATACAGTAAAAGTTACTCATTATTTTACATACAAACCATAAAGATTGCACTTTTTATTCATGGTTTCAATGGTTGCCAAATTAAAGTGAATGGTTTTGAGAATCTCTGTGCCTTCAAACTTAGTTCTGGCGGTAAAACATTGTTTCGAATTGGTGATTGTACGTGCCGTAAGAAATTAGAACTTAGAGGATGAGTAGTATATGAGGATCAATACAGCGCAACGAAATTCTCATTTACTATGAACTATTTCGAACGACTATTGGTTCTATCTACTAGAACCTAATAGAACACTGAAAACTTGTGGTTCTCAAATTTTCCTAAAGTAATGCTTTATGCCTGTAATCTAGAATGGAGCGGAAGTCAAACAATTTCCTGTTGTAGAATAATATTGAGGGAATGAATTATCATTTTCTTATTGATAAAATAAAGCCCCTTTATATAGGGAAATACATGGGTCTTTTGGGCTATTACATGAGTCTTTTGGGCTATTACATGGAAATGTGTAAAACCCTATTACAACATGGATTACTACATAAAGCTCGTATACAAGGCATGGATCAAAACACACATATATATCAAATATCCTATAACAAAGCCCGTATACAAGGCATGGACCAAGACACACATATATATCAAATATTCTAGAACACTCCCCCTTGTGTCGCGTGTCTTCATGCCGGAATGGTGCTTACGGTGTTGCTTCATCAAAACCTTGCCAAGTAACAAAAACCCTGTGAGAAAACTAAACCTTGGTCGAAGGGAAAAGAGTACAACGCACCAACTACTCTATTGAGAACTCGACATGTGATGCTCCCCCTGATGTGTACTTCAATCGGATTTTCCTGATGAATGATGCATTCCAACATGTATCTCAAGAGTAGATGTGAGCCAAGACTTAAACAAGTCTGTCATGATCAACCACAAATGAGGATCAATGGTCTTAGTGTTGCCTCGTTAAAAACCTTGTCAGCAAAAACCAAGTGGGACAAAAAGCATAGACTAAGGGAAAAGAGTGCAACAGGGTTGATATAAACAACCACACCCTTCACATTTGATCATGACATGTATATGCTAGGCTTTCTTTGAAATCTGCATCTCCCCCTGATCTTAAGATCAATCATAGGGCGCTTCCGGATCCCTAGTGACCACGGAACTGTTTTGACAATCTGGCATCTGTATGCTCTTTTAATGTCAGGACCCACCCCGAGTTAAACCCCTTTAACTCGAAGTAAATCCTGCGGGGACCACCTCAAGGGAACTTCTTACCGAAACCCCCTTGAAATAGCCAACCCTTCCTACACTCCAACTCAGCACTTCCATGAGTATCTAACAATAAACCCTAACTCATGAAGGCATCATGCTCCCTAACCTACTAAACTAGCTAAAATAGGTTAATCAGAGCAGACTATAAAGAAGATTATCCTAATGAATTTGCAGCAGCGACAGACTGATCGACTATGCCTCGACTCTTGTACGCGCACGACCTCCGCTCTAGAACCTTGCACCACTGGGCATTTGAAAACGAAGGGCCCAGGGGAGAAACATTGAAAAAAAAAACTGTTAGAGTGAGTGGACAAAAATAAGCCATGAAACACTATAAATTCACCTCCAATAAATAAAACCAATGCTTCATGCTCTCCCAAAGATTTCTTGATTTAAATAACATTTATGCATGCCCACAATTACTAAATTTCCACAAATGCATGATAAGATAAACAAGTAAGGAATATGGGAAGAGAAATGTTCACAAACATAATAAGTCTGACCTCTCAGACTAGGGTCGGAGCTAAGAGCTCTAGTTGCGCCCTCACGCTATGCTAGCTATATAAAATGGTAATGGACAACCCTTATAATATCCACCTGACCTCTCAGGCGTGTCTGTCCTCTCAGACCAGGGTCGGAGCTAAGAGCTCTAGGTATAATGGTAATGGACAACCCTTATAATATCCACCTGACCTTTCAGGCGTGTCTGTCCTCTCAGACCAGGGTCGGAGCTAAGAGCTCTAGGTAAAATGATAGTGGACAACCCTCATAGTGCACTACGTAGTTTGCCTGACCTCTCAGGCTAGGGTCGGAGCTAAGAGCTCTAGTAGCGCCCTCACGCTACTCTAGCTAGCATATTCATTGACAACCCTTATAACAAAAATTCATAACAATACTTTACTCAATTACTCTTCCCAAAACAATAAGTAAAACCATTCCTCGTCTTATATGCATAAATCCACATAAAACATTCATGAACCCGAGGAACATATCATTCTCGAAACAATCATAAAAACCATGCAATTAAATCAATAATTAAGGCATGCATTCATTTAAAAATAATCTGTCCACTCACAGTACTATTGCGACCTTCTTCCCGCTCGGAAAGCTCCTCGAGCGAAACTCTCGAACTAACCGCGTAGTCGAGACCGTCTCACGTCCGACCAGAGACTGTACCAACAAATCATCATATTAGTCGTTCACAGTTGACTTGGTATTTTCCTAGTTTGACCAGGAAATCCTATTTGACCACGTGTTGACCAAATTCCTTTCTTTTTAACAGCTTTTCAAACAACACACTTATTTCCGATTATCGACTCGAACTTTGGTTTCCGTTTACGCCACTTTAGCATAAGTATTTTTCTCTTTACTTATTGTGAGTCGATACGTCGATAATAAAATTATCCGATTATTTTTCCACAATCAGCTTGACATTTCCGTTAATGAAAGTCAACATCTTCCTCAACCACTAGAGTGGTTAACATACTTTAATTTTAATACTTCACTAATTAACTTCAAAACCTTTAATTTGAATCCTACTTTTTCTTTAACCTTTTTAACCCGATTTAACATCTTCTCATAAATGGAAACCTTCCAAAAAGGGAAAGTTTCCTCAAATGGAAAGTTTCCTAAATTGGTAAGTCTTCCTTAAAATGGGAAGTTTCCCAAAATGGAAACTTCCTACTTACGTCCAATTTTTCCGTAAATATCCCGATTACGATTCAACTGACACTTTTCGACTCAAAGCTTAATGGGAATTCGATTCCTACCTCTTCGGCACTCTGCCGGTTTACGGCATTACCGGAATCTTCGCCGGATTCCGGAATTTCGCCATGACTTCCCTGTTTCCTCCGGTTCACCAAGTTACGACAACACACACAAAACAACAAGTTAACAACCACATCATTTCAACAACAACACTAATTCAATAGAACACGCAACAACTAACATAACAGGGGAATTGACCTTACCCCTGCTGAATCACATCCCAAACTACAGAAACTCGACAGCAGCCTCCAAACTGAATCCTTCCACCCAGACCTCTTTCAGCAGCTCAATAACCACCAACCATGACCAACTGCTGCACCAGTCACCAGCACCCCCTCTCGGATCCTCCTCGACCGAACCAGAACTCTGCCTCTCCTCTAACTCAACTGCAGAAGCTCTAATCCTCAGCGACTCAAGCCTCACCAGAACTCCAGAAGTCTAGCAAGAGCCCCCAAAACGCGTCGCCGGGGTAAGGGGTTGAAGCCCAGAAGGAAGGCAGAAAAAGGAGAGATTTCGAATTAGGCCTCCAACAGAAGCGCCAAGCGATACAATTGAAGAAGGAGGGAAGAGAAGATGAAACCTACCTCTTGTTGCCCTCGCCGTCGCCTGAGCTCGCCACAAATCCGGTGAGCACAGTCGCGTCTCCCCTCGGCTAAACTCCTTCCACCATGGACGCTAGGAGAAATTGGTAAGGGGGTTTTGAAGAGGGGAGTGAGAGGATCAGTTCGGTGGGGGTGCGTCGGCGTGGGTTGGCCGGACGCGGCAGTGATGGGCGGCGGAGCTGAAGACCGAAACGGAGAGAGAGAGAAAGATTGGCTCGGGTCAACGCCCGAGTTGGGTATTGACTCGGGTCAACTCTCTCTTCCCCTATTTATAGCCAAATCAACGGTCCAGATCCAATCTTGAAAAGATCCAACGGTTCAGATCAAAAGAAGGTGAAAAGTAAAAGGTAAAATGGTAAAACTGATTTACCGGATTGATAATTAAAAGTTACCGGAAACTTCGAAAATTCATGGAAAATAAACCGAAGCTCCGAAAAATATTCCGAAAATACCAGGAGACTCGTGTCGACACGTACTACCACATCGAGTCATCAATTCAGGTATTTGGAGTACTTTTAAAAACTCGAAAATTAACTCGAGCGATAACTTATCGAATTACCGATCGTAGTTAAGAATTCTCGGTAACTCGTAAACCTCTGTGAAAAGTAATTTTTGTTAACTTTAAAAGATTCGGGGTGTGACATTTAACATGTCTCAAATGTGGCATTACTCAGTGTCAGCAGCTATGTGCACGGTGCCTAGCAGTTGTGTGCACAACGCTCGGCAGCTAGGTGCATATCGCTCAGCAGCTGAATGCGCAGCGCTCGGCAGCTGGTGCACAGCTCTCGGCAGCTGGGTGCACAGGTGCACGTATAGTGTCTGGCAGCACTGCACACGTGTGCACAGACAGTGCACAGGCAGCGCTCAGCCAGCGCGCACAGGCAGTGTGCCATATGTCCGGCAATTCGGTCACTAAACTTACCGGTGCCTAGATCATGATTCCGCTTCCGATGCATCCTGATTCATGCATGGCTAGCGATGACATAGGCAACAATCTTTCTCTCATGTCATAGGGATTGAATATGCCAGATACTCTTAAAGTATTCAAGTGATGTCTTTTGCCATATCATTAGCATTGCGTGGGCGCAAAGCTACTTAGCTTTATAACGAATAGAAGAGAGGTCAAGTCTTTCTTTTGTTTAAATGGATCACTCTCTCTTGGAGTAAAAACCTTGACTAATCATGGGAGTATATGAAGGTTCCACTCTTCTTCAATGACCTAAGCCGATTGATGGAAATACATCATCAATACACAATCGATCGACTTCAATACGAGATTGTGTCTTTCCCAAGATACTTTTCATTCCAACATCGGATATCTAGCATATACTGCGATCATCCGAAATCAATACGCAATGGCATTATTCATCATATCTCATCCAAAATCAAGGAGTCATGTACTATGCATCCAAAACACTTGGCTAACGCAAACTCCACTTGATTTGGCTTATGAAGTCTATTTAAGATCTTCATGCATATCTCTGATCTCATAGAGACGTCACTATGATCATATTCATAGGGCTGCATGTACAGTTATTGGGGAACTACCAAACTGACAATGTAGTGGAGTGCAATAATATCCATTAAGAGAGTACTTCTCATCGTAGTCGATCCCAGTGCTGTTTGTGAGAAACCTTGCGCCATAAGGGAGTCTGAGACTCTTGTTCTCACTACGCTAACTCATAAAGATTTACTTGATAGGATTTATACTTGCGGTATCGGCAACACCTGCCCAAGGACCTATCCCTTTGTCTGGGTCACATTTTCCCATTTTAGGTCAATACACCTTGTCGCTTTATCAACAAAGTGTGGTTCGATAAACTCATCATCCCACGTCCTCATGTACACTAGTGTAGTCATTGTAGAGATCTCTTTCTATGAATTGGATTTGACATTGAGGCGTCCCCCAATGATATTCAAAATTTAAACTAACATGAGACGGAGTGAGTATCACTGATCAATGGACCAGTAGTGCTGTAACACCCCGTCCCGAAATTAACATTTTTACCGGGATTAGGCGAGTTACAGAGAATAGTAACCGCACTGTTAATTTTCCCCGAATTAATATCGAGATATTCTCGGTTCTGGGGGAAATTAGAATTAATGTCTCGAGGGGTAGATTATGTTAATACGAGTTTCCCGGTATGTCCGGAAGATTTTCCGGAGTTACGAGTTGTTAGTTACGAATTATCCAATTTACGGATGTAACAAATGTTAAGTTACTTTACCGTAGAAAAAAAGGGGACTTTGCGTTAAGTCGAGAATTTGAGGAAGTTTCCTTCGGGAAAGATGTAGAGGACGTTAATACGAACTCGTGGGTATGCCCTAAGAATTAATCGGAGTTCGTAGGTGAAAGTTACGCAGGATAAAGTGTTGTTACCGTGTGGTAAAAGTAAATAGGAAAAAATATTTTTTTACTATTCATGGTAACTAGTCATTGGCAGATCTGGACCGTTGGATTTGTGAAATCAAATCTGGGCCGTTGGTTGATATATATATATATATATATATATATATCAACCAACGGCCCATATATATATATATATATATATATATATATATATATATATATGTGTGTGTGTGTGTTGACCGGTGGGGGGATTCTCCGGTTCGCACTCTCTCTCTCTCCTCCCGCTCTCTTTTTTCTCTCTCCCCTCGGCCTCGTTCTCCTCTCAATTCTCTCTCAGATTGGAGCCAGGGCTCCATCAGCTTGCTGTGGCGCACATCGGGGATTGTCGCGTCTCTCGTCGACCACCTCGATTGTCGTGCAAAGCGGGCACAAGCTCAGACGTGAAGGAGAGGGGGAAACGAACTCGGATCGAGGGCATCAGAGACTGTGGAGGTTGAAGGTGATGTGGGGAGCGCTGTTGGGAGACGTCGGCAAGGCTGGCGCGGTTGAGTTCTGAGCGGCACTGTGCAGTGGTTGCTGGCGGGTTCGGGGTCCCCGGGGTAGGAGCTTGAGAGGTAAGAAAATTCCTTCCTTCTTATTAGAATTTCCTTGTGCTGGATGTGCAATTAGTGTTGCTGTTGATGTTGGTTGTGATTGAGAGAGGATGTGGTCAGAAATAGGAGAGAACCCGGCCAGTTGACCGGCCGGAAATGGTTAGGGTAAATTCTTAGATTTTACTGCGGTAGATCCGGATTCTTACTGAGTTACAGTGGAGATAAAATGACAGAACTGCCCCTGGCAGTTTAGAGAAATTACAGGGGTGCCATTGTGGTGAAATCCCAAAAATACCCCTGGTAGTTTGAGTTTATTACCGGACTGCCACTAGAGCTGAAATTCCAAGAATACCCCTGCCATATTTGTATATTTACAGGGCTGCCCTTGATACTGAAATCCTACAAATGCCCCTGACAGTTTGGTATAATCACACGTCTGCCACTGGGGGTAAAAAGACAATACTGCCCCTGACAGCCTAACATATCTATCAAACTGTCGTTGAGGTGGAATTGACCTTATTGCCTTGACAGTTTAGTATAACTACAAGGGTACCTTCCAGTTGACATTACAGTTATGCCCTGGGGGATTGTTTATGTACATGGATGCCACTATGTTTTATATTTATAGTTGTGTGTTGGATGTTTATAATCGTGTGATTGCCTTTATTATCCGTCTTGCTGTGTGGGGAGGTTATTGATATGAATGGTAGAATGTTCGGGTTAACCCCGAGGGATTGTTGGTCGGTGGATACCTCATTTGCGAGGTTAACTTAGGATATGCGTTAGGTGTATGCTATTCTTAATTATAAAGTGACCGTTAAGTAGAATAGCGGGTTTCGCCCGGTTAGGGTGTTAATTAGAACAAGAGCTACGTGTGACTTGATCCTTGAGGACAGGGTACGTAGGCAGCCTGACCGGGATTCAGGTGCAGTCACAAATATTATTAGAACCCTTAGGTTCTTTAAATGGTTGATTTGAGATCCAAATGTGGGAATCGGGATAACCTCCGGTTTGAGGTCTATTCCGGCACCGTTTGGACTGTTTGAATAGGGTTATCCTGGCACAAGGGGGATTTCGAGTAAATCTCTCTTGTGTTAGGTCCCGCACGTCTTAACCCAGGGTTAGGGAGGTAATCTTGGGTCGGGGCGTGACAAGTGCCAAACTCGCTTTCTCTCTCAATGCGAGTGTATATCGAACCCAAGGGCCTCAACTTAACCTTCAGGGAGCCACAAGGCCTAGGACACCATGTTACCACATTATGGTGTCCTCACATACAAGGTGATAGCATCAAGACCATCTCAATATGGCCAAGCCATGGCATCAAGACCACCTCAATATGGTCTAGCCATGCCCTCTTGTAGGACATCATTCCTTACAGACATATGCAGCATTGATCTCGTCATTATAGTTCTATGGGGATCATGTTGAGACTTAGTGGTGACCAACCCGGCATTCATTTCGTTCCCACTTGAACACTGGTGTTCGTATCTCCCCCTAACGGCGGGAATACAGTCTCAAAGTGACAATCCGCAGCGTAGCGGTTAAGGAGATCGTCTGTCAAAGAGCTTAAGGTGGAGAGCAATAAAATGACTCATATCCAACCTTAGAACATATTCATCTCATGCGACACATCATCATTGGGCACTGTGGCAGTCTAATTTGGCACATTATGGAACTTGATAAGTGCATTTTACGCTATGTTTTTAATATGTTTTTACCCTCATTTATACTTGGTTTATTCCTTAGTAATGTCGTTTTTACTTATATTAAGTCAAAAGGGTTTTTCTGTAGAGTAATGGTTAATATGTGTCTTTATACAGAAATTTGTGCTTAAGTGTTGTAAAACCGATTTTGGATAAGACTTGGTTATTTCTCTTATGATTCACCGTACCTTTACATTGTCATTTTTGATGAATTTGGTTTAATGTGTAGATGACATGTAAATGAGCATATGAGAACAAGAATCATGAAGATTGGATTCACGGAGGACAACAAAAGAAGCCATGGAAAAGAAGAAACTCCGAAACATAAGATTTTGATCCGAGCAGAAATTTACAGAAACTCTACATCAACTTCGGAAAATCATATTTAAAGATCCAGGAGGAATCTGAGGACGAGCCATATATCATTGGAAAGCTACGGAAGTCTAGTTTTCAGATCTTCTTGAATCGCAGAATTTGGAGTTCAGATGAAGGAGTTATGATCAAAACAATGGACGGAGGTCAAGCTGCAAAACTGGGCAGTTTCTGCCTAAGTTGTCACACGAGTTTGCGAGGTGCCTATGAGCCCAAGAACTTATGTATAAGGCCTACATGGATCCAATAACATGTAGAGGAGTCCAATAAATCAGAAATCCAAGGTCCAAGTCGAGATCATTGTCCAAAGATGAAAGGAGGAAACCAAGTCCAAGAAGGATTCCAAGTCCAACAAAGGTTGTGTCTCCTTGAAGCTCCCAAATTCCCTAGGGTTTTGTTCGAAATTTTCTGTATAAATAGACATGTATAGCTCTTAGTTTAGTGTCTTTCAATTGCTCAAGCCTTAGTATAGCCAAGCTCTACCAAAAACCCTAAACACACAAGCTGCTGCCGCCGCCGCCGCACCAACCAATTGCTTCCATCCGCCGCCGATTTCCCCTTCTTCCCTAGCCGATCTATATATGTAGCCTAGGTATGAAGTTCATCAAGGTTGTGTGTAAAAATCTACTGTGGTTTATCAAGTTTTATTATAGATTATTCTATGGTTTTCGGTTTTATACATTGCTGTGTTCTTGAGTTCTTCTTTGTGATTTTCTTGAAACTATGTGTGATGTATAACGTTCTAAGTATATTTTAGTTTCATGATTTAGATTAAGTTGCTGTATGTTCTTGTGTGTAGTATGTTCTAATTGATTAATCATCACCTGATCACGTAATCGAACCCTAGGTTAATTTGAATGGTACCCAAGTTAACTATTAGGGGGGAGTTTAATCTGCCGTAGTAATCTAGGATCAAGTTAGGCATATTTGATAGTTTGATTCTAGTTGCTGCAAAGGGTTGCTAGGGTGAGTGATTTGCATGTTGAATAGGATGAGTGACGCCATACCTAGGACCATGTCTTCAACCGACTCTAGTTCGTAAGTGTATCTTGTTTAGGTTAGGCATATTTGATAGTTTAAACAAGGTGACACATATGTTTTAGGTTCAGGCATATTTGAAGTTCCTAAAAACACATGAGAAGTCTTAAAAGGTTGAAATCAATGAAAACATATGATAGTGCGAGCATCACTATTTAATCTTACATGAAATTGTTATATGCTTATTGCGGTGTTTGTTATGTTGTGTGCTTGAGTATTGATTGACCGATGTATGTAAATATTTTACTTCTTTTCTTTATGTTTCGAACCACCTTATAAATCCCCCATTTAAAATCGTAAATATGTTTATACTTTTGCATTTGTGTATACTTGTATATTATGTGATAGATAATTGTATATGCTATGTATATGTGTATTTTGTATAAAATGTGTGAATATTACTAACGATTTGTTTTGCAGAATATAAGTCCTTCCCTAGTGTCCCCGGCTTGAACGATCCCTACTTACTAATACTACACGATAGGGTTTTAAATTGCAGGTTGTTGGAAAACGGCCTCGTCAGTTTTTGGCGCCGTTGCCGGGGATGCTAAAAAGGATTTTTGTGTTGTATATGTTTGTGAATTAACTTTGTTTTCTTTTGTAGGTGCCGAATTATGTGGTGTGAAAGTTGTATATTTTGTGCCATAATTTTTGACTAATAATTTCTTTCTTATATTTCTGTGTAGGTGCCGAATTTATGTGTATAATTTCGTGTCACATTTGTTGTAACTTAGTAAATATTTAGGAGGTTGATTGTTTCATATGTGTTAGAGTTTATTGTGGTTTTTAAAGTGTAACATGTAGGGAGAAGCCGCATTTGTTAATCTTAGCCTAAACCCTTCATGTTATTTGCGGATTTCATGAGGTTAAGGGCGGCTTTGATTAACACTTGTCGAGTGGTCTAGTGACCCGAGTTTGTTCCTAGCTGAGTAAGGGGCCGTTCTGTCATAGATATGGAATTCAGGTTTGTCCAATTGGATCTCAAGATCATGACTGACCACTCTTCTCGGTGAAGGGGTCGATAGGGGTCCGCCTCCTTGATCACAAACGAGTCCTGCCTGGTTCTTGTAGGGGGTTCGCCCCCCATGACATTGACACTTGCCTTCTGAAACCACGGAATCCGCTCGAACTAGCCAAATGCTTGGGCCGAAGCATCACCACACTTTAAACGCTAGAATTTACTTAGACATGTATGACGCCATGAACTTCAAATTAACTTGGCTTTAATTTTTGAGGTATATCGGATGAAGCATAACACTACCTTGGGCTGTATCAGTCCATTGCACAGTGGTCTTCCCTGCTCCACGTACCTTGAAAATTAGGGGTTAATAAAATCAAGTAGAAACATTTTAGGGTGAGACGTCATCACATTATGTTTTTGTCATGATTTTTGTCTATATGTAACTATGAATGCCGTATGTTTCTAACTTATACTTATGCCTTGTTGAAAAATGTTAGTGTTTGCCGTATATATGTATATGCCGAGCTCAATATATTGTTTGTGTGTGTGTGAATATGTTTTTTTCCAATTTTCATGTTCGTTACAGTTTTGTGTGATGCCATGGTTAGTTTATATGTCATGTGTGTTTCTGCTATGCCATGTGTGTGTGTGTGTGTTAGTAAGGTTATGTTACTTTCATCTTAGTTGTCGAACCTATTTATATTTCTTAGTAAGTTTTGTTTTGTCTTTCGTTCTTAATTACGACGATGCTAACTTGATCTTTGGTCAAATGTGCCAATTGGTTTTTGTAGGAGTCCATGAATGTCCGGATCTGAAACGTGGAGAAGAGATAATCAAAACAGATTGAGGCGTGTAGAACCAACATCTTCAGCCTTAGTCATTCACACAGAGTCAGAACCACATTCACCTGAGTCAACACCTACATCGCCATCCATCATCACATCACCGTGTGAGACTTCACCAAGAGAATTTGCCGATTTTTGTGACATTCCTCAAGTGCCAAACGTCAGGATGCCATCACTAAGAGAAGAGAACGGGCAAGTTAATGGAGCTAATGGGGTCACCAGACCAATTAACATTACCTATCCGGATCCTGTGGATGGGAAAACAGCAGATTTTGAGATGAGAGGTGGATTCTTCCACCAACTGCCCAAGTTCCATGGACTCAGTGGAGAAGATCCTAACCGACACTTGCAACAGTTTGAATTTTGTTGTAACACCATGTGCCCTAGAGGAGATGATTTGCAACTGGTCAAAATGAAAGCATTTCCATTTTCACTTGAAGACAGAGCTAGGGGATGGTTCTTTGCAGTGCCAGCTGGTAGAATCACATCATGGGCGACAATGATCAATGAGTTTCTCCTCAAGTACTTTCCATCGTCAAGGGTGACACAAATCAGAAAGGAGATAACTTCCATCAAGCAGGATGTGGATGAAGCCTTTGATGTATATTATGAAAGGTATAAGGCATTGGTTGCTTCGTGTCCAAATCATGGGATACGTGAGGGACTCTTGCTTCAATACTTCTATGAGGGACTGCGCCCAATGGAGAGGCAATTCCTTGATTCAGCAGCTGGAGGATCATTGATGGAGAAGAGCAGAGAGGAAGCAAGCAACTTGTTGGAAATGCGTGCCACCAACAATCAACAATTTGGTTCGATTTCCACAAGGCGTGTGAATGAGGCAAGCACTCATGGAGAATCCAGTGCCATAAGTGAGCTTAAGGAAGATTTGAGCAAGTTGACACTCATGGTGTCGAATTTGTCCAAGAATAGAGGAATGCAAGTCTGTGGTGTCTGTAGCATGGAAGGACACGCTTCTGAGCAATGCAATCAGGTGAACTCATACATTGAGGATGTGAATGCCGTGGGTTACCAAGGAGGATTCGGCAATGTCCAAGGTTCAGGAGGTCAGACACGTTTTCAGAACTTCAATCCAAGAGCGAACGATCCAAACTTTCGTTGGAACAACAACAATAACGTGCTCAATCCTCAACCAAGTGCACCTCAAGGACAACAACCCTATGTAGCAAGGCCACAAGGACAATTCATGCCTAGGCCATTCCAACCTTACAACCAACAAGGAGGCCAAGTAAGTGGAGGGAACAACTATGATGAAATTTTCAAGAACATAGCCACTTCGACACAATCTTTGTTGGCCACAACTCAAACCAACACTAGGGACATTGCCTTGATGTCCAAAGATATTGTGGAGCTGAAGAATCAAATGGGACAAGTTGTGGATTTTATGGGGAAGTTCAACGAACAGGGTAGATTGCCAGGAGGTGTCATAAAGAATCCCAAGAACGAGCAAGCACAAGCAGTTGTCACAAGAAGTGGGAGAACATTGCTGCCACCACCTAGGACACAACATAAGCACAGTTATGATGGTTTGCATGAGGATGCCGAGTTAAGTGATGCCGAGAAGGATGATGCCGAGAAGAATGCACATGATGCAGCCGAGCATCCTGCCAAAACAAGCCATACCGAGCAAAAGGAAGGCACAAACCAAGGTCAAGCGAAGAATGGAAGAAGAAAAGAAGCTGAGCCAAGCAAGGGAGACTTGGAAGCAATGAAGAAAAAGGATCTTGAGAAAGATCCAGCTGCATTACAGAAGGAAAATGTGCCGAATTCTGAGGCACTCAAAGGTAAAAACTCTAACACAAGTGAATTAGTTTCGACTAATCAATCTTCTTGTTTGCCTTTTCCTTCTAGGTTCACAAAAAACAGAAAGGATAAATCCGACGAAGAAGTGTTGGAGGTTTTTAGGAAGGTGAATGTGAACCTTCCCTTGTTGGAGTGCATTCGACAAATCCCAAAGTATGCTAAGTTCTTGAAGGAGCTTTGCACAACAAGAAGGCACACAAGGGAAACACAAGTTGTCAAGATGAGTGAGACGGTGTCTGCCGTTCTCCAAAGGAAAATGCCACCCAAAATGAAGGATCCAGGGAGTTTTTCTATCCCTTGTGTTATTGGTTCAACACGTTTTGATAATGTCATGCTAGATCTAGGAGCTTCGATAAATGTCATGTCCCATAATGTTTATGCATCTTTAGATCTAGGACCTTTGAAAACTGATAACGTCGTAATTCAATTGGCGGATCATTCTAACAAATACCCTATGGGGTATGTTGAAGATGTTCTTGTGCAGGTGAATCAACTAATCTTTCCTGCAGATTTCTACGTTTTGGAAATGGAGGAGTCACTTTATAACTCAACATAACTGTTGTTGGGACGACCCTTCATGCGCACTGCAAGAACAAATATCGATGTTGCTGGAGGCAACCTAACAATGGAATTTGATGGCGAGATGATCAGGTTCAATATTTTTAATTCCATGAAGTTTCCAAGAGCTGAAATTGAGGATGAACTTGTTGGGGGCAGCAGGAATGTCGACATGCTTGGTGATGCCAGGTACGGATCCGAACATAGATTTGGCGTTGCACCATGTGCAATGACCACTCACCAAGCATAGCAATTAGCCATCGAGCAAGGGGCCGGATTTGACAAGTTTGGAGAATGGGATGAGGAGGCTTTGAAAAATTTAGAGCCGTCCATACTTGAAGTTGTGAAGGAGCTTGAGTCACAACCAATCTATGAAAGGTATTCTCCTTTGTCAATTCCAATTTCTACTAATAAGTTGTTACCATCTGTGAAACAGGCCCCTAAGTTAGAGCTAAAAGCTCTACCCCTACATTTGAAGTACGTTTTTCTTGGAAAAGATGACACTTTACCGGTTATTGTGTCATCAACGTTGACAAAGCAACAAGAGGACAAGCTAGTTGCAGTTTTACAGAAGAACACAGCTGCCATTGGCTGGACTTTGGCAGACATCAAGGGAATAAGCCCTACAAAATGTGTTCACAGAATCTTACTTGAGGATGGCGCCAAACCTACCAGGGAGGCTCAGAGACGTTTGCATCCTCCAATGATGAAAGTTGTAAAGGACGAGGTGATTAAGTTGTTAGATTGTGGAGTAATCTATCCTATTTCGGATAGTCAGTGGATTTCACCCGTTCAGGTTGTGCCCAAGAAGAGTGGCGTGACTGTTGTAGAGAATGAGAAGAATGAGCTAGTACCACAACGGTTGGTGACAGGTTATCGCATGTGTATTGATTACAGAAGGCTGAACGCCACAACTAGAAAGGATCACATGCCTTTGCCGTTCATGGACCAGATGTTGGAAAGATTAGCAGGTCACGAGTTCTACTGCTTCTTGGATGGATATAGTGGCTACAACCAGATCATGATACACCCGGACGATCAAGAAAAGACAACGTTTACATGTCCCTTTGGTACGTTTGCTTATCGCCGAATGCCTTTTGGATTATGCAACGCTCCAGGTACATTTCAACGTTGTATGTATTCTATTTTCTCTGATTATATTGAAAATATCATTGAAGTTTTTATGGATGATTTTAGTGTATATGGCAAAAATTTCGATGCATGCTTAGAGAATTTAGAGAAGATTTTAAACCGGTGTGTTGAAACTAACCTTGTACTAAATTGGGAAAAATGTCATTTCATGGTAAATCAAGGTATAGTTTTAGGTCATATTGTTTCTGCTAAAGGATTAGAAGTTGATAAAGCCAAGATAGATATTATGCATCACTTACCCTCACCTTCAACGGTGAGAGAGGTTCGTTCGTTTCTTGGCCATGCAGGTTTTTACAGGAGGTTCATCAAGGACTTTTCTTTGGTGGCAAAACCACTTACTTCCTTGTTGCAGAAAGATGTGCCGTTTTCATGGTCTAGGGAATGTGAGGATGCGTTCGTGCGATTGAAGGAATTATTGACAACTGCACCTATCATGACGCCACCAGATTGGGATTTGCCATTTGAGTTAATGTGCGATGCTTCTGACTATGCCATCGGTGCCGTGCTAGGTCAAAGAAGAGAGAAGAAGCCGTGTGCTATATACTACGCTTCTCGGACATTGAACGATGCTCAGCTGAACTACTCAACAACAGAAAAAGAATTCCTTGCAGTAATCTTTGCTTTAGAAAAATTTCGATCTTATCTGTTGAATTCTAAAGTTGTTGTGTTTTCTGATCATGCAGCATTAAGGTACTTAATGTCAAAGAAGGAGGCAAAGCCAAGGCTCATCAGATGGATTTTGTTACTTCAAGAGTTTGATATCGAAATCAAGGACAAGAAAGGAAGCGAAAATGTTGTAGCAGACCATTTGAGCCGAATCATACATGCAGAGGACGAAATCCCTATGTCAGAAACGTTCCCAGACGAACAATTGTTTCAGTTGGAGGCCAAAGAACCTTGGTATGCCGATTTGGTTAACTACATGGTGTCAAGATCATTTCCAACATCAATGCCGCACCATACTAAGGTCAAGATCAAGAAGGATGCTTACAATTACATATGGGATGCGCCATACTTGTGGAGGCAATGTGGGGACCAAGTCATTCGACGTTGTGTTCCAGAAGAAGAGCATATATCCATCTTGGATTTTTGTCACAAACAGGCATGTGGAGGCCATTTTGGATCGAACAAGACAGCTAGAAAGGTGTTGGAAGCCGGATTCTATTGGCCAACGTTGTTCAAAGACGCTTATGCAACATGTGCTTCATGTGATCGTTGCCAAAGAACAGGTAATTTAGGTAAACGAGATCAAATGCCCTTAAATCCTATTATTGTTGTTGAAATTTTCGATGTTTGGGGTATTGATTTCATGGGTCCTTTTCCTTCATCTAAAGGTTTTATTTATATATTATTGGCTGTTGATTATGTTTCAAAGTGGGTGGAAGCAAAAGCCACCAGGACTAATGATTCTAAAGTCGTTGCAGAGTTTTTCAGAACTAACATTTATTCTAGGTATGGAGTGCCAAGAGTTCTGATAAGCGATAGTGGATCTCACTTCTGTAATCGAACTATTGAGGCTTTGCTCAAGAAATATGGAGTCACCCACAAAGTGTCAACTCCATATCACCCTCAGACAAGTGGCATGGCCGAAACTTCCAACAGAGAAATCAAGCAGATATTGGAGAAGACTGTAGGACCTACAAGGAAAGATTGGAGTGATCGATTAAATGATGCACTGTGGGCCTATAGAACTGCGTTCAAGACGCCAATAGGGACGTCTCCCTTTAGGCTTGTGTATGGCAAAGCTTGTCATTTGCCAGTTGAGTTGGAGCATAGAGCATGGTGGGCGGTAAAGAAGTTCAACATGGACAAGGACGAGGCTGGATTGCATAGGAAGTTGCAGATTTGTGAGCTTGAAGAAATAAGGAATGACGCTTATGAATCCGCCATGATCTACAAAGCGAAAACGAAAGCATATCATGATAAGATGTTAAGAGGGAAGAACTTTCAGATAGGGCAACAAGTCCTTTTGTTCAATTCAAGACTTAGACTCTTTCCAGGTAAGCTTCGTTCACGTTGGGAAGGTCCATTTGTTATCACTAATGTATTGCCTTATGGTACAGTGGAAATTCAAAGCACAACCTCAGGAAATAGGTTTAAGGTAAATGGTCATCGACTTAAGCTTTATTATCCTATATTCCCTAAATGTGACGTCGACATCCAATCATTTGAGGAGCCATCGCCACAACCATAGTGACGCCATCAAAAGCAAGAAGAGAAGAGTCTAGGCTGATAGACTATAAACATTAAGCGCTGCATGAGAGGCAACTCATTCCAACCGTAGCAGTGGAGGAGCCATCAACGAGAGTTTGCATTTTTCTAATCCCTTCACTTTTATGGTTGATATTTTGACTTATTTATGTGTTTATTATGTGACTTAGACACATGCTTAGGAAATTATGACATGATTCTGGGTTTACATTGAGGACAATGTAATTTTCTAAGTGTGGGGTAGAGGTTACATAGTAATTTGGTGTTTTTTTTTTTAAATTTTCCGAAATTTTTATTTAATTTTTGTCGAAATTTTTCAAATTTGTTTTTGTTTTGTTTTGAGTCTTAGGATATACCCTTAAAAGTCTATGATGAACTATATCTTTGAATGCATGATTGATAGTTTGACATTTATCTTAAGAAATTGCGAGTTTCATGGATATTGTGAATTAGTATGAATATTTGAGACTTGATTGATAATGAAGTATGCATGTTTGATTAAATAGTTCCAAATAACCTATGTGAGCTTTTGAGCCCAAAAACTTTCTTTCATGAGTGAATTATGTGCCGAATTTTGCTTAAATTTTTTCGAAATTTTCACTAAATTTTCACTATCTTTCGAAACCTCATCATTCTTTGCAAATTCAATGACTATGTGCTATAGCTTTTAATGGACTCTAGAATTTACTAGAACTTGCTTATGTGATTTTCGAAGCTTTATAATCATAAATTGTCTTGATTTTGAATATGATTGAATTTAATCTCATTAGGATCACCACCATAGACAAATTAAGCATATGCCTATTTTGTGCCCGTCGTGGGACTCCTTAGTTAACCTCTTTGAGCCTACATTAAGCCTTTTCTTTCATCACCTTTAAACAGAATTCCTCAGCTTAGAATAGTTAATCCTTGACCTTGTTATCAAGACTTGGCCAAACATTTTTCGATGGAGCTGTAATGTGATGTCAAAGAACAAGTGTGGGGTAACGTTGAAGTGTGGGGTTAAACACCAATGTTTTGTATTGTATATGTGCCATGTATGAACAAAAAGAAAGACATAAATTCTGAAAAAAAAAAAAAAAAAAAACGAAAGAAAAAAAAAATTCGGATAGAATTAAAGTTCATGGCACAAATTCTTTTATGGTGTGTTAAAATGTTTTGTGAATTTGGAGTTAGTGATTATTTGAAGGTCTAAAAGTGTTTATATGACCTTTGTCCTGTTCACAATATGGGGAGAAGCCAAGAATGACGTATGGGTCCAACATGAAGAAATTCGACCCTTGAAGTGAAGACATGAGGAGGAGCGAGATTTGCTAAAGTCTTGGTGATTTCTTATAGCACCATTTATCCCAAAAATTCCTACCTTATGAAACCAAGCCTCATTACAACCATATTATTGAGATTAATTCATGATTCTTAAGATAGCTAAATTTGATTTGTGGAGATTTTCTCATAAGTTAAGCATATGGTTTTGGTCCATTATTGCACATAGTTGTTATATGAGGTTTTTCCATGAATTTCTATTCACAACGTGCTTTTATTTGATGAAATATGCAAGTTATTTGTTATCTTATCATCTTTTCCATTGCATATACGATTGAGTGAATACCATGGATGAGTGAAATGAAGAGAGTATGATATTGTGAGGTGGAACGGTTATCATACATGTTTGTGCTATATGATCTCATATCTTACTTGTTCATGCTATGATACATGCTTATGAAGCTTTGCAATTATGCTTTCCATTCGAATGTTCTAAAGGTTATGCATGATAAAGATCCTGAGACAATCTTTCTAAGGGTATTAGAAGTTTTTGAGTCATTTGATTTTGTTTTTGTTTTAGAGTCAGTTTGCTAAGGGACTAGCAAAGGGTAAGTGTGGGGTAGTTTGATAAGTGCATTTTACGCTATGTTTTTAATATGTTTTTACCCTCATTTATACTTGGTTTATTCCTTAGTAATGTCGTTTTTACTTATATTAAGTCAAAAGGGTTTTTCTGTAGAGTAATGGTTAATATGTGTCTTTATACAGAAATTTGTGCTTAAGTGTTGTAAAACCGATTTTGGATAAGACTTGGTTATTTCTCTTATGATTCACCGTACCTTTACATTGTCATTTTTGATGAATTTGGTTTAATGTGTAGATGACATGTAAATGAGCATATGAGAACAAGAATCATGAAGATTGGATTCACGGAGGACAACAAAAGAAGCCATGGAAAAGAAGAAACTCCGAAACATAAGATTTTGATCCGAGCAGAAATTTACATAAACTCTACATCAACTTCGGAAAATCATATTTAAAGATCCAGGAGGAATCTGAGGACGAGCCATATATCATTGGAAAGCTACGGAAGTCTAGTTTTCAGATCTTCTTGAATTGCAGAATTTGGAGTTCAGATGAAGGAGTTATGATCAAAACAATGGACGGAGGTCAAGCTGCAAAACTGGGCAGTTTCTGCCTAAGTTGTCACATGAGTTTGCGAGGTGCCTATGAGCCCAAGAACTTATGTATAAGGCCTACATGGATCCAATAACATGTAGAGGAGTCCAATAAATCAGAAATCCAAGGTCCAAGTCGAGATCATTGTCCAAAGATGAAAGGAGGAAACCAAGTCCAAGAAGGATTCCAAGTCCAACAAAGGTTGTGTCTCCTTGAAGCTCCCAAATTCCCTAGGGTTTTGTTCGAAATTTTCTGTATAAATAGACATGTATAGCTCTTAGTTTAGTGTCTTTCAATTGCTCAAGCCTTAGTATAGCCAAGCTCTACCAAAAACCCTAAACACACAAGCTGCTGCCGCCGCCGCCGCACCAACCAATTGCTTCCATCCGCCGCCGATTTCCCCTTCTTCCCTAGCCGATCTATATATGTAGCCTAGGTATGAAGTTCATCAAGGTTGTGTGTAAAAATCTACTGTGGTTTATCAAGTTTTATTATAGATTATTCTATGGTTTTCGGTTTTATACATTGCATGTGTTCTTGAGTTCTTCTTTGTGATTTTCTTGAAACTATGTGTGATGTATAACGTTCTAAGTATATTTTAGTTTCATGATTTAGATTAAGTTGCTGTATGTTCTTGTGTGTAGTATGTTCTAATTGATTAATCATCACCTGATCACGTAATCGAACCCTAGGTTAATTTGAATGGTACCCAAGTTAACTATTAGGGGGGAGTTTAATCTGCCGTAGTAATCTAGGATCAAGTTAGGCATATTTGATAGTTTGATTCTAGTTGCTGCAAAGGGTTGCTAGGGTGAGTGATTTGCATGTTGAATAGGATGAGTGACGCCATACCTAGGACCATGTCTTCAACCGACTCTAGTTCGTAAGTGTATCTTGTTTAGGTTAGGCATATTTGATAGTTTAAACAAGGTGACACATATGTTTTAGGTTCAGGCATATTTGAAGTTCCTAAAAACACATGAGAAGTCTTAAAAGGTTGAAATCAATGAAAACATATGATAGTGCGAGCATCACTATTTAATCTTACATGAAATTGTTATATGCTTATTGCGGTGTTTGTTATGTTGTGTGCTTGAGTATTGATTGACCGATGTATGTAAATATTTTACTTCTTTTCTTTATGTTTCGAACCACCTTATAAATCCCCCATTTAAAATCGTAAATATGTTTATACTTTTGCATTTGTGTATACTTGTATATTATGTGATAGATAATTGTATATGCTATGTATATGTGTATTTTGTATAAAATGTGTGAATATTACTAACGATTTGTTTTGCAGAATATAAGTCCTTCCCTAGTGTCCCCGGCTTGAACGATCCCTACTTACTAATACTACACGATAGGGTTTTAAATTGCAGGTTGTTGGAAAACGGCCTCGTCAGAACTCAAGGCTTAGAGATCCGTTACTATCCCACCGAGTTCAAGAATTACAACTTTGTGTCAATCCTAGCACACGGTTACGAGCTGTCGTGCATCAATGCAATGATGGTAAGTCGTGGATGAATTAATACATGCTTGCATGTCCCTCTTCAGGGATGGGTAGTGAGCCCATAGATATATAAGCAGCATGTGGTAGACGATGGTGCAACACATGACCAGTGTGTTAGCTTTTCAACCAACACCATAAAAGCGTATACGGTATCCATACGTTGGTTGCATCGGTCTACAAAATCCCTCTTTAGATTTTCAATAAGAATGATATATTTTGTGACATAGCTTGTCTGAGTCAATTGTCTCAAAACTACTTATCGGTGACACCTTAGGACTCATGCTCTTCTCCATGATGCTCTCAATCGGCACTCATGAGAAGTATTCACAAAAGTCTCAGTAATTCTCATCACGGTAATCGTTAGTGTGTATGTTCATAACACACTTCAATGTTTGATTGTCTCTCTCACCATAAGGAAGACATTTATGACTTGGATCATCGAGCCAAAGACATCAAGAATTGATTCAACCATGTCTTAAAAGATGGTGAAGATCCAATCAAACTTAGTGACAAAAAGGATTCACAATCTGCGAAGAGTATGCAGTTTTCGTGCAGTATGACCTATACTCACTAAAACGGCCATAACTCTCTCGTCTTAATGGATATAAATGAACCTCTTCAACCATTGGAAACTAGATTCACATAGCTTTCTAATGATATAAAGTGCACATTCCAGTGTATCCGGAGTTGGTCTGGGAGCTCTGACGAAGTTAAGGGACAGTAGGATACAGTCTGCTATCTGGCAGCATGACCTGTACGCACTTAAACTGTCATAGATCTTTTGTCGGGACAGCCATGAATGAGCCGCTTAAACCACTAGAAACTAGACTCACGTAGCTTTCCAATGATATAAAATTTGGCTTCTAGATCATCTGGAGCCGTTAATAAAACTCTGACGAATTTACCATACAATTGTTTCAACTTACTATGGTCGCAGATTTTGACATGATGAAGCTTTCAACTTTAAAGTGGCATCGCAGGAGTTCTCCTCGACCTAAAAGTAAAGCGTACATATGACATTACAAGTCTTCAATATCCATGAAGGGCGACATTTGGTAACACATGGGGTGAGATCCAAAATAAAGTGAGTAGGTAACCTTTGTCGAGGTTAACCACGTCATCTGATGATGGAAAATCTGCTGTTAGGTGAAAACTAAACCAAGAATATCGGCACACCTTCATAAGGTTGTGCATGATCATGTCATAGTGTGAGTACACTTATCGAACCAACGATTTCATCGAGATCTTATTTAGTTTGGAGAAAATCAAAGAGTCTTTCATGACATCAAATGTCAAAGGCATCCATTGATGTTCCGTACTCTCTATATACGTTTCTTGTATGCATTAATTATTTTGCTCAGGATTGTGTGGGTAGTCCCACCGTCTGTAAGGCACTCAATTTCTCCATGTAACTTACCTATCGAATAAGATAGATACATGAGAAAAAGACATAAAACACCGAAGGCAACCGTGTGCATTGCAGAATTCCTGGCAGCATGACCTTTGCTCACTCAAACAGTCATAACTCCTTCGTTAGAATGGATATGAACGAACCACAAAAACCATTAGAAACTAGATAGACTTAGCTTTCCAATGATATATGGTTTACATTCTATTTCATCCGGAGCTATTCACAAAGCTCTTTGGAAGTTACTGTATAGAGAGTGGCAGATTCACTGTTTTTGTTTTTGGTTGCCCGCCTTTGTAGGTTGCACGTATGCCAATGCACTAGGAACTTGGCAACATTCTGCAGCGCATTACGCCTACACATATACCATTGTATTAAGCACTTGGCAACATTTGGTAGTCATGAGGAGCCACACATATGCCGGTGCACCGAGCACTCGGCAACATTCGGTGGCTGCACAACCGCTAGTGCCCATGGCGCACGTTATGGGGTAGTAAGGGGCTCGATAGCTTGTCTCAAGTGCATAGCATGAGGTGCTCAGAGCTTCGGCAGCTGCTGCACATAGCTCGGCCTTGGTGCCCAGTGCTCGGTAGTCGTTGTCCTGTGCATGTCCTCGAGTATTCTGTGCACGTCCTCGAGTGTTCTGTGCTATGTAGCTCATTTAGTGTTTGTCCTTGATGTAAGTGCACAACCATTGGTGATCAGTGCACGGTTTCTTGTGTTCAATGCTAACATATGGTGCTTAGTTCTCAACACCTAATGCACAGTGCACGACAGCTCATGTGTAGAGCACAAAGCAACAAACACATAACTAATCGACATCTGACACATAAGTGTTGACATTCCTCACACAACATGAAGCAATTGACACACAGGGGCGACAAATGACACATAATTGGAGCAAAAACAAGCAAGGGGCAGTAGGTAGCATACACGATTAGCAACAGGCATGTTGAGTGGCAACAGGCGCGTGACTATTGGCAGCTGGCAGCCAGGTGCACATGGGCTCGGCAGCGTGCAAGGCAGCTCGGCAACCATGCCGACAGCTTATGTAGCGCGCAATAGCTCCTGGGCAGCGCTCAATAGTTGCATGCTTTTAGCATAAAACAGTGTTGCTCAGCGTCTAATCTCCATTTGAGACTTAGAACGGCATTCAATGGTCAATATGTAAGTGAGCGGCAAATTGCCTCGCTCATGCATACAATACCAAACTTTTGAGACTCCAGAGTGGTCATCTCGCTTTATTGGTTGGAGGTTCAGCGTAGGAAGCAGTGGCTAAATCTCAAGTAAAATCTAGGTCTTTCTCGACAGCTGGGTGCTCAGTGGTTGGAAACTAGCACTCGGTAGCTATGCAGCACTGGTCCTCTGTAGCTAAGCACTATGAGCTCGACAGCTGGGCGCTGGACGCTCGGTAGCTGGGCAGCGTTTGCTCTGCAGCTTAGCGGTGGTGCTCTGCAGCTAGACGATGGGCATCCTACACCGGTAGCTGATTCTCTTGCCATGTTCTCAACGGGACTTATACCCGAAGAAATGTGCTAACGTTGATCAAACACAACGCGAGTTCAAGGAATGAGATGATTCTCTAATTCCGAACTCTCTTTAATAGCATAACACAAACCAACGTTGGATACCTCACAACGTGGACCTAAAAACATCTTCGGTGCATGATGCACGACAACTAGTGCTCAATAGTGCTCGGCAACTGCCCTAGGCAGCGCTCGGTAGCAATCAGCAGTCAGCGCTAGACAGTGTTTAGCAATTAGTGAGCAAGGCTTCGGCAGCTGGTAGCCATGTGCACATATAGTGCATGGCAGCAGCACACGTGTGCACATGCGGTGCTTGGCAGTAGCGTGCGGCAGCGCCTAGGCAGGTGCACATACAGTGCCTGGCAGCAGTCTACACTTTCACAAGGGTAAGCCCTGGCAGCAGCATGCATGCGCACAGAGGCAGGTGCACATACAGTGCCTGAAAGCAGCGCACACGTGCACAGGAAAAAGCCCTGGCAGCAGCGTGCACGCGCACAGAGGCAGGTGAACATACAGTGCCCGAAAGCAGCACACGCGTGCACAGGGGCAAGCCCTGGCAGCAGCGTGCAAGCGCACAGAGGCAGGTGCACATATGGTGCCCGGCAGCAGTGCATGCGTGCACAGGGGCAAGCCCTGGCAGCAGCGTGCACGCGCATAGGGGCAAGCCCTTGCAAAAGTGCTCAGCAGGTGCACGCAACAGCACCATAGTCAGTAGGTGCACGTGGTAGCACATCGGTCAATAGGTGCACGCGGCAGCACAGCGGTTAGTAGGTGCGCGCGCCAGAGCACATCACTCGACAACAACGCATGTTTGTCAGGGCATAGCGCTCAACAGTTGTGCACGCACCAGAGCACAGTGCTCGGCATCAGTGCACAACGAGCAACATGTAGGCTAGTGGTGTCGGTAGCCAAATGCACATGTTTTAGGATTTTCCATAATAACCTACAAAGACAAACGTCCCAAGCATAGAATGGGGATGGGGAAGGGAGGAACGGATTTTATCCTCACCGAGGTTATTGAACTTTGAAATTACTCAAAAGTAAAGCATAATTTCTAGTCTGCCAAATAGACTGCATTTATATAAGCTGCTCCATGCTTCCATGCTCAAATCCATATGCGTTCGGCAATCGTTTGCGCAATTCCATTATGAATTGTAGCATGTGGAGGTTACAAAACACATGAACAACATATGGTTAGTTAAACTTGCCATAAAACAGTAGCAAAGTGTTGAAAAACATCAACCATATGGAGGATTCAAAGAGAAATTAGGAATACAACCCGTTTTTCTCAAGAAAAAATGATTCCCATGCGCGTTGCAGTCATTGGGAGGACCGGTTCACCCACTTGTGCTTCGGTTCTACGGGTGCCCTTTTGACTGAAGAATCTGGACATCCTTATGCATAACCTCTCCAAATTTCACGGAAATTGGACTTCGTAAAGTGCCCGAACTGGTTACTTTAACTGTTCGGCCGGTCTGGGGATTCTGGCGCCCGGTTCAGTGCCTTGTCGGTCGGTTCTTGGGGTGAGACCAGCGGCGTTGGATTCGTGAGAACAATATATTCAAGTTCTCTGTTGGTGCCGAAAACCAATTCATATTTTATTCTGTCGATATTGGCTTGTGAACCCTGAGGCAGATTTTAGAGTTTCTTGGTGCCCAGGTGCACAAGGGGTGCGCAGCGGTGCCCAACGATGCTCTGGAGGTGCGCAGCGGTGCCCAGGAGGTGCCCTTTGGTGCCCAAGAGGCGCGCATCAGTGGTGCGCGTGGCAGTGCACAGGCGTGCACTCGACAGAATTTTTTTTCTTTTTCGGTGGCCTACTTGCTCTTTTTGGGGTTAGAGCTTCGTGCTGATAACGTGTTGTAGAATAATATTGAGGGAATGAATTCTCCTTTTCTTATTGATAGAATAAAACCCCTTTATATATGGAAATATATGGGCCTCTTAGGCTATTACATGGGTCAATGGGCCTATTACATGGATATGTGTAAAACTCTATCACAACATGGATTACTATATAAACCCCGTATACAAGGCATGGACAAAGACATACATATATATCAAATATCCTATAACAAAGCATGTATACAAGGCATGGACTAAGACACACATATATATCAAATATCCTATAACACTTCCTAAGAAAAGCACAAAGTGTTACGATATTAACGTATTTTCTACCCCATTTAGTTATGTTATTCTCTTAACATTGTCATTTCTAACATGTTTTTGTAAAGGTAAAAAGGCGTAAAAGCAGAAAAGGAAGCTAAAATCATCAAATTAAGAAGGATAACTCATTTAGGAAACTTTCCTGTTTCGAATTGGGAAACTTGTCTATTTCATTTTAAGAAACTTTTTATTTTGATTTAGGAAACTTACTATTTGTGAAACTTTCCTAATCCATTTTGAGAAACCTTCTATTCTTAAATTCAGGAATGAGCATTAAATGGAGACGATGATGCACATATGGAAATCAGAAATTTCTAAGGGATTTGGTCGAAATTATGTGAAGATTATGGCAGCAAAATTGGATAGATTTATTCCTTAAAGATTGAAGATAATTGCTGATTTGTAATCAAGCAAATTAAGGGAAATTTCTTACCTTTTATTTCTCCATTTAAATGCCAAATTTTCCAAGATTAAATCTGATTTTTCTTCTTTCTTTTTAGGAATATTAATTGGCAATACATACGGAAGGAATTATAAGCATGAATTCGAAAATAATCAAGAAAGGAAACAAGATTCAAATCGGCAACTATCAAGCAATAATCAGCCGATTCCATTTGAAGAACAAGCAATGTATTCGGCCACATTTCAAGCAAAATTCGAAGACTTAATGCACAAGACATATATGGAATATTATTTAATTAAATTGTGCTATTATTTGTGGCCATTGGATCAGATTTAAATCAATGGTGGAGAGAAACACAAGGAGGCGACATGGCACTATATAAGGAGGCTCTCTAGATCAGAAAAAGAGCACGTTCATTCACGCAGAAAATTAGAGAAACACACAACCATTTTCGAGCAGCCTCTCCCTCTCCATTGCCGAGCCTCTCTCTCCATTACTGAAGCCTTGACGGACGTTCCTCTTGTGCAACAACCTTGGAGCTTGAGCATTGAAGCCGGAGCACTTTCTAGATGTCTACAAGCTTCTTGAAGACATGTTTCTGGTTTTCAAATTCTGGATTTGGATGTTGTTTCGTTGGTTTTGTTGTTAGAAAATTCATAATTTTAGTAAAGCATGTTTAAGACTTGTTCATGATATTTTAATAATCTGATTCGGCATATTTTAAAGATTAAAAAGTGTGCGATATTGTTTGATATACCATATATTAGAATGCATGCTAACTAGTGCCATGATTTATGCTAAGCCTCGTAGGTAAGTGTAGATCTCTAGTGGTGGAAGCTATGTAACAGTGGCTGAATTCGTACACTGTGATTTTTGTTATGATGTTTATGATATAAAGTTGCATTCAATCTCGTTCCATAAAGCTTAATGATTTGCATGTTTGAAGACAGATACTTTTAGTATTGAAAGCATCGACATGTAAAATGTCCTAGTTCTAGACGTTCAGTGCTAGGAATAAAGTAAGTGGAACAATAAGGTGCATAACCTCGTAGGAATGTATTCTTGAGATTGTTTTTAGTTCTTTGAATTTGCATGATATCAGATTGTTAAGGTTGAAACATGTTCTTTGATGTGTGGTCAGAATTTGAGTTTCTCTCTAATTGATGTGTTGAATGAACCGATCACTTGTATATATTAGTTAGCTTTTATTTTCTGTTTTTAGGATGTTAGAAACCAAACCAAACCCCCCCTTAATAACCTTGTACCATGTGTAAATTTGTAAATAAAAATCTGTAAATGTTTGTATTTGTGTCTTGTTTTGTAAATAAATATTTGTTTGTATAATTGTACTAATTTTTAATTTTTAGAGTAACCATGAATGCAGGAGCGCCCTTTAAGTCTCCAGATTGATCGAATCCTATTTACCAATGCTATAAGTGACACAAAAAAGGTTCTTAAATTGTAACGCGTCCGGTAACGGGCACATCACTTCCACACCCTATTTAAGATTCTTCAGTTATTGAACTACTTAACCAATTTTGATAGAGTGCAAATGAGCGTGTGGCAGACCGTGGTGAGACTCCGGTAGAGTTACTATATGAGTATGACATGTGGTGTCGTAATAAACTGTCTGTTCCTATTGAACCATATTTGAGTATGATTCCACACACTTTGCATTTAGCTCGTTGTATGGGCTTATTACCTCTCGGAAGCTCCTCAAATGATGCCCAACATTCAGACGTCTTTCTTCTCTTGTCAATTGCCACACCTCTTGCCTGACTTCTGTTAGGTAAAGAGCCTCCTTCTATATTTTCGTCCTCGCCCAAAGATAAACCTTGAGACTCATCATGCAAAAACAAAAACCAAAAAATGCCAATAGAACACTGAAAACTTGTGGTTCTCAAATTTTCCTAAAGTAATGCCTTATGCCTGTAATCTAGAATGGAGCAGAAGTCAAACAACTTCCACACCCTATTTAAGATTCTTCAGATATTGAACTACTTAACCAGTACAAAAAAAACTAAACCAGTAACCATTGAAGCATAATGTATGGGTGTGAAGCTAAATCTAAGTTTACATCATATTCATTTTGTTTTTCGTTCATTAGAAATTTGTTAATAACTCATTACAAATGACAAATCAATAATAACTCGTTACAAATGACAAATCAAATCTGAAGCGTGCACACATAAAAAGTAAGTTCTTAATAAGCAGACTGCATATAATATTAATGATTTAGTTTGAGTTATATACTACAAATATATTAAAATTGATTCCTTTTGTCTCATTAGTAATGAAAATTCTTATACACGACAATACAAGTATATAGTGCAATAGTCTTCCATATGTGAGGTCAATTATGTATTTGTATCAATGTGAGCTAATCTTAGCCGTTCGCATGGTATGTCTAGATACACAGTCGTGTCGTAGACAAATCAACTGCGGTAACAGATAATTATTTCAAAAGAGGGAGGAGCTAGCAACAACTGACGCTTTGGCCGAGTGGTTAAGGCGTGTGCCTGCTAAGTACATTGGGTTTCCCCGCGTGAGTTAGAATCTCTCAAGCTTCAGATCTTTTTGATTTAGTTCTTCTTTTTTGATTTTTTTTACCACCAATCAGCTCTTTCCACTTGCCCAGGCCTAAAACTGTAAAAATAACTAGAGTACATAGACCTAAATGGATCAGATTCGAATCGGATCGACCTAGATCCGGATTCATATCTGTAATAGAAACATTAGATCCGAATCCGACCAATTACCCGTCAGATCTTTAATAGCTCGATCCAAATCCGGATCCAGCTGGTGGACACCCACCCATTAATCCGATATGTTTATAATAATAAATATTTCAAATTTTAATAATTTTATCATAAAACATTAAGAAATTTTATAAAAAAATAAAGGTTTACAACAAAAGATGAATTACATGCCTAAAAAACTTTTTAACAGTACACTAATATAATTAAAATAATTGAGCTCTAATGTTTTTAATATAAATAAATAAATATTAACAATCTTCAACTTCATCAAATCATACTTTATATATAATTTAGATATAAATGTTTAGATTATCTAGATAATTATCATATTATTTAATATTTAATATTTATTAATATTATTATATTTATAAAAAATATTTAATTATTTTTATCCGGATCGGATGCGGATCTGGTTGAACCGATCCGTTTAGTAAATGGGTTAACGGATCAGGGTTCTTAACGGATCAACGGGTTCTTAACGGATTAACGGGTCAAATTTTTAATTCAAACCCATTTAAAAAACATAGATGCTAAGCAGATCTGGATAATATCCGGTTCATTTACGAGACTATATAGACCTGTGCCCTGTGGAATACAACAATACCCTCTCGACCCTTTTACCCTCAGTCAAACACCTCTCTGTTGCCTCCCCCAATTGACCGCCGAAACACACAATGTCACTTTTTTCGCCACCCTCTCACTTTCACCTCCCAAACGCCGTCGTTTCGTACCATGGCTCCGACCTCATCAACTTCCCTCTCCATTCTCCCCAAAACCCTAAACCATCCTTCGACCCCTTCAAGCTCGTCGCCTCACACCACTCCCCCATCCACAACCTCCGCGGCTTCCGCCTCACTTGCCTGGGATCAGATTCCGCGTTCCCCATTCCGCCGCAGAATGTCGCACTCACCGAGCCGAAACTCGACGGCGGCGCCGGCGGAGATGGAGATTCATCCTCCGGCGGCGGTGGTGGAGATGGCGGCGGTGACAACGAGGAGGATGCGGAGGGGGAGGAGTTCGGGCCTTTGTTGAGGTTTGATGAGGTGATGAAGGAGACTGAAGCTTGCGGAGTGGAGCTTCCTTTGGATATGCTCGAGGCTGCCAAGACCAGTGGACTTCGTAAAGAGTTTCTTCTCCGCTATTTGGCTCTACAGGTCTCGATTAGCATTGTTGTTATTATTCTTGAATTTTAATTGCATTGATGTAATGCTGTGATCAAAGTTTGTAGTTTTCGCTAAGATTATTGATTATTGATTTGGTTGTTTTGATTTCAGGGCGCAGCTTGGCCGTTGGGGTTTTTGATGAAGTACTGCTCTATGCTACGGAATCGAATGCTGGCTGATCCTTCGTTTTTGTTTAAAGTTGGGACAGAGGTTTGTTTCGCAGTTTCGGAATCGGTTATTATTTGCATTGTTGATTATATGTGAGTTACATTATGTAATGATGAGATTTGTCGCTATTTTTGTAATGCAGATTGTCATAGATTCTTGTTGTGCGACGTTTGCTGAAGTTCAGAAGAGGGGAAAGGACTTCTGGAATGAGTTTGAGTTGTATGCTGCGGATCTTTTGGTGGGAATAGTTGTTGACATTGCTTTGGTTGGTATGTTGGCACCCTATGCTCGTATTGGAAAACCAGCAATATCACATGGTTTATTTGGACAGTTGCAACAGGCTTGCGCGTCTCTCCCTAGCAGGCAAGCATCTTTTAGGACTAATATTTTACTCAATGTGTCAAAAGACTGGGAAATATGAATCATTGTTCATTGTGATTTCTCCTATGGTTGGATACTCTCTCTTGTTGAATTGATCATGCATATGTGCCAAAATAGAGTCTAACCGTCATTGATGTACCCTCATAAACTACAATGAGGCTTAGAGGTATTTCAACGTGAAACGTGTTTACCCTCACTCTTAGGATGTAGAAGTATATACCTGTGTCTCCTTGAGATTGAAGGAGTAGTTTGATCTTATTGAATGTAGTCACTGAAGAAGTTATATGTGATTCCTCCTAAGCAGCGTCTTTGAAGCTGAAAGGCCAGGATGCAGATTCTCATTGAAGCAGAGGGTGGCCACATTCTTCTATAAGGTACAACATCTTATTGATATATTGGAATAACTACAATTTAGTAGTTGCTCTGTGGACTCTAAATATTGAAGAAATGCGTCCCAATTGGAGACATTGTGGAGTTTTTCACTCTCCTTTGCTTTATAAATGTTCTTGCTTAAGATTTTCCTTTTTAAAGTTTGTGTGCCAGTTGTCTGAACAATATTTAGTTCTATAGATCCTATAACTTGTAATTTTGCCATGTTTCTCATTCTTATCGACTATAACGTGTGTATCCAGGGTGTGTTATATGGATCAGTTGGCTTTGTATGCGGTATTATTGGACAAGGGATTGCTAATACGATCATGAATGCCAAACGGTATGTATCTTCTGATTTCTTACTTATTTTTGTATTTCTTTTGTGAGCTTTGGTCATTCTGGGTTGCTAGTTTGGTACCTGCAGTTGAATGTGTTTTTAAGTTTACAAGCTTCTAAGCGGAATAATATCTTCAATTTCCTATCGAGTAAGCTACATCCTTTCCAGGTTTATCAAAGAAATTTTGTTTAGTTACTTTGCCTTCGTATCATAGATTAGAAAAGATTTAAAGTGGAGGAGCTTATGTGAATGTGGGGGATGGAACTGGCACTTGCTTGAATGCGTCTTTACCATAGAATTTAGTGGTGGAATGCACATGATGCATGCCAAGATAAGGGCCTATGACCTTAGTGTTGACAATCTATCAAGTTTTTATTTTTACTGAATTTTACTGAAACCCGTGCTAAGGCATTTTACCTCCTCAAACCCTAATCACTTTATTATTTTTGTGTTGTCAGGAGCATAAAGAAGTCAGAAGAGGACGTAGCTGTGCCTCCTCTTGTGAAAAGTGCCGCTCTTTGGGGTAGGTCCTCTTGATTAAATTCTAGTTCTTCAATCATCAACTCTCTCAATAACTTCTGTAGTCATTAAAGATTTACTATCATTCATGTGTAATGCAAATGTTTGTGAGTTTGTTGGCTACTTTGATAACCATGGGATAGTCTAAATAAATTATACGCATAGACATCCTGAAGTAAATTTAATTCCATGTTCTTGGTGGGGTAATTCTGTGCGAACTCATCGTTGCCTCTAAAGAAACTCAATGGAAACAGAGGAAATATATTTTCATTGGTAAAATGGTCGAAATGGTTGTTTAGATTCATAGTTGAGCGAGATTTTTTTTTCTTGCTGAAAAAAATAAACTCGGAACTACTACATATGATATATGCTTGTCAAAAGTTGCCAAGGATAAGCCAATATTTTATTTATGGAAATGCTGCTATATCATGCTTGTGGATACAACTTTCTGTTTTTGCTCTGGAACATAAGCATAATATTGTTGCCAATCAATTTTCTTTTTATTATAACTTGTTTAGAGGAGGTGTATATTGTTACTACTTACTACTATGACCAGAGAGTAAAATTATTATACTTGGCTGGAAACTTGGAATTGTTTGTTTTTCTCCTACAAATATCTATCATTTTGTGCTATACTTTCTTTTGTAATATGGTTTCTACAACTTGCTACTAAGACCAAAGAGTAACATTATTATACTTGTTGGTTTGAATTGTACGGAAAAGTTCATTTAGCTAGGACTTGGGAGTAGTTCTATAATTGTATGATGCCACTCAATTGTGGGGTGATCTTGGTACTTCGGTTGCCCCCTTAGTTATCCTCCATCAGCTTGTTTACACTAACTATGTTGCTCTCTTAATCAGGCGTATTTCTTGCTATCTCGTCCAACACTCGTTATCAGATCGTAAATGGACTGGAAGGACTGGTTGAAGCATCACCTTTGACAAAGCGCGTCCCACCTGTTGCAATGGCATTCACTATAGGTGTTCGTTTTGCCAACAATATCTACGGTGGTATGCAATTTGTAGATTGGGCCAAATTGAGCGGAGTGCAATAGTAGTATTGCGTATCAACTATAGATGTTTTCAGTTTTTTTTGTTATGTTTTTTTTTTACATTTTATTTTATTTTATTTTATCAGTATAGATGTTTTCAGTTACCATATATAAAATGGACGATAGAAGTTTTCAAGCATGTTGGCCTAACCAGTGGATGTTCATGGTCCCCAACTTGGGCATGATCCAAATAGGACAGAGTCGTGCTTAGTTCGCTACTTCCTGCAAGTACCAGGATGACCTGATAGCTTTGGTATATTTGTCTATGTATTGTTGTAGGTCAAACTGCCCCCTTTTTTTGAAATCCAGCTGCCCTTTTCTTTGTTGCCTGGTTTGTATAGTTTCTTTTCAATGCATTTTTGTTTACCAGAAAATGATGCTTTTAAGTTCGTTATATACAAGTATACAACAAGCGTAAACAACCTTCAAGTACAGTGGCTCGCCATCGATGCCACTGTACCACAACACAGTCCCGCCAACAGCTTCTCAATCCGTCTCCATCACAGCTCCGCCCTCTCGATTCACCACCACGGCCTAACAGGTGAGAGAACCATCCAGACCACCTCAACCGCCCGTCCGGCAGCGAGACCACCACACCGACACGGCCGGAAGCCAACGCCAGTGCAAGGACGCCGCCGGACAAGCCTCTTCTGTTGAAAAACCAGTTTCCCAGAAAAACAGAGTACAAGAATTCTGCAGAAAATGATTCTTATTAAACAATCGAAAGAGCTCAAGCTTTTATAGCCTAGCTCAACAAACAGAAGTTCAACACGATTCTAACAGTCCTATAATCGTGGATCACTGAAAAACAGAAAAATTCAAAACTAATCTATCGATAACTTGAGCCTGAAGAATAGGTCCCTTATTAACAAATCTTGACGAAATCAAATGTGAACTTAACAAATCTTCCCCTAAACTGAACAATGCAAACTGCATTCAGTTTAACTCAGCAAGAGATCGAACTCCAAGTAGCTTCCTGAGCTTTACAAAAACATCCAGCTTCAATGGTTTTGTCAGAATATCAGCAACTTGCTCACCAGTTGCACAATGGACCAGCTCTATCACACCATCTTTTGTAAGATCACGTAAGAAGTGATACCTTACGTCTATATGTTTACTTCGCCCATGCAACACTGGATTTTTAGACAACCTGATGGTAGAACTGTTATCACAGAATAGGATAGTGGACTTACTCTGTGTGTGATCAAGGCTCTCGAGCACTCTCCTCATCCAGACACCTTGGCAAGCACAAGAAGCTGCAGCCACAAACTCCGCCTCAGTCGTGGATAAAGTTACAACTGGTTGTTTCCTTGAGCACCAAGACACAGCTCCTTCACTTAACATAAATACGTAGCCTGTTGTACTCTTTCGATCATCCATGTCTCCGGCATAATCACTGTCACTGTAACCAACCAACTCATTTGTTTTACCTCTCTTGTAAAACACTCCATATTCCAAAGTCCCTTTGATGTATCTGAGCACCCTCTTTGCAGCAGCCATGTGTGACTCAGTTGGAGCTGCCATAAATCGACTGATTAAACACACAACAAACATCAGATCAGGTCTGGTAGCTGTAAGATACATTAGACTTCCGATCATTTGTTTGAATACTGTTGCATCAACTCCAGCTCCTTCACCTTCCTTTGTTAATTTTGAACCAGGTACTATAGGATTCTTTACAGGATTACTGTTCTCCATTCCAAAACGTTCAAGAATCTCCTTTGCATATTTTCTTTGGCAAATGTGAATCCCAGCAGTGTTTTGAACAACTTCAACTCCAAGAAAATATTTCATCCTTCCCAAATCTGTCATGTCAAATTCTAGCTCCATTGAATTCTTGAATTTCTTGAACATGCTTTCATCATTCCCTGTATAGATCAGATCATCAACATAGAGACTCACAATTAGCAGCTTACCATCTTTCTCGGTTTTTATAAACAATGTGTGTTCATAGCTACACTTTGTGAATCCTTCTTTGAGAAAGTAGACTTCAATCCTGCTATACCAGGCTCTTGGCGCCTGTTTCAAACCGTACAAGGCTTTTCTGAGTTTAAAAACCTTGTTTTCTTCTCCCAACTTCTCATATCCTTGTGGCTGAGCTACATATACTGTCTCTTTCAATTCCCCATACAGAAATGCACTCTTGACGTCAAGTTGATGCACACTCCAACCCTTTTGAGCAGCTAGAGCAAGCACCATTCTTATAGTATCCCATCTAGCCACAGGAGCGAAGATTTCATTGTAATCTATGCCATGTTGTTGAGCATACCCTTTAGCAACTAACCTCGCCTTGCACTTGTCAAATTCTCCATTTTCATTTAGCTTAGTCTTGTAAACCCATTTTACTCCTATTGTCTTTGCTCCTTGAGGCAGCTCTACAAGTTCCCAAGTCTGATTCCTTTTTATTGCTTCTATCTCAATGTCCATTGCATCTCTCCATTTCTTGCTCTTGACAGCTTCTTCATATGAATTTGGATCACAGTAGGAAAGAAACATGGCCACAGTTTGAACTTCTTCTTCCTCTTCAGTGGAACTAGATGACAGCCCTTCCCCACTTATATAATCATTTAGCCATTCTGGTCTTCTTCTAATCCTTCTTGCTTCTATGTTAGGTGATCCTATCCCATCTTCTTGAACTTCACCATCTTCATCTGCTATTCTCTTATTTGTTCTTCTACCTCTACTCCTTCTTCTTCTTCTTCTTCTTCTTCTTCTTCTACTTCTTCTTCAGTTTGTTCCTCAGCTTCATCATCTCCCCATGTCAGAACATCTTGTCTCATCTCTTCATCACTTCTGTTCCAATCCCAACTTTTAGCTTCTTCAAACACCACATCCCTACTTATCAGCACTTTCTTTGTCACCGGATCAAAAAGTCTGTATGCTTCAGACTCTTCACTAATGCCAAGTAGTACACAGACAGTACTCTTGTTATCTAACTTAACTCTTTTCTTATCTGGTATATGCACATGACCAATGCTGCCAAAAACTCTGAAATGCTCCACACTTGGCTTGATCTTACTCCAGGCTTCTTCAGGAGTCTTGTCTTTCACAGACACAGTGGGACTTCGATTAAGAACATGTACAGACCACCTTACTGCTTCAGGCCAGAAGGTTTTTGGCATCTGTTTTTCTGAAAGAATACATCTAACCACATTCATTAAGGTTCGATTTCTTCGTTCAGCCACCCCATTCTGTTGAGGTGTGTAAGCAGCTGTTAGTTGTCTCTTTACACCATTGGCCTTGCAATATTCATTGAACTCAGTGGAGGTGAATTCTCCACCTCTATCTGTACGCAGACAGCATATGGAGGCTCCTATTTCTTTTTCAACAAGTGTTCTAAAATTCTTGAAGATAGTAAAAGCTTCTGACTTCTCCATAAGGAAATAAACCCACATTTTCCTACTATAATCATCTATAAAAGAGATTAGGTACCTTTTGTTGGAATTGGACGCAGGAGTAATAGGGCCACATATGTCTGCATGTACTAGCTGAAGTTGCTGAGAAGCTCTCCACATGCTCTTCTTTGGCATTGCTTCCCTATGCTGCTTTCCTATCATGCAGTGTTCACATATCTTTGATGTAGCATTCATTTGAGGCAAACCCTTCACCATTTGCTTGAGTTGTAAGATTTTCAATCCTTTGTGACTAAGGTGGCCATACCTCCTATGCCAAAGTTCAGTAGCTTCTTCTGACTTTATTTGAAAACAAGCTGAAGCTGAATTCTGAGTCACCATTCTTGCTATGATTATAAACATCCGATTTTCTGTCATTTGAGACTGCATAATTATGCCTCTTCTGGAATGATATACTCTGCATCCTCCTTCTTTGATCACAATTGTCAGACCACGGTCTTGAAGCTGTCCAAGACTCAGCAAATTGTTTCTGAGATCAGGAACATAGTATACATCTGTGATGACTTGTATTATTCCATCCACATCTATTTTGACATCACCTCTTCCCATTACTGGCATCTTCATATTGTTCCCAAGCTTCACAAAGTGCCTATAGTTTTCATCCAAATCTGTGAACCATTGCTTATTTCCAGACATGTGATTGCTGCATCCTGAATCAAGGAACCACATACCATCTGTTATAGAATGTTTTTGCTCAACAAACGACATTAGCAGCAACTCTTCATCCTTATCAAATTCAGCAAAATTTACTCCTTTCTCCCAGCTAGGGCATTCGTATTGAAAATGCCCCAACTTATGGCATTTGTAGCATTCAACCAGAGTTTTGTCAAACCCTAGTCTTCCTCGACCCCTGCCTCTTCCTCTAAATCCACTTCTGCCTCTTCCTCTTCCTCCAAACCTATCATCAGAGGTAATTTTCAGAGCTTGTTCCTCCATGATATGATTGTTGCTGTTCATGCGTTGTTCATGCACTAATAGACTTGCTTGCAGCTCATCAATTGACATCTCATGCACATCATTTGACTCCTCTACTGAGCAAATGACATAATTAAATTTTGATGTCATCGATCTCATAATCTTCTCAATAATCTTGACTTGCTCCATGTCTTCTCCTTGAGCTTTCATCTTATTTGCAACTGTGAGTGTCCTAGCAAAATATTCATCCACCTTCTCTCCTTCTCTCATCTGAAGAATTTCAAATTCTCTCCTCAGAGCCTGCAGTTGTGCTCTCTTTACTCTCGTAGACCCTTGATATTTGAGCTTCATGGAATCCCAAATGCCTTTAGCTGTATCCTTGTTAAGGATGGTCTCCATGATAGTTCGATCAATAGCTTGAAAGAGGTAATTCTTTACCTTGAGGTCATTCAGCTTTTGATCTTCAATCATCTTACGTTGAGTTTCTGTTGGCTCTATTCCTTCACTTAGTGTAGTTATCCCGTGCTCCACCAAGCTCCAGTAATTCTTTGATCTTAAAAGATTCTCCATCAACATTGACCAATGGTCATAGAATCCATCAAACTTTGGTATGGCAGGTTGAACAAAATTCCCTTCGCCAGCCATATCTCTCTTTCTCCTTCTTACTGTTTTCTAGCTCTCTCTCCCTTTTCAAATCAGGCCCCTGTTAGAGGCTCTGATACCAAATGTTGAAAAACCAGTTTCCCAGAAAAACAGAGTACAAGAATTCTGCAGAAAATGATTCTTATTAAACAATCGAAAGAGCTCAAGCTTTTATAGCCTAGCTCAACAAACAGAAGTTCAACACGATTCTAACAGTCCTATAATCGTGGATCACTGAAAAACAGAAAAATTCAAAACTAATCTATCGATAACTTGAGCCTGAAGAATAGGTCCCTTATTAACAAATCTTGACGAAATCAAATGTGAACTTAACATCTTCGACAAAACCCTATCTAGCCTTAACCCTCCTGTTTTTACGGAGCTCTAGGGATTTTGAAACTCGATTTACAGGGAGCTCAGCTACCACAACATCTAACTATATATAGGTTAGAAAACAACGAAAAAGTATGTAACGGCTGTAATGAAAATCCTTAATTAGAAGAAAAGTTACTGTTAGAAATAATGAAAGGGAATAAAGATAGAAGAAATAGACAAGGTGGAAAATGGAAGAAATGATATGAATTTCAATTGTTGGGCAGCTAGCTAGCTACGGTGAATAAAAGTCGTCTCCTCCATCACTGACCGACGCAGCCCACCTTCCACTTGTCTCTCTCTAACTTTACCATAATCGAATTAGATCAAACCCTCTCTCTCCCCCTTCGGTAATTTTTGAATTTTCGGTATTAGGAGCTGGTGTTGCTAGATCCAGCAACCGTCTTGTGGATCTGAGCGGCCATGGCTTTGTCCGGCATGCGAGGCCTCTCTGTTTTCATCAGCGACGTTCGGAATTGCCAGAACAAGGAGCAGGAGAGGCTTCGCGTCGATAAGGAGCTCGGCAATGTTCGTACTCGCTTCAAAAACGAAAAGGTACGCCACGCGGCTTAGGGTTTGTGTTTCCTCATTTGTTTTTATCGTTCAAATTTGGCCTAGGCCATGGTGGAATTGCTGCATTGCTTCAATTTGGGGTTTGTGTGGGTGTTAGGTTTGGGTGAGGTGCTCAAAATTCAGTTTAGTTGAGGTGAATGCCGTACCAGAATACAAACATGTATGTAAATTCTGTGGTTACGCCAAGGCACTGGCATTGTTCTTTTGGATTCAAGCCTATTTAGAAATGTGACTCGTTATGTTGGAGAGGATAAACCATATGGTTAATGAGTCACTGAACTTAGTTTGAGTTGATTGTTTTATTGGACATGAAACCATACATGTAATTCGATGATCATTAAGTAGAGTTTAGTTGCAGAATCCCTGTCCTGTGGGAGGCACTATAGGAATTGAACGTATATATTTCTTGGTATCATAAGCGCCTTGAGGTTGAATGATGACTTTATAAATGGAGCTTTTTAGTGCCAAGTGTTTCAGTGGGCTTCAAATTAGAGGCATGAGAGTACCGGGAGGTACTCACTTTAATTCCCTTAAGACTGAGGAAAGTGGGGATGACATTAATTGCTTGAGTGGTTATATGATCGCGTCTGAAATGTTGAATCTCCTTGTTAAGAAAGAGAATAACGGGGACACGAGACCTGTTTTCTTCATGGGGCAAAATACACAAAGATAGATTACTGTAACTTAGTGCTTGGTTGTGGCAATTCCACCTTCCAGATTAAGATTATTGCTTATTGAAATCATTTTCTGCTAGACTGAAAGGCATTCACTCAATAATCTAGCACATATATATTCATATGATGAAGTTCTGACTCATTCTATAAGCACATTTTGGATCTCAAAATATGAATTTGAGATGCTATTGATTACTGAATTTAAATATAAAATGAACTTCATGACGAGTACATATGCTGAATATCAAATTGATTCGGACATGTATATTGGCTTGGTTTCTCTGAAGTTCTGGTAATTACTTGCTATGCAATTTTTGCTGACCAGAT
This sequence comes from Comarum palustre, assembly GCA_951800085.1. Taxonomy (NCBI): domain Eukaryota; kingdom Viridiplantae; phylum Streptophyta; class Magnoliopsida; order Rosales; family Rosaceae; genus Comarum; species Comarum palustre. The sequence continues at coordinate 6,853,805 of OX637587.1, forward strand.
GGCTGCTATTATTTAGGGATTTTTTGCTGTTTGTACTTGCATTATTAGTTTGTTCCTGATTCGTATAAAGCATTTAAGTGGTCATCTTCCCTCTGTATCATTCCTATTCATTTTATTCAATAAAATCTTGTTTTTCAGAAGGTGTAAATGTGAAATTAATTGTCCTTGTGTCTCCTTTCTCTCATTAATGTCATGATATTAATTATCTAGAATGAAGCCTAAACTGGTCTTTGCTTCGGTTTTCTCAAATTCCATACAGACCTTTGGAAATATAAATGTTTCTTGTAGGATAGTTTTTTCGTTGTGGTTGATTTGCTAATACTTACCACAGTTGATACTATGTGTTCCCTGTTACCAGAAGGGCTGAATGGTTACTCAAAGTTTTCTTTAATTATTTCATCAGGGTTTGACACCGTATGAGAAGAAGAAATACGTTTGGAAAATGCTTTACATTTATATGTTGGGATATGATGTGGATTTTGGTCACATGGAAGCAGTCTCGCTTATATCTGCACCTAAGTATCCAGAAAAGCAGGTAATGTCTTCTTTCCCCAACAATGCATACAATTACTTGTACCAATTTTGTCCTCTTAAAAATTCCTCTTTGGATGGAAAAATGAAAGATTTTATTTCTTTTGTATATTAGCTGACATAAAAATGATAAATGTTCTACATCTCAGGCTTATCATTCAATTGTACCAAGTAAAATTGGTGTATGAATTTGTAGAGGCATGGCAGTTGTAATTATGCTTGTGACTTGAGCTCCTCTAGGGCTTTCAATATTTTTTTTTACTTTGAAAGAAAACTTAGTTTTCATATGGTACTTTAAAGGAAAATTGGTTTTCATGTGGTTCTTCATAAGTAATATGTATGCCCACTATATAGTTTAGTTATTTAAGAATGTGAATGTTCTTCTTTGGTATTAAGCTTTTCGATTCCAGTATGTTACTGTAGCTTCAATGTCATGTCATTGTCTAACTGACTTTAATATGGTTGCAGGTTGGGTACATTGTGACATCATGTCTACTCAATGAAAACCATGATTTTTTGAGATTAGCAATAAATACCGTACGGAATGATATTATTGGCCGTAATGAAACTTTCCAATGTTTGGCATTGACTATGGTACGGCAACCTTTATCTGTTTTATTTTTCATATTAATTTTCAATTGTGTCTGACAATAGTTTTTATATATATATATAAGGACCCTTCCACTATAAGATCCCTTTTTAGGCATATATGAGGGATTGGAAATTACACCAACTTTTTGATCACATATCAACATCTCCACCGTTCAATATTTAGATGCATATATGTAGATCATTTTTGCAAAATTTTATATAATTTGGTGATCGTTAAGGCTTTGAACTAACTGAAATCAATTGACGGATCAAATCTGCCAAACATGAACCGTTCATGCGTTAACTTTTTATTCGCAGTTTTGAGCACCTTAACAATTACCAATTTGGATGAAATTTTACAGAAATTATTTACATATAGAACTACGTATTGAACGGTGGAGATGTGATTTTGTGTTCAAAAAGTTGGTGTAAACCCGGATCCCTCATATATGTCAAAAAAGGGATCCCTCATTGGAAGGGGATTGTATGTGTGTGTGTGTGTATATATATATATATTAAATGACTACTATATTAGAAAGTTTGCAGCAACATAACAGGTAGTCATATATATATATATATATATATATATATATATATATATATGACTACCTGTTATGTTGCTGCAAACTTTCTAATATATATATATATATATATATACACAATCCCCTTCCAATGAGGGATCCCTTTTTCAATCTCATTTGGATAATTGTTTCGCTTGGTTAGTTTTTGTTTTCTTTAATATTCTATCAAGTTGTTTACCTGTTTAAGTTTTGCTATGTGCGATCAATTGTAGCTCTACTGATTAATTTGGTTTTGACTTGTAGGTTGGGAATATTGGAGGCAGGGAATTTGCGGAGTCATTGGCACCTGATGTACAGAAGTTGCTTGTAAGAGACAATATGTCTTTAGCGTTCGAGCAATTAACAGAACTATTTTTTTGTGACTGAGTTTTCATTTTTATTTTTTTGTTTAGATTTCTAGCAGCTACAGACCTCTTGTGAGAAAAAAAGCAGCACTATGTCTTTTGCGCTTGTATAGGAAAAATCCTGATGTTGTCAATATTGATGGCTGGTAAGTATGAATGTTATTTTATTCATGAAAGTATGTACAATATTTCAAAATTCTTTTTGTTCATATTGCATTAATATCTTTGTTTTTTCTTTTATTATTTATTTATTTATTTTTTAATTTAGGGCCAACCGCATGGCACAACTTTTAGATGAACGTGATCTTGGTATTTTGACGTCATCTATGAGCCTTCTTGTTGCGCTTGTATCAAATCACCACGATGCGTACTGGAGTTGCCTTCCAAAATGTGTTATAATACTAGAACGGCTTGCTAGGAACCAGGATATTCCACAAGAGTACACCTACTATGGCATCCCATCTCCCTGGCTCCAGGTTTGTAACATGATTGTTCTGTTTCATACTTAGCTTTAAATTGTTTTGTGTTTTATATTTTATCTTGCGAAGTTTCTGGTGCATTGTCTCTATCCACGTAACTTTGATAGCGCACATAATAAAAAAAGATATTATTTTGGAAATTCCTCAAACCTTCGAGCCTTGGCTTAAGAATTGCAGGGAGAATAGAAATATTGACTCATTCAGTAGTTTATAGCGGTTGATGGATATAGAACAACTGCAATTAGTGCTTTTAATTTTTTTTTCTCACAGGTCAAGACAATGAGGGTTCTCCAGTATTTTCCCACCGTTGAAGACCCAAATACTAGAAGATCATTGTTTGAGGTCCATCTTCTGTCAAATGCTTATTATCAGTAGTCCTTTATAATTTTTGCTTCTGTTAAACCTTGTATTGCTGCTTTCAGGTCTTGCAACGTATATTGATGGGTACGGATGTTGTGAAAAATGTTAATAAGAACAACGCATCACACGCTGTTCTTTTTGAAGCCCTCGCACTTGTAAGTACTTCTTTGTAACAATTACATATCATTACAAAAAACTTATGATTCACTTTTAACACCAAGGGTCTCTTATGTCTTGTCTCAAATCATTGCCCAATCTAGGTCATGCATCTTGATGCTGAGCAGGAGATGATGTCTCAGTGTGTTGCACTGCTGGGAAAATTTATTGCTGTGCGAGAACCAAATATTCGATATCTTGGTTTAGTAAGTACCTAGTAGTGAATTACTTCTGTCTTTGCAAGTAAAGCAACACTTTTAGTTCCGCAAAATCTTTTTCTAAATATTTTAATCACAACAATTATAGCATGCAAATAAAACTATATCTAACTTGAACTGATGCATGAGGCGACTGTATGTTTATTCGTTGAACACTTTCTCTGGTGTAGGAAAATATGACCCGCATGCTAATGGTTACCGATGTGCAAGATATCATCAAGAGACATCAAGCCCAGATTATCACCTCATTGAAGGATCCAGATGTCAGGTTAAATCTCCTGTCTGGCAGTTTCTTATTTCATCTCATCCTTAATTATTATTATTATTATTATTATTATTATTATTATTATTATTATTATTATTTTGTGTCTACATAACCATGCATGTTTTCCTGAGCTCAGGTTTTAGCTATGCATTCCTTGAATTCCATATATGATTTTTCTTTTCAGTGCATTCTACCTGTTCTGTGATTGTTGCACTGTGCTCCATCTGTAGTCTTTGCTTGATTCACTTTGATTATCTATTCCTGCCTGCTACAAGTGGGGATCTATCAACATTTGTTGTTCCTTGAGTATTTTGTCCCGAAGTTAATTATTTCAAAGAATTTTCTTTTTTTTACATAAATAACTAGATGAGAAGAAGCTTGTGTTTGTACTTCAGTTGTGTATGTTGAATGCTACTTTTTTGGGCACTCAAATCAAATTATATTCTCAGTATTCGTAGGCGTGCTCTTGACCTGCTTTATGGGATGTGTGATGTTTCAAATGCAAAAGACATAGTTGAAGAATTACTGCAGGTATATCAAACGCTGGATGTGCTTTCCTTTGTTCTATATGACTTTGTAGATTTATTTAGGCTTTATTTAGCATGGTGATTTGATTTCTTTTGGTACCAAATTATTTTCATATCAGTATCTTAGTACAGCAGACTTCATAATGCGTGAGGAATTGTCACTAAAGGCTGCAATTCTTGCAGAAAAGTTTGCTCCTGATCTATCATGGTAAGCATGTTATCATTTTCATTATGTGACATATATGGATTTCCCTTGCAAGAAAGTGGTCAAAGTACCACTAAGCTAGAGTAAATATGAAGACAGGTATATGACTAGTTAGCCTCACAACTAATTCCAGTCCAATTTCGATCAAAGAGGTCCATGTCATGATGATGAGTTTTCTCTTGCCCATGACATGTATTTTTTCTTGAAGGAAATTGGATGGAATTAGTGACCTGGACTAGTGTTGTTAATATAGTTATTGAGAACTTTGACCAGAAGTTATGGGAATTTTGAGCCTCTTTATGTTAATTCATGGTTATACAAGATAAGCTTTCCAAGTTGCAGTATACCCTCTTTTATATGACAAATTAATGGAGTTCCAGATCATTTAGTAAAAAATAAAAAGTCATTAGGTTGCTCTTATCAAATAAAATGTCATGCAAGTTGAGTGTAGTTTAAACAAGTTTGAAATATAAGATGCAAGACGAATTAGGTGAGGGTAATTGTGTCAGGGGATTCTTTTTAAGCGTTGTGTCTGAGGTTTTTGTTACACGTGACTGAATGAGGACAATAATTCTTCATATAGAGTCAAGGACATAGTTTAGCCATTTTTCAAATTTATAGTTGGATACTGAAACTTAAACATTAGAATTTCATTGTATACATGATCAAAGTTGACTGACTGAACCAACAATCAAACAAACTTAGGTCATAAGCTTATATAGTTTTTTTTCTTTTTCTAATAATAAAATTTACAAACAAGTGTACATTTCTCCATGGAAATGGATTCCACCCATCATGTGTGTTTTTCTTTCAAATTACTATACAGAATTCCGATCAAGGCCAGCAGTAATCAGTTAGTAAGATACGGCCGAATAGCAGAAAAAGGTCAATAAGTTGAGCAAGGTCCAATTGAATGTATTTTCTGTTTTTATTAATTAAAAAAACTGAGATTGAAATATTTGGAGATTTCATAATTTTGCTTTTGACCGTATGGAATTATTCTAGATGTTTCAACATCTGGTTCATTGGTGTCATTTTTTTTGAAAAGACGGCCTTTCTTATGTTGCGGTTCTTTAAATAGGAATATTTATCCACCAAGTTGCTAAACCATTATCATTCTTATTGTTTTTTATATTTTGGGTTCATGTTGATATTATACAGGTACGTAGATGTGATTCTTCAATTGATTGATAAGGCCGGAGATTTTGTTAGTGATGATATATGGTTCCGTGTTGTGCAATTTGTTACGAATAATGAAGACTTACAGGTCAGAGTCCTTTAGCATTTTTGTTTCAACGATATGTTCATCTTGGTATTTATTTGATAAATTTTTATGTACTCGATCAGCCTTATGCTGCAGCAAAAGCCAGAGAATATCTTGACAAACCTGCAATACATGAGACAATGGTAAAGGTGAGTATAGAGTATGGGTCAACTTGAAGGAATGTATGTGTTTCTGTTGGAGGGTTATCATCTTAATTTTAAGTTGCCTTTTAGAGTTCTTGTGCTCATTCGTTTTATCGTTGAATATCTACCAAAATTTAACCTTATAGTTAATATTAATATCTACATTTATTTGAAATCGATACACATGCAACAGGTCAGTGCATATATCATTGGAGAATTTGGCCACCTTTTAGCCAGACGGCCTGGGTGTAGTCCAAAGGAATTATTTGCCGTCATACATGAGAAGCTTCCTACCATATCGTAAGGGCACTAAGACTTTGTCCTTCCTCTGATTCCTAAAAAGTTCGGTTATCATTCCTTCATAGATCATTGAAAATGTATTATATTTGCAGCACTTCTACAATACCTATACTTCTTTCATCATATGCTAAAATCTTTATGCACACTCAACCTCCAGACCAAGAACTACAGAATCAGATTTGGGCAATATTCAGCAAGTAATATTCACCTCTTAATCTTTACCTGAAGTCGATTAGTTTCTTTTTCATCCAAATGTCTACAGCTTATGATTTGTTGTATTCCAGATACGAGAGTTGTATCGATGTTGAAATACAACAACGAGCTGCTGAATACCTTGCCTTAAGTAGTAGAGGTGAAGCTCTTGTTGATATACTGGCTGAAATGCCTAAATTCCCTGAGCGGCAGGTATTTGCTTTGAATTTGTTTATTTTTATTATTTATTTAGTTAGTTTATTTTTCAAAAGAAGCTTGCTGTTTCAGACTTTAAGTCTATCTCAGTTTCTTCAGAATTACTTGTATTAATTTCAGTTTTCTCTTTTGATGTGTAGTCTGCATTGATCAAAAAGGCCGAGGATACTGAAATTGATACCGCAGAACAAAGTGCTATCAAGTTGCGGGCCCAGCAGCAAACATCAAACGCTTTGGTTGTGACCGACCAACGTCCTGCTAATGGTACCCCGCCTGCCAACCACCATCTTGGTCTTGTGAAGATACCCACCACGAGCAGTATGGTGGTTAGTCTTTTTCTCTTAAACTTTTCCTTTTGGAATTTAAGGTTACTTTTCCAAATTTGCGAGATTATTTGGTATGATCGAAATGGTGTATTACAGGATTACAATTCAACCGATCAAGGGTTGTCTCATGAAAATGGTAATTTAAATAAAGCCGATCCTCAAACTCCTTCACCGGATCTCCTTGGTGACCTCTTGGGTCCGCTGGCTATTGAAGTCCCTCCTGGTACCGCTGTTCAATCACTTCAGAATGTAATCCCTGGAGCTGGTGGTGATCCAACTGCAGCGGATGCTACGGCCATAGTGCCTGTTGGCGAGGAGTCAAATTCTGTTCAGGTACTTTTTTAAGGGTGTCTCTGAATTCGGTGGCTGCGTTGTTGCTTCTGAGTACTATAATGTAGTAATGTAGGTGATACCTGAATGAATTCCAAATTGATCTTATAAATCATGGTACATATATTGTTTTTCAAGGGAAGGTTCTTGTTGAGGGTTTAAACAGTTTATTGTTAGATAATAAACTATGTGCATGCTTTTAATTTGTTTTGCCTCTAACTGATGTCCTTCATCAGTTTTCTTTTTCTAGAATAAATTTTGTTCGTCAGTTCTACTGGTTTTTGAGCGTGAATTCATCTTTTGGAGTTTATCCAGGGTTTTTCATTTTCCTTCAGTTCCTGCTTGTAACAAGCTTATTCATTATAGATTGTAATACAATTTACTGTGTACTTGTTTCAGTGATTTGTTTGCCTTATCAACAGTTGGAAACTTATAAGATCCTCCTTTTCATCGCTATGCTACTCATACATCTAATTAGTTTTATAATATTGTCTGCAGCCTATAGGAAATATTGCTGAAAGATTTCAGGCCTTGTGCTTGAAAGATAGTGGTGTGCTATATGAAGATCCTAATATTCAGGTTCTCCCTGAAATTTTATAGCCTTTTTTTCTTGTATTTCGATCTTAGACTTGTTAAGTTTCCTATTAAATCCAAGAAAGAGAGATTTGGTAATTCGAGTTGATCTTATTCTTTATATGCACAACGATGGTTTATGAGTGTATTTGCATGCTGTTATTCTAGATCGGAGTTAAAGCAGAGTGGCGCTTACATCAGGGGTGTCTTGTTCTTTTCTTGGGAAACAAAAATACTTCACCACTTGTATCAGTTCAGGCTGTAATATTGCCTCCTTCCCACTTCAAAATGGAGCTTTCACTAGTACCAGATATTATTCCTCCTAGGGCGCAGGTAAAGACTTAATGTTCCTGTAATTAATCTTCAGTCATTGATGAATCCATAGTCGTTCTCTTATTCCCCCTTTATTTTGTTCTACAACTCTTTTCAAATTTTGTAATTATCTTTCCATGTTCATTTTTTTTGGTTTAGGTACAGTGCCCCCTTGAAGTTGTGAATCTGCGGCCAAGTAGGGATGTAGCAGTTCTTGACTTCTCTTACAAGTCTGGTCAAAATATGGTACTTGAATCTAGAATATGTGGATATGTGGTCTTTACTGGTCAAAATCATAAATTCATTCATATATGTATTTTATATAATATTATGTATGTTGTCTTCATAGGTCAATGTCAAGCTTCGTGTCCCTGCTGTCTTGAATAAATTTCTTCAACCTATACCAGTGTCTGCTGAAGAGTTTTTTCCTCAGTGGAGATCACTCTCAGGGCCACCTCTGAAGCTTCAAGAAGTGGTGCGTATTAGGAATATGTCACATTTGTTGTCTATTTTATTTTTATTCTTTTACCTAAATGAATGGCAGCTTACGTGGTTCCTTTATGATTGACAAGTTGACAACCTTTTGTAGTTTATATTGACGAGTGATTTTAAATGACATGATTGCTTATTCATTCTCATTCTCTTCCACTGCATAAATTAGTCACATATTTATATACTTTTGAATTCATTTGTTTAGTCATTAACATCTATTAACATCCAACTCTGGTTCAAAGGTGTCGGAGTCATTCTCATAATCTACTGCAAAGCAGGATGATAACACTGTTAAGTTACTGCCATAATAGGAGCTATGCTATCCACTTTGAGAAACAGTACCAGTCATCTTATTTGAAAACCTAGTTAAGTTCAAATAGTTGTACACATTGGCTAGCTGCTTTATTTTTCAATGTGATCATATGGTTCAGTAAACTGTGCAGGTTAGAGGGGTCAAACCACTGCCACTTGCCGAAATGGCAAATCTAATTAACAGCTTCCGGTTGATGGTTTGTCCAGGACTTGTAAGTTCCATTTTTTAGTTTTGAAATTTTTCCTCATAAAGTAGCTGTTATACATTGTGGTCCCTAATATATTCTCTCTTCTAGGATCCCAATCCAAATAATCTTGTTGCAAGCACAACGTTTTACTCAGAAAGTACAAGGGCAATGCTTTGCTTGGTAAGACATTATTTATTCACTACTAGGACCATTAATGGATGGATAGCAACCACTCTCATTACTAAAGCAATTCTTCTAGTTCTATGCTTCAATGAATAGAATTAGCACTATCTAGAACTTTTATTGCTATTTATATACATGAGAAAATACTGATGACTCCATTAAATTTCATGTGCTCAACAGTTTACTTTAATATCTTTCAATTTCAATCGCTCACTCACAATCTTGCCGTTAACTTCAATTTTTAATTAATTTTTGGATAATATGAAACTTTCAAAAATCATTAAAATAACTCCAATGTCCAAATGATGCTCCGAAACATTCTACAAATTTGTAATGACGTCTACGTTAATCCTATGGCTCAAAAAGCAAACATAGACAAACTAAAGGTTTGAAAATAATTTTTGAAAAGAGAAATTGAAATAAAAATTCTTCGAAATGTATTTTCCAATTCAAAAAATAGACAATGGTACAATTTAACACCCCCTAATGAATCAATTAGTAATTATAATAGAGAATGTTAAATTGTAACATTTTCTATTTTTCAAAGAAAAATATATTTCGACCTATTTTTATTTTAGTTTCTATTATTCTATCTTCAAATTTTAGTAGCCTTCAAAAATTATTTTCAAACTTTTAGTTTGTCAAGCTTTGTCTTTCGAGTTTAACGTAGACGTCGTTACGAGTTCGTACGATTTTTTGAAAAATTGTTTGGACATCGGGGCTATTTTTAATAATTTTTGAAAGTTCAAAATTATCCAAAAATTTATTAAAAATTGAAGATAATGGCAAGATTTAATGGTCACTTAACGGATGGACCTAATTGTACGACATTGGAAAGTTAATGGAGTGACCGATTGAAATTGAAAGATATTAGAGTGAACTGTCAAGCACATGAAGGTTAGTGAAGTGACCCCCAGTATTTTCTCCTTATATAAATGAGACTAGGTTATATGTTGCTGGGGCATTTAATAGTCATCATTTGATTTATTCTATGCTTTACCAATTAATCATTGGCCATGTCCATATATAATTTTTCCAACTTAAAATTATGTCGCATATGTTATCGAGGAAATGTTGACTTAAGAATTTATTAACAAGTCGTGCTTAGCTAGAGTAGTGTATTCAACAGCTGAGTAACGAAACGTAGGTGGTAAGTCGATATACAACTAGCCCGAGTGTTTTTTTAGCATATATCTATAAACACAATTGTAATACCAAGTAAGCTTGAACATGAAATACACATGTCCCTTTTGAGCACTCTAATATTCCTTTTGAATAAGTGGTCATGATGACCTATTGACTGCCAGAATTTTTGTTCCATTTGCTGTGAACAATTTCATTTCTACCTACTTACCAACTACTGATGGCGGGTGGTGGAGTTTCATTTGAAATTTAATGGTAGGCTAGTTGCTAATCTCCATCTTCTCTTCAACTTACCTACTAGTGATGGTGGTGGTTCACCGTGGTTGGACTATGATTCCAACGAAATATGGTTGAGCTTTGGTAAGTTGTGTGACAATTGAACCTTATATTTCTAGATATATAAGTGAAATAAGAGAAAATTTCACCATCAGTGTCCCAACTCTTGTGGCAAGGTCAGTGTGATGCCCAGACTTTCAAGTAATCAATGTGATACCCAAACTATTATTTTCCAATCAAAGATATACCTCCGTTAACATAATAGGTTAACAGTAAGGGTAAAAACGACTTTAAAAAGAAGGTACGTGGAACAGAGGACAATCATGTGCAATGGGAGTATGGTGCATTCCCAATTGAATGTCTTGTTTAATCCAATAGGGAGGGGATCTATTGAGGACTTTCTCCTTAATGGTTTATTACACTAACTTTTCAATCACATTTTTTCATCTCAACCGTTCAGTTTATAATTCTATATAAGTAGATCATGTCTACAAATTTTCAGTCAAATTGGTGATCATCAAGGCATCGAAATAGATCAAATCAATGGATAATCTAAATATGTCAAACAAAAACCCTAACGATTTTCGGTGAATCACATTTATAAATGCCTTAACGATTTTCAATTTTTTAAAAATTTATAGACCTGATCTACTCATATATCTACAAACTAGACGGTCCAGATGTGAATACGATCAAAAATAGGGTGCATTATTTATACATACAAGCTCTTCAGTTCTTCTGACTTAAGCATCATCATAGGTCTTTTAGCATCTTCTTCCTCAAAGGATTCTTCAAGACTAGCTTAGTTCCAGAAGTACTAGCTTCATCATAGCTAGCGAATGAATGCCTATTAAATTGTAAGCTTATTTTTCCTCTTATATCTTCATAGATAGAAGCCTTGGTATTTTCTACTTGTATGACTCGAGGCGTCAGATTCCATTCTCTTGGGAATATTACTTCATGTCATTTTGCGACATGCTTTTGTTTAGTATGATTTCTTGGATTTGTGAGAATTGATGTAGTAATCTGGGATTATTGAGAAATCTGGTGTTTGAGGTTACATTCGAGCTCATCAACTTGTAATATTTCTTCTCATATGCTTCACTCACTTCTTTTGAAGTGATTAACATGATGTTTATTTCTCCACATGTGGCCGGAACTGTTAGTTCAAGAATCTTGAACATGTGAGAGTCCATAAGGAATGATCTTTTCCTATAGATCTTATCGAGTCTTAACCTAGGAACTGACGCTTCTCGTACATTAGATTCAATTTACTTCTTTTACTGAGTATTCTACTCAACATTTTCACATCTCTCTTGATTGAAGATGTAGATTTGGAAGATGTCCAGGTAAGGAGCTTAGGTTTACTAAACTTAAGCTCAATTTCTCCTTTTGGTGAAATGGGTATGATTATTCTACTAGCTACGTTTTGAGCTAGTTGTTTTTCATTGATCCTTTCTCCTTCCTGCATTTTCATTTTTTCTAGACTTGTTTGCAGACTTAATATTCTGCTGTTTAGCTGGTGGAATTGGTTTTCGAGATCAATACTCCTGGAGATAAGCGATCTTGTAATTCTGCTGATGAATTATAGCCTTGATATTATTATGAACAACTTTTGTAGGAAGGGAAAAGCTGAGAGTTTTATCGTCTTCTTTCTGTACTTTTAGCTCAACTTTGTGATTCATCTTATTCGGGAGATTAGAGTTTCTAAAAGTTTTTTTCAGTGATTCTTGAAAAGTTTTTAGTTCAAGTGCTTGCTGACGAATGTTGTTGGTAAGATGCTCAGTTCGGACTAACTTCTTTTTAATATCCAATAGATATTGTTTTTCTTTGAGATAATTGAGCTTTGACTTCAAACTTCCCGACTTTTGAATTTATTTCTTCAAACTGGTTGATCTTGAGATGAATTCTCTAAAGTTGGTCTGATACCTTATCTAAAGTCTTATTCCTAGATAAATAATCAGTTGATACTGGTGAAATATGTGGATGTTTGCTTCACCATGTAGTGGCTAAATAAAGAGATATTATGATATATACCTTATACCTTGTTATGCTTAAGAAACACCTTATACTGGTCTGACCACCTGTCTTTCATGATACACAGGCTAGAATAGAAACAGATCCAGCAGACAGAACCCAGTTGCGCATGACGGTTGCTTCAGGGGATCCTACGTTAACATTTGAGTATGTATTAAGAACTTTTTATTTGACTTATGATCTTACAGCCATGGAAGAGTCCACTGACGTCTGATTTGCAGGTTGAAGGAGTTCATCAAGGAACAAATAGTTAACATTCCTGTAGCCCCTCGTGCACCTGGACCAGTGGGACCAGTAGCTCAACAGACCAGTCCAGTTGCAGCATTAACAGATCCTGGTGCTCTGCTGGCCGGTCTGCTGTGACAAAGTCAAGATGAATGATGAGTGAAGAATTTTTTCATTATACACGTAAACCTGATTTATATAAACCTTGGAAGGGTCTCGCAAGCAAGCTAAAAATGTGGATAACAAAAATCCTGATGCAAGGGCTGTCGGAAATCAAAGATGAGCTAACTTGTGTGGACGGCTTGGTGTTGTGGATCTGTACAGGGTGATTGAGGTTTTCAGATTCTTTCTGTACAATTTGTGCCTATGTGAGATATTTCTCGGTTTTGGGGTGAGGGGTTTTTTCTTTATATGAACACATTTTGTCCCTAACCAATTTCAGTGGATTGGTTTCTGTTGTACGGTAATTGACCAGAGAATGTTGATATTTGCATGAAGGTCAAGTAGGCTAATTGTAATAGTTTGTATTTGTTTGTTAATGAGCATTTTTCCAAATAAGAAAAATTGCGGAGTGAATATTGTGACTGAGCTTTCAGACTGGCCTTTGATTATTGTTTTACAAAGTGGCCTTCAAATGAATTGCCAAGTGACTAGGGACTTTGAAATCGAGGACAATTGAATTGCCTTTCTGATTTGTGGGTTTTCCAGCATAGTTGAAAAGCTTCTCTCTATCTCCATCAGGAGATGATTCTACCTGGTTTCTTTTATTCTTGTTGATTGAAAATGCAGTCGAGTCAAGAACAATTATAGTAAGGATAGTAAAGGGAATGGTTGATTGATTTGTTTGTCTTTTATATGCATGCTGTGTTGGTTCATGACAAAGCCGACCAACTCCACCTCCTTCGCCTTGCTGAGAAACGGTACCGGAGATGCCCAAAGCGAGCAGGCACAAATTTTGGATGCAAAGTTTTAGGCAGCAAATCTCATGTAAGTTATGTTCCTTGTTCGTAGTAACAAATACTATTTTTTTGCACTCGTCGAAAAAAAGGTACATTTTTTTGAACGGCAAATTACTGGATTTTATTTCATGCAAGAGAACTGAGGTTAGAGCATGTGTACGTTAGGGCTCAATGACTTCAATCACAAGCTTATATATCCTCTCCTTAAAACCCTAACACGAGCATATAAAAGATCAATGATACAAATCGATCAACCCTTCATGTTTAATGGAAGAGAACTGTGGAAATAATAATCTAAACTTCATGCAACCAGGGCTTCAAAACTAGCTAGTTCAGACTTAACGAAATCACAAAACAATCACTGTGAGCTTATGATTGTAAAACAAAAAAGAAAGGAATTATGGATGATGGATACTTGGCTTGTGAAAATGACTGGTGATCCGGGCTAGGCAAAGTATTTCAGTTTGGTTTTGTGAAGTCCGAAAACAATGAGCAAAGGCAGTGTTGACATGCAGGGACATAGCTACATGGTGACTAGAGGAGTCAAATAACCATTCTCACAATCTTTTCATGTGTTGTGCTTCAGATTTTTACTTGTATATAAGAGTAATGTAAGCTATTTGACTTATTTTGCCCCTTGACAAAGTAAAATTTTCTTCCTACATAATTATCTTGTCTAAATTGATCTCTCTTCGTATACTTTCTGGCTACGCCACTAATGACATGCACGTAGTGTACTCCACAAATCCTTTCCCATGTCTAAGTAATTTTCCAACTCCAATTGGTAGAATGTTTCAAAAACATTAGACTTGAGCAATTTGTACTTCCCCTGCCATGAAATCTTCTGGAAAGAAAAAGTTTCTTGAAACCACAAATTCCAACCAGTAGTCAGAGAATACTTGTGCATTCCAAAACAGACCAATCCCCAAACTTGCAAATGCTTCTCACATGTTTGGTCAAAAGACCAACTCCTTCAAGGTTCAGTTCATACAATGCTTCTCTTTTTGGCTGTGCACTTGATTTCCCTGTGCTTAATCTCCTTAATTTTTGTAAAAGAAACATAAATACTATACAGAAAATAAACATTATAATATACACATTTCATGCTCCTTTTAAATTAGCTAGTTTTTCAATAATAATATAAAACAAAATAGCAAATTTTACGTCATTGGGGTTTCTTCATCAAACCCCCTAATTTGATTAGCTTGCTAGCTTGCAATTCGTTCCATTGATAGTTGATGGTAAACAATAAACATATCACCACGTAGTGGTGGCACTACCGAGAATTCAATCATCCAATCAATATGATTTGAATGAACTCATAAGCTGTGACAAACATTTCAACTATACACAATCAATTCAATTAGATAAGCACCAGAAAATAACCTGCTTATCATTCGGAAATTCTGGACTTACCACATACGAAGGCTGTGAAACAGTGACACCCAAATTTTTGATGGGCAAAAAATGACCCAGTTTGATTTCAAAAAAAATGACCCAATTTAATTACAGAACCCCAAACCCCCTCCAAAACATTTCGAGGTGCGCATGTAACAAACTAAATGATTGGGAAGACACAATTCAGCTTCCCAAACCTTTGAAAATTGATGTGGCTAGAAATGGGTACTTGGCAGAAGAGGCAACAGCCAAACCATCAACTGAAATCTCTCCATATCTGATGCCACCTCTGATAAGACAGAATTGACTACCATCATTGTTGTATGGCAATTTCCCGCAACTTCTCGCCCAGGAAACTCGACTACCTCTAAAAAATGCACAAAACCTGGATGGATATGGCTACATCCACTCCCGACACTGTCCACACTTCCAGCTGTCATTCTGAGATGATGACTCGTACCAAGGGGAACAATGGTTATGTATCAATAGCCCACAGCTACTGCAAGAACGATCAGGAGCTGGTTCTGCATGTAAACATATCTGACATTGCATCATATTGACAGCAGAGGTTTCAGTAAATGCAGAATTTGGTTCGTCTGTGAAAGTGGCAACATTATATTGCTCTGCGCCTACATACTGCGAAGGTGTATATGGGTTGTCCATGTTTCCTGGTGTGTCTGCAAATGTTTCAGCTCCATCAAAAAGGTCACCGTCATCAGGTGCCAGCAACTCATTGATAGTAAAGATAGTTTGCGGTTCCATAAAATCGTAGTTCAGATCGTCATACTCTCCCATCATCTCACCATTCATGGAAGCATCCCATTCCACATGAGGGAATTCTGCAACCTCCATCGGTTCTGACACAATATTTGTTTCTACATGCATAGTTTTTTCGGCATGAGAATTGTTACTCTGACAATACATATCCAAGTCCTCTTCACGCTTAACCTGCCTTCTCACAGGTAATTTTCGTGGCCCTGGCCCAGTAGTATCCCATTCGGCATCAACTTCTGAATTGTGTTCTGTAATTAACTCCACTCTTGAGAGGGCAAAAAGAAGAGGATCATCATCCTGGATGGAGGCTTCCTCCATGGGAAACACTGGAGTAGCAGGTTCAAACACCTCAGAATCCATATAGGATGCAGAATCCGAGTCCTCTCTGATATTTTCTTGCTTTGAATGCCTATTGCGAATCTTCAAGGTCTTCCCTTTGAGATCAGTATAAGGACAAAGAGGCGACTTTATCCTGCGACACTTGCAACACTTGAAGCCTGCCACATCACTGATCTTTGATTCCTCAAGTTCAATAGCTTCAGCATGGTACCAATCTGGAATGAACACGAAACACTCCATCTTAAGCACCCACATGGATATATATATAGAGAGAGAGAGAGAGAGAGAGAGAGAAGATTCATGCAAGGCAACAGTTTATGGGATCAAACTTACTTTTGCAAGATTCACAAAAAATATATGTCAGATCAGACATATATGGCTTATGGCACAAGTGGCAAACAGGTTTCAACCCGTGCACATTCGAATGACCCCCAAGGACTATGTTATTAATCCTGAAATCGGTGCCGGTTTCTGGAGTCTTCTTCCATATAACACCCCAAGAACAAATGGGGCGGCGTTTTTTTGTTGCCAAACCTGACTCCTTAGTAGCTTGTTTAATCTCAGAACGAGGCTCCTGAACCTTGATAGAGGTTACTGATTGGTTATAGTGTTTAGGCCTTCCAGCATTTGTGACTGTCAGTGGAGTATGATATTCTTTGTTTTGCAAGGGCAAAGGAGTAGTTGGAAAGTCCTTAAACTTCTGCTTTTCGGCAAGAACTTTCATATGGTAACAGGTCTTGCAGGTGATCAAGAACTCAACTTCCTCATTTGTAGAAACTGTTGAACTTATGGTACAGGCCTCATGACAATAACCTGACAACGGTGGCAAAAATTTGACTATCAATGAACATGCAGAAAGCTAATAATCAAATGATTAGCACTTTCGGAAGATTCATATTTCCTGAAGGCTGTTTATTAGGAACTCAAAGAAACATGATGAAGCTCAAAAACAAAAAGTTCATGCTAGTATACCTTGACAAGAACTGCACTTGACTGCATTCCTGAAGTTCATAACACAGAAGTAATAACTGAGTTAAGACAAAGCAGTATAGATTACAGAATAGACAAATATAGAACATAATTGGGGAAAACATTTACCGCAATAATATATCCAGTTGACACAAAGAGCAGGTAATCAAGTCCAGATTATCTCTCTTACACTCGAGATAATAAAATATGTCCCTGTGGATTGCTTTCCGCAGCCTTTTCTGTAACTTGTTCAATAGATTAGGCCCCTGAACTGATGGCATGGGCACTTTAGCTACACTTTCTTCATACTCCTTAATCAAATATAAAGGAATGCGGGATTCAAGAAACCAGAACTTGTTCGTTCCATCTTGATTCTGCTCTGTCTCAATGATACTTTTCATTACACGGTTAGGCAGATGCTTTTGACTACCAAATGCAACCCCATAGACAATGTTGTTCTTTAACATTTTTTTATCGCATATACTTGCATTTCTAAAAGCAGAAGCTTCTGCCTCGGCAGCTTTCCCTTCAAGGAGGTTCTGCTCAGGGCGAACAAGATCACTCCACCTCAAATGATAGTCCAAGTATCTAACCTGATGAAATTCCAAGTACGGTAATTACATATTTCACCAGGTAATTTTATATGCACAAAATAAAAGGGAAAAATGAGAGGGGAAATAGCAAAGCAACTTGGATCTTTGGAAAACAATAACAGACCTGAACTGCAAGCTGGGATCCGTTCTTGCTCAATTCAACTGCAGCCCTCCATACAGATTGTCTGCTTCTTTTAGGAATATCAGGACCATCAGCATAAGATACACCAAAAATTTTCCTCGATCCACCTGATGAGGCACATAGTGATAAAACCATTAGCATGCATCCCACCATCCCTTTCCTCATAATTTGTCTATCAGAACAATGGTATATGGGAAGATTGTTTCAAACAGAGATAAAGAGAAGAGGGGGGGCACAGCTAGTTTTGCAGGAGAGGATACCAGAAGAAAATTTACCTTTGCGAGCTGCTTTTTTAACCAATGAGAGGGGCAAAATTGCTCTCTGGAATATGATTTTTGACAGCTTCCCTCCTTGCCACCATACGAAACTCTTGTCATTGCACTCATCATCTACAGCCTCTTGAATTGTACTTTGTTTCCTTCCCCGCCTGCTGTATGGTCCACGTCTTTGTGATGTTCCAACAGTACAAGTAGGACCTTGAATCACAGAAGATTCAACCAGCACATCTTCTACCAGTTTAATCCACTCCCCAGAAAGAGCAATAGTTCGGATGTTTTCCTCAAGCTGCAGACAAGGGGGCAAAAAACAAGCATGGATATATTTTAGAACGAAATCAAAATTCACAAATAGGTAAGTGAATTCAATCAAATAGAGGGAGACAAGTCCGCATTTAGGAGAATATAGTATGCAGCTACCTGAGAACAGGTTCACTACATATTTCAATGACACTCATCCAATCAACTTTGTAGTTACAAATAATTATCTTCTTTGCTTTACGAAATAAAAGCCATAAATGTGATACAACTCATACAAGCAGTCATCAGAATACAGAAGACACTTTAGGGAAATATAGTTTGGAGCCGTGCGTAAATCTTCTATATGGGAAGCAAGCCATATGTGTGATTCTTGGTAAACTTCTTAAGTGAACCTTTTGGGTAAACCTGCTGATGAAAGTATGGGATGCTAAAGATCTTACAGAACTAATCTGATATTCTAATAATTCATGGTCAAGTCATGGACTTAACTCTATTCCCAACCTGATCGATTTGATACAGGGGCATCAACAACTCAACAAGTCTCTCTAAAAGATGGTGTGGTCTGTTAGCTAACTTGGCTTGTATTCTGGTTAGCTTGCAGCTTTATCTTCTATTTGGTTTCTTAGTTTCATTAATGTCAGTTTTTATATATTATGGATGACAAGATAGCTAGCCTTAAAGTAATCAAAGCTAGGAATCTTTGTCTGGTACTCTAGTATAACCCCAGTGTGAATACTGTACTAAGAGACTTTTTACACAGGTCATATCTGTTGGGATTTTTTTTCTCAGGCTGATTCCCCTAAAAGTCTCTGTCATCTCTGTTCCACATATGCTTCAACTGTTTCTTTATTTTTGAAAATCCTTTCTAGTTGGTTTGACACTGCTAAAGCTACGGACTGCAATTAGTATATATATATATATATATATATATATATATATATATATATATCTAAAGTTTGTGTGATCTTAGTGGCTACCCCCTTTTAATTATTAGTCAGCTATATACCTGTGATAATGAAACCACTGCAACTCCCAAAATGCCAATAACAAACTTAACATACAAAGAATTTCAGACAGCTTTAAAATTCTACATAGCTTATACAATGTATACAGCTCCCTTTAGAGGCTAATCTGCTCATGTTCAAGGATGACCAAATATGCTGGACCCAAACCAAAAACACGTTCGGAGTAAACTTCAAAGTTCACAGGCATCCCATCACATAAATATACAACTATCCTGATGCAGTGAACATTAACATCAACACAACTAAACCAGCACTCAACAAATACTAGCCTAACAGAAATACACACCAAATACTAGAAAGTTAAAAACTTACTTTGAGCAATAGGGCTTTTATTAAACTGCATGTTGATACTTGATAAACTTGTTGGCGCAACTGTTTCCTAAAATTTTCATTGAGAAAGGGGCCAGTTATTAGACCATGCAAACTCTCCTCCATGTATAAGATGTATGTTGCTATGCTTACAAGATTCCCCTCCACACTCTTTATAGGACGAAGGCTGGCAAGGATCTTCATAGCACCTTTAGTAGCACTCAAACAAGCATGATTTAGCATACATCCTCTCTTGCTTGCAACCGAAGCCTGACAAGAAAGACACCAACCACACCTCTCTCTAGGAACCTCCACAAGCTTCTTTTCAAAACTAGGCCAGAAGAAACGTGAGGCTGCTAGTGAAAAGGCTTTTGCTTGCCATAAATTGTTCAATGCTGCAACTTTCCGGGGATTGCCAGAAGCCTGGACATCTGAACCCCGAGCTTCTTCTGATGAAAGTTCGACCAGTTTCACAGCAGCAGAGGCAGCAAAATCGCCATGCATATAGTAATTTATGTATGCATGGGATTTAAAGAGAGAACCCTCATATATGCAACCATCAAGTGAAGTGGAGTAAACCTTTCCCATACGATTGCCTTCATCATTTTGTGAAGGCGCTGAAAGAAGCGTGCCATTGGCATGCACATTGTTACCACTGTTGATGTTCCCTTGTATGCATATCCTCTGGTAAGATGGATCACCTTGCTTAGTACCAGCACCAGTCAATATAGAAAATTCCATTTTGTTCCTCTCATCAATCTCCATATTCCTTTGCTGGTACTCCTGTGGTGTACCATCGCCACGACATTCAAAAGATGAAACTGGTTTATCTAAATTGTCTTCATTTGCATTAGTCTTGCAGTTCCCAGCCATGACCATATCCTTAACTTTATGACAATCCTTGCCAGACAAAGAAAGTGACTGGGCAGAAAAGTTCGCCTCTTCCTTCATCTTTGCCAAATTAGTCTTTGATTCAGCCAGCTCTGAAAGAGAAAAGATGCTTTCTGGGATATTCCAATATTCTATAATTGCCTTGCACAAGCCCAGATAAAAAGATGTATTTTGCCCAGATGAATAAAGGACATTCAGAACTTTTGGAATGTCATGCTGATTGTAATATCTAAGACATGGTTCTGTGTTGATAGTTTCTTTAAGCCTGCAAGAACCAGAGAAAAAGATTACCTACCTGCAACCACTAGGTCAAAGGATCATTCCAAAAAATCAGACAAGGATAAGAGCAAAAAAAAGGTTAAGAAACATACACAAGTAAGTGGTTGCAAGTACCCAAGAAGATGTGCTCATAGGAATCTACCCCAAATAATTGTGCTCCCTTAACTGATGTTCCAACTGTGATAGAGGGCCCAATTTTGTTAATAGCGCACTCCGGACAATACCAGGATCCTTCTGGTATCGACAGTTTCATCACACCTATACACCTTGTGTGGTAGGCAGATGGGCATCCATCACAGCAAAGCAACTTCCCGTCCATGCCACAAAGCCGACATTCATCAGAGTTACGATCCAAATCAACATCGGTAGCATCAAGCTCCCCTTTTGCAACTTTGGAACTTAATGATTTTAAGTTACCAGATACTTTTCTCTCATGGGGTTCAGCAGCAATTTCCATTGCTTCTCTGTCCTTGCATGCAGAAGTTTTGGAGTATCTTGGATGGACCCTTCTTGGCCCATTTACAAGAGCACCGGTTGCTTCACCATCATAATCTATTCCAACGTCAGATTCCTCGCGCATGTCTAATTCAGCTCTAATTTCTCTACTATCTAACACATCGTCACAAATGATTTGCAAAATAATTAACTTCCTATCAGCTGATAATAAATAATACTCCCTATCCAAAACCTCATCATAGAAGCCTTTCCACTCTGGTCCTTTTACATATCCATTTATTGTTAAATACTGGACCAAGTAAACAGGCCATGTCAATGTATCAAGCAAGCTCCAGTCTATGCACCTGCAGATAAAAAGTACTGAAATTTTAGTGATATAACCATAGATGGGATGTCAAGGCAAACAAGGTGACATGGTGCATCACCTTCCTACAATTTTTATCATACATGACGGACACTCCAGGGTATTAACACAACTTGCACCTAAAGTAAAATGAACCAATAAAAAAAGGGTACACGCACCTCAAACATTTTTGAGCTAGCTCAGAGCCTTCAGATGAGATTGTTTCAAGATGACGCCTCAAGGCACGCAACAAAGAAACATGAACCGCATCAAACAATGTGTTTGGAGCACGATAATTAAGCGAACCCACAAAATCATCT
The DNA here is from genome assembly GCA_951800085.1 of Comarum palustre. NCBI lineage: Eukaryota > Viridiplantae > Streptophyta > Magnoliopsida > Rosales > Rosaceae > Comarum > Comarum palustre. The sequence goes on from OX637587.1 coordinate 6,875,907, forward strand.
AAAGTAAACGGGTTCAAGAACAGGCATATACTAAACGACCTCATAAAACCATACACAGACAAAAGATGCGAAACACACTGCTCCGGCACACCTATGGTTCCAGAAGACGGCGGCAACTGCGGCGGCGGCACAGCCGGGGTCTCAACAACAACCCCGGCATCCACATCCCCCCCACACTCGCTCGATTCACTAGACAAGTCACCATCACCATCCTCCCTAACCTCATCATTGTCAAATGTCACTCTACTGCTCCACTCACTCAATTCCGAAGATTCAACCCCATCCACCGGAACCTCCTTCTCCACATCCTCCTCAGCCTTCTTTTCGAAACTAATTTTCGCAACAATCTTATCCAATCTCTTCTTCCTAGCACTCAAATCCCCATCCAATTCACTCTCGCCCACCAGAATGCCCCGAATCTCACCACCTTCTAAGTCCTCGGAATCGCCGTCTTCATAGTGCACTCTATACAATCCGGTATCGTAAAACACAACCTTCCCTAAATAAATCCCACTGTCTTCGAAGTCCTTCAACACGTACCGCCCCAGCAACTCCACCGCCTGTTTCTTCGCCTTCCGATTATCCACCCGCCGCTTCCTCGGCCTCCCCCGCTTTTTCGCCGCCGGAGGAGGATCCATTTTGCCCAATCGGATCCCCAAGCCTCCAAAACCTAATGGCCTCCGATACGCCTAAACAACGAGATTGCGATAACGCATCGTCTGAGAGGCTCTAAATTTGCGAAGATCGTATTGAGGAGCGAATCTGATTTGGATTGAGCTGGAATCGAACGAGATTCGGAAGCGAGTGCAAATAGAATAGAGATGTAGGGGAGTATATGTACCTTGTTTAGGGTTTAGAAACCGCCATTGCAGAGGTGTGATGGGGTTAGAGATAGAGGAGGAGGTAGAGAAAGAGAAGCCCTAATGGGGACAAAACGAGAGGAGAGCAAAGGGCGAGTTAATTTGTATTAGTGACTCGGGTAACTCAGAGCCACTTGTACCACCTCGGACTTTTTATTTATTTATACTAGTATTTGTGCTTTTTATTTATTTATACTTGAGTTAATTTACTTATTTATATTTCTTTTTTTTCAGAAATCACTTTTTAAGGTCTATTTTATCTATATATTTTTTTAAATTATTAAATTTAAACTTTAATAAATCAAGAGTATAAGTCAAATAAAAATTCATTAGATAAAAACAATTACAAAAGTAATATAGAAAATATTAGGAGTCCTAAACTCAAAGGCTCAATAAATAATCTAGCAAAAAAGAAACTAAAATAGGTAGTTCAAAAACTCAACAACAATCAAAATTTCTTGTGACTTAATTAATATAGATTTATTACTTTTTAAAAGGAAAATTTTAATATTATTAATAAATTCATAATTCCCCCTTCCCATAATTCGCTGCTTCGCATTCATGGCGATGCCCACAGTAAGTAGGAGTATTTGGTTTAGCGGGAAACGTCTATTTTGTTAAAATTTTGTACTAGCATCTTGAATTGGGTGGTTCATGTTAACGCCCTTTAATGTTTTTTTATAAATTTAAAACGTCTATTTTGTTAAAATTTTGTACTACTAGCATCTTGAATTGGGTGGTTCATGTTAACGCCCTTTAATGTTTTTTTTATAAATTTATATATTAGAAAAAAAAAAAATTGTTCATGTCTCGTCTTCATTTTTTTTAGTAAACTATATTTTAATTATCAACTAAATTTCAGTTTATAAATATATTATTTATACATTATCTTACACATTTAAGGATAAATATTAACAAATTAGGACAAATTGATGTTCACATGTCATCTATCACTATATATTTTACCAAACTACCATCCACTATATATTCAATTCTCTGCTAATGTGACACGCTGCTACTGACCGAGTTGAAATGTGTTATTGTCGGTGATATTGCAATTTTTTTCTGGTAATTCTCTGATGCTGACGTGGCGTGCTGTTAGTACCGAGTTTAAAGGTGCTATTGACGAAACTATTTCAATTTTTTCTGGTAATTATTTTATGTTGTCGCATTGCTACTGCCCAACTCTACTACTGGTGCACTGCTAATAAAAAAGCTGCTTAATCACATTAGAAACCAATAAAGCTTCTATTATTTGATGTTTACTACTTAACTACAAATTTACTCTTCCAACAAATATCAATAGAAGCATAATTGCAATAGAACTCAATAGTAGCAGAACTCCAACATACAATAACCTTGTGAGTGCGTTGCTACTGTGATGTCAGCGCACGCTGCTACTGTCGACTATATCATGCTAGAGCGTTGCTTCTATCAAAACTTAGAGTTCAATTTCGTGCGCAGTTGAAAACCTTAGATCTAGCAAAATTGAAGTAGATCTACAACTAAGAATTTGATTTCATAAACAAAAACACATCAGAGGCCTAGATCGATCTAGATCAAAGAGAAAAAGTACATGAATTTGATGCCTAAGGCAATAAAGATCCACCGGTGAGTCGTCGGCACTTGAGACCACTACAAAACCCAGCCTTCTCTATTTCTATAGTAGCAACATATCTTTGTCACCTCTAACTGTATGTATCCCCGTCAATCGCTCTTCCATCCCAATCTCATTCTCGACAACATCCTTTCTTGGTCGAAGCTTCCAATCTCATTCACTACCGATGAGGTCTCGTTCAAGATCTCTAAGAGAGAGAGAGAGAGAGAGTGGATCTGAAAAGACGAGAGAGGAGAGAGATGATAGCAAATCTGAAGAAAAAAAAATGGAGATGGAAGAGAGTGAAAGGAACGTTAGTGGATTTGAGGGTATTATGGTCATTTGATGGTAAAATTCGGATCAAGCATGATGCTATAAGTTTTGGGTTTGAGCTCATGTCTTAATTTGTATAAGAAATATTGAAAGTGAGTTTTTTGTGTTTTTAAATTTGGTCCGTTCTTTATTTGTAATTTACCTTTTTTCACTTCCGTAAGAAAGGGGAATCTCATTTCCAAGTCAAACAAAAATTATCAAATGCAGTTGATAATTTATGAATTGTCTATTTTACCCATACTTTCTTTATCAATCAAGGACATAATCAGAAGATCAAACATTTAACCATTTCTAAAAACCTTGTCTTTATTAATATAGATAGATTTTATATGAAAAAACATAAATTTTACAATTTTGTTAAATGGTGTGTGTAACTAATACAGTGACGATACTATACACCTCTCGTTCTGTCATCTCAAAAGGACACCCACCGATGACTTGATCGATAACACGTGCAAATGGTTTTTATGCGTGCAATCAAAGAATCCGCTTAAACATCATCATAAAAAGATATCAATTTGGGTATGACAAATCAAAATCAAATAGGTTGAGCCATCATCAAAGGTAAGTTATTGTATATGCCATATTAAGGAGCAAGAGAACAGAGATTGCCGGAAACCTATCGATTCTTAAAATCATGACCTAGAAAACCTTGATACTGTTTTGCCTTAGAGCATCTCTAACAGCTCATGTAAAACTAGAATTATCTCAATTTTAGAGGAAAACATCATATTTTGGCTCTAACATATCATGTAAAGCATCCTCTATTTTACAAAAGTGAGAGGAGAGAGAAACCTTCAGGCCACTGGGTGAGAGTGAGCATGCCTTCGGGCCTCTAACGGAGGGTGCTACCTCTCTTCAAATGTGGGTGAAATTTCTCTAGTTGTGAATCCGACAGTCTTCGGGCCAAGGTCGCAGGTTTGCACTAGCCTTGGTAGTGTAGGGAAGCCTCCCTCTTAGCTAAACTTTTTACCAAAAAAAGGAAAAACGTCATAAAATTAATAAATTTAACATTAAATTTAGGGTTTAATTTGAATAAATATATAATAATCATATATATACATAAATTATACAGAAAAAAAAACATTTAATGTTGTACAATAGAATAGAAAAACTGTTGGAGTTGGGCTCATTTTCTTTTAGAGATTTTATGATTTCCTCCTCTAAAATAAATAAATTATAAAGGAGCTGTTTGGAGATGCTCTTAGGACCACATATAAATGAGGGAGAGAGAGCATTAGAGCCTACACGTATCACAAGTTCACAAGAACTTAACTTAGCAAAACCTTATTTAAATAAACTGCAAAATCTCCCTTCAAACAAATAATACTGCAAAATCTCTTTCTTGCTATCAATATTCGTGTGACTTGTTTAATGCCTCAAATATTTAATGTAGAGTATATATTGAAATTTTGAAAAGATATGAACAAAATGTTCCACAACTGAAAACATATTATCTCTTCATCTTATTACCCCATACTCAGGTTCGAATTTCGTCGACATTAATTGGTGTTAAATCCTAATTTATTCTTGGTGGCCAGAGGAATGAAGCGTTATGACATGATCCCTCGGCGCGAATTAGTCTCTGGGTCCAAAAAAACCTTTGAGAATACCTTCGTTAATACTCTCAAAAAAATCTCTTCCTCTTATTGAAACCTCCTACTTATTCCCAAAATAAGAAACTCCATTACCTTTATAAGGAACCAAATTGAGCACCACAAAAAAATGTACAAAATATTTCCTTAACAGGGAGGATCCTATTTAACTGTGATTATGTCTTGATCTCATGTATGTAAATTGTACAGATGAGTGGTACAAGAATGCACCGAATATGAGTCCCTCCATTACAAGACGTAATAAATAAAAATTAGAGAAAAACAAATAGACGAAAAATGAGAGCAGAGTTGACTCTGAGCTAACTCGGTGAAAGTCGGTCGTGGTCTAAACCTTTATGCATATGCAATTTGTTATTTTCCAATTACAATGAAGCAGTGCTAGAAAATTGGCGGGAACAAATCGCCCTTATGATATCACTCCCCTCGTGTTCCAAGTTTCAAATAACTAAGGATTTCATCCAAAAATAAATAGGGAAAATTATAGAAAAAACCCAAAAAATTTAGTTTTTTAAGATAAACTCATTCACATATAAATTTTTTAATTTACACTCAATTCAAATCATTTAACATGCCTTACATGTATTATTTTTAAAACTGAAATTTGTCACAATTTTTCTCCTGACGGTTTTTCCTTTTCGATTTTAATTTTGTTTTTAGTAGATTTTTAAGTCAACCATGCATTTCGTTTTCTCTATTTTAATTTATGATTATAGTGTATGTATCAACCATGTATTTTGTTTTCGACCTTTAAGTTAGGTTACAAATAGAAAAATTGAGTTTTGGGTTTTGGGTATAGGATTTTAGGTTAGGAGTTAGGGTATAGGGTTTATGGTTTATGGAGGAATAGAGTTTTGGTATAGGGCTTTACGGTTTAGGGTTCATATATTCATGAGATACTATTTCATTAATGATTAGAGATAATGACAACTTCTGTAATTCTAAAAATATAGGTTTTATTATTTATCTTAAATAATAGGTTTATTTTGTTTAGACAAACTTAATTAATAAGTTTGAGTGTATTTTAAAACAATTTTAAAGGTGTGTGTAATTTAAAATGAGTCTACCAAATTAGGTGTAACATCAAATACCCCAAATAAATAAGAAAAGATTTCCAAATGCATATGGGCATGGCGATAGAAATTTAAGACATAGGGAGTTAATTTCTCTCAAATTAATTCAATCATCTTTTATTCAAATAGAAACAGGCACAAAAACAACTGGTCTCGATCTTGTCTCTTTATTAAAAATTTAACCCAAAAAGAAAAGAAGAAGTGTATGTTGTAAATCTGGAAGTGCAAATTTCATTTCTTATTAACAATGCCCATGTTATTGGGCTATGTCCAGGTAGTAACATGCCATGTTTGCTTTTTAATGAAGCGATGCGTTTCTTATTTAGTCAAATGGTTGACGTAACTTCCTATTCATAAGAAACTTTGTGTCACTGGTAACACTTTCTAGTGACAACATGGTGGGAAAATTGACATATTAATTTATAGTTCTGCATGAATATTATATATTTGTTAAATTTGTAAAGCAAATAGAGTAACCACTCGTGTAATCTTTGTTAAATGGTGTTTGTTAGAATGCACATGTCAAGACTCCTAATAATATTTCAAGATGTTCTTGCACTATGAGGTTTAAGCACAATTTCCCCTCCCTCTTGTATTATGTAATTTCTTTAATAATTTTGGCGTGATGGCGGTCTTTCATTGGATTTAGTTACAATTCTGCAGTTATATTAAAAAATAAAAATTGACTCATAAAAGAAAAAGAAAATGATAACTTGCACAAAAACAACTAAAATAGAGTACATTCTGCCCATTATCATTTGGTCTAGTGGTAGGGTTGTTTTTAGGCTGGTCCGGGTTAGAAAAAATGAAACCCGAGCTCGAAACCCTAAACCCTAATTTGCAATTTTTTAAGGGATGTATATAATCAATTAGGGTAAAACAACAAACCACAAAAAACGTAGACCGACACCTCTAGAGCTAGCATGGCAACTTTATTCATCTGTGAAGGGTCGCCAAGGATGAATATGGTGAATGATCACCAAAGACAGCACAAGTTGTCACATCCCGGTCCCTAATTGATTTTTTTTACAGCCGGTTATTTTTTTGTAACTTTGATTGTTTACCGTTGATAGTAACCAAATGACTGGATGTGGACCAAAAGTTGACTTTTCATAAAGTCGATAATTTGGGAAAACTTTCTTCTGGAAAGTTGTAGAAGATGTTAATACGAGTTAGTGGACATGTGACACGCTCAAATCGAAGTTCGTACGAGAAAGTTATGGTGTAAAATAGGAAAGTTACTATTCATGATAAGTAGTATAACAAGGGAAACTTACCAACAGTAGAATGTAGAAAATTAGAAAACACACCTTCACTTACCCTCTAGTCCCTGCGTAGTTTTGCCTGCAGAATTTTCTTCTCGGCCTAGCGTCATCATCAGGCCACCAGAGACCGTCGCACCGGTCCTAAAATCTTCTTCGTCGTCTCTACTTCATTCGTGGACAAGTGGTTCATCAAGTGGCACTGTCGTAAGGGAGAAATCTAGCTCTTAAGCTCTACCAGTTCGGATTCGGTGTCAATCAAATTTTTCCTTCCTCAGGCCATCATTTGGTGAGTGTTATATATGGATAAATTGAGTTTGATTAATACTACATTCCCTTAAAATTTGGTAGCTCTATTCGGTGTGTGTGTGAGGAGAATCGAAGATGTGAAGTTTATAGGGTTTGAAATTGGGGATTTTTATATTTTGATTCAATTGACATGTTTAGGCTTTGAATTGGCCTTCGACTTCTTCTAGAAAGTTGTTCGAAATGTTGAGATGAAGATTCTGCCAAATTTTAGTGGCGATTGGAGGTGGCCGAAAGTTTCTACCGGTCAGCCGCAGCCGCTGGTGGAGCTGCCACTTTTTGGGTTGCTTTTCATGCAAATATATTGTATAAAATAAGAAGAGTTTAATGGTGTGAAATTTATAATTTTAGATGAAGTTTTGGTTAGGTTTTGAAATTTTTCAAATTTAATAATTTTGGCGGGGATAAAAAAATATTATTCCGGCCATCGATTATTGTTTATAAAGTTTTATGGAATATTCGTAGGACTCCTAAGTTAACATTGAAGGCTGATTTGGCTGTGTTAAAAGGTTAAAAAGTGAGATAAATGAAAGAGGTTAGGTATTTATATTATTAAGAGGTATTTATTGTTACCACATATTTAAGTATGGTTCTAAACATGGTTATTGTGTCAGAATTTAAGGAGACCGTGCTTGAGTAGCGATTTCGGAGTCGTCAGGCTAAGGCCTAGATCTGTGAGTGGACTTTTATTTTTTAAGTAAAGTGCATGTCACGTTTTTATATTAAAGTAGATAACTTTATTATTTGGAAAGTATCTGGAAATAAGATTTTTCGATGGAATTCGTATTTCTATTGGTTTAGGCCATATAATGTTATACGCCTTTACCAAGCGTGTATTTAAGTTGAGTTTAAATTATTTATTGAATTAATGGGCCGGAATACATATTTTGATCTTTCGGAATTGTTTTCAGTCCTTTCCCACGCATGAAACTGGACAGGATATGTATTTCATTTTGGAGAATTTCTTTGGTTAAGGCAAGTGATATTTTTCTATTACGATCGGGAAGCTGTACATTTTGTTTTTGGAATATAAGGATATAGTAGCCCTCACCACTAGATGAGCTGGGCATGAAATATTACGGCCTTCAACACTAGGTGAGCTGGGCGAGCGATATTGCGGCCCTCACCACTAGATGAGCTGGGCGCGGGATATATATAGTGGTTTTACTTATAGAGTGCATCATTATATTTTTTCATAATAGTTGGGAGAGCATAAGTTGATATTAATTTTAGATATTTATTTTTGTCTACTCACTCTAACGTTTTTAAAAAAATGTTTCTCCCACGGGCCCTTCGGTTTAAAATGCTCAGATTGCAGGTCAACTTAGAAGAGGTCGGATGTACAAGAGATCGAGGCATAGTCAATAGTTCGTTGTCGCTTGTTCTTTTTATTTCTCGCTAAACTAGATTGCTCTGATGACCTTGGAAATTGTGAAGTGTGGATGTGAAATTGGGAGTATGATGACTCCGGGTGTAATGGTTGGACTATATAAATTATTGAAGTGTTTGGTTTGTTTGCATGAAGGGTTGTCCACTTTTGAATGAGTTATGCCAAAATTTCGGTAGGATTTCCTTTGGAGGTGGACCCCGTAGGGTTCATCCATAATTTCAAGGGGAAATTCAGGGGTGGGTCCTGATATTTGGTATCAGAGCATTATATTATCGTTTCTTGTTACTACCTCATGTATTTGGTAACACTTAGTGTTTATAGAGTTATGATCCGATCGCGGTGGATCCATCAATATTTATGTTTGAGACGCTCAGTGTTTATTAAAGATATGAGTTAGTGCTCATTGTCTTGTTTATGGACCGGGTGGTTCCATAAATATTTGTATCTTCAAAACTATGCCTTAGTATGCCGACTTCTTAGAGAGCTCTTGTAAGAAAAAAAGTAAGCTATATACATATTTTCTTATGAGTTTTTGAGTTTTGACCAGGATTTAGATTTAAGTTACGAGTTGGAGCACTCAGGATTTTGGAACTCATTTATTCGATGTTATTTAGGCTATGGATAAGATGCCAAGTTAGCATCTGATGCATATTTGTTGAGCTTGAATGATTTTATCGTGCCTTGAAATTGTTGTTAGAGTGGATTAGAGTGAAAATGTGGAAATATGATGTTATGTCTTGGTATCAATTTATGTTGCTCTTGAGAGTGAAGAGCGGAATGAAAAATCTTAGAGTATGTGTGGTTTATTGATGCAAATTGCAAAAGGGAGTGAAATTTATTTAGTGAAAGCAATTTGGAAATGAGATTACTTTTAGCCGATGAGTAATAAAACTTATTTATTTGATTTCAATTATGAAAAATGCTGAAGTTGAGTAAAGAGTTAAACAAGATGACTCCGAGATTTTACTTATGAGTTGGTGGCATTTTTGAAAGCCATTGAACACAATATTGTGACAAGATTTTGCTGAATCACTATCAAGAAATTTTAGAAAAAATTGAATGATGTCACTAAATGTCATGATGTACTAGTAAGCTTTAAATCGGGAAGTGGCATATGTCTGTTAAGTATTATAAATGTGAGGCCATTGTGAGGTTTCTGAGATTGTTTATGTTGAAGTTTAGTTTTTGGATTTGACGAGTGTCTTGGAAGGCTTTGAATTATAATGTAGGGTGGAAACAAGATAGTTGAGGTCATTCTGGCTTCATGATGACACATTGTGAATTTGATACATGTGACATTGGATAATCTAATGTATTCGGTTATAGTTGAGTGGAGATGGTAGAAGTAGCAGTGATGGAGCAAAGCCTTCTGAATCATGGAATAAGAGTGGCGATGTCCATATTTATTTCAAGCGATCTTATTATGAGCTTATTCTCAAAAGTTTTGAATTTGTGGTCGAAGTTGGTTACTAATATGATTTCGTTGGTAATTGGTGACCAACTGCGACACATTAAGGTGAGGAGTTGTTCACTCACCTTATGGTTATCTTGGCGGAACGGACCAGAGTTATTATTCGGGACATGTTTGAAGATACGTAAGATGTCCTTGCTACAACATTGGATATCATCCTCACATCTTGTCATTATGAGGTGCAGACATTATGCTTAAAAGTTTAGAATTTTGGTTGGTTTTATTGGGTTCCCGAGGAGAGTGTAGACTTGACTGTAGAGTGAAAGTCAAAAGTTATGGATAATTAAGTGGTGACTCTGTGTGAATCGGGGTCCGATTTAGTATCAAATCTTGGAGTCACAAGTTTTGGGTGCAATGAGAGAGTTGCGAGATGCGGTTTACTAGTTGTCTGCATTATAGTGAGTATGAACTGTTGGAGCAGGGCAAAAGATTTTCTTGTTGACTCAAGAAGAACTATGAGTCAAGGATTATTAAGAGATTTAATATTGAATGTGGCAAATTTACTGCTAAGCAAAGCAGTGATCTTTCTTGGGATTGTATTATTGTTGTGGGATCCTTTTGATCTAGGAATGACCTATGAGATCATTGTTGTATGTGAATTTGGCAATTAATCTAGGTTACAGTAATTGGCCGAATCATTATGTTGATGTATGGTTTTGGTTGTGATTTCAAATTGGACTATTAATAAATGTTGGAGAAGTACATGACTTTTGAGTGTGAAGTAAGAAATTGGTTCCCTCTCGAGCTGGAGCTGAGAGTGGATGTGTGATTTGACCCCTGCCACGGGTATCAGACTTGGAAATTAGCAAAACTTAGTATGTGGTGTTGGTTCTTGAATGGAAACTATTTTTCTTTATGAGATGTGACTTGGTGTTCATCGCACGCGCAGTGCAATAGAGTGAATATCAAATGATGTTATCGTTTTTGATGATCAGTGCAGTTACCTAAGGTGTGGTCTTTTATTATTGTAGATTTTCTTGTTTGAATTATAATGGCAGGGAAGTAGTGGCACATGAGAGGTGTATGAGATTTGAATATACCTTACTTCAATTCATAATTGGTTGTCAGACTTATTATTATTAATGGTGGTAGAAAGAGATGTGTGGGTATCAATTCAGAGATACGATGCCAAACTTTGTTGAAAGGGTCACTTGAAGTAAAAGAAAGCTGGTGGTTGACAAGGCTCTGTGATACTAGTAATGTTGATGATTCCGTTAGAATTATGGCATTGATGACGTTTTCTTTGGTTCGTAAATTTCAGATCGAGTTCGGATTCGCCTATGTGCGTCACTCATGGCTTAATGTAGAGAAGGATGAAACTTGTGGCGTCTCTGTGAGACCCCGAAATTTTAATTTAATTTTCCGACACACTTAGGGTTTAATTCCGATTACTTTTCAGTACGTCGTCATTTCGTCTAACGTTTTTACGTTAAGACACGCGTCGCCACTTGCGTGAAAGTATTTACGGAATATTTTCCGGCACTTCACGTATTTTTCGTACGACTTTTACGTTTATATTTGACGTTTGGTTATTTGAAATGAATTTTCGAAAATGGTTTTGGTTTTGAATTTATTTTGGGAATTGGGGTCGAATCGTGGCCGTTGATTCGATGGACGAATCGTGGCCATTCATTTTTCTTTATAACCCTATCTCCTTTCCCCTTTCTTTCCACCTCTCCTTTATCTTTCCCTTTTCTCTCCTTCCTTTTTCTCCACTTTCCCATTCTGTTTCTCCTTCCTTTTCGAGCGAAACCACTCTCCTCTCTCTCTCTTCGACAGCAGCCCAGCACCTCCTCCTTCCGGCGCGCGTCAGTCCTCACCGCCACCACCACTGAGGTCGCACAGCTCCGGCGACCTTGCCTAGACCACCGGTGAAGCCAGCGCCGCCCAGCCGAGAGGAGAACCCAGAAATCACTGTGCAGCACAGATCGAAGCATTCAAGCACCTTTGGAGAGCTAGGACACTCCCAGGCGCCACCAGGAGCCGCCCAGGAGCAAGGAGGAGGAAGGAGAAGGCCGGCGGAGCTCCGCCGGAGAGGTTTTGCCGGAAAACACAGTGGAAGCTTCAAGGGTATGAAAACTCGATCTTTCTTGATGTTTGAGATGTTGTTGGATAGCTTAGGATGTGTAGAAGGTGTTAGGAGGAGACAGGGGACTCGATTTGGCCGGAAAAGCTTCGAAATCCGGCCAAAACAGTGGTTAGAACCGGCACGGTAAAAACCCTGGTTTTTACCGTGTCAGTTTTACTTTTACTTTAACCCAGGGGAAGAGTTACCATTTTGCCCCTAACTGTTTAAGTTATTTACGGTTACTGTTTTTACTATTCACTTTTACTGTTTTACTGTTACAGTTTTACTTTTACTGTTTACTTTTACTGTTTACTTTTACTGTTACAGTTTTACTTTTACTGTTTTACTCTAACTTCACCGGTCTTACAGAGGCCGTAGATGTTGAGATCTGGCTCAAGCATATCAAGAAGCTGCAGGGGACGGTCAACACCCCTATTGAGTACCGAGTAGCTTTTGCAGTTCACTGCCTCACAGGAGAGGCTGATAGTTGGTGGGACACCGTTGCAGACCGCCATGATCCCGATCAGATGACTTGGGATCAGTTTGAGGATTTGTTCTACGAGCAGTACTTTCCCCCGGTCTTGAGAGACCAGAAGATTGGCGAGTTCTTCGGCCTTACACAGGGGAGCATGACAGTCCACGAGTATGTGGTGCGGTTTACTTCTCTGCAGAAGTATGTCCCAGGCCTCACCGAGAAGGTGAAGTCCCAGAGGTTTGAGTTTGGTCTACGGGACTCAGTTCGCCACGAGTTGCTCTCTAATACCACTCGCACCTACAGGGAGATTGTGAGCGCAGCTTACAAGATTGAGGCTGATCAGGCGACCTTCCCTCAGGGCAGAGATGACTATGGCAGTAGTGGCAGTAGGTCCCACTCTCGGAGCAGAGACAGGAAGATGACCAAGAGAAACAACAGGAGACCTTTTGGCGGTAATGTCAGTGCTGGCAGTAGTGGCAGTGGGTCCTCAGGAGGCCGGTCAGGGCCATATACTTGCTATGAGTGCGGTCAGGTGGGACACACCCGTTGGCGTTGTCCCAACAGAGACTTGGGTACGGCTTCAGCTTCAGGTTCTTCCAGCCGTATCCAGCCTCAGGGTCAGCAGCAGTATCAGCAGGGATCGCAGCAGCAGTCTTACTCCCAGGTCCCACAGCAGCAGCAGTATCAGCAGGGCTATGCACAGCCGTCTTACCCTCAGGCACCTCAGCAGCAGCCTGCCCCGAGTCAGGGCAGTCAGGCTAGTCAGAGTTCACGCACTAGAGGCCGGAGTGGACGCAGTGCTAGGGGACGTGGACAGGTCTATGCTTTTGCAGGAGGTCAGCTAGCTCTCGATGCCTCGACAGCTTTAGATGGTACGATCATTGTTTCTAATTCAGAGGCTAGAGTATTGTTTGACACAGGAGCTTCTCATTCTTTCATTGCCACGTGGTTTGCGGATTCTTTGGGATTAGAGTCCGAGTCCACGGGTAGCACGTATTGTTTCAGTTCTGCCCTTGGAATGGGGGCAGCCACAGACAGGATCTTTCGCAAGTGTCAGCTGCTGGTCAACGAGGGGAGGTTACTAGCAGATCTTTACCCGTTAGACATTGATGGGTATGATTTGATACTTGGGATGGATTGGTTGGAGAAGTACCGAGCTCTCATAGACTGTGAGAAGAGGACAGTCACAGTGAGGACTCCAGGCAAGGACAAAGTGATGGTGATCAGAATGGATGAGCGACTCACACAGCCGAGTCTACTCTTGCGACCATGTTTTCGTGGGAGGAGGACTTTGACTTGCTACAGTATTGTGAGATCGTCAAAGGAAAAAGATGGATCTAGTGGGGACAGATATATTCCGGTTGTTGATGAGTATCCCGGAGTATTTCCTGAAGATTTACCAGGATTACCGCCACATCGGGAGGTAGAGTTTCAGATTGAGTTGGTTCTAGGAGCCACACCGATTTCGATTCCGCCTTACCGTATGACACCAGCTGAGTTGCAAGAGTTGAAGCTTCAGTTGGAAGATCTTATGAGCAAGGGTTTTATCAGGTATAGCTCATCACCGTGGGGAGCACCGGTGTTGTTTGCCAGAAAACATGATGGGACCCTTCGACTCTGTATAGATTATCAGAAGTTGAACAGTGTCACTGTGAAGAACAAGTACCCACTTCCGAGAATTGATGATTTGTTTGATCAGCTTACAGGAGCTCAGTTCTTTTCCAAGATTGATCTGAGGTCAGGTTATCATCAGCTTCGGGTACGGGATAGTGACATAGAGAAGACAGCTTTCTGTACACGCTACGGGCACTTCGAGTTCCTCGTCATGTCGTTCGGGTTGACGAATGCTCCCGCAGCTTTCATGGATCTCATGAACAGAGTCTTCCGACCTTACCTGGATCAGTTCGTGATCGTGTTCATCGACGACATCTTAGTCTACTCCAAGACCCAAGCAGAGCATGAGTATCATCTTCGCACCATTCTACAGACTTTGTGGAATCATCAGCTTTTCGCCAAGAAGTCAAAGTGCGAGTTTTGGCTTTCAGAGGTGCAGTTTCTTGGGCATGTAGTCTCAGGTGCAGGCTTGTCAGTGGATCCTTCAAAGATCGAGGCAGTTTTAGATTGGGAACATCCTCGGAATGTTACAGAAGTGAGGAGTTTCCTTGGTTTAGCTGGATACTACCGTCGGTTTGTGCAGGACTTCTCAAAGATTGCCACGCCACTGACCAACTTGACAAAGAAAGGAGTCAAGTTTGAGTGGAGTGACGCATGTGAAGAGGCTTTTGCAGAGTTGAAGAACCGGTTGACCACAGCCCCAGTCCTCGTTCTCCCCAATGGTGTAGATCCGTACCAAGTGTATACGGACGCTTCAGGGACTGGTTTAGGTTGTGTACTGATGCAAAATGGTGGGGTAGTGTGTTATGGCTCTAGACAGTTGAAGCCACATGAGAAGAACTATCCTACACATGATTTGGAGTTGACAGCTGTTGTACATGCTCTGAAGATCTGGAGGTGTTATCTCTACGGAGCCACCTTTGAGATCTACACGGATCACAAGAGCCTACAGTACATCTTCACCCAGCGTGATCTTAATCTACGGCAACGGAGATGGATGGAGTATCTTATGGATTATGAGTTCACCCTACGATACCATCCAGGGAAAGCCAATGTTGTTGCCGATGCCTTGAGCAGGAAGCCGAGGTATGAGCTTGCGAGTATTTTCCTCTCTCGCATGGAGGCTTTGGAGACACTGGAGGATTATGATTTGGACGTACGGTTTGGGGATTCTCACGGATTCCTGGCCAGTGTGTCACTCAGGCCCCACATCCTACAGCAGGTGGGGGAGTATCAGTGGAATGATCCAGAGAGCCACCTGGTTCGAGCTCAGGTCTACTCAGGTGAAGCCGACAACAAGTGGAGTGTCAATGATGATGGACTTATCAGGTACAAGGGACGTGCTTTTGTCCCGAGTGATGATTACATCCGGAAACTAGTGTTGGAGGAGTCACACCGGACTAGTTTCACCATGCATCCAGGAGCCACCAAGATGTATCAGGATATGAAGCGCCAGTTTTGGTGGAAGGGCATGAAGCAGAGCATCGGGGAGTATGTATCCAGATGTGACGTGTGCAGGCAGGTAAAGGCAGAGAACAGACATCCAGCAGGACTTCTTGAGCCTTTGGCAGTTCCACAGTGGAAGTGGGACCACATCACCATGGATTTCGTCACTGGCCTACCCCGTTCACGGGAAGGTCATGATGGGATTTGGGTGATAGTTGACAGGTTGACGAAATCTGCACACTTTCTACCTGTCAAGATGAGCTCACGTACTCAGTACTTTGCAGATCTGTACATTAGTGAGGTGATCAGACTTCATGGGATACCCAAGAGCATCATCTCAGACCGAGACCCACGTTTTACTTCCAAGCTCTGGAAGTCATTGCAGAAAGAGTTGGGTACCGAGTTACATTTGAGTTCAGCGTATCATCCCCAGACAGATGGACAGTCCGAGCGTACGATCCGTACCTTGGAGGACATGCTTCGTTCCTGCATAGTTGATTTTGGTGAAAAGTGGCATGAGTGCCTATCTCTTGCAGAGTTTGCCTACAACAATAGCTACCACCGCAGCATTGGTATGGCTCCATTCGAGGCACTGTATGGACGACCATGTAGATCACCTACATGTTGGTTGGACAGAGAGGACAGAGTTCTACTTGGTCCAGATGTGATACAGGAGACTTCAGAGAAACTCCAGATTGTCCAGGAGAGGCTTAGAGCAGCCCAGAGCAGGAGCAAGTCGTATGCAGATACACGTCGGACACCCCTTGAGTTTGCAGTGGGAGACTTTGTGTACTTGAAAGTCAGTCCCCGCAAGGGAGTTAGACGATTTGGGGTTAAGGGGAAGTTGGCCCCAAGGTTTGTAGGGCCCTTCCAGATAGCCTAGAGAGTTGGATCAGTTGCATACCGGATTCACCTGCCACCACGACTGCAGCATATACATGACGTGTTCCACGTCTCACAGTTACGGAAGAGCCCACCGGGTGCCCCACAGAATGTTATTTGGACTGATGTACAGCTGCGCAGCGATGCTTCGTACGAGGAGAGACCGTACCGCATCTTGGATCGTGACGTAAGGAAGCTCAGAAACCGAGAGGTTCCAGTGGTGAAAGTTCAGTGGGATCACCATAGTGAGGAGGAGGCCACTTGGGAGCTTGAGTCAGTCATGCAGCAGGCTCACCCACACCTCTTCTGATGTCAGGTAAATTTCGAGGACGAAATTCAATTTAAGGGGGGTAGAGTGTGAGACCCCGAAATTTTAATTTAATTTTCCGACACACTTAGGGTTTAATTCCGATTACTTTTTAGTACGTCGTCATTTCGTCTAACGTTTTTACGTTAAGACACGCGTCGCCACTTGCGTGAAAGTATTTACGGAATATTTTCCGGCACTTCACGTATTTTTCGTACGACTTTTACGTTTATATTTGACGTTTGGTTATTTGAAATGAATTTTCGAAAATGGTTTTGGTTTTGAATTTATTTTGGGAATTGGGGTCGAATCGTGGCCGTTGATTCGATGGACGAATCGTGGCCATTCATTTTTCTTTATAACCCTATCTCCTTTCCCCTTTCTTTCCACCTCTCCTTTATCTTTCCCTTTTCTCTCCTTCCTTTTTCTCCACTTTCCCATTCTGTTTCTCCTTCCTTTTCGAGCGAAACCACTCTCCTCTCTCTCTCTTCGACAGCAGCCCAGCACCTCCTCCTTCCGGCGCGCGTCAGTCCTCACCGCCACCACCACTGAGGTCGCACAGCTCCGGCGACCTTGCCTAGACCACCGGTGAAGCCAGCGCCGCCGCCAGCGCCGCCCAGCCGAGGGGAGAACCCAGAAATCACTGTGCAGCACAGATCGAAGCATTCAAGCACCTTTGGAGAGCTAGGACACTCCCAGGCGCCACCAGGAGCCGCCCAGGAGCAAGGAGGAGGAAGGAGAAGGCCGGCGGAGCTCCGCCGGAGAGGTTTTGCCGGAAAACACAGTGGAAGCTTCAAGGGTATGAAAACTCGATCTTTCTTGATGTTTGAGATGTTGTTGGATAGCTTAGGATGTGTAGAAGGTGTTAGGAGGAGACAGGGGACTCGATTTGGCCGGAAAAGCTTCGAAATCCGGCCAAAACAGTGGTTAGAACCGGCACGGTAAAAACCCTGGTTTTTACCGTGTCAGTTGTACTTTTACTTTAACCCAGGGGCAGAGTTACCATTTTGCCCCTAACTGTTTAAGTTATTTACGGTTACTGTTTTTACTATTCACTTTTAATGTTTACTTTTTACTGTTGACTTTGACCGGTTGACTATTTGACTTTGACTTTTTGACTTTGACCGGTTGACTTTTTGACTTTGACTGGTTGACTTTTGACCGTTGACTTTTTGACCGTTGACCGTTGACTTTACTGTTGACCGTTGACTTTAACTATTCCAAAGTTGACTTTTCACTTATGCCGTAGAACACCTATTTTACGTTTTCGAACACTACGGTTAAACGTTTTAAAGACTTTTAGCTTGTAAACGTGGCAAAAACGACGTAAGTACTGAATAAGAAACAATTCCGACTTCTCACCGGTTCGAGAATCGGAGTGTCAAACAAGTCAAACCCTAATGTCAGAAAGATAAACAAAGAGTGTTTATCGAGTCTTAGTCGTAGTTAGTAGATCCTCGAGTTACTTATACCTGACTATCACTGTTGTCTCACCCACAGACTCAGGAGCTCGTCTACGCAGACTTCAGGAGGACCAGGGATTGGAGCGCAGCCAGCTGTACCATCATACCAGGTAGGGGGAGCACGCCCATTGGGTGAGCCGAAACCCTCTTGGGTCGGCGGCTCTTTTACTTTTTACGTATTAAATAAAGATGCATTGTTTAAAGCTTGACCACATGCTTCTTATAGCACTTGGTGTGTGTGTGTGAGTTTTGGATCGAAAAGTAGTACCGTCGTCCTGATTTCCGGTGCTTGGCCTGAGAGCGACGGGACCTAGTATTCTAGCACTCCTACGGTGTCGATGACCGTTAACCTCCGGAGGGGCTATGCCCTGTTTATTTTCATTCATATATCCCGCTTACGCTCGTCTCGAACAGAGTAAAACGTGACGTAAGTGTGGCCTGCTATTTGTTGGGCGTTAGCTGAAAATGGACGCTCTCGCTATTCTGCGCACTCGGGCGCTTAGATAGTTGGCCCCGGTTTGCAGTAGAGACAAACCCGGGATTCGGCCGCTCAGATCCAGAGAGTTCTTTCATATGTGGTCACATGATTTACCGAGCTTTGTGTGCGTGCCGTGCATTTACATTTCCACATGCTCTTTCGTACTTACGAGTACATATACATATATAAGAAATGTTTTTCTCATGGGTTTTAAACCCCGACTTGGATGGCTTTGGCCCCATTTGGGTTAGCGAGGACGAGTTGCTCACCTCTACATCTTTTCAGGTCTACAGCACCCGACACTAGAGGAGCTGGACTAGGCCGCGGAGCGTCGGTTATCGTGCACTTCACTTTTCGAGGACTCCCATTCTGGTGTGGTTTTCATGTATCTTGATTTCCGTATCTTTATTATTGTTGTCTGTTGGATACTCTGAGACATTTATTCGGGCCCAGTGTACCGAGACTTTTTCATGTACTATTTCTGTCTCGGGTATTTTCTATTATCTTCCGCTTGTAAAACATTTGTGTGCTACTCTGATCATTTGTAATTCAGTATTTGACATCCATATTATTATTCATTTGTTGTATGTTTCATTCATAGCCTTGTGGTTTCGGTCCGGTGAGTCATCAATACGTCGAAAGACATATTGATTACTTGCTAGATCGGGATTACGGCGGTTACCGTCGTGTTCCGGGACCGAGAATAGTCCCCGGGATGCGACAGTCTCATTGAGTGGATCTGATATCTTGCTGCTGCCCGTGTAAGAATATCTTGACTCCTTGATATGATTGGTTAGAGTAGCGAAACGACATGGGGTATTATCGACTTCTCGAGACTTCACAAGTAAACTATCCTTGTTTCTAGGACGTCAACTGAGACTTATGAGTTGTGGTTTTGTTTGAGAAGTAGGGATCGAGACTTGTTTATTAGAGTGGATGTTTAAAAAGAGTTGATCATAGTTTTGCATTTAAGCTTTCTTTGAGGACCAAGTATTTTGGGTCCTCATATCTACATAATCGGGTATTCTGTTAAGGGAATGTAGTACTTGGGTCCTCAATTTTAAGGGAATGTAGTACACACCGAATCGAGCTACCACATTCTCATAAAATTTGGTAGCTCGATTCGGTGTGTGTGAGGAGAATCGAAAATGTGAAGTTTATAGGGTTTGAAATTGGGTATTTTTATATTTTGATTCAATTGACATGTTTAGGCTTAGAATTGGTCTTCGACTTCTTCTAGAAAGTTGTTCGAAAAGTTGAAAGGAAAAAATTTTCAAATTTTGGTGGCGATTGGAGATGGCTGGAAGTTTCTACCAGCCGACCGTTGCAGACGGCTGAGTTTTCGATAGAGCTGCCACTTTTGGGCAGTTTTTCATGCAAATAATTTTATAAAACAAGAGGAGTTTAATGGTGTTAAGTTTATAATTTCGAAGGAGTTTTGGTTAGGTTTTGAAATTTTCTATGTTTAGTAATTTTGGCGGATAAAAAAAGATTATTCCGACCATCAATTATTGTTGGTTAAGCTTTATGAAATATTCTTAGGACTCCTAAGCTAACGTTGAAGACCGGTTTAGATGTGGTAAAAGGTTAAGAAGTGAGATAAGTGAAAGAGGTTAAGTATTTATATTAGGAGGTATTTATTGTTAGCCCAGTTTTAATGGTTGACTTTTGATAGTTGACTTTTACTATTCATGTTTAGCTTTTGACTTTTACTGTAGAAGATCAATTTTTACGTTTTTACCGCTACGGTTAAATGATTTAAAGGTTTTATAAATTAAATAGGCGACAGTAAGACGTAAGTACCGAATGAGTAATAATCCCGATTATCGCCCGGTTCAAGAATTGATGCATCAAATAATTAGACTCTAGTGTCGGAGAAAATAAACGGTAAGTTTGTCGAGTTTACCAAGTCTTGGTCAACTTTGACCAACTCAGTAGACTTGATCAACCTTAAAGTCAACCTTTGACATTTTCTGGTCAAACTAGAAAAGTGGGTAGTTGACCATAGAATGACCGTTACGTTTCTACTTTTGACTTAGTTAGTCGTTGACTTGTCTTTTGACGGATTCAGGATTTTACCTACACTTAGAGCTTGAGGACTGAGGCTTGGAGCACGAGGATTTCAGCTTCGTCATAACAGGTAGGGTGAGCCGTAACTTCCGGGTTAGTGGCATTTTAAATTTTTGTAGTGCTCTACGATATAAAAGTTATATGATCTTTGTTTATGCATAGTCGATGCCTCGCGATATATTTTTTCTTACTTTATCGCTTCATTAAATATTTAAGAAAACCGAGGCTAGACACATATGTGATGATTCGGATCGAAAAATACTACCGTTGTCCAGATTTCCGGTGCTTGGCCTGAGAGTGACGGGACCTAGTGTTTAGACTATGTTTTTCCATGGTGTCGATGACCGTGAACCTCCGGAGGGGTAATGCCTTGTTTATTTTATTTTCCCGCTTACTCTCGTCTCGCACAGAGTTATGCGAGTCGTAAGTGCGGTGTGTTGTCATGAGTGATCTGTTGGGCATTAGCTGTAAATGGACACTCTCGCTACTATACGTCTTCAGGCGCATAGGTAGTTGGCCCCGGTTTGCTGTGAAGACAAACCCGAGATTTGGCTGCTCAGATCCGTGAAGCCCTGCAGTCTATTGTTTTACTTTGAGCGCTCAGTCATTTTGATGTTAGCATTGGCACATGGAAAAGGAATTTTTATAAATCTGCCTGTAAAACCAAATATAGTTTTTGGTTGTTGCATGTTTTACAAATTGTTTAATCACAGGTGAAAGCTATATGAAGTATCTATCTATGAGAACTACACCTTTGATTTTCGACTCCTTTTAGGTTAGCGAGGACGAGTGCTCACCCCTACTTTGCAGGTACTTGGTAGACTTGCTTTAGAAGAGATGGATCGGTGACTTGGGACTTGACAGTGCGTGTTGTTCAGCATATGTGTTTCGAGATCACCATGGAGGAGCTATTCATCATTCGTGATACATAAGCTTTTCTATCTTCGTGATTATTGATTTAGACGTATTTGGCGTACTCTGACCTATCAAGCTTTTATCCACTTGTACTTTGCTCGTTGGCCCATGTTGTATATTCACTGACTTAGACTTCCTTCATGTATCTTGTAGTCTAAGTCTTGTATCTTACCTTCCGCACTTGTATATAACTTTATTTATTAATTCAACTGCTCCTCATATTTATGTCATTTTATTTAAATTAGCCTTGTGGTTTCGGCCTAGTGGGTAGTCAATACGTCAGATGACGTATCGGTTATCCATTAGTCCGGGATTACAGCGGTTACTGTCGTGTTTCGGGGACAGAAATAGTTCCGGGATGCGACATTTTATATATCTCATCTCTTTCCCTCCTCCTCTTCATATCTCTTCATCCACCTCCACCTCCTTCTCCTCCTCCTCCAGCGGCAACTCCTCCTCCTCTTTCGGCGGCCACTCATCCTCCACCGCGGAGAATGAGAGTCGAGAGAGATTTTTTTTGACATGAGAGATTGTTTTTCAAACTACATCAGAGAGGTGAATTCTAGGTTTCTTTCGAACAGATTGATGAAATGAGATGAAGTTAAGAGTGAAAGTACTTAATTATCCTTCAAAACATAAATAATCACATAACACCAACCGTGTTAATCACGCTGTGTACTAAACTGGGTCAGGTTTTCAACCTTATGGACGAATGCTATATTTTACGAAGTATATTCACCTTAACTTTTAGTGGGAAATATTTTGTGTACTATTCTTAAAATTTTCCTAAATTAAATTATTAATATTTTTGATTAAAACAAAAAATAATCTTACATTCAAATTGAGTCATTTTAAATTATGTATCGAAATAGATAATGAGATATTAAAATTAGTTTAAATAGACATTTTTTTATAAACTAAAGAGAGTAGTAAGAGAAGACACAAACAGAATTGTTGGAAGGAAAAAATCTAATCATTTATTCTCATTAGCCTATTTATATAGAGGTAGAGTTTACATCATAGTACATAACTAATGAGTAATTACGTGGACAACCACATAGATTTTAATATTTATAACACTCCATCTTGGATGTTCACCAATGAACATTGAAATTGGACGCACTCATTGTTGCCTCGTTAAAAACCTAGCCAGATAATAAAAATTCAGTGGCACAAAAAATAACCTTAGTCGAAGGAGAAAAGAGTGCAACACACATATGTAAGTAACATACTTCTGGATGCTCTCTCTAATGAGAATCTTTCCCTCATCGTTGCAAGCTTCATGCAATATAAGTACCAGTTTGATTTGTCTATCACATTATCATTAAAATGAGACAACGTGGGCTTTACATATAGAGGATTCTCATGAATTTTCAAACCTGTAAAATTAAAACAATATCAACACAACTAGACGATATATAATAGGTCTTACCTCATATAGGTTAGTTAGAAACAATCTCGTATTTCAAAATCATAGACTAAGTAATTGCTAAACAACCTAAGCAAATTGGCATTATGTAAGACCCCGTCCCAAAAATTTACCCTTTTACTGAGACCAGACGGGTGACAGAGGGTTGTAAACTCACTTTTAGCTCTCTCCGAACTAATATTCGAGTTTAATATCGAGGTATTCTCGATTCTAGAGGAAGATAGAATTAATGTCCCGAGAGGGTAAATTATGTTAATACGAGTCCTCCGGTATGTCCGGAGCTACGAGCTGTTTATTATGGATTTACTTAGTTTACGGAAGTAATCAATGTTATTTACTTTACCGTAAAAAGAAGACTTTTCGATAAGTCGAGAATTTAGGGAAACTTCATTCGAGAAATTTGTAGAGGACGTTTATACGAACTCGTGGGTATGTTCTATGAATTAATCGGAGTCCGTATGGGAAAGACTTCTCTCTCTCTGCCTCGGCTCTTCTCAGGCGAATCTTCGCCGTCTCCAGCCACCTGATGTCGAACTACCGCCATCACCACACCTTTCTCTTCTCTCTCTACAAAACCCCTATAGCATATGCAGGGAAGATCGAGTTTGGAACTACTGTGTGGGCACAGTGAGCAGTGATGGAGCTCGACTTGCTCCTCCGTCGACCAGTCGACTCTTGGCGTTCCTCCATAGCCGGAGCTTCATCTCGGTCCCTGGATCCTCCTCATGGCCTCAGGTTCGTCAGAGGAGCTTTTAGAAAGAAGATTCGATCGGATGAGGGTTTGGTATTTCCTAACGAGTTTTCTAATTCTCCGGTGAGCTTCTAGCCTCGATTAAAGTATGAAAGTTGTTCAATTTGTTGTTGTTATTGTATTGTTGAGCGGAGAGGAGAGGGAAATGGCCGGAATGGAGCTTGAAATCGGCCGGCAGGCCGATCGTGGCGGTTAGGGTAATTAAAGGGTAAATCTCTGAATTTTTATCACGGTAGATCTAGTATTTTTACCATTTACCGCGTTTGTGTAAGGACGGAACAATCCTTGACAGTTTGAGGTAATTACATGGATGCCATTGAGGCTGAAATCCTAGAAATGCCTCTCACTGTTTTATATAATTACAAGGATGTTATTGAAACTGAAATCCTAGAAATGCGGATATGTCATGTGATGAATCAAGATTTCAGTTTGACAGTATTATAGACTTTTGTTTGATCCGGGAACCTCAAGAGTCTTTTAAGTCTTTACATGCACAACTTTCATCACATCAGCCTTCTAATCTCTGACCTCATCCTTCAAGTAATTTCCAAATGTGCTTTTGAGTTTTGACACTTAACCTTCCTAGGATGACCTGTCCTGTGGATTTTTTTGCTTTGTAAGAAATCAATTTGGTGGTAACCTTCACATATTCATAGAGTACAAGCAATTTCAAGTTCCCTTACCAACACATTTGGACGCTCAAGATTTTATTATTATTATTATTATTATTATTTTCAATTTTTTGACTTCTTAACCAAACTATATCCTCATATAATTAGTAGGGCTATCCCACGTTGTAATTAGTAGCTAATTGATAGTTGGGTCTCATCCCATCTTTTTGACGATGTTTGATAAGCATAAAGAGAAAACAGCTGTTCTGCTTCTATTTGGCGCAGCCGATCAGTATTGATGAACGTATGTAAATGATATGGAGAATATATTGTTTATCAGCATCGTGAATGTGATCTGTCAGCTACTTTCCCAGGATCTCTTTAGTTTAGGACTTTTTGTTGGACAGAGTAGGTTTTCTGTTTCAATATCAGAATCAACTAATCAAATTTCTTTGACTTATTTACTAAGCTTTCGTTTCTCTAGTCTATACTGGAAGTATTCCTTTTGACAGCCACAGTCACGCTTGTGATTGATATACACAAGTAGTGGATATACATTGAGAGGTCATGGAAGTGTGTTCCTGTGGACACTGTAGGCAGTGTTGGCGCTTCGTAGTTGTGATTTTCACCGGTGATTGTTAGTGGTCCCGCCCCCAGAAATACAAAGAATAGTAACTGGAATAATGATTTCAATGTACTGTTTTACTTTAGTTTTCGAATATGCCGAAACATGGCTGTAGGAAAGAAGAGCAAGAAAAATCAGATCATACAGGCTCTCAGTGCCCTTTTTTTCCTCATATATTATGGTCTCCTTGCACTTTAAACTCTATCTGCATGTTGATGGAAGAAATATCAGAAAATGGATTTGTTAAAACCTGTTGTCCTATGTGCGAAGGAAATTGAGCATTGCGCATTGCGTTACTACATACCAGCAGTCTTCTCCATATAGTTTCAATCAAAATATGGCAGAGGAAGCTCTGATGGATTGTCTATGAAGTTTGCACCTTCCTTCTGCATTGTTCAGAGGGTTTTTGAGCTCAACCAACAGCTTCAACAGTTAGTTAATGGTGAAGGGTGGAAGCAATGGAAGATCAGTAATCCAGATGACATTTTAAGTATTGTAAAAGCCATTTTAAGGGATGATTTCTGGAGCGATGCATATTTGGTGTTGCAATTGTTAGAGCCATTTGCAAAACGAATTGCTACAGTGAATGTTGACAAACTTATACTGGGTGATGTTTGTTATTGGCGGATTCAGGCTCTGGAAGCTGTAAGAAATAAGGGTATTGATGAAGGCTCAATCAAACAGTTGGAAGAGCTGATAGAGAACAGATGGGGTGTGTTATTTTCTCCATTTCATGCAGCTGGTTGCCTACTGAATCCTCAGTACCATGGAAAAGGTCAAACCAAAGATAAGGTTGTGGTGAGGGGTTGGAAAAGCCACCTTAGTAAGATACGAGTGTGAAAGTGCTAACAGGCAGGGGCTTAGAGAGCAACTTAGTTCTTACTTGCAGCTGGAGGGATCCTTGGGAGATGAAGATGCTATGGATTGTAGGGATAAAATGGAAGCAGTTGTATGGTGGGAGAACTTTGGTTTTGAGACACCTCAATTACAGACACTAGCTATAAAAGTTTGAGTCAGGTTTCAAGCATTGAAATGTGTTAGCGATAGTCTCTCTATCACTCCCATAATTCACTCAACTGCTAAACAAGATTGATTGAACATTCCAGCATCATTCTTTTCTCTAAATCAGCAAGTCATATCTTTGTATTTAAGTGTTGATTATTTCCTTTGTTGTCATTTAGTTTCTGTGTAAAACTGTATCAATTACAGATTGGAACACACAAGAAATACAATCTCAATATGGTATCAGCCTAGTTTCGGTCCTCACCTGTTCCTCCCTTCTGTTCTTCTCTTCTTCTTTCCTGCATATTGTTCTTCCTCTCCTCTCCTCTCCTCATCTTCATCTCCTTTACTCTGATTCTCACTTTGTCCTTTCTCCCTAATGGCTTCCACCCAACATACAACTCAGTTTGAGAAATTGTCTGAAACCAATTACCTCGATTGGACTCGTCAGATCCGATCTCACCTCAATGGTCAGGAAATTTGGGGCTACGTTGATGGTTCTATTCCTGAGCCTCCTCTCACCATCTTGTCCACAACCACTCAAACCACTCCTTCAGCTCCTATACCAAACCCAGCCTACAAACAGTGGTTCACCATTGATCAACAAATTGTCAGCCTTCTCATTAGTACACTGACTAGCAAAGTCAAAAAGCTTACTGTCGGATTTGATACCTCCAAAGGCATCTGGGACTGCCTAGCTCGCCATTTCTCCCAAAAATCCACTACTAGTGCATCGAGTCTCAACTCCAATTACTTGAATTGCAGAAGGGTTCTCAATCTGTTGATGACTACCTTCAACAGGCCAAGAGTATTGCTGACAACTTGGCTGCCATTGATAAACCCGTTTCTGGTGAAGATCTGGTACTTGCAACGCTCCATGGTCTTGGACAGGATTG
This sequence comes from Comarum palustre, assembly GCA_951800085.1. NCBI lineage: Eukaryota > Viridiplantae > Streptophyta > Magnoliopsida > Rosales > Rosaceae > Comarum > Comarum palustre. The sequence goes on from OX637587.1 coordinate 6,902,844, forward strand.
CATGATGCTGCGTACAGCTCTCACACAACAGCCCTCTTTGCCTGATTTCACTGACCTCCGAGCTCGAATCCTGGCCTTCGAAGCATAGCAACCTCGACATCCAGAAAACTCACCCACCCACTGCTCTCATTCATCACAATGCCCAAACCAATCCTGTCCCTCATCGCCGAGAGTCTCCGATCCAGACCCATCGGCTCCCTTTTTCAGGCCGGAATTCCAATTACAGCGACAGACAGCACAATGGAGGTCGCCAGAGCTATGGTGCGCGACCATGGCGCAATTCTGAATCGAGATTTTATTCTCACCATCAGGCCTATTACCCACCGAATGGACATTTCAACCCTTCTCCATGGGCACCCCGTACACCCGTTTTACTGGGCTCTGCACCCCAATGGTGTCAAAACTGCCATTCAAATAATCATGGGCCAACCCAATGCCCTCACAGATTCCATGGGCCTGCAGCAATACCTCCTTTTGCCGGATCACATATTTCTAGTGATCCAAACTGGTACCCAAACACCGGAGCTACCCATCACATGACAGCCATGCCTGTATTCAATCCCCAACCCTATGGTGGCCCACACAATGTTTATATGGGTGATGGTAGTTCTATGCCTATATCCCATACTGGTAACCTCCCAATTTCTTTAGGGTCTTCTGCCTTCTCTCTTACTAATGTCTTTCAAATTCCTTCCATTCGTAAAAATCTTTTATCTGTTGCTCGTTTCACAAAAGATAATCATGTTTTCTTCCTGTTTGCTCTTGAGTACTATCAAATTTATTGCTTACGTACTGGTGCATTACTATTTCAGGGCCCATGTAAGGATGGTCTTTATCCAATTTAATCTCTTCCCAACTTTACCGTCCCTCATGCACTCACTTCTGTCCACTCCCTCCTTTGGCATAATCGTTTGGGTCACCCATCCTATCCTGTTCTAGCTCGTTTACAGAATAAAATTGGCACAAAAATCTCTACTCATTCCTTTTGTAATAATTGTGCTTGTAGTAAGTCTCATAAACTTCCATTTTCTTCCAATAATACTTTTGCAACATCTTTTTTCTCTATCATTCATAGTGATGTTTGGCAGTCTCCCACTTTATCTGTTACCGGTTACAAGTATTATGTGTTATTCACTGATGAGTATTCACGGTACACATGGGTTTATCCAATGCGCAGGAAAAATGAAGTTTTCAGTCACTTTCAAACTCTTGTTGCAATGATCAAAAATGTTTTTCAGGGTCATGTCCAATTCCTTCAAAGTGACAATGACACCGAATATGTCAATCATGCATTCTCACATTATTGTGCATCCTTGGGCATTCAACAACGTTTTTCATGTCCATACACTCCTCAACAAAATGGGCTTGCAGAACGGAAACATCGTCACATTGCCACAACTGCCCGCACTTTACTTTTGACATCTGATGTACCACAAAATCTCTGGGTGAAGCCGTCCTCACTTCTGTTTATCTTATTAATCTCCTCTCTACCCCTACACTCAATTGGGACACTCCTTATTTTCATCTCTATGGCACTCCTTAAAGTTTTTGGGTGTTCATGCTTTCCTTATCTTGGTCACGACAACTCTAACAAACTTTCCAGACGTAGTATAGAGTGTGTCTTTATCGGATATAGCCCTCACCATAAAGGCTATAAGTGTCTTGATCCTAAGTCTAGTCGTGTATATATCTCCCGTCATGTTTTGTTTAACGAGAATAATTTTTCATACACAGATTTGCAGGCAACACCACCAACCAGCTTGGAATACATGGAATTCACTCCATTAAGCACAACAAATCCGGATCCACCCTTGTTGGTCTCCCTGCTGAACCCACTTTCCCAATCCGATCCAGGCCCAACATCAGTACCCCAAATCGCCATCTCCTCCCATTCGTCGATACAACCCTCCAGATCCCACATCCTGCCCGATTCCATTTCAGCACCACCACTCTAGTCACCACCACAACCCAACCCGTCATCACCGACATCATCTACATCATCTGACAATCCTGCCCATCCTCCAATCCTCACCTACACTCGCCGCCATCGCCTCAATCCACCTCTGGCCCAACGTGCTGCTGCACACCCACCAACCGCCACCGATACTGTGACGCACGCATCACAGTCAGCCACCGCACCACCTTCTGCATCACTCGATCTGACCGCTCCAACCTCTGGACCACAGAGCGATCCTACCTCTGTCACCACTACCTCTGGTTCTATCTCTCCCACTACATCTGCTGTTCCTCCGGCGCTGCCACTCTCCACCCACACAATGACGACACGAATTTAAGATGACATCACAAAGCCCTTTACCCGACAAGATGGAACTGTTCGGTACCCTATTCCTCGTGCTCTTCTCTCTGTCATTGATAATGCTGCACCTACTTGTTATTCACAGGCAAACAAAGATGCAAAGTGGCGCACAGCCATGACTACTGAGATCAATGCTTTATTGACAAACAACACATGGTCTTTGGTTCCACCAAGTCCCACACAGCACATTGTGGGATGCAAACGGGTTTTTTGAGTAAAGAAGAAATCCGATGGCTCTGTGGAACGCTACAAAGCACGTCTTGTAGCGAAAGGCTTTCATCAACAACACGGCGTGGATTATGCCGAAACTTACAGTCCAGTTATCAAACCGGCAACATTACGCACAGTGTTATCTCTAGCCGTATCTCGTAGTTGGCCGCTAAGACAACTTGATGTAACCAATGCTTTTCTCCACGGCTATCTGCAAGAGGATGTGTATATGAGCCAACCTCCTGGATTTGTTGATCCAGCACGCCCTAACCATGTTTGCAAGCTTCACAAAGCCCTATATGGTCTCAAACAGGCGCCTCGGGCCTGGTTTCACAGAATGAGTAGCTTCCTCTTATCTGTTGGTTTTCATCACAGCAAGGTTGACCCTTCACTATTCATTTACCGAAATGGTACCCATACAATATTTTTCCTCTTATATGTTGATGATATAGTGGTAACCGGCAGCAGTAATCAGCTTCTACAATCTTTCATCGACACTCTAAGTCGTGACTTTAATTTAAAAGATCTTGACACCCTTCATTACTTTCTTGGCTTGCACACAACAGCTCATCCAAATGGAATTCATGTCCATTAACTCAAGTATGCGCATGACATTCTCAAGAAGTATGATCTGTTACATTCCAAACCAGCTTCAACCCCCATGTCTACCAAGGCTTTGCTCACTCCTATTGATGGTGACCTACTTGCTAATCCTACAATATTCCGAGAAATGGTTGGCTCAATGCAATATCTTACCATCACTCGTCCAGACATATCATTTGCTGTCAATTGCATCTCACAGTATATGAGTCAGCCCAGAGTTCCTCACTTCATTGTCGTAAAGCGCATTCTCCGCTATATCAAGGGAACACTAGGTCACGGTCTACTGTTCAGCCCTCAGAGACAACCAGTTCATCTATCAGCCTATTCAAATGCTGATTGGGCAGGCTGCCTTCATACTCGCCGCTCAACATCTGGATACCTCATCTATCTTGGTTCGAATCTCATTAGCTGGTGCTCTAAAAAGCAGCCTACTATTGCACGCTCCAGTGCTGAATCTGAGTATCGCTCCCTTGCTCATGCAAGCGCCGAAACCACCTGGTTAGCCTACTTACTACATGAACTTGGGGCTCATATTCACTTCCCAATTATGCTTTATTGTGACAATCTAAGTGCAACATATATGGCTTCCAATCCTGTTTTTCACGCCCGTACCAAACACATAGAATTAGACTATCACTTTGTACGGGAAAAGGTGTCTCTTGGCAGCCACCATGTTAGCTTCATTCCAACCCAAGATCAGCCAGCAGACTTACTCACCAAACCTTTCCACAAGCCACGTCATGATCTCCTTGCTGGCAAACTTATCCGTGCAGGCTCGTCAAGTTTGAAGGGGGGTGTTAGCGATAGTCTCTCTATCACTCCCATAATTCACTCAACTGCTAAACAAGATTGATTGAACATTCTAGCATCATTCTTTTCTCTAAATCAGCAAGTCATATCTTTGTATTTAAGTGTTGATTATTTCCTTTGTTGTCATTTAGTTTCTGTATAAAACTGTATCAATTACAGATTAGAACACACAAGAAATACAATCTCAATAAAATGTGTCAAGTGGTCTGTCAAGAATACGACGTTCCTAGTCCTGACACATCCAACAGAATGAGAGAGGAGAGGATGGAGGATCTCGTCTGTCAGAAACAACCTCAGACTCAATAGCCAAAGAAATGGGATCTCAAACTCCTTTTCTGATGCAAAAGAACTCTAGTTTATGCTCTCCTTCTGAAGCCAAGACATGGGATGATTCTCATCTTGATCAAACTAGGGTTACTTATAGTCAAAGTATTCATGACAAAATGTGCTAACTTGGCTAGTTCCTATGACCGATACATTGGAGCCACTGGTGATTGGGGTGTCATCCTGCATATTCAGCTCTTAAAAGGTATTTTTCGTTTCTTATCTGTACCATATGAATAAAAGTGAAAATAAAATAAAATCAAGAATATATCAGTCTATGATGATGCTTAATTGTTCAGTGTTATGATGCTTAAAATGAGAAAAGAGGTATGAAGACCTAGTGTTATATGTTTCATTAATTGGGAGATATTTAGTGCTATGAATCAATGGTCCTATATATTTTACATCATATTACATTTTCACAATATCTTGACTCCCTATAGACAATATTTATATTTTATATATATTTAATTTGTTATGAATATGCGCCTCCATTACTAGACCTTTTTGTGGTTGAATTTCTAACCTTTTTAATGCATATACAGAAAGTTAGAAACCAATAAGCTAGTATGTCATATGTAACTATGAGGAAAGCCCAGAACAGTTGAATCAGCTAGAAGTTGTTGATGTGTAGTGGTCATAGTCATCCTTGTGTGAGTACACAATTGTCAACCTTTTGTTGCGAGTTCTATGATGAAATCATATTTCGGGGGTGAGGAGCATAAAAGTGAGTCATTTCTCTATCACTCAATATTACTCAGTTTTACGGTCCATGTAAATAGCTCCTGGTCATGAATAATTTAAAAATCTAAATTTTGAAAAAAGCACCTGAATTTAAGTGATGGGAAATTTCTGATTTCCGTCTCAGATCAGAGAGTATGGGATATGTCCATTATATTTATCATATGTAGATATGAACACAAGAAAAGAGCTCCTTGAATCATGGAAAGAATTTCCTTGAATTGATGTGTCATATATGCTGCACAACAGAGATGATTGAAGGTAAGAAATATGCATACACAAGACTAGCTAATAGAAATCATAGTTAGCACTGCAAGGAATCTTGTTCACCTTATGTGAAGAAATTATGGACTTTGTACTGCGAGCCTAATAAGTGAAGCAGAAAGTTTACTTGGTTAAAGTGGATATTCTTGTTTCCAGTGATCATAAATCATTATGAAGTTAATGTCTTTGAAACAGATTCTGCAGTTTCTGCTTACTACAAGAATAAACTCCGGAAGTGTTGCACCTTTGAGACAGCTCATGGGTGTTTTTAGGTGAGGACACAATCTCCGGATTGTCATAAATCATTATGCCATATTTCAGCTGTAGTGTAGTTCGGAATTTCATTATTAGATGCTTTAACTTTCTAGGTCGTATAGCTTCTCTCTGATGAACATAATTTGTCTGCAAGTTTCTTTGTCCAGACTGAGGCTACAACTAGTTTCTTTGTTTTTGAATTTCTCTACAGCCTAGATCCCTTCCAAGCTCTCTTAAGTCTTCAATTTCAGAATACCCATCAATCCCAATTTTCGCCAATAACCCAAATCTCTGATTTTTCATGGCCAAGATGCACATCCTCCTCCAGCAGACCCTTCATATGTTTTCTGTTATTTAGATAAATTATGCTGGGTTTTTAAATTTCAGGTTTTTGTGTGGCTACTCTCTGGGCAACTTCTAAACTCCAGCTTTACAGTTGCCTTGTAAGTTGTAGGAAAGGAAATTTGTAAATAAATTCACAAACCTATTAATTTTCCCTAAAAGTGCATTTGGCTGACCAGCTTTGTACGATTGTTCACAGAGATGATGCACTGTAATTTGTGGGAAAGCAATTCCACAGTAGCATCCCTCCACAGTTAAAAGATTGTGTGTTGTAGAAGCAAAACGTCCAAGGCATCATCAGTAGTACTGGTGTGAAGAAACTGTTGTGTCCTAAATTCCATTTCTACCTGTTGGTTGGGTCTGATCATACAATTAATGGAGACTAATTTTTTAGCCCACTAAATTTGATTGAAGACTGCTTCAAAGAATGCGAATGCTGGAAATGTTGTAGAATGAGTCAAAGTTTTGAAAACTTGAGGAAGAAATCCTGCAAAACAAAGCAAGAAAGGGTAATGAGCTAAGATGCATGTTGTTAAAATGACACACTTTTAGATTTGGCCGTTAATACTCACAAGAGTCGACTGTCTTTCAGAAGGAGAATCTTAAGGTTACACTTTGTTGGTTCACATAATGAGTTCGACACCCCTTGATTCTGGAAATGAGTGAGGCTGGTTTAACAGAGTCGAGTCTGTCGTATGTTTCTCGACCACTAGATGAGTCGCACTCTTGCAATGCTTGAAACCAGACTCAAAAGCTTTCATAGCTAGCATCTCTACAGGTGTTATTTCGCGCAATACAGGTAGGTTTTTCCTAATCTACAAAGTTCAGTGATCTGAAGGGTTAACACAACAGTGTTATTGATAAATTTAGCTACTTGTTTTCAAATGATTCATCTGCACTCAAGGTGCTCAGCTATCTGTCTCCTGGTATTATAAACAGATCCATATTTCGCAAAATTACACAAAGGGAGAATGACTATTTACACAAAATAAGAAAAGTCAAACCTCAAACCAATGAATTAAAAAGTCAAATGCCTATTTTAATACAAGGTGTGCTTACTAATGCTTAAATCTTTATTAAATTCATAATAAAATAATATTTTTGAGACAATTTTAACCTTGTTCTTTATACACTTGGAGAAAAAAATGAGATAGAATATTTTGCCGAAGCATCTCCTGTCGTCGCACTCCGGTCTCCGGTCACCAACCGTCGGACTCTGGTCACCAACCCCCGGACTCCGGAATTTCGTCTGATTTTTTTTCTACTAGGGGCAATAAACTTTTACAGAAAGTTTACTGAGGCAATATCTACATCAAATCCAAGTCTACTAACCCTAGTATACTCCAAATTTAAGTCTAATAACCCTAGTATACTACAAAACCAAATCTACTAACCCCAGTATACTCCAAACCAAGTCTAATAACACACTATATACTTCAAAACCAAGTCTACTAACCCAGTATCGACGTCTTCTAGTGTCGGCGTGTAGACGACATGACCAGATATGGATTTGACGTTGCTTTTCGGACTCTGTTGCAGTGACCGACGAGGACGAGGCTGAGATTAGGTGGAGAAGAGGATGAGGTCGTCGAAGATGGTGGAGGCGAAGATAAGGTCATAGGAGATGGTGGAGAGGAATGCTCTGTGAGTGACAGTTAGAGAGAGAGAAGATCAGAAGAGAAAAATCAACTTACATGCAAAATCTAAAGTTTACTACCCTTAATAAACTTTTACTAGGGTAGTAAACTCAAGCAGATGAACAAACTCGAGGCATTGGTAGTAAATCATAAGTTTACTACCCCTAATAAACTTGTACCAAAGATAGCAAACTTGCAAAACAGTATCTCGAAAACCCATTATACACATTAAACACAATGAAAAACGTAATAAACTTTTACTAGAGTAGTAGACTCGAGTTGATGAACAAACTCGAGGCATTGGTAGTAAATCATAAGTTTACTACCCCTAATAAACTTGTACCAGATGTAGTAAACTTTACCAGAGGTAGTAAACTTGCAAAACAGTACCTCCAAGACCCATTATACACATTAAAAACAGTGAAAAATCAACTTAGATGCGAAAAACTAAAGTTTACTACCATTAGTAAACTTTTACTAGGGTAGTAAACTTTTACTAGGTTAGTAAACTCGAGCAGATGAACAAACTCTAACGACAACGTCGGAATCCAAATGCAGAGGCAGAGATCTTCATGGTTGAGCTGATATCGTGTGGTGGTCGTCTTCCAGATCTCCATGGTCGTCTTCCATCGTCCAGATCTCCATGGTCCTCTTCCAGATCTTCATGGAGAACACCAACCGGTGAAACGACATGGTCACCGGCGTCGAACTCTAATATGGAGTTGGCTCGGACTCTGATCTAGAGGAGAGAGAGATAGAGAAAAGAGATAGATCGGAGAGAGAGAATATCGATTTGAAATGGGTGCCAGAGGAGAGAGGAGCAGATATAATAGATCACGGCTAAAAAAGTAATCTTAATAAGATTAATTGGAATGGGCAGATGAAATCTGTTTTCATTGGAATAAGCAATCAATCCCTATAATTAGTACTATATGGTCAATTATTGTTACAGAAATGATTAATTATAAAACACCACTTGAATTATGATGTTATTTCATTTTCATACATAACTATAAAAACTTGCATGTTTATATCCTAAATATCATTCCGTTAACATCTCCACACCTCGACCATTTTGATATATAATCACATCCCTCAAGGTAAAACCCAGTTTTACAAAATAAAAGGTCATATAATGTGAATACCATGCTGGCCAACTGAATGGATTGGATGTGACATTTTTGATTTCTAAGCTAAATCAGGGAGCATTGGAAATGAACATCCATAATTTAATCATCAGGGTATACTTTAGTGGGTTAAGACCAGGACACTAACCATGAATCATGGCACAAATTAGTGTATAACATTAACATCTCCTTTGTATACTAACTGTTTTTGTTCTTGGACCCAGTATATATACAATATCACAATATCATATATACACGACGAGCTAGTGGCGAAAGAAAAAGATGGTAACCTCAGGATCATCAATTAATTAAGCATCTGCTTTACGTAGAAATCAAGCAAAAGCAGAATCAGCTGGTAGTATATGGTCAAGCTAGAAGAGCAAGAAAACGAAAATAAAAGATTGGAAAGTGGTGCCATTAGAGAGTCAAGCACAAGATATTAGAAGAGATTTGTGGCCACATCAGAAACAATTGCTGAGGAGACCTAAATCAGCCACAACTTTTGAAGTAAAAGAAAAAGCATGGACTAATTCTATATCAGAAGTTGGTGAAATGGAAGAATAAAGAAGAAAAGAGACATGAAATTATCAAAAGAATTTCCAAAAGGGAGCACGCAATATAGTGTTTGATATCTAGGCTCTCATACACACAAAGATGAGTTGAAGTGAATAGTGCATAATATATAAACAATTTCCATGACATAGTAGATGGCTATACTATCCTTTGTTATGTTCTAAGATGATTGACAAGGGAGTGCGTGGATTGATTTGTGGGTGCAGGTGGATCTGGAACATGGGTTTCGTGTTTGGGTTCGATAATGAGAAGAAAAAAGTGTTTTTCACACAGATTGAGAGTATTAGTGAAGAAGAAAAAAAACCATTGCAGCCTGTGATTAATGAAGATGATAACTAAAAGTACAAAATTACCCTCACGTTATGGGCACATGTTAGCCTCAGATGGAAAAATTGGCATAAGTAGTTTTATTTGACGGTTGGTTAGCAATTTGGTCTATTTGTAAGAGTTAAGGTAGCAAAACAGTAAAAAAAACTAGATATAGCAAATTGATTAAATGGCCTCATTTTTCCTACTATTAGATTTACATTCAATGATAATTGAGCATCCAATCTATTGGTCAACGAGAGTGATCGGATGAACATGACCGTCAAAATATATAGAATTATACTAAAAACTTCTCACGCACTTTTCTTGGAGGAAATGTGCATCTATGAATTCTAGAGTAATGGCCAAACACAAGAACAATTCGTCACATTTATCACCTTCCTTTTATACAGACTGGTAGAGTCGATTTGGTACTGCAGGCCATATGGTGACATGGACACACTCATCATCGATCATATAATTGTTCCATTTTGTTCTATATACTCGAATATCAATCATCGATCGATCATCTACCAAAGCAGAAATATCATCAAATATATCACACAAATATTAATGGTGATGACGAGCCAACCAACCAACCAACCAGATGACATGCATCAAGATCCTATCACACTCAAGCAAAACTTGTTTATTTATGTCATCAACTAATTGTTGGTATATAGTTGTCGCTGAAACGTATGGAGCACCAGAATTTATAGGTACAAATACTGACACAAACTGAAATGTACATTACATTATACATTCATACCTACAAGCAAGAGCATAGTCAAGGAGGGAGCAAGAGGGTCAATTGTCTCCTCTCAATTTAAAAAAAATAATCACTGTTAATTTTTATCGGATATTAAAGGAAATGAAACATAAATTGACCATTCTTCTTTAAAAAATCTTTGATGTCTTTAATATTTTTTAATAATAATGAAATGAAATAAAAATTTATACTATTTTAAATACTTAATCCAATTAATACAAACTGTGTCAAGAGTTTTTTACCTTATTGATCCATACTAATATGTAATTTAATGTTTTAAATTCTATTTATGATTTTTTTATTTTATTTTTTTTATAAATAAGCTAAATGAAAACAACACTTTGATGTTTACTATATATTGACGTACATTATGTCTCAAAAATAACGTATTGAAATTATAAAAATCTAAAGTTTATTGGAGATAAATTAATGGTTTGTTCGAGAGCGCATTTTTATTTTGAATTGGTATAAAGAACATTATTGAAATTAAGTTTGTGTCACTTTTTAAGCAAAATCGTGTTATTGTTAAAGAGTAACTGAAAATCATTTAACTTTTTCGTTAATCAAATTTGACCATTCTAAATGAGATATCTGGCTACGCCATTGCCTACAAGCCCCAATTTCTATAACCAATTTGAGCATCTACTATGCTCGTGTTAGTGAGAATACAACTAATTAAAAGTCTGATGGGAAGTTAATTAGTCGTATTTCATAGCAAATTGATTGACATTTAGAATATATATGATGTGAGCTCGAGATTTGACAGCGATTATGTTCCCCTCTAATCAATTTTATTTGGGGGTTGGCATGTCCATGAATTGTCAACCGACACAGGAGCACGAGTTTGAAAGTTCTCCAGCATTACTATAGATATTAATCATTTTATTATGAAGCATTTTCTTTTCTTTTTTCTCAGAGGCTGGAACCGGTCTAACCGGGAATCCCTGCAGTTGCAATAAGATAGAAACATGTTAAAATGGGTGACATAAAACATTTCATGAATTTATGTAAATGGTATTGGAATTTCTGTCACATCAGCTGCCGCACATAAGATTAGATTTTGAAAAACATTTCATCTAACATTATTAACAATTGGTCAATGCAACGCTATTCTAAACTAGTCTTTGTGATTGATAATAACAAATGCTCCCGATTTGCATCCCATCATTGTTACAAGAATGAGACCTCCAATTCGAGTTAAAAGGGGACCATATTATCATTCGAACCATCAAATTTTGCTTGTACCAATTCTTGCGTAATTATACTATCTGATTAAACAAATAAATATTTAAGGACAGATCTTAGTGCATCCATCCTAGGTTGCAGCTTGTGTAGTTCTTTAGTAATTTTTAATTATATAGGCATCTAAATTATAACTTCTTCTATAATTGATCTAGACAAATATAAAATCTCTTACTAGTAAAAGTGAAAAATGTCAAATAGTTAAATTAAGAGTGAAATAATGTCCTAATTAAGAAAAAACAGATTGATTAATCGATCAAGAATTAATTACTAAACTATTTTTTTTGAAAATACTTTCTATTAGGTATTAATCAAAACAAAAAAGTAAAGAATATTTTCTTTCTTTTGTACAGGGTTGCTCAGGCGCAGGATACGTGTGCGGGACAAAACGGCGACAACCGTTCGATCTTTAATGAATTGATCAAACTGACAGGATCAAACAGACTCAAACAGATATGATTAATTCATTAAAGATCAGATGGTTGTCGTCATTTCGTCCCGCGTATGAGCAAACCTGTTTTTTTGTACAGTATATATAGATTGAAACACCTATTTCTAATAATAAGTGAGTAAAGAATTAACGATTTATGGTATCAACTCTAAACCCTATTTGTATAATTAGCTTTGTCAAATTTTATACTTAAATATGTATTTATTCAAAATTTTATTGAATGATTATTGTTTAACCCAGTCAGTTTTCAAATTTCGGCCCTGTCTTTGTAAATATTGCCTTGGGATACCTGCCAAAATGTAATATATTAATCATGATCTGAAAACTTGACAACATTTTTTTGTCAAATATTTGACTACTGATTGAAGATAATATATGCAAATCTATGTAAGCTTAGTAATACAATATTACAAGTATTTTACTGCACTTTGCAAGGCGATGATGAGTCGCTCTTCTAAACTTCTGATTATGAGATATATTGTCCTTACTGATTTTATGCTCTTAAACAAACTCGATCTCGGCTTAATTTGTGTGGATTGGAGGACAAATTTTTGGACTTGAGTGATTTCAAAGATATATGATTAGTAGTGTTTCTGGGTTCGATTGCAATTCTTGTATATGCGTCGTAGGTCTGTCGTCGACAACTCTTGTTTTGAGGTCATATTTAAGAATTAAGATAATTTATCAAATAGACGAAAAACACATTTAACTGATAATTTTAAAATTATTGTTTATACCTCATTACATATTTAGTGTGTTTAATAATATATATTAAAAAAACACAGTTCCAACCTCACTACATATTTATATGTTAAAACCTCACTACATATTTATTTACTCCAAAGGCGTAATCGTAGTTTTTTCGCATAAAAAACAGAAGGAACAAATGAAATGAAAAACAATAGAAGAGTTTTTGACAAAATGACAGACATGACCCCCTTTCAATCATTTTGCTTTCTTATATTACTGTTACGTGAAAAACACAGTTAATGTATTTAACTACTGTTCAACCTCATGTGTTTAATAATATATATATATATATATATATATATATATATATATTATTAAACACAGTTCATATATTTTACTATATATATATATATTATTAAACACAGTTCATATATTTTACTTGGTAGTTGGCATATCAGTGATATCACAAATTAAATCATTTGCAATATAATTGACTACAAACCACGGCCTATTGGAAACCTCTAAATTAAGCGCACGTCAAAACAGGTATGTGTTGTCAGTATATAACATGTAGTGCCTGCTGCCTCAAATTCTCCCATCATCGATATGACAAAAATAAAAAGGTTGATGCGTCTTCGTCACTGCAAAGAATAATAAGTCATCAAAATGTTTAGTACGTATTTTCCTCTCATTTCAAGAATTAAAAGGGTATATGCATCTAAAACGTACATCCAATTCAATTAGCACTTGGAGAAATACAAATGAGAGAAGAATATTCCAAAGTTGCATTAAGTGACGTACTGTACATGTATATGGTTTGTATATATATAATTGCAGATTTACCGTTGGAATAAAATATAGAACAGAGCCAATGAGGTTTGGCTTAATTGGTAAGGGCAGGCTTGTGGTGAAGACTCTATTCAAGTTTGGTCCTCTCTACCAACAAACTTAATTGGTTTGCGATCTATTAATTTTCTATGGAAATTCATACATGGAGGCTGGTGTGACAGACGTATGTTCACTGTAAATCCTTTAGGGTTGAGGTAACATGTTTGCCCAAACGCTGATCGATAGTATAGCGTAACCAAGCTTTCACCTAAATTTTTTGTAACAAAAAAAAAGAATATAGAATGGAAGCTTCATTTCATTTCTCTATACATATACAAATACGTACATACAGTTCAACTAGTTAAAAACACCAATTAGTATAGCAATTAAAAAAACCTAAAAGGAATAATGTCAAATGTGAGGCTGCTATAGGCAAAGGTCATATGTTGTATCATTTTCATGAAGATGGTACCACTAAACATACATAGTAATGTAAAGTTGATCGAGAAAGAGATTGATCTGTCAAGAAGTAGCCCAAGCCTCGCATGCTAGAATAATACATGCAACGAACATGGTATTACTTATTCAAGCTCTTAACCCAAAATTCATATTGAATTAATATCACTTCACGTATAATTACTGAAACTCGCACAAAGCAAGCTTTTTTACAATTTGATAAAGATATTTTGCTCCCATGGATAATCTTGTAACAATCATTTCGTCTAAGCATGCAAATGTAATTGTAGTACGAACGAAAATTAAATATAAGAGAACTTGTTGGAAAAATGGTCGTCCTAAACCACCATTGATTTAGGGAAGTAAAATCTATACTCTCTAAATTAAAATCTGCACTCTCACTTTTCATTTTTAGTCATCATTCTCATAAAAGTACAAAAACAAAATTTAAGTTACCGAAAATAGAAAGTGAGAGTGTGGATTTTAATTTAAAAAGTGTAGAAGGACATCAAGCACTTTGTCTTAGAGTTTGAGCACATTTTCTTCTCTCATACGTTTCAGGAGGCTAACTTTGTTTCCAATGTTGTTGCCAACCAAGGACATGCTTCTGTTTTTCCTCAATCATGAGATTTCAATTTTCATCGGCAGGTCGCTAATGCCTTAAATTTTGACCTCTTTAAAGCTGGCGAAACTCAATGTCACGCTCCGGTCTAAGTTTACCTCTCTAAATCCGAGATAGGACGTGCGGGACCCATCCTAAGAGTGATTTACTCGAAACCCCCTTGAGAAGGGATAACCATTTTCAACGATCCAAACGATACCGGAATAGACCTCACAACCAGAGGTTATCCCTATTTCCGTATTTGGATTTCATACTAATTACTTTAGAGGACCTAAGGTTCTAATATTATTTGTGACTGCACCTGAATCCTGGTCAGGCTGCATACGTACCCTGTACTCAAGGATCAAGCCACATGTAGCTCTTATTTTAAATAACGCTTTAACCTGGCAAATCCCGCTTTTCTATTTATCGGTCGATATAAAATTATGGATAGCATACGCCTATCACATATCAGGAGTTTAACCTCTCCGCTGGGGCATCCACCAACGAACTATCTATCGGGATTATCCCGAACATACAATCATACTTATATAAAACAACCATACACATACAAACCGAATATAAAGGCAACCACATAATTATACAAATCCACCAAAGATATAATAGTCAATTTATCCCTAATGACACTATTGTAAATACCTAGAACTACCAGAGACAATATTGTAAATTCAGCCTCAGTGGCAATCATGTAAATATACAAATCTGCCAAGGACATTTCTGGAATTTTAACCTCAATGACATCCTTGTAATTACCCTAAACTGCCAGGGGCAGTTTCGTCCTTTCACAACCACGGTAAATAATAAAAATACCAGATCTACCGCTATAAAAATCCAAGGATTTACCCATTTTTATCCTAGACTACTCCGATCGGCCTCTCGGCCGATTCCAAGCCAAATCCGGCCAACCCCCTCTCCTCCCCGATCAACAACAGTACAAGCAACCACAACAACACCAATGGAGGACATAGAGGAAAATGGAGGAAAATACCTCATTGAACTCGTGCAAGAAATTTTCCTGGTGAATCCTCTCCGGCGAAGCGTTTCAGATGCTCTCCCTCCTCCTCCGAGTCACTGGGCAGCTTTAGCTGCTGTTTGAGGCTTCCCAAACGCTCCTCAGGCCAGGGTTAGCCGTCCTACTCACCTTGGCAGTTTGCTGGCATGCTTCTCCTCCTCGGCTGGGCCTTGACTTGACGTCTTCGAGTAGCTGAGGGTCTGGGCAGGCTGACAGGGGTGAGGTGAGGCTGTTGGTGGTGGCAGTGAGGCACCACTTGCAGCGGTGTGGCTCTGCCTAAGAGGGAAGCAGAGGGAGGGAGAGAGAGCGAGAACAGAAACGAGGGAGAGAGAGAAACACTTTCCTGTTTCGGAAAGTCTCCCCCATATATATATATATATATATATATATATATAGAAAGCAATGGCCCAGATCGATTCCCCGATTTTCGTTCAGATTGAATAATAAAAGTTACCGTGAACAGTAAATATATATTTTGCTATTTACTATTTACCGTATAGTAACAACGCATTATCTTTAATAACTTCCGCATACGAGTTCCGATTAATTCATATGACATACCCACGAGTTCGTATTATCGTCCTCTACAACTTTCCCGAAGAAAGTTTTCTTAAATTCTCGACTTATCACAAATTCATCTTTTTACGGTAAAATAAATAACATTTATTACTTCCGTAAACTAAATAAATCCATAATAAACAGCTCGTAGCTCCGGAAAATATTTCAGATATACCGGAGGACTCGTATCAACATAATCTACCCTCTCGGGACATCAATTCTATCTTCCCCTAGAATATAGAATACCTCGATATTAAACTCGATTATTATTTCAGAAAAAAGTAACAGCACGGTTACAACCATCTGAAACCCGTCTGATCCAGATAAAAAAAAATTTGGGACGGGGTCTTACACTTAACTTTGTAATTTTAGTCTTTTCACATAAAAAAGGAGAGAAGGAACGAAATGAAATGAAAAACATTACAAGAGTTTTTGATAAAATGACAAACATGACCCCCTTTCAATCAATTTGCTTTCTTTCTTGGTACTCCACTACTGCATGGCTTTCATATATAATGATAACTTGTTCTAGTTCTGAAATTCATGTCATTAATGCTCCACATGATTGGTACAACTCCTTTGGATCGTTAGCAAGTTTCACAATCCAATGTGTACTCTTAATCTTTGTTTTATTTTTGTTTTTACAGCGGGGAAGTGGTTTTTCTATTACTTAGAATAGCTGTCGGTAGCAAGTCGTCTTACTCTTACCTGTAAGAATATAATTTTCACATGCAATGGTCTTAGTTTAATCTAAATAGTAATTGATTATTGTTGAAGATAAATCTTTGGTTAAAGTCTACTAGAATCTCATCAATGACACTCAGAACTCACGACATTAGAACGTACGTGGCGGATTCTCTAAAGAGAGACTACCTATATTATTCAGTTTTGAGAGAGCAAGCAGTGCGCCTCATAGAGTGCCATTACAAGCGGAGTGATTGTATGCAGCAAGAAGCCATGAACAACAACAAAACCCTCAGCCAATCCCATCTAATATGATCATTGAAGACTTTAACTAGTTTCAGTGTCTAATTGAGTTTTGAAGGTGGAAAATTTTCCCTTGGACCATTCAGGTCAATATCGATCCATCGTGTTCATAATTTCATTACATAATGCCAACATTACTTTTGAAATCGATTTTCCACTAAAATCTTTCACTGTTTCATTTCTATTTTATTTTTTAGACCTTTTTAGCATATTAATCTATTAATTATTGATGGTAACCTAGGTCAATGTAAAGTACGTATAGGACATATAGAGCTGTTTTTTAATTAGAGAAAAATTCAGCATCACTGTTTAACTCTTGTGACAAGGATAGTGTGATACACAGACTTTCAGATCGAGTAATCAATGTGATACCTAAATTATTATTATTTTTTTTATCAAAGACATACCTATGTTAACCTATTATATTAACCGATAAGGGTAAAAACAAATTTTTTTATAAGGTACACGAAACATAGAACAATTATGTGCAATGGAAGTATGATGCATTCTCAAATGAATGTCTTGTTTAATCAAATATACCTTAATATAAATATTTTGAGATTTTAGGGTGGCTTACTTACAAAACCAATTACCTCATCTCAAAACTAGTCTTCAACATGTCAAAACTTAGCCTAACGACCTCCTGTCTAAACAACTATTATACTAGCTGAATCACTATTGTCTTAGGGTGGAAGGCTCCTAGATTTTAATGAGCAATGTATCTAAAATTCAAAAACTTAAACACGCCTGAAATCAAGACACTAAAACAACTATTTTGTGACAGATTTAGGAGGGAACTAGACTAGAATTTATTTAATTCAACATAATCACAAACATCAAACCCAGAGCCCACTACAAGGAGAAGGTATTTAGCCAACGAATTTTTTTTCATCAGTTAAAGATTTTTTTTTTCGTCGGTTAAAGTCGACTTTAGCCGACGAAAAATTATTTCCTCGGCTAAATTATATTTTTGTTGGCTAAACTATTTTTTCGTCGGCTATAGTCTGTGGAGTTTAGCCAATGAAAATTTAAAAGTTTAGCCGACAGAATATATAATTTCGTCAGCTAAAGTGCCTTATATTTACAGATGTAGACAACAGCTTATTTGAAAAAGAAAAAATGATCCAAACAGTGTCCAGCCTTTTAGAGAAGCAAAGCTTTGGTGTCTCACGTTTCAAAAACATCAAAACGGTATCCCATGTTCTTATCTCGACTGAAGAAAGGTATCTAGAACAGTTAGTTTCGTTAAAAAAGTAACGGCATACATTTTTGTTATGGAAAGACTGATTTACCCTTTGTTTTGGAAAAATTATCCAAACAGTGTCTGACCTTTTAGAGAAGCAAAACTTTGGTGTCTCACATTTCAAAAACTTCAAAACGATATCTCATGTTCTTACCCTTACTGAAGAAAGGTATATAAAACTGTTAGTTCCTAGTTACTAACATCCTCTGCACCATCACTCCCATCTGAGCTCCTCGCCCTCCTCCAATCCACTTTCGGTCTCGACTTCGTCTTCTTCGTCGAGATCATATGGTATAGATGGCTATTGTAGGATCCGGTGCAACATTTGAATCTCAAATTGATCACATCTGGCTACGTTTGTTTTTGATAACCACCAATTAATCACATATGTTCTCCAATTTTAGCATGAACTATAAAGATTTAGAAAATATGACTGATACAAAATACTTTAGGTGGCTATGATTGGCTAATGCTAACTATCAAGTGTATAATCATTAGTATCAGAAACTTTATTATTCTCTGAGAGAGAGGTCGTCGTGGTGGAGTTGAGAAGTCATATTTCACTTGATCGCTATGAGTTTTTAGAGAAGGGTCAAAACAAACTTGATTTATGTTTTGGCTTTGATTGTGGAGAACTTCCTTGGCTTTGACAATAGAGACGAAGATGACAATCTTTTTTATTTTATTTTTTATTTACTAAGTTATAATCACTCTTACATAAATTATAATTAATTATTGTTCTTAATTTTAAAGACATAGAATTTTATAGATGAAAAAGGAAAAAAGATTTTTTTAATGGAACTAACGGTTCCAGATACCTTTCTTCAGTCGGGGTAAGAACGTGAGATATCATTTTGAAGTTTTTGAAACGTGAGACACTAAAGCTTTACTTTTCTAAAAGGTCAGACATTATTAACAGGGTAAATTAGTCTTTTCATATCAAAAAAATGTTTGCCTTTAGTTTTTTTAACGGAACTAATGGTTCCAGATACAATTCTTCAGTTGGGGTAAGAATGTGAGATACCGTTTTAAAGTTTTTGAAACGTGAGATATGAAAGCTTTGCTTCTCTAAAATGTCAGACACTGTTTGGATCATTTTTTCTTTGAAAAAAAAACGGGAGAAAAAGTTTGGGTGTTGTCGAAATCTGTCCAAAATTAGTTTGTGAAGCTATATATAGGTATATATATGTGTATATATGTTGATTTTGAGTTCATTTAAGAGTTTTATTTGAGTTATATAATATTAATTTTGAGTTGAATTAATGGATTTTGAGTGTGATTGAGTTGATCGATTTTGATTTGATAATATATATGAAGTTGTTGTTAATAAGTAATATATATATGTTAATTAATTTAATTATAATATTGTGTTGATGCATGGTATGAATTAAGTTGTTGACGATATGTTGATTATGATTTTGTGATGATCGATGTTGATATATAATATTGTTATGTAATTATTAATTAGTATGTATATATATATATATATATATATATATGTGTGTGTTAATTATTAATTTGTTATTAATTAATTATTGTAGAATACTAAATGATTTGAGATTTTAAATGTAGAATTAATTAAATAATTAGAGTTATACATATATATTTTGTTATCTTTTCAAGATATGGATAAGAGTTGAATTTCGCTTCTAAAATGAGGCAAAAGATATAGTAAAAGAGTTATTAATTTTATTGAATATGCGTTGGCTAATGCTAACGGAAATACAATTTTCTATTGTCCATGCACGAAATGTCAGTGTCGCAGCGATATGCATCAATTTGTGATTGACAAAGTATGACAGCACCTGAAGAGTAACGAGTTTTGGGAGAAGTACACATATTGGATATATCACAGTGAAACATCATCAGGGGGTCCACATGATCATGGGTAATTTTCTGAGACGGGCAGTATATCTAACGATCCAACAACGTCCTTCATCAACGATATGTTTCCTTATGAGAGCGGTGTATGCTCTCAAGAACAGTATATGACTGAGCCGGTGCAGCCATTCTCTAGAGTTGTCAACACTACTGGTATTGACAAGTACAACAAACTGTTTGGTTTCCAACAAACCCCTGTGTACCCCGGTTGTCAGAAGACGGTTCTTGAAAGTGTGATGGACGTAATGAAGATAAAAGTTATGACAAAATCGATCGTGAAGGCTGTTGATGATTATCTATACTACACTACTTCGATGCTGCCACACGGTCATCGTCTTCCTACCAGTCATCATAAGGTCTGATGTATCCTGAAAGATCTTGGACTTTTCTACATCAAGTTCCATGCATGCAGATATGAATGCGTTCTCTTCTAAGGTAAAGATCCAGAAGGGAATGACCTTGGTGGCCTTGACGCATGTCTGGTATGTCACACTGACAGGTATAAGCTGACTCCTACAGGCAATGGAAAACCTGTGAAGGTACTTCGGTATTTCCCGTTGAGGGATAGGCAGGAGCGGTTGTACATGTCATCACACACGGCCAAAGTTATGAGATGACACACTGATAGGGAATTGCATGACGAAGATATCCTTATACACTCTGCTGATGGGGAGGTTTGGAAGCATATAGATAAGGAGTTTCCTCATTTTGCGTTTGAGGTCCGAAATGTGAGGCTCAGGCTCTCATCCAACTGGTTTAACCCTTTTGGCAACATGAGTCTTCAATACAGTGTATGATCGGTGATTTTGGTACCGTACAACCTTCCTCTATGGATGTGCATGAAGAAGGAATATAATATGTTGAGTATGTTGATTCTGGGGCCCGGTTATCCAAAGAAGTGTCTCGATGCGTATTTGAGACCCTTGATTGAAGAGCTTAAGTTTTTTTAGGACGTTGGTCATCCCACTTATGACAAGTACATGCACGAGATATTCTAGATGCATGTCATGGTTGTTAGTACCATGAGTGATTTTTTTGCCTGTGGGATGTTGTCGAGCAACGTTGTTAGGGGATACAAGGCTTGTCTAGAGTGCTTTAACGATGAGAAGAGCAGCAGTTATTGCAACAAAATATTCAAATTGGGTCACCATACTTTTATTCCATATGATCACTAATGATGGTTCGATGACAAGGCATTTGATGAGACCGTAAAAAACGGTGTACCTCCCAGAAAATGGACGGGGAAGAAATTTTAGCAGTACTTAATGAGTACGATTTTGGGAAGCTCGGCAATAATCTCAATATTGTGATGACAATACCTTAAAGACCCGACAAATACAAATTATAGACACATAAGAGCATGTTCTGGGAACTCTCATACTGGAGTAAGTTGTTGATTAGACACTACCTAGATGTGACGCACATAGAAAAGAATGAGTGCGACAGTGTGGGGGGCGCAGTGCTGAACTTGGAGGGGGAGACGAAAAACGGTCCTAAGACACACATTGATCTTAAAAAATGGATATACGAAGATATATGTGGTTGAAAGAAGGGAAGAAAAAAATGCCTCAAGCTCCATACACCGTGAAGCCTAACCAGAAGAATGTAATTTTTAAGTGGATGAGTTGTGTGAAGTATCCTTCAGGCTATGCGAGAAATATAGCCTGGTGTATGAACTTTCGAGACAATAAGATGTATGAGTTGAAGAGTCATGACTGTCATATCCTGCTACAACGTATCTTCCCTATTTTCATTAGACCGTTCATTCTCCGTCATGTGGTGGAGCTATTAGTAGCGTTGTTAAGATTCTTCCAGAAGTTATGCACACAGGAAGTGAAAAAATCTGACATCCGGGAAATGTAAGAGAACATCATTTATATCATGTGTAAATTTGAGAGGATATTTCCTCCAAATTGTTTTAACATCATGCCTCAACTGATGATCCATCTTCCCGAGCAATTGTTGCTTACTGGTCCAGTACACTACACTTAGATGTATCCCATGGAAAGTTATGTTTTTTACACCTGAATTCCTCACTATACATGTTCTAAATATAATCATAACACTTTGCACTTGATTTATAGGCAACTCGAAAACTACAAAGCTTATGTGGCTAATAAATCCGCGCTTGAAGGATGTATAACTGAAGCATATATTGTGCACGAATACGTAACCTATATGAAGTTGTATTTAGGACCGTTGAAGGAAACATCGTAAACCATACTAGTAGATGTACCGAAATTCAATCTTTCTATAGTCTTCAGTGATGTTGAAGTTTATGGAATTTTGCCAGACTCCTACAAGTTGCAACCACATGAGCTAGTCATAGCCCACTGATGGGTATTGATTAACTGTCCAGAAGTTGAATACTGGAAAGACATCCATTTATACTGTCCAGACATTCAAGGTGATCTCGAGTACCACAACAAGGAGTTCGCAAACTATTTTGACGGTTGGGTACGTAATCCTTTCGCCTCCTCCGCTCCTCTTCTGTCTAAAACAACCTCCGCTCACCTCATTCTCTTAATTTGCAGCCCCTCTAAGGTCCAGCCTCCATAACCCAGCCCCTCCAAGGTCCGGCCACTCGCCTCTTTCTCTCTCGTCTCCATTGAAGCCGCCCTGCCTCACCTTCGCCGCCCACTGCTGCTCGCCTCCTTTTTGTGAATTTTTAGGTATATATTAATTTGGTATATTTGGAAAAATGATTATTCAATAATTTGGTATGTTTGTTATTTTTTTTTGTGAAATTTTATGTATATACATTAATGTTTCTGAATTTTTTTGTTAATTTGGTATATTTGTTAATATTTGAATTTGGTTTTTGTAGAAATTGAAATTAAAAATTGAAATCAATAATATTGTTGAAATTAAAATTAAAAATTGAAATTGAATTGAGAGTTTTAACAGTTTTAGTTTAATTGTTATTCATGAATTCTTGTAATTTTGTTGTGTATTAAAATATTAATTTTTATTAATTTTAGGAATTCTAGGAATTGTTACTATATTCATATAATGTATTAATATGTTGATAAATATTGTTAATATATTGATAACAGGTGTTACTTAAAATATTAAAAATTACAATTAAAAATTCAAATAATTTATTAAATTAGTATTTTAAACAGGATGAAAGACTTGTTTAGATCGACGAAGGGTTCAAATGGCCAAAGGTCTGAATTGTCTGAGGGAATGTCTAGCAACCCTCAAACGTCGTTTCAGGGCCCTATGACAGCTAGAAGTTGGACCCTTCTGGAGACGGCGCAGAGGCAGTCTAACGTTTCCTATTCCTCGAGGCCGTTGGGCTCATCCATTTATCGAGGCAGCCGGGCGCCCCTCAGTCCTCGATCCGGACGGAGGTGTCTGCACCATGTATGCCTGAGATACACCTGACACTGACTCCAGGTCCTACTGCTTCGGATGGTGGGTCATCAGAGATACAGATGTTGCTGCCTCTTCTCTATCTTGCTCGGATGATACTGGCCTTACTTGCAGTGGATGACTCAGGGGCGCCGATTTATCCACTGCCCTTGTAGGTGACTCCATCAGCGGTGTATCAGTTCGTGACTTTTGATATGGATCTTATTTCGACGAGGGTATCATCATCGGTGACAGAGACGGAATCCGTCGCGGCCGCAGTAACACTCTCAGGTAATGAAAGATAAATAATTTGTTTTCTTATAATGTCATTGTCAGGAGCCACCCCGGGTTAAACCCCTTTAACCCGAAGTAAATCCTGCGGGGACCACCTCAAGGGAACTTCTTACCGAAACCCCCTTGAAATGAACAACCCTTTCTACAAACTAACTCAGCACTTCCATGAATAATTTAAATCAACCCCCAACTCCTGGAGCCATCCTGCTCCCCAAGTCATATCTACGCTTCACTAACCTATTCAACTATTTAAGTTGGGATAATCAGAGCAGTCTACATGGAAGTTATACTTAAATCAATATACGAGCAACAACGAATTAATTGACTATGCCCCAACTTCAGTACACGAGACCTCCTCTTAGGAACCCTGCAACACTAGGCATTTGAAAATGAAGGGCCTAGGGGAAAACATTTAAAAAAACATTAGCGTAAGTGGACAAAAATCAAATATGAATAGGTAAACATCTTTTCATGCTCTCCCTTTGATTTTTTTTTTCAAAATTCACATGCACTTAACCCATAGAAAACGATTAAATAAAATATATACAACAATTCTCTTGGCTCAAATTCATAATTTAAAAAGTGGGGTACTTTCACCATGACCACGAGAAAACAACTGAGCAGCTCTATCCACGAGATGGTCTATTAACCAGCTCAATTGGAGAGGGTCCTTTGACCTGCTCTATTCGGGAGAGTCCAACCTACCAGCTACCACCGAAGAGGATCCTGACCGGCTCTATCCGGGAGGGTCCTTCCGACCAGCTATCACCGAAAAGGGTCTAACCAGCTACAATCCGGAGATGGTACCATCTCCATCCGGAGAGGGTCCATTCTAGCTAGCAATACATATAAACATATATACTTGAAAATCCGTGAAAACCTCGTGGTGATTAAATCAAAATCCAAATCAAAACACCCATGACTTTTTCCCAAATACATTGGATTTAAAACTTTCCCAGGCATCCGAAACCGGTTCCCTGATTTTACTTTAAATCATTAAAATCTAAGAGCCAGGTTTCCCCTTTTAAAAATAATCCCCCTCCATAACCTAAAATGGTATTTTAAAAATAATCCCCCTCCATAACCCAAAATGGTGATAACAACTTAAAATCATTTTCCGAGAAAATTATTTAAAACTCACGGGAAAGATAGGAACCTCTTTCCCGGCTCACTTATATTTGAAAAATAATAAATCCTCAATTTTTTCAAAATCACCATAAATCACAACATGGAGGAAAATTCTCACAATTAAAAGAGAAACTCATTAAAAATCGGTTGCATGCATTATAATTAAAAATAAAAGTCCACTCACAGACTTAGGCCTTAGCCTCACGAAAACCCGAATTCCGTTTAAGCGAAGTTTCCACAACACGAGTCTCTTCACGTCTTGTTTCACAATTAATATTAATTTTCCGGATGCTAGAAAAATAATTAAATAACATAGGCGTACACATTTATGAGCGTACAACTCGCTCATCCTCTACAGACTTATCAAATTGTCAACAAAAAATCTCTGACCTTCTTTAATATCTTAGGAGTCCTTAAAACATTTCTTAAACCTTAGCTGGCAATAATCGATGGTCAAAATAATATTTAATTATCCGCCAATATTACTAAACTTGAAAAAATTCCAAAACCTAACCAAAACTCCTTCAAAAATTACCAAATTTAAACCATAGACTTCTCACATTATATATTATTTAATGGGCATGAAAAACTGCCTAAAAAGGGGCGGCACCACCGCCAGCGGCGGCCGCAGGTAGAATTTCCGGCCAAAATTCTAGCAACCTCCGGTTGCCACCAAATTTTAATAGTAGTTTCGTATCGTCATTTGGAACAACTTTCTAATTCAACTCGAAGGCCAATTCGGCCTCTAACTAGGTCAATTACGTGATGAACAGTGGAACCCGAAATTTTAAACATAAAAACTTTAAATCCTCAATTCTCCCTCCACACTCCAAATCAATCAACCAAACTTTAGGGGTGAATAGTACTCCTAAAACTCATTCTAATAATATAAAGAACTCACAAATTGGTGGCTGAGGAGGGAGAAATTCGATCTAGACTCCACACTGTACACTAGCATGATGGTTTCTTGTGTTGCATTTGCCGGTTTTGAGCCGTCCAGGGAACATCCAGAAGTCAACTGGTACGTCTATACGTACGAGAAGACATATCCTGACGCCTAGGAAGATATTGTATGTCATCTTATGTTTTCATTTTTTTTACTTATATATATATATGTCAAAATGTTAATTAATTAATTTTTTCCTATCCAATTAGGCGAAAGTGAGGCAGACTAGTGACGAGGTGATGACTACTATAGTGAGGGAGACATGGCTGGACACGCATGAGGAAGAGATGTCTGAAGCCATATCCTGGATCGACACTTTAGATCTGATGGTTCGGACGAGGATCATGGGCACAGCCTTCCCACCGCAAGGAAACAAATTCTACTGCCGGGTCTAGGAAAGACGAGCGAGGAGGTCCTGAAGACCACACCAGGATTTCAAAGAAAGATAGACTCGACCAGCAGCAGGACGACTCAGCTAGATTCAGAAGTTCAGAGACTACCGTAGGAGCAAACCGCTCATGCCGTTGAGATGCGAGCTTAGGCTGCCGCCCAGATCGCTGCCCAAACAACCTATAATGCCGCTTTACAAAAGTATAATTCCACGGTTTATGCCACCCAACAGGCGGTGCAGCAGGAGATGTTCTAGGACTTGCAGGAGTTTTCAGCTGTCCAGTTTCAGGGACTTCCGGCTCCGCCCATGCCTACGCCTATACCGCTACCACAGCCGCCACAACCTTCTCCTGACGCGGATATAAATTTAGACGATACTGATCTTGGTAGTGGCCTCGCTCTCGGGCAAACAATTATAAACTGTTTAGCTACTTATGATTATAATTACAAGCACAAATACTTACTTGTACGGAATGATCATTTCCTATTGATCTCATTGAGTCTAAACCTAGGAATTGACACTTCTCGTACACTGGATTTAATTTCATTGTACTCAAATTCTTGAGCCTTGATTAGCTGTACATGAATGATGCTTCTTTTACTAAGTATTCTACTCAGAATCTTCACATCTCTCTTGATTATAAATGTAGATTTGGAAGATGTCTAGGTAAGGAGCTTAGGTTCACTAAACTTAAGCTCACTTTCTCCTTTTGGTGAAGGGGGTATAATTATTCTCCTAGCTACGTTTTGAGCTAGTTGTTTTTTATTGATCCTTTCTCCTTAATGCCTCTTCATTTTTTCTATACTTATTTGCAGACTTGATATTTTTTTGGTTAGCTCGTGGAATTTGTTTTCGAGATCAATACTCATCTTCAGAAGATAAGCAATCTTGTAATTCTGTTGATAAATTATCACCTTGATGTTATTATGAGCAACTTCTGTAGGAAGGAAAAATCTGAGAGCTTTATCGTCTTCTTGCTTTACTTTTAGATCAACTATGTGATTCAACCTATTGGGTGATTAGAGTTTCAAAAGTTTTTTCAGTTATTCTTGAGCAGTTTTCAGTTCGAATGCTTGATGACGAATGTTGTCGGCAAAATGCTCAGTTTAGATTAACTTCTTTTCAATATCCAATAGATATTTTTTTCCTATACGTAGAAGCTTTAAACGAAAAAAGTCGTGAAATAAGATATGACCGGAATGGTGAAATACGTCTACGGTTGAAAAATCACTTAATTCCGGTAAAGTCTTGGTGCCGATAGTTGCGGTCAACGCAATTTTCCATTCTTTCTTTCTTGAGGTAGCTCTATTTCTGGTGGTTATTTTTATACCACTAGTTGCGTGTCATAGATTTGAAACTATTTTCAGTTGAAGGTCCGGGCAAAATACGTAATTTAGACAGTCAAATAACCGTTTCCGTGTGTTAAGGGGATTGACTGTAAGGATCGAGCCTTTAACGTTGTCGGATCAAGTTGAATTTTTTCTATAGAAATATTTCGACACAACAATCATATCAGACGGTCAGATTTCGTTTCTTAAGTTTGATCATCAGAATCACAACATGCCTACTAATGTATAACTTGTTTACTAAGTTTTAAGTAAATGTTTCGTTTCAAAAACAAACTCTACGTAGAAACTTCAAACGCAAAAAAGTCGTGAAATATGATATGACCGGAATAGTGAAATACGTCTACGGTAAAAATCACGTATTTCCGGTGAAGTCTCGGTGCCGATAGTTGCGGTCAATACAATTTAGAGGTTTGACTTATAGGATTGACTATCCGGATGAAGCCCTTAAATATATCGGATCAAGTTGAATTTTTTACCATAGAAATATTTCAATATATTGATGATATCTGACGGTCGTATTTTTGTTTGTGAATTTTGATGACCAGAATCACAACATGCCTACTATTTACCATTATTTATCCCTATGGAGAGCCCTATCAGTGATGTAAATGTCTCAAAAGTTTTAGATGGACAGTTGCGTCTCATCATGGTGACAGTTTGTTGTGTTGAAGGATCGACCAAATACCTCATATAGATCCAGATATAGGCATTTTCGTGTATTAAGTGGTTAGAAAAACTGCATTTTGAAGTCTTAAACAAACTCAGATGGCCAATAAAGTCAGTATGTCATAGCAATAGCGATGAGTTTAACTCGTACACCCGTTCCGATTCCTAATTGGTATCACAATAGTTAATCACGGACACCGAAATATCCGTAGTGCAATTTTGTAAGTAAAAGGTACTTTAGCTGACGAAATACCCTAATTTCATCGGCTAAACTTTTTAAATTTCATCAGCTAAAGTTCACAGATTATACCCGACGAAAAAATTAGTTTAGCCGACGAAAATATAAGTTAGCCGACGAAAAAAATTTCGTCGGCCTGTTTTTTTTTTATATTTTGACGGCTAAAATCTTTTTTTTTCTGGTAGTTTTCATATTATTTTCCATGATGACCAGAGCTTCTCTGAACTTTTACTCATGGTAGCACTAAAATATGTTCCTAGAATAGGAAAATTTCATGGATGATAAGCTTTACTATAGTCACGGCAAGAGATTCAGTTACTAGTCCAAATAATGTTGATTTGGTATTGAGTTTTGAGACATAAAATCAATTAAAATCATCATTTCAAATAGATTTTTTGGCTAAATAACAACGCTTTAAAAAGTCAGTTATGAGTTTTTAAAAAACTGAGTTTTTTTAATTGAGTATTCTCACTACAGTACCAATTCAAACTAAACCTTAGTGTACTTGTTGAATTTTGGATGTGGCAATGTTGAGATATGAATCCCATATCGGGAAAATTAAGCTTTGCTTGTAGGTTCATAAAGATTTAGGTCACTCCATCCATTGCGAATTGATTTTGGATGCGAACCTCATGTTGCTTCCTCATGATATCAGAGCATGTTACATACAGCCACGTATAAAAATCTAATGACCACACGAACTCCATGTCAATCTACGTGTATGACTTGAAAATTCACCACACGTGCGACGATATGTAGATAGATGAATCCCATATCATGAAAATGAGTCATTGATTGCGGGCTTATAAGGATAAACTTCATCAACTGCCACTTGGTTTTGAATGTAAACATGATACTACTTCATCAAACAATACCATGTAGGGTGAACAAGTCCTTAATTAGGTCTTGAAACATTTTGACACTGCAATCAGTGTAAAAAAATTTTTGGTCATTTCCACAAGAAATTTTTCAATGTTACCATATCACCACGTATCAATATCTAGTGATGTTACATTCCAACCAGATTTAGACATATGAATTTGTTACAACTAAAATATAAATTAATATTTTTTTATCTTATTTGAAATGACATTCAGGATTTGTTACAACTAAAATTAATATATTTTTTTTATCTTGAACAATCGAAGTCACCCCAAACGCCAAAGCTCACTTCAATCTCACTGCAACCTGAAGAAACGATCTTGTCGTCAATATAAGATCATTTCCTCGCCCGTGGGAGGGGTGCCACCGCCACCAATAAAACCTGGGGTGTCTTTCGGTATCTCAAGAGATCTCTCAAGTATTCAGAAGCCTCCTTTTATATTACAGTAGCTTTTTGGCATAATGATTAAATCACTACATATATTCTAATGTTTAATAATGTAGTTTTCAGTTATACTGTTACTGAAGAATTAACCTAACAACACTCGGTTTCATCTTGTCACTAGGATATTGTATGACAAAACAAAAGATGTGTTTCCTACCTAAAGCTTCTAAGACACACAATGTGCATAGACCGACACAAGGCCTTTTGCGTGATCCCTTATATTGACAAGGTATTATTGGTGGCATAATCCTCGTATGATTAAAATAAAAATACAATATATCATAAGTTGTAACACCTTGTTCTGAAATTTACCTTTTTACCGGGGGTTAGGCGGGTTACATAGGGTGGTAACTGCGCTGTTAATTTTCTCTGAACTAATAGTCAATTTTAATATCGAAATATTCTCAATTTTGGAGAAAGATAGAATTGATGTCCCGAGGTGGTACATTATGTAAATATGAGTCCACCGTTATGTCCGAAATATTTTCCGGAGCTACGGGCTGTTTAACATGGATTTATTTAGTTTACGGAAGTTATAAAAGTTATTTACCTTATCGTAAAAAAGTGACCTTACGATAAGTCGAGAATTTGAGGAAACTTTCTTCGGGAAAGTTGTAGAGGACGTCAATACGAACTCGTGAGTATGTCCTACGCTTTAATCGGAGTTCGTATGCGAAAGTTATGCGGGATTAAATGCTGTTACAGAGCGGTAAAAGTAAATAGCAAAATATGTATTTACTATTCATGATAACATTTCAGAATTCAATCTGGGCCTTCAGATCAATCAGAGATTGATCTGTGCCGTTGATCTTTGGTATTTAAAAAGGGGGGTTGACCGGAGAACACTCTCTCTCTCTCTCTCCTCCCTTGATTGGCTGTGAGCTCCGCCCCTCGAGACTACCAGCGCGCGTGCAGCTTCACTGCCGCCACCATCACAGTCGTCAAGCTCCGACGGTTACTCCCTGACCACCAGTTGAGCCAGCGCCGCCATGGGGGAGGACTAGCAGAGGAGAGAAAGGGGGTAGAGGACTGCCCTCTCTGCCTCGATTCAAAACCAGGCGAGGGTGAGAGCTAGGGACACCCAGGCAGCACCAGGAGCTGCCCAGAAGCTAGGTGGAGGGAGGCGGAGCACAGCGGAGTTCCGCCGGAAAAACAAGGAGTCTGACTCCAAGGGTAAATTCTCCACCTTTTCTCTCGATTCTTACCTTGTTAGATTGCTAGGATGTTGTAGAAGGTAGATTTGCAGGTGTTGGAAGCTGGTTTAGCCGAAAAATCTGGTTTTCCGGCTAACCAGTCGATCAGAAAAATTAAGGGTAAAAACCCTGGTTTTTACCGCGACAGAGTTACCTTTTTATTGTTTTACCGCGATATGAAATGTCATAACTGCCCCTGGTAGTTTGAGGTAATTACAGGGGTGCCCTTAACTGCCCCTACCAGAAAAATACCCTTGGTAGTTTTGTATAATTACAAGGCTGCCACTGAGTTTGAAATTCCATAAATATCCTTGACTGTTTTACATAATTACAGGGATGCCATCGAGGTTGAAATCTCAGAAATGCTCTTGGCAGATTTGTATATTTACTAGACTGCCATTGAGGTTAAAAAGACCATACTACCCCTGGCTGTTTGTCTATTTACAGGGGCTGCCACTAAGGATGAAATTTCTAAAATGCCCCTGGTAGTTCAGATTATTTACCAAACTGCCATTGAGGTTGAATTGACTATATTGCACTTGATATTTTAAGATAATTACAAGGGTACCTTTCGGTTGACAATATTACCCCTAGAGGATCTGCTATTTACTTGGATGCTTTTATGTTACATCTTTATGTATGAATGTTGTATTTTATTGTGGTGGAATGTTCGGGATAATCCCGAAAGATAGTTGGGCGGTGAATACCTCAACGGAGAGGTTAAACTCCAGAATTACCTTAGTTGTACGCCATCCATAATAGGTTTTCTACCGATAAATAGAAAACGGGATTTGCCCGGTTAGGGCGTTAATTAAAATAAGAGCTACGTGTGGCTTGATCCCTGAGGACAGGGTACGTAGGCAGCCTGACCGGGATTCGGGTGCAGTCACAAATATTATTAGAACTCTGGGTTCTCTAAATGATTGTTTTGAGATCTAAATGCGAAAATCGGGATAATCTCCGGCTGTGAGGTCTATTCCGGTAACGTTTGGATTGTTTAAAATTGGTTTGGAAAGAGGGTTATCCCTTCTCGAGGGAGAATACGAGTAAATCTCTCTTAAAATGGGTCCCGCACGTCATACCCGGGTTTAGAAAGGTAAACTTGGACCGAGGCGTGACATAAGTAAATAAAAATGCATAAATATAAAATAGTATAGGCCAAAGATAGGCCTAACAATTATCAAACCGGTTCCAAATATGAGATCCAGCGGCACCAACAACTCGCACGTCGGAGCCATGTCGCCCTACCACCACCAGCTTCACCGTCACTTACCCATGAACTCCTGTAGGCCTTCCAACCCTTCCCCCTTTATCAACGGGTCTACAAAGATTGCAACCCGAAACGGTTGGGATAGCCACAAACTTGATCGGATAAAGCCGATCCGATCTAAACACACCCGACGTCACCATGCTCTAGCCTTCAACATGCGACCATACGTCTAGCAACTGACACTCCGATCTAGAGTGGATCATCATCGACGTCGCCCTCCTTCCAAGCATCCACTAATAAGGATGGTAATTTGATCCATGTCGAAACCAACCAACCGACTACTAACCGTACCAAAGAAATTGGTAACCAACAAAGTCGGTTACCATAGAGTTGGTACGGTACTACCGTACCAGTTTGTGGAGCATGGTTGGTAGGTGATACTAGATATTGCATACTATCGGTATACCAAGTCTACTGACATACATGTATTTATATTGAAATACAAGTATTTTACTCTATATAATTCAAAAATAATTTTCAGTTTACAGGAGGTGAGTTTCGAAGCCCTCACCGAGGGGTTGCAAGCAGTAGTCTCAAACCACCAATCCACAAACTCTTTTTAATATAGAATATACAAAAGCTAAATATAAACCATCTATACCATAGTCTTGACTTAAGTAGTCCTTTTCTAAATACAAAAGTTTTCTTGCTTCTTCTTTCGCTTCCTCAGATCCAATTCATCTCCTCCTTCCCCTGTTCTCCTCTTTCTCCTCTTAGCGTCCCTCTGTCTCACCCCATCAACCTCATATGGTCCTCCAACACCTCCCTTGACAAAACTCTATTCTCCATCGGTCTCCCCGCCTCCTCTCTCCTTCGCTTCCACCGCTCCTTCCTCGACAAAGCCCATAAATATCTGATGAGATCTTCCTCTTTGATATTTTAATTTTTATCCTAAAAGGCTTTCTTCATTTCAATAATCTCCTTGCATTTTATTATCATCTCTATCATCAAAGATGTATCATCTCCTCTTTCACAATTCTTTTGTTTAGTTTTGTTCAGATCTTGAAAATTTGAGTTGAAAATTCATAATTTGCAGGTCTAGTATGCGAAACATGTCATCCAAGCTTAGAAAATTGAATTGGTATTTGCAGATCTTGATTCAAATGAGTTTTCAGTTTCTGTTTTTTCATCTTCTTCTCTAGATCGGTAATTCCGGTTAACAACCGACGCCAAACCGATATTTTCGATAACCGACATGTCAGGATACCGACTTCTTCCGCTGATACTGGTATCAAAATTTTCATACCGCTGATAGTCTGTTCGGTAGATGGTTTTATCAAAAATTTCCGGTAACCGTATCGAGACCAGCCTTATCCACTAATGCCCTTCCCCGATAAGCTTTCCAAGCATACTAAACGATACTACTTTCCCATAACCTTGTAGCTGATTGGCCATCACATCTACCTCCACATCCCATTTGTCCTCACTAAATGCACACCGATTAGGCCAGAGGTATGCACCAACGTCGTGACACAACTAGATGCGAGAAAAGAAATACGCACCCTGAGTGTGTTATGTTGTATGCTCCTAAATGTTATTCAACATGCAGGGTAGATTCTCTAAAGGTTTAGTGATTTTGATTTTGATTTTCCGACAAGAACTAATTTTGATTTGTTGAGCTCGTTAAAGAACATATAGGTTAGGTAAATTATCTTAAAATCCTTTTGAAACTAAGAGAGTCATTCTAATAAGGACCTTTATAATATGACTAGTTGAAGACTTTTTGGTTTTGACCCACTTTTTGATCTTATATTTATATCTTCATTGTTCAGTTTATAAGTATTTATGAGTTGATCATTACTGCAAATTTTTAGTCTATTGAAAATCTTCAAGATATTCATAAATGTAATTTACCAATTATGAACTTGAATGTTCATGTTTGACAAATTTGGTTCATCCACTAAATTGATTTGGTTCGATAATTTAACAATCATCAATTTGGTTGAAACTTTGTAGAAATGATACACTCATATAGAACTAAAAACTAAACTGATGAGATGCCAAAATATGATTGAAGTCTGATAATTGCCCTAACATTTCATGACCAAGGCCTACAAAGATGTTGGGCCGCCATTAGGTGAGCGCTAGAAGATGCGTTAGGTTGTGTAAGAGAAAATGGCGAGCCTTTTCTTGGGTTTTCCTACAAGGTTTTAGTTCATAAAGAGAGCATGTATGATGAAGGCTAATTAATTTAAAACAATTACTCATAACTATATTTTAAAGCCCATATTTACAAGTAGCAAACTCCTATCAAAATTTTCCCATCGGCATGAGCTTCACTAACTTTGATTAGTAACCCCGTCACTCTCTCTCTATGTACCATTAGATTCACCACCTCTAACAAGTGGTCTCTGTTGGCTTTCCACCCTCCAATCTCGATGTCCAAGGTGTCCTCAATTTGTAACTGACAGCGTCGACGAGGCCGATCTCCACTTGTAGTGATGAGAAATAGATCTGGGCAACAAGGTGTGCAAAACAACGGCTGGAACTAACCTCAGATCCAGGTCCTCATCGATCTGTAATCGACAACACCGACGAGATCGACCTCCACTTAAGGTGATGAGCAGTAGATTTAGGCAACGAGGTGTGTAAAACGATGGTCGGAACCAATCTCAGATCCCTGAAATCGAATGTGATGGTGATTTGGGGATTCTTCGACTTCTACTGTATATACAACAATTTTTTTCTATTATTATTTTATGGAGGTTTACATTTAATTGTAATGCTACTCACAGTTATTTAGTAATATTATAAAGATGAAACGAAAGGTATATATACAAAGTTTGTTTATCACAATGAGGGTCAGTATACCTATAATTCCATGTTACAATGCTACTGACATTCATTAATATCGTAAAAAACTATATAGGATAGATTCCTTGATTCTACTGAAGGTCAATACTCATATTTCGTAATGTTACTGACACTCAATAATGTCCTACTGAATGTCATTACTCATATATCGTAATGTTAATGACATTCAGTAGTGTCGTGCAAAAAATAAAAGGGTAATTTAGTAATTTACATGTTAACAGTTTTTATTAGCTAAAATAGATGAAAAATGAGTTATTAGTAAAAATACAAGACATACTTGGTAGTGGTAATTATGACCCTAAAAGTGTAGTTATTGGTAACTAACTCAGTTAATTTTTGTTTTTCATTAAATCAATTAGTGATTACAATTACTATGAATGACACCCCTTATAACTTCGTGGGCAACAACAAACTACTTTGACTCGCTCTCGAGTTCAAAACATTAGGCTGAAAACATGGCCGGTTTGTAAACACAGAAGCTACTCTATTTAACCTCACAATGTACATGAAGTGATCTAAACTCTACATTCCTGCTAATGATCTCTTTCACCTATGCAATGAGGATACCCTAGCCTGAGTTAAACATTTACTTTGTCACGTAGCAAAGCCGAAAGTTCATGAAAAGAGTGAAGAATGGGGGTGACTAGAAATAGGAGCAAGCAAGAAGGTGGACGACAATTTTCCTTTTTCTTGAGGTGTGCAAAATTTGAAACCACACAGGAAATATAGAAATAAAATTTTTCATATTCTAAGAGATTATAATGATTGTTCTTTGCGCCACTTCTAGATTACAATTTGGATTTGGTTCCATATTTCTTAATAAAGAGTGAATGAAGAGGACACAGCATAAAATTAGGTGTAAATTTGAAGTAGGTAGGAAAATTCTAGTTAATTACAATAGATTTTATCACAAATAGGGAAAATTCATTGATTCCACCAGCCCAAAAATGACGATTCTGTCCTTGCATGACTTTGGGAGAGCTGCTCTGTAATATCCAGCAAAGGAAAAACTGGGCAATAATGAAAATGAGTCACTTCACTTTAAAGAGTATGAAGCTGAAAGAACAGTGGGATTAATATGACTATGAGGATTCTCTTCTTTGCTAAAATGAGATCTCCATTGCTAAATAGAATGTATAAATAGTCTGTCAAAGCAGCAAAAGAAGGAAAATATTAATTACAAAATTAATATACAATCCCAACTAGGGTCAAAACTGACTATATAAGACCCCTCTCTCACTCTGTTACTCTCTCACTCCTTCACAACCTCTCTCTCTCTACCCCTCTGCCTCTCCCTTCTGTCTCTTCTCTGCTTCATCTTGGCAACAAAGAAGCAGAGCAAGTATTGGTTGGGACAGATCTTGCGAGAGAGGGTTGCCTTAGCAGAAGGGAAAAGTGTTTGGTTCCTTCACTTTCTTTTCAACTCACTGTAAAGAGAGAAAGTGAGTGACTACATATCAGGCATCTGGGCTTTTCTTCTTGTTATCAAGATATTTCTGTGCCCAATTGTTCTCTTTCCAACCCACCTAACTCCCCACATTTGATCACATTTTACCAAAGTGAGAGAGATCTAGTAGTTCCGATTCCAATCACCCTTTTTATCTCTCTTAGGGAGGGAGGGAGGGAGATTTGTACTATGGCTGAGAGTACAAAAGTTCTGATACCAGAGACATTCCAGGGTGGGAGTAGCTTTGACATTGCAAGCCAAATTGGGCTGATATGGGAACTAATCAAAGCGCCATTGATAGTTCCTCTGCTCAGAGTTGGGGTCTATGTCTCACTAGCCATGGCTCTCATGCTGTTTGTCGAGAGGGTGTACATGGGTATTGTCATTGTTTTGGTCAAAATGTTCTGGAAGAAGCCAGAGAAGCGCTACAACTATGATCCCATTCAGGAGGATTTGGAATTGGGCAGTTCCAATTTCCCAGTTGTGCTTGTTCAAATCCCTATGTTCAATGAAAGAGAGGTAAACCTCATGTCTCGTTGTTAATCACCATCATTACGCTGTGCTTAACACACTTCCATTTTCTGAGAAGAAGAAAAAAGCCTAAATTCAAGGTATTGTGTTTTCAGGTCTACAAGATCTCCATTGGAGCTGCATGTGGGCTGTCGTGGCCGTCCGATCGTCTCGTGATCCAAGTCCTGGACGATTCAACTGACCCTACAATCAAGGTTCGTGTAAACGACCCATCTCCTCCATTTCGTATCTGTTCACCAACAGTAATGAGATTGCATTAGTTACCCGACATGGGTCGTTTTAGTTGAGCAGCCCTCAATGTCTTCGGGTCTAAATTTTCGATATATGAAAATGGGTTGGTAATTAAAACTGAACGGAATGCAGAAAATGGTGGAGGCAGAGTGTCAGAGGTGGGCGAGCAAAGGCATAAACATAGTGTACCAAATCAGAGAGAGCAGAGGAGGATACAAAGCAGGGGCATTGAAAGAGGGACTCAAACGAAGCTACGTGAAGCACTGCGAGTACGTCGCTATAATGGACGCCGATTTCCGACCTGAGCCTGACTATCTCAGGCGAGCCATCCCTTTCTTGGTCCACAACCCCGAAATCGCTTTGGTTCAAGCTCGTTGGAGATTCGGTAATTTTATTTCAAATATTAATCCCATCCTTAATTATTATTCTTAATTTTTTACCAGAAAGTGTCGGTGGTCCAGGTTTTTTTCTTCTTGGGGTTAAAAAATGGACTTGCTTTTCGTCGGCGGGGGGTTTTTGGGTTAGTTGTGCATGGGCGATGGGGTATGGTCTAGCATGGTGAAGCCCACGGTGGCCCCGCCTTTGCAGATGGCCTGATCATGACACTTGTTTGTCTACTTAGCCCTACATCAAGGTCACAAATATTAATTGTTTCAAAGGTTTAGTGCCATTTATCAAGGTGTTTCATTCTTCCAAAGTTCCGCTAATCCAAAATCTAAACTTGATATAGAAACAATCATAGTAGAAGCATTCCAATTTGGAAGTGTTCTGTTTCGACAGTGTGTTGTTAGGCGATCACGATACTCAGAATTTAATAACGTAACATGTCATGTCTAAATGTTAAGTTAAATTTTTCAGATGCAAATAAGTGTAGCCGTAAAATTCAGAAAGACCACTTGAAATTGAGGGGAAGGTTTGTCATTTTGCGGTGTGTGACATCAGGTTGATTTACTACGGTGACCCGGATTGTCCGGAACCGACGGCCAACTAATTACTAAATCGGGTAGGTCTGCCGGAACAGAGTCAATACACCCTAAAATGCGGCGGGGATATGTTGGTAATTTTGTTACGTCATAGGCTACCTGCTAATGCGGAGGCCACGTGGTGTTGATGGTGTTGCTAGAACCGGTGGTGTACTGTAAGCCTTGTGGTGGACCTCATTCTGTTGGTTACCGACACTTGGTTTGTCGTGCTTGTGCTAGCGTGGCTGTCTCTGATTTGTGGTCACGTGAGCACGAGACCACCCTCCTCCCGCCTACTTTATTAATTCTTTTGTATTTTTCTTTTCTATTATTGATGGGGGGCCGCAATTTCATTCTTTATTCTTGTCCAATTTAGATAAAAAATAATTTATTTTTATTTTTGAGGATGTAGTCATGACTGCCATTTGGGTTTTGCAGTAAACTCGGATGAATGCTTGCTGACAAGAATGCAAGAGATGTCATTGGATTACCATTTCACAGTTGAACAAGAAGTTGGTTCAGCAACACATGCCTTCTTTGGCTTCAATGGTGAGCTATTTATCTCTTTCATATTGGTTTCTAAATTTTTGAAGACCCAAGGACCAAGTTTGGTTCTTTCAATTTCTTGTTGTGGTTAACATGTGCAATATCTTGTTTGGTATCCTTTAATGGGGACTAATTGTGCTAGTTGGTATGTGAGAGTGACTGTAATATTATTCTGACCTGGTCTACTAGGCCAAGACTTGAACTTTGATAATCATGAAATGCAGGGAGATGTTTAAGTGTGTCATCTTTGGTCATCGTCATTATTTCATTTTCTGCAGCATCAGCAGTCATTTTGTGGTTTAATATGGATTGTGTATAGACAAGAATTGGTTGACTGCTAGTTTTCCTCCAAAAATCTAGCCGTTGTCAAAGATAGAAAATTTGATTTTCGAAAGTCAAACTCAGGGATCAATTCTCAATAATTATTCTCATTTAACTGTTAAGTCTTTTGTCCTGGATTTAGTGAATCCTTGACTAAATTTAAATTTAGGTATGCATTTTCGTTGCCAAGTTGGTTTTCTCCCCAGGTAAATAAGTTTTTATCACATAATTGCAGATTGCTACTTAAAAGTAGATCAAAACTTATAAACCATGAAATGGATGCTACTCATTTTCATCTTCCAGTTACAACTGTGGCATTAGAATTTGGTTCTTCTGTATTTGACATATTGATGTATTGCAGGAACTGCTGGTGTGTGGAGAATTGCTGCTATTAATGAGGCAGGTGGGTGGAAAGATCGTACAACAGTGGAGGACATGGATCTTGCTGTCCGAGCTGGTCTCAGAGGCTGGAAATTTTTGTACCTTGGTGACCTTCAGGTAGATCTTTTAACTTAGTACGATTTTATGGTTTACCAACATCAATTTTACATTTTACGGTGCCACATACTTATCTGCCAGTTACATGACATGAACTCAAAATCTTATCTATCATATTTGACTTAGGTGAAAAGTGAACTTCCTAGTACCTTCAACGCCTTCCGTTTCCAGCAGCACCGATGGTCTTGTGGTCCAGCTAATCTTTTCAGGAAAATGGTGTGGGAAATAGCAATGAACAAGGTGAGTTTTATTTGATGACATATATTCACACATTTTATTAGTGGCAAGATATTTTCTGATGTCAGTTTTTTTCGACCGCTGCAGAAAGTTACATTGTGGAAGAAATTCTACGTCATCTACAGTTTCTTCTTTGTAAGGAAGATCATAGCCCATATGGTGACTTTCTTCTTTTACTGTGTGGTGCTTCCCCTGACCATTTTGGTTCCTGAAGTTCATGTTCCAATTTGGGGAGCAGTTTATATTCCTTCCATCATCACCATCCTCAACTCAGTTGGAACTCCAAGGTAACATAGACTCTACATTTGGTTTCTTCTTCACTTGCCTGTTTCTCTACATTTTCTTGTAGCTTAATCCCTTCTTCAATCTGCAGGTCAATTCACCTTTTGTTTTACTGGATCCTTTTCGAGAATGTAATGTCGTTGCACCGGACCAAGGCAACTTTAATCGGCCTATTTGAAGCAGGAAGAGCCAATGAATGGGTTGTCACTGAGAAACTGGGAGATACGGTCAAGAAAGCAGCAGATGCTGCCAAGAACAAACCAGCCCCCAAATTCTTCAAGAAACCTAAGTTCAAATTTGGCAACAGGTGAAAGTTCATCAACACTTGAAATTATTTCTGCTGTAGAACTGCTGTCATTCTTAATTTACTTTGTCATGTGCATAGAAATTTGTATCTATTTGCATTGGCACCACATTGACACTGGACCATCCAGAACCTGTCTTTTTCTCCAGAACTATATGCATTGGTATAAAACCAACCACATGTAGTTTATGCTTAACTTATTAGACAACATAACCTACTCCACAAGTAAGAATAATTTCTTTATCTGTTTTACAGTTCATTATTGTTGATAATAATCTTTGCGTAGCTCATTACTAATCTACCGCTAGCATATGACAGTAGACGACTTTATAAACTCCAGGAGTATTTTAGGATAAGAAATATTGAGTAACATGTGGGTTTAGAAAATTTGTTTTTACTGTTAGCGGTCTGAATCCCAAGACATCGTTTTTGATCGCTTTTTGCTTTGTCCTCTATTGGTTTGATTATTCTTCTCAACATTTCTATATACCCCTGACTCAAAATATGACAATTTATTGATGTTGAATCTTTGTTTGTCATTAACAGACTGCACATGTTGGAGCTGGTATTTGGATTATTTTTGTTCTTCTGTGGATGCTACGATTATGTTCATGGGAAGAACAACTACTTTGTGTACCTCTTCCTCCAAACCATCACATTCTTGATCTGTGGATTTGGCTACGTCGGAACCATCATCCCCAGCTCTTAGTGGCAGCGAAATTCCAGTAAACTATATAGATTTAAATTGACACAATCCTCTTATTGTTTGTCACCATGCCATGCCTCTACAACAAGATCTATGTGAGTAAATGTTGGTGGCAACTTATGATATTTTCATATCTTTAAAAATTCATCTTGCCGGCGGAAAAAAGTTCTTACTGCGCCTTCTTCAATGAAATCTGATGCCATATTTCGACGAAACATGGAAATTTACAGAGAGAACGCAATGCTATCGTTTTGAACAACACATATACAGAGTTAAATATTCCAAGGAAGATGCAGATGCCATTTTTTTCAAGGACAAGGAGATGGTAGTTATATTTTCTTCAAATAGATTGGTTGTAATTGTGAAGTTTTGTTCCTTCTTGGATTGGCCATTTTTAGTTTTCTTTTTTCCCTTGGATTGTGGGTAATAAGCTCATGGATGAAATAGTTGAAAGTTGTAATCAAAAGTTTATCATCATCTCACCTCATCCTGTGCCTAGTTGTGACTAGATTGTATCAGAATTAAGTACCACACTATATACATAATAGAGAGCAGTCATAAGCTTGACAGTCTTTTTTAGGCTGGACATTCTGTTCTTTGGAGCTCTTCATCTTCTAAACATGATTGCTGTGCAGGACTAGAATCATAGTGACAATAAACCACGTTTCTTGGCCTGACTCGCTCAGAGATTTGTCGTTCTCAGAACCCCCACTATAGTGGGATCTGACATAGCTAGAAAGAAAGAACATGTCATTTTACACTCGAGTAACATCAATGAAATTTGTACCCGGAATATAACAGAAGCACCCAAATAGCACCCATTGTAAATATGGCTATCACTATTAATGTATATAAGTTATTTTATTTAGACATAATATTGATTTATAGTATTATCTATAGTTGTAACCGATAATTATTCAATATTTATCATTTGTATACATGAAGTTATATAAACCTCATATATGATGAATAAAGAACACACTAATTTTTTCTGCGTCAAAACTCTGACTCTCAAATTTATTTTCACCTGATTTTATAACACGTTATCAGCACGAATAACTCTAAGGTTCGGATCAATTGCAGATAGCTGAGAGAAGAGATAAATCATTTTCTTTTGTGGCAGACAAGAAGAGGCGGAAGAGAAGGAAAATGGGTGATTCATCAGTCTATCAACATCATCAGATCATCTTACTATCTCTACTGCTTTTCAACCAAGAAATGATAGTCGTTCAAATTGATTCATCGACTCACACTACATGGAGATAGAAAGCTCAGAAATCGCTGATCAACCACATGAGGATCATCATTAAACCAAGCTCTTGGATTGGCTAAGAATCTCCAAAAATGACATGCTCAATTATACACAGAAAAGATGAAGATTATCCATTCTGCAATAAGTAACGTTTTCTATCCTAATGCAATCTATATTTGTAGCCTTGAAAAATATGATGAACAAATCAACATGAAGCATGAACCATATTTCGTTTATTATTTTGAAATTCGTATTTGCATTCTTATTGATTTGTGCTCGGATGTAGAATATTCTGTGCTTTGATGTATGAATTACCAAATTTATAACGTTAGTCTATTTGGTTAATACATATGAACATGTATGTCATATAAATTTAATTTTGTTTCGAGAATTGAAAAGGAAAATTTGTTATCAAATATTATTGGAGAGGCCAGTAGCCACGCCGAAATAAGCCCAATCATATGCCTAGTAGTGCATACCAAAAGGTGTATGGATGAACGAACTTTAGATTCAGTATCTTTTATTCTATGACATTCAAACTCAAAAGCGTGAATGCATTCTGAAAGAAATACATGTAACTGCTAATGCATGATCATTAATTTAGTCATTTATACCAACAATTATATATATGAAATATTTATGCCTAATGAATTTAGTGATACAAATTAATATTGTTCATGAGTTTTGAATCGAAACCGTTTGGAGATGTAATGTCAATGATACAACGGCATTTTAGTTTGATTATGTTATTTACTCGAAATTTATTATATAATACATTATGTTAGTTACAATATGAATTATGCCAAATTTAATATTTTATTTAAGAGCGTGTAATGCTGGAAGCATTTACCATATTACAACCCATTAATTTGGTCATTTATAGACGTAACCATGGGTTCAGAAGTAAGAACCATAACCATTAATTTGGTCGTTTATGCTAGACAATACATCTGATCACGCAAATTATGTTCATAATAATTAATTATGCTAGAAGCATAATAGGTGAATTTATTATGCAAATTATTATAGAAGCATACAGAATGTGCTTTAATTACGTAATTATTATATATATGTTATGTCAGAAGCATGAACCTAATTCACAATTTGTATATAAGATACTAGCAGCATTCATGGGATTTGAACTCATTTCTTAAGGT
Organism: Comarum palustre; assembly: GCA_951800085.1. Lineage (NCBI taxonomy): Eukaryota > Viridiplantae > Streptophyta > Magnoliopsida > Rosales > Rosaceae > Comarum > Comarum palustre. The sequence continues at coordinate 6,946,539 of OX637587.1, forward strand.
ACATAACCGCTATGTAAATGATATGTCAGTTACTATGATTAAATCATAACCGAAATATAATAAATTTGGTCATTGATACTAGCAGTTACATATTGACAATATTCATTATGCTCGTAGCATATTAAGATATAAATAAGGAATAAATGTTATTTTTTCTTAAGGAGATTAGAATACGATTCCTTTTAGTAACTGCTAAATCATTAGCATTGTGTATTTTACAAAATTTCTAACTCATACATTATGCTAGAAGCATTATGAGCTGAAACACAATTATTATCATTACCAGGATCAGTAGTTTGGCTGACGAAATATTTTCGTCGGCCTGTTAACCAAATTCATCGGCTATAATTTAGACGGAAAAGACTCGTCGGCTATGACTTTAGCCGACAAAAGAGAAGTAGTCGTCGTCTATAGTCTCATACTTTAACCGACGAATTTGTTTATCTTTTTTGTCAGGTAAAGTGTAAAACTTTGGTCGACGAAATTTCGGCGACCATAGTCTGAGACTTTGGATGATGAAACGTTTAATATTTCGTCGGCTAAATTATTTAATAAAAAATTAAAACATAACTATAGTTGACGAAACTTATCATAATTCATCAGCTAAACCTAAAAAAATACTATAGCCGACGAATTATGACAAGTTTCATCGGCTATAAGTCAATTCCAGTAAAAAAAACCCTAAATTTCTAAATTACCATTTTAAAGAAACTGCAAAATACACCAAAGCATTTCCAAATATCTAACAACACCAAAAATGGTGACAAAACACGATTTTCATTATACAATTTAAAAATTGTTCACAAACACAAAAAACTATATAAACTACACAAATTCTATATTATCAAAATCTATATCCGATTCTGATATATGCTGATGAGGTGGTTGCGGCGGCTGAGGTAGCAGTATAGGCATTGTCATGAGCGGAGCCGCAAGTCCCTGAAGTTGGCAGCTGAAAACTCCTACAAGTACTGGAACATCTGATGCTGTTGGGCCTGCTGGGTGGCATATATCGTGACATTATACTATAACCGACGAAATAAAAAAACTTGTCGGCTAAAGTAATGACTTTCGTTGGCTATAGTCATGCAACTCGTTGGGAATATTTTATTATTTATTTATTTTATTAACTATAGCCAACGAATTTTTAATAATATCGTCAGTTGTAGTCTTTTTATTTTTATTTAATTTAATTTATTTGAATTATATTTATTTATTTTATTAACTATAGCTGAAAAATTTTCAATAATATCGTCGGCTATAGTCCTTTTTATTTTCATTTTATATATTTTATTTAAATTTTATTTATTCATTTATTTTATTAACTATAGCCGAAGAATTTTTAATAATATCGTCGGCTCACTAGTGGATTATGACTCTTAGACGACGGAACAATTTCGTCTCCTAAAAGTATCTTTCCGTCTCCTAAGCTCTTAGCCGATGGAAATTCAGTCGACTAAGATCACTCGGTTAAGATGCATCGGTGAAATAAGATATGACCAGAATGAAGAAATACATCTACGTTTGAAAAATCACGTAATTCTGATAAAGTCTCGGTGTCGATAGTTGCGGTCAATACAATTTAGGGGTTTGACTTACGGGATTGACCGTAAGCCCTTAAATTTATCGGATCAAGTTGAATTTTTTACCAAAGACATATTTCAACATATTGATGATATCTAACGGTCGTATTTTTATTTGTGAATTTTGATGATCGGAATCACAACATGTCTATTATTTATCATTATTTATCCCTATGGGGAGCCCTATCATCAAGGGATAAATGTCTCAAAAGTTTTAGATGGACAGTTGCGTTTCATCATGGTGACAGTTTGTTGTGTTGAAGGTTCGACCAAAATACCTCATATAGATGCAGATATAGACATTTTCATGTGTTAAGTGGTTAGAAAAACTGCATTTTGAAGCCTTAAATGGACTCGAATGGCTAAAAAAACCCATATGTCATAGCATTAGCGATGAGTTTTACTCGTGCGGCCATTCCGGTTCCAGAATGCTATCACAATGGTCAATCGGACATCGAAATATCTGTAGAGCAATATTGTAAGTAAATATTATCTTTAATCTTAGCCGACGGAATATAAACATTTCCGTCGGCTATGAAAGCTCTTAGTCGACGGAAATGTTTATAGAACAATTTAGTCCACTAAAGTCAAGCTTTTAGTGGACTAAAGGTTGACTTTTTAATTTGTCTGGAATTTAATAGAACAATATTCATGAAAGATTTAGATGACGTTAAACCGAATTCATAGATATGAAGTACCACTACCGAATTCGTAGATACAACTACCACTACTTTATCGAGGCTTTATAGGAATTATGTAATTTTTCAACCGTAGACGTATTTCACCATTCTGGTAATATATTATTTCACAACTTTTTTAAGTTTGAAAGTTCTACTTAGAGTTTGTTTTTGAAATAAAACATTTATTTAAAACTTAATAATAAATTATACAACATTAGTAACCACATTATGATTCTAATGATCAAACTTGAGAAGCGAAAATCTGACCGTCAGATATGATCATCATGATAAAATACATGTATGAGAAAAAAATCAACTTGATCCAATAAAGTTAAGGACTCGATCCGGACAGTCAATCTCGTAAGTCAACCCCCTAACACACACGGAAACGGTCATTTGACCGTCAAAATTACGTATTTTGGACAAACATTCAACACAAAATAGTTTCAAATAGATGAGACACAACCAGTGGTAAACAAATTTCCTAAAAAATAACCCCCGAAGATAGGGCTACCCATAGGGAGAAAGAATGGTAAATTACGTTGATCACAACTATCGGCACCGAGACTTTACCAGAATTACGTGATTTATCAACCGTATACGTATTTCACCATTTCGGTAATATATTATTTTACAACTTTTTTGAGTTTGAAGGTTCTACGTAGAGTTTGTTTTGGAAATGAAACATTTATTTAAAATTTAGTAACAAAATTATACAACATTAGTAACCACATCGTGATTCCGATGATCAAACTTGAGAAGCGAAAATCCGACCGTCAGATATGATCATCATGAAAACTACATGTATGGAAAAAAAATTCAACTTGATCCAATAAAGTTAGTGACTAGATCCGGACAGTCAAACCCCTAAACGCACGGAAACAGTCATTTGACCATCTAAATTACGTATTTTGGCCAGACCTTCAACACAAAATAGTTTCAAATAGATGAGACACAACCAGTGGTATACAAATTTACTGAAAATAACCCCCGAAGATTGGGCTACCCATAAGGAGAAAGAATGATAAATTACGTTGACCATAACTATCGGCATCGAGACTTTATTAAAATTACTTGATTTTTCGACCGTAGACTTTCACCATTATGATAATATCTTATTTCATGAATTTTTTAAGTTTGAAGGTTCAACGTACATAAACCCAATAATTTAAGAACACCTAAAAACAATATTATAAGACCCTACAATGGATAATGTAGAGTTCAGATTGGGTGAGGAGACGGAGGTCGACGACGGGGAGGCGATGGTCGACGGTGGACATAATGGCATTGAAAATTGAATCAAAATCAAAATTCGAAATCAAAAATCGAAACAGAGGGCGTTTCGGTACCACAACCTACCTGTGGAAAATTGAAATATATATGGCAATGTTGATGACACTTGCATTGTAATGCTTGTGATTTTGGGTTGAGCTTTGGCCCATATATTATTTTTTGACGAACAATCAGTTAGAAAAAGGCTGGGCCCTTTGCGTAAGCAATTGGGTTCAAAGGGCAGACTAGACCCAAGGTGGGGAAAATAGTTCTCTTCTTTTTCTTAATGAAATTTACATTTCTCAAATTGCAAACAAAACTCTTTACTATTATTTATTTTACTTTTTTACATTTACTTTAAAAAAAAAATATTTTTTGAGGTTATCAAATACAAATAGAACAATATACTAGCACAAATATTCAAAAATAAAAATCCAAAATTAAATATTTATTTTTGCAACAATAGTGATAAAAGTTAGTAGAACTCTTGTATGTATATATATATTTTTGATACATGTTAAAAAAATAAAAATATTACAACTGAATTCATTAATTATAATTAAATGAATTACAAGCCAAAAAAATAATCAATCACACTGAAGGACTAAAATATCGACGATCATAGAAATATAGATGGTTCGAAAAATAAAAAATTTGATGGATATATAGAGAAAAAATTAAATATCCATGAAAATTTTATAAGCAGTTGTTGTGCTGTAGTAAAATAAGTGTAGTTTGCAGTACTTATGTTTTATGCTAATATGACAGGGTGTGATTAAACTAGCTAGTCTTCTAAGTGAGAACATGAGAGAGTTGTCTCATATATGGGCACCTCCAATATATAGAAGGCTTCTTAGCTTTGATAAGAGAGACAGGAATATGTCTGAGGTGTAGATTGTAGATTATATGTACAATCATACCTCCTCCAGTAAATCTTTCCAAAGGTACTCCTCTATGATCTCTCGTTTTGGTTAATTTTTGGACTTACACATGGATTATTCTCTAGTATGCAACATGTATTTATATTCTTTTTGTGTTCTTATCTTCCAAAAACAGGCCCTTGCATTGTCAAGGATATGCACGATATGCTGACCAGTGGTATGAAGGTTCAAACCATTCAAGCATGGGGTGGTATGGTATATCCGCTTTACTAGGGTGACATGCCTTGAACAACAGACATTTAATTCATGATATGCTGAAAATTCCCGAGAAAACATTTTCAGATCACGACTCGCAAGTTCAGATTGCTTCCCATAGGAGTTCATGATGTGTTATTTTGAGGCAATATTTGCACTTAAATAATATCACTTTTGTCTTACTCCTTCAAAGCCAATAATGCACTCATTGCTAATTGATGTTTGTTAGAATACATAGATTTTGTAGACATGCTTAATTTGTTGTTAGGGTGTTCTTAAAGTATGGGTTTCAAGCACTATGTCCCTCCTTGTATTCTGAGGTTTCGTTAATAGTTATGACGTGAGGGTTGCCGTTTTAGATCTCGTTATTTAAAAAAAAAGAGTTTATAGTCATTTGAAACGTGCAACAATTAATTATTTTTTGTAGTATAAATTCTGTCACGTATGTTATTAATCCGTTTCTGCTTCTTCAATGTCCAGGGTCCATGCATTTCAAGTTCAGGCACTTCTACAAGCCAAGGCTGTCAAGGGAAGGTCTTATCGATGCTCTTATTCACCCACCAATGATATTACCGTATGGAACAGGTCCTTGATGGCCTTGAAATGGTTTAAAGTAGGATTGCCATTTGGTTTGGTAAATACCAAACTGACCGAATATTTTTGATTTAATAATCCAAAACTTAGTAATCGAAATAACCGAAACCGAAAATACTGTAAAAGTTTGTTTGGTTTTTGGTAAATACTGAATTTACTTAAATGTTAGTTATTTAAACACTTATATTTACAAATAAGGTAAACCATTTTGATCTGAGCACACACGTTACCCAAAATATATAATTTTTCTATCTTAGTCGTATTTCACTATACTAATCATATCTTATTTCACATGACTATCAAAAATTTTGCTTCCTCCATACAATTGGTTCACAAAGATCTACATTTGCAAATAACCTACTAAACAAGTTATACCACATTAGTAGGCATGTTATGGTTTCTAACACTGAAATTTATAAAATCAAAATTTGTCCGTTCGATTTGGTCAATATACTTAAATACGACTATGGAACAAATTTCATCTATTTTCGACAATGTTAAGAACTTAATCAATGCGCTCAACCTTAATATGATATGACTTATTACACAAAAACACTATTATTTAGCCATTTATGTGTTATTTTAATCGATACTTCCGCTCATAGTCTCTCGTATAAATGAGAAGAAATGTTTCGGTGTAAAAATATTGAAAAATTTACATCCCAATGATATGGCTCCCTATGGGGAATCATAAGAATAAATAATGTTAACTGATTTGATAAAGATCCAAACGTTACAGACACTATGTGATTTTTCTACCATGGTTATTTTTCCTCATATTGATCATATCCTATTTAATAATATTTTCAAAAATTTTGCATCCTCTATACGGTTGGGTCACAAAGATGTACACTTGTATATGATTAACCTACTAAACAAGTTACACCATATTAATAGGCACGTCATGATGTCAATGACTATATTTTTAAAAAAAATTGCTTCCTCTATTGTTTCATTATATTCAAAAAAATTATTTATTATAAAGTTTGGTAATACCGAATTTGGCAAGATTTATCTCATACCCAAAAAAATTGGTTGGTTTTTGATAGTTATATTTCATTACCGAAAACTTTGATTTTAAAGTTAGTAACACCCATTACCGATTCGAACCGACCGAATGACAAGACTAGTTTAAAGTTAAGATGGTTGAGCTTTATTTTCTATTGTTTCTCCAAGTTATTGTTAATTCAAGCTCCTGGAGAAAGAAGATAAAGATAATAGGGGAAAGCACATGGTTATTATTGTTGGCATTAATATGCTGAGCATTGATGCTCACAAGGTCACTACACATTTGTATGTCAAGAAAAGAAATGCCTGCCTAAATCCTATCGACTTGAATAGACCTGTCTTTCTGCATCAATCAGTCCCTATGAATAACCATGTGATTTCAGAAACATGTGATCGCTACGTCTCAATCCAGTTGGATATCATACTGTGATATTCTGTATTGTTTGATTTCAAACTGCATAACATATCCATTGATTCCTTTTTTCTAAGAGGATTTATCTTTGTTCTTAGTAGAAGTTCCTTGCCAACCAAAGAAAGGTGTCAATGAGTCGCACCCCAAATTTTATGCTTCAAATAACACATCAAAATCCTGTGAATTTGGGTGTCAATAGGAATATTTTCCAACCTAAAGGAAATAATTAATTATCCTCAAATGCCAAAGTAAAAATAAAATCTTAAACCTTACAACAATGCCTAAGGTATGATATGAAAGTCTAAACCAAAAAGAAAGTGCAAATTAAAATCTAGAAAATCATAGTAATCCAATCACTCACTTCACAAGCAAGCTGTGGATGCCAAATACTACTCTTGAATGCTCCTTGTTAACCTTCAAGACTGACGTCCTGCAAAGTTGCAAAAAGAAACCCTGTAAGCTATGAAGCTTGTATGAGCAAAACTACAAATGTGCCATCCTACACACAAGTAATACTTCAAGCGAAATACAAAGAATATCCCATATGAGTGAATATTGAATAGCTCATTAACATCACATACACAGTAGGTCTCATACAAATCAGTATAAAGAGATGAATTCAATTGTATCCTACCACATACACAAACTCAACGTAATTGACGCATATAGTTAAACTACAAGTTCCAATTTAACAAAAAACTTAAAACCATCTGTTACTCCCACAAGGATCAACTCACCAAGCGGCGCTATGCACTAACACAGATCAGACACACCACGTAGAGCATAAACACTGAATGACAACGACAGACTAGCACACTAACTGTCATGAGGCTTTTCACCCCAGGGACTACTTGTTCCCTGCTTGCTCATTATGGGATCAACTCACCCATTCTATAAAAACTCAAGGTATCCAATCCTTCACACATTTTTGGCTATGCAGTGTGACACAGTAAAAAATAATAAAACTGATACAAAAGTAAGATGACCATGTACAGCATTGAGAACATGAAAAATATATCAACAACCCGTATTCGGTATAGGACATTGCACAGAATATATAACAGCAAATATATATTTTCAGACATAAACTTGAAAATATCAAGATAACAATTAGAGAAAATAACAAGCTAATCTGCTGCTACTGCTACAAGTTTTCATCTAGCCATTTCTGAAGGCAACCCTAAAATAGATAATGACTCCTCTTTTTCTAAGTTAAATGGTAAAATTTTAGAGAAAGAATTCCAGTCAACTTGCAAAAGTGAAATTGCAATGATTCTCATGCTAGACTTAACATAAATCTCCAATTGAACCTATATTCTTCAGATTTTCATTCCAGAAAATCTGATGTAGTTTCCCGACTTTTAAATCTCTTACAAGACCAAATCTTATCCGTCTTAGGTGATTTTTGATCCTATAGAAAGTGAAGGATACACTAAAAGAAAATCCAATTGCAGTTGTCATTTACGCCCGCCTAACTAAATCAAATATCAGACTACATAGTTCACAGTAGCAACATTCACCTTCTACATAGTCAAACTGAGCTGGGGAATTAATCCCCCTTCTTCCTGAAGGAGCAACCCTCAGTGAGCCTGGCTCGCCCACCAGTAGGCTGGCACAGCACTGTCTGGCAGTTCCCACACACCACAACGGTTTGCGAGTGACTGAACACCGTAGTTCTGCAAACACAGGTTCCATTAAGTTTCACAATTCCAAATATATGTGAATATACCATCTACACATTCATAAGAAAAGAGCATGAAAATATAAATAACGTACATGTTGAAACATCCTTGGCATTTGACATCCTGTAGAAGAAAACAATCAAACAATCACCCACCCGAAAAAGAAATACATCAATCAGGAACATAGGTGTCAAAAAGCTGATTTAAATACCATGAAGAAAGAGTTAGGGGTCTGCACGAGCCGCTTGAGCTTGTGCTTCCTCTTCTCCAGATCAGCTGGTGGATGAAGCAAATCGACATCATTCTGAAGGACCTGTTCACAGACACAATAACCACCTCTTTACAAAAGAAAACAGAATCACACTTGCAACAAGTTAATAACAAACTTCACCAAAACAGAGCTGAGAGCTTACGGGGATATCTAAACCTTAGTTGGATCTGCCTAACACGTAATACCCATGACTAGGTTTGGAAAAGACACATAAAAACCCAGAAAACTAAGCCCAAGTGAAACCTGTTAGCCAAATCAATATCCCTTGCCTCCTTTGGAGTTTAAACATTCGTGCTCGTATTACATAGCTGCTAACGAAAATGATAAAGCAAGCGAAGACTCACCATGTTGATTGATGGAATGGAGGTCCAAGAAGCAGACGGCGACCACAACTGAAACGCAGCAGCGAGAGTGCCTTTAGGGTTTATGATTGAGGTGGTTCATATACGAATACATGACAGATCCTGGCCGTTGGATTAATATTGGGGCTATTTTCGTCATTTTAGTCTAATTTCTATATTTCATGGACTTCAATTTCTACATCAAATTTCAAGTCTTGAAATACGGATTTTTCACAGATGAGCATTTACAAAAATGTAGATAAGAAGTTGCAACCTATGGAGCATTAATGATTCAAATTTAAACTTTCAGTTAAAAAATTTCTACTTGTAACACTGCTTAGAATGTCATCAAACCATGTATAAAACAGTAGTCGGTGCAATTGCAACCTTGTCTATCCTGGAAGTTGTGCCTGTAAGATACGTAAGCATGATCTTTTGCCTTCTAAAACTACAGCAATCAAACAGAACCACTTTGTCAAAAAAAAGAGCAGAACATCGGCAATCCTCGTTCATTTTCTGAACCTAAATTCTGAAGCTCATTAGTCACCCACTACACGAAACATGCCAAAGGTAGCCTATGCGAAACAAAATTTTCCCATATAAAAGGAGAGATCTTCTACATTCTGTTGACAATGAAAATATGCATTCCGGCTTATATGTATTTTCATCCAAGGACTAAAATATCGACAATCATAAAAATTTCGGTGGTTCAGAAAATAGACATTTCGATGGATGTATCAAGAAATTATCGAATATTGATAGAAATTTTTCCAAAATTTATATAAAAATTATATATTTGACTAAAAATATGCTAAATATAAAATATTAGAAAGATATAAAAATTAATATCGATACTTGTAAAAAATTTAAACTTCAAAAAAAATATCGAGGATATTTTAGATATTTAAGACCTTACTTTCATCTACCATCATAGAATAACTAGAAATCTACTCAAACCCACAGTAATGTCTTGAAATTTTATTTGATTTCTTTAACTTAGATATCATAATACTCCACAATACATAATCACACCATAACAAAATTTAAAAATTGAAAGAAAAAAAAGTTGGGAGAAATAGACCCTTAACAAAATGTAGAAGATCTCTCCTTTAGATGTCTTCTGCTCATCAGTGCGAATACTTGTCTTGTCATTACATGAGCCCTTAATTTGACCAAATGAAAATTGCTAAGTAACCTAATAAATTGAAAGAAAAGAAGTTCAAATTTGGAACCACTCTCTGAAATCCGAGTCACAAAACAATATATAATTTGATCATTATGACCTCGGCAGAAAAGCAAATGTTCTTTTCGATTAAATCCTAATTTCCCGATGACATGTGATTCTCTAAATCCATGCCATACGCATATCTACAGTATATGGGCCAGTGCTCAAGGAAGTAATAGCCACTATATTACGTATCTTTACTGAGCAACTGATGTTATCCATATTAAGGCAAAGCTAAATGTCAACAAAGCATTTACTCTAACTAAGAACATACTCTGATCTTCTCGAAGCCGATCAATATCTCAATAAAACCAAATATGGTCTTCAGTCAATTAACCTAGTATCTAATTGAACTAATTATCTAATTGAATAAGCTATCTGAATTGAATAAGCTATCTGATTCAATCAGGTACTAATAAAATTATGTTAGAAAAGATGGTAATTATATTGTTTATAAACTAACAAAATGAAATAATAAAAAAAATTAATTATAATTAATCAAATTGCATGAATATAAACAAAATCATAAAATGACAAATTGAGAATTTAAGAAGAATAATTTAACCAATGGACGTTTGCCGAGTCCCGTGTATCACACGATGTCCTTAAGATGAATTACAGTGTCCCAATCGGTGCAATGACCTCAATGTTGTTTGGTCTCCCAGGATAAAACAACAATCAAACTCAAGTTGTTGCACTACGAATAAGAGCTTCAACGAACTAAGAAGTGTCTTCAAACTATCACCGAATTTTGAAAGAACTGAATAGGAGTAAATAAGTTTTTTGGAGAAGAAGTGTTTGTTGTTGGCTGGTGTGTATAGAATGAAGGATTGGTGGCCTTTATATAGTGTTGGGAATCACCTACGAATTGATGGATTTATGTCTGTTACATACGAAAAGGCATAACTGTCACCAACCATAAATAGTCTTAAGTCTATTACAAAATGATTAGTCAGTTCAAAAACAACCTGGGCAAATTTGAACTGCATTCGTGTCCGCAGACCCAAATGAAAAAATTGTGCTTCCGACTTTGTCATGGTTATACCTTCAAGGTGTGAGATTCTATTTAAAGCATTATCTTCTCCCACTTTTCCAATGTGAGACAAAGTTCCTCCTTTGAACTAGCCATATTTGGATGACAATTTCTCATTCACACCACAACCAAATTATGCTTATGAATATATGATTTTATAGTCCTCATTACAAGGATTACAAATTCATGCATGTAATCATCTAATTAAAAGTGCAATTCACTTTAATTATTGGGCTAATACCCATTTGCACAAAAAAATAAAAGTCAAACCTCATTCCAATGAAAATAAGACTTTAAAACTCAATTGAATGAATGATACACTTATTTGTGCCGAAACACACATATCTTTATTAAAAGCATATTAAAATAATAATTTTCAAGACATTTTTACCCTTATCTCTTACTAAAGAGAGAAGACTTTGTCTGAGCACCGCTAGACTTCGGTCACCGGTTGCCGGTGCCGGTCTCCGCAGATGAAATTTCTCTGGTCGTCTGATTCCGGTCACCGGTAAATCAGTACTGACACCCAGTAACTAGGATATTCTAGTTACTGACCCCCAGTATTTGAGTTCCAGACCTCAAATAATCACAACTAAATCAGTTACTGACACACAGTAACAAGGATACTCCAGTTACTAACCCACAGTAACTCCGTTTCTGACCTCTTATATTCATCAATAATTCAGTTATTAACATCCAGTAACTCAGATATTCTAATTATTGACCCCCAGTAACTGAGTTCATATCTCTCAATAACCATTGATAACTTGGTTACTGACACCTAGTAACAAAGTTATTTAATTACTAACATCAAGTAACTCATACATATTAATTACTGACACCTAGTAACTCAGACATACCAATTACTAACACCAATAACTCAGTTACCAAACACCAATAATCAATTATAAACCCTCAATAATGATTGATAGCGTTTGAACACTCAAGCTTATTAAATTACTGATCCTCAATAATTTGAATTACTTACCCTAATACTCAATTACTAACCACCAGTAATTCATTACCAAACCCTAATAACAGACTTATTTTGCTTTCCAATATGGTCGGAGCTTAGTTTATGGGGTCAGAAGTCCCCCATCAATGATGACCAGTAAAGCTTTTATCATTCCTGCGCCAACATAAGTTGTCTTCCCAAAAATAAGCTAAACAAAAGCTAATGATCAATTTACAATTTAACAAAACTAATATTATACAGAAGGTAATAAACGATCAATAGAAGATGATAAACATTTTGTTGCTGGCTTCGATCTCTGAAAGGAATCAATCGCCGAAATTTTGGATCTGCAAGACATGTTTAAAGAAATTGAGACTTTGAATACAAAAACATACACCAATCTAGTGGCATTTCAATAGAGAAATTGAAGTTCAATGACTCAATTACAGATCCAGAACTAAAGCAAACATATATCAATGAAATTGAAAACCAAAACAAAGAAAAATGAAGAGCACATACCTTAATACCGGAGGAGCTTGAATCGAGAAAAATGAAGACAGAGTTCCAGCCGAGTCTTGCATCGTCCACCAGTCCTTAGTGTTCGAGCTCGAACATCGACGTTGTAGATAAATCAGAACCGGAGATTGAGGTCAGAGAGAAACAACACCAATTCAAACTTAACCCCAAGAAAGTAAGGACTAGACGGCGTCGCAGGCGGAGGAGGAAGGACTAGACTGTGTCGCAGGCAGAGGAGATTTGGTACGGCGTCGCAGGCAGAGGAGATCTTGTGCGGCACGGTGGAGGCGAGGAAGGTGCTTGAGAGAGAGAGACTCTGATATGATCGAGAGTGAGATAGAGAAGGCGTGAGTGAGGAGAGGCGTGGTCAATATAAAAGAGGATAAGATTGTCTATTTGTTAAGATTTGTGTAAGTGGGCATGATAAATCTGTTTTCATTTAAATGGACAATCAACTCTTATAATTAGTATGAAACTCATATAAATTTGGTTTAATTAATGGTGTGTAGATCATTTTTCCAACAAATTATTCTTCCTGATTAAAAAAACTACATAATGGTTCTGGGATGAACAAAAAAACTCATGGAAGCTCTCTCTCTCTAATAAATTTGAAGGCGGTCAATTTGAAAAAAAAAAAGATGAAAACAAATCAAGCAATAGCTTCCTATAAACGGAGACAACACCGTTAATCCAATGCCAAAAAGGCCCGGTGGTAGCTTCACACAGCAACCTGCAAATGCCCCAAAACCCCATAAAACTCCAATGTTTACACAATGCAGTGAATTTCAAATAATATCATTTAAGGTTAGTATTAGTAAGCTAGCTAGATAGCAATACTATTATCATCATGTTGCTGGAGCTGTTATTTAATCTTGAAGACAGAAAGGTTGTAAAGTTCTACCACAATTTTCAAGCATCTGATGTAGCCTTAAGTGCATCTCAAAACAATGGCTGTGATGATTAAGAATGATATTTATAAAGTAAGCATAGCATTAAATCAATATGAAATAAGAATGATATATATAACATAAGCAGAGTCAATTCAATGCAATTGATGAATATCAACACCAATATCGAAAATCGATCAGTAACCTTTTCGCAATCAAAAAATGATAATTGATCAGAAACTTAAGAAAAGTAAGCAAAACCAGTTAAACTAAAACCTTAACAGTGTTGTCTTTGGAAGGAGGTGTAGTGTATGTTGATTGGCTTGCCTCTGTTCTCTTAGGTTGTGATTCTAATTTTCCTCCACTTCAGCTGGCAAGATGGCAGCCATTCTTTGGAAGTGGATTCACAGACATTAGTTCCGGTCACTGTTGTAAATGATCATGAATTTTGTCATCAACAGTTTGTCCTTGAAAAGGGAACTTTCGATGATCAGCAGCCAAAGGTGGGGTGTTGTGCGTGGTGTGGATGCAAAGAAACAAACAGTAAAGGTGGAATGGAAAACTATAAGTGCTTCCGGATCAAATAATTTAGAGGGAGAACAGATGGAGGAAGTTGTAAGTGCTTATGAGCTTGTTGAGCACCCACATTACTCCTACTGTTTTGGAGATTATGTGTTCAGGATGGTCCAGAATCAGTTTGATGAACAACCTCATAAAAACTATCTGAGCACAAGGTCTGATATGACTGAGGAGGTAGCCTTTGGTGGGGATCAAGAAACTTTCACAGATAAAAGTTACCTACCTTGTATTGGCAATGTTTTACATTTCATAGAAAGTGCGGTAGAAGTGAGATGGGCAACTTGTATTACTAGCAAGGTATGATTATTTAAGAGCTGTGTTGTTTTCCCATTTGATCTTACAGGAGGCCCCTTGTGAAATTTTCTGGTTTGATAAACATGAAAGTTCAGCTGCAATCACTGTAAAAGACTGATTATGGTTTCATGGTTTTTGTATCATGGTTTCATACACTCATGACGTTCATTGTAATTCTTTCCATTTTATCCTTCACAGGTGAAAAGAGGTTGGATGAAGTGTTGAGAATAAAACCAGTCGAAGGAAACTAGCCGAAGAAATTTGAATTTTGGCGGCAAAAACCAGTTCAAACTCTTACTGGTTTTCTGTTAAAAGTCCGATTGATTAGGACTTGGATCTTATCCTTTCTGTTAGGTTTAGTCGTTTCTTTGTGTTTGATTCGTTCAAATTGTTAGATTAGCATGATTATAGGAGATAGATTTGAGGCTGCAGTTGAGGAATTCAGTTGTAAACACTGGTTATAAAAACCAGCTTTTCAGTTCAATAATATACAGCTTTTGCAGCAATCTTTCTTGTGTTTATGGTTCTGTCTTCGAGTTCTAACAAGTGGTATCAGAGCCCTCGATAGAGGGCCTGATTTTGAGTGTGTGAGAGTGCAGCAAAATTAAGAGTGATAAACACGAGTGTCTGTGAGTACAGATTGAGTGTGAGTAAAAGGAATGGCGAGTGACAGAGACAACATGATCAGCATCCCCAAGTTCGACGGTGATTATGAACATTGGGCGATGCTGATGGAAAATCTGCTCAGATCAAAGGAGTGGTGGCCATTAGTAGCTGAAGGTTTTCAAGAACCTACAAGAGGAACAGTACTGAATGGACCACAAAGGGAGGAGCTGGCAGAAATGAGACTGAAGGATCTCAAAGTGAAGAATTACCTGTTTGCATCGATTGAGAAATCCATTCTCAAGACAATCCTTCAGAAAAACACTTTGAAGGAATTGTGGGACTCTATGCAAGCCAAGTACCAAGGGAATGAGAGAGTAAAGAACTCTCAACTCAACAGATTGCGCAGGGACTTTGAGATATTGGAAATGAGAAGTGGAGAGACAGTGAGGGATTACTTCTCCAGAGTCATGGTGGTAGCAAATGATTTGAGGAATCTGGGAGAAGATATGTCTGATGCAAAGGTAGTTCAAAAGATTCTTCGTACTCTGACAGAAAGGTACAATTATGTAGTGTGTGCTATTGAGGAGTCAAAAGATGTCAATGATCTGTCTATTGATGCACTCCAAAGTTCACTCCTATGTCATGAACAAAAGATGAAGAAATCCAGTAGCAGTGAGGAGCATGTACTGAAGGTAACTGAATCCGGAGGAAGAGGTAGAGGCTCACCAAGAGGCAGTTTCAGAGGGCGAGGAGTTGGTAGAGGACGAGGTTCATTCAACAAAGCAGTTGTTGAATGCTTCAAGTGTCACAAGTTGGGACATTTTCAGTTTGAATGTCCTGATTGGGAGAAGAGAGCTAACTATGCTGAGCTGGATGAGGAAGAGGAGCTGCTACTCATGACACATGTTGAAATGAATGAAGCTAAAAGAGAAGAGGTATGGTTTATTGATTCTGGATGTTCAAATCATATGACAGGAAATAAAATGTGGTTTACCAGTTTAGATGAACAATACAAGTCTAGTGTGAAACTTGGAAACAACACTAGTATGCGTGTGATGGGGGAAAGAACTGTTAGAATATGTGTAAGTGGTCTATCTCAAACCATTATGCATGTGTACTATGTTCCTGAATTGAAGAATAGCTTGCTAAGTGTAGGACAGCTTCAAGAGAAGGGTCTAGCAGTTCTTATGCAGGACAACATGTGTAAGGTGTTTCATCCAAAAAGGGGATTGATAATGCAGACAGGAATGACAGCCAACAGAATGTTTGTATTGCTAGCAGAAACAACTACCAATGCACCTCAAGACCTGGATTTCTCAAGCTGTTTCAAAGCTGTGACTGAAGAGCAGTCACACTTGTGGCACCGCAGATATGCTCATCTTAATTACAAAGGTTTGAGAACTCTTCATCACAAGAAAATGGTAAGTGGTCTGCCATTACTAAGGACACCCACAAAGTTATGCAAAGACTGCTTGATTGGGAAACAACACAGGGAACCTATTCCTAAAACCAGTCAATGGAGAGCTACTAGAAGACTTCAACTAGTTCATGCAGACCTATGTGGACCTATCAGTCCTGAGTCAAACAGCAAGAAAAGGTACCTAATCACATTCATTGATGATTCAACTAGAAAAATTTGGGTATTCTTTTTGTTTGAAAAATCAGAAGCCTTATCTATGTTTAAGAAATTCAAAAGCCTAGTTGAGAAAGAAGTAGGTGAAGTTATATGCTGCTTAAGAACTGATAGGGGTGGGGAATTTTGTTCAGAAGAATTCAATGAGTTTTGCAGTTCTAATGGCATTGCTAGGCAGCTCACTGCAGCCTATACTCCACAACAAAATGAAGTGGCTGAGAGAAGAAATAGAAGTATTATGAACTTTGTCAGAAGCTTGCTGTCTGAAAAGGAAATTCCAAGGGAGTTTTGGGCAGAAGCAGTGAATTGGACAGTACATGTAATGAATCGAAGTCCAACAGCAGCAGTCAAAGATCAAACACCTGAAGAAGCTTGGAGCAGGCACAAGCCTTCTGTGGATCACTTCAAAGTGTTCGGTTGTATTGCCCATGTACATGTACCAGACAAGAAGAGAACCAAGTTAGAAGACAATAGTGAAAGATGTGTGTTCTTGGGGCTGAGTGAGAAGACCAAAGCATACAAGCTCTACAACCCCAAGACAGATAAGGTAATCATAAGCAGGGATGTAGTGTTTGAAGAAAATGAAAGTTGGAAGTGGGAAGAAAGGCAGAAAAACAACACAGTGCTAGTTTGGGGAGATGATGAGGATGAAAACAAGCCAAATGAGGATGCACTGCCAAGCGATGATGAAATCCTCACTGAGACTCAAGGGAGTGAAGGAGCAGGACCTGTAAGAAACACAAATGCATCACAGGAAGAGAACACACAGCAGGGGAGGACTAGAAGAACTCCACAGTGGATGGATGAGTATGTGACAGGAGAAGGCCTCTCTGAGGAAGAGAATGAAGAGCTAGCTCTATTCACTGAATCAGGAGATCCAAGCACTTTTGAAGAGGCAGTAGGTGATGCAAAATGGAGGGAAGCTATGGATAATGAAATTCAAGCCATAGAGAAGAATGAGACTTGGAATCTGACCACTCTTCCAGCTGGAGCAAGGGCAATTGGAGTGAAATGGATCTTTAAGACCAAACTGAATGAGAAGGGAGATGTAGAGAAATACAAAGCAAGGCTTGTAGTCAAGGGATACTCTCAAAAGTATGGTCTGGATTATAAAGAAGTATTTGCACCAGTAGCAAGATGGGACACCATACGATTGATTCTAGCCTTGGCAGCACAAAATAATTGGTATGTATCCCAACTAGATATAAAAAGTGCTTTCTTATATGGCAGTTTGAATGAAGAAGTATATGTTGAGCAACCGCAGGGTTTTGAGAAGGTAGGGGAAGAACACAAGGTGTTAAGGTTGAGGAAAGCTCTCTATGGCTTAAAGCAAGCCCCACGGGCTTAGTACAGCAGAATTGAATCTTATTTCTTGGCTGAGAGGTTTGAAAAATGTCCAAGTGAACATACTCTTTTTGTCAAAAGAGGAACAGATGATAAGATACTGGTTGTCAGCATTTATGTAGATGACTTGATATTCACAGGGAGTGATCCAGGTATGTGTAAAACATTCAAAAGATCCATGATGCAGACTTTTGACATGACTGATTTAGGCAGGATGAAGTACTTTCTCGGAGTTGAAGTAATTCAGAATGAAGATGGCATCTATATTGGTCAGAAGAAGTATGCTAATGAAGTGCTGAGAAGGTTTGGCATGATGGACAGCAATGAAGTCAAGAATCCCATTGTTCCTGGTGTCAAGATGAGCAGAGATGAAGAAGGAAGAAGAGTAGATACAACACAGTACAAACAAGTCATTGGCAGCCTCATGTACTTGACAGTCACAAGACCTGACCTAATGTATGTTGTAGGTTTAGCAAGCAGATATATGGAGAAACCTAGTGAATTACATATGCAAGCAGTAAAGAGAGTATTGAGATATGTGAAGGGAAGCACTGATCTGGGAATATGCTACAAAAGAGGTGGTAAAAATGGAGAATTAATGGCTTTCTCTGACAGTGATTATGCTGGAGACAGTGATGATCGTAGGAGCACTTCTGGTCATGTGTTTTTGATGAGCGCTGGAGCTGTTTCTTGGAGCTCGAAGAAGCAACCTGTTGTCAGCCTATCAACAACTGAGGCTGAGTATATTGCTGCAGCTGCGTGTGCATGTCAGGCTGTATGGATGAAAAAAATTCTCAAGGATATTGGTTGGAACAAAGGAGATTGTACTGTGATATTGTGTGACAACAGCTCCACAATCAAGTTATCTAAGAATCCTGTGTTTCATGGAAAGAGCAAGCATATACAAGTCAGGTTTCACTTCCTAAGGGAGCTGTCAGATCATGGTTGTATAGAATTGAGGTACTGTAGGTCTGAAGATCAAGTTGCAGACGCAATGACGAAGCCCTTGAAACTGGAAACATTTGTCAAGATGAGGGAGCTCATGGGAATGTGTGTTGTTCCTTCTGATTAGACTGAATGCTTAGGCAATTCAGTTTAGGGGAGGAATTGTTGAGAATAAAACCAGTCGAAGGAAACTAGCCGAAGAAATTTGAATTTTGGCGGCAAAAACCAGTTCAAACTCTTACTGGTTTTCTGTTAAAAGTCCGATTGATTAGGACTTGGATCTTATCCTTTCTGTTAGGTTTAGTCGTTTCTTTGTGTTTGATTCGTTCAAATTGTTAGATTAGCATGATTATAGGAGATAGATTTGAGGCTGCAGTTGAGGAATTCAGTTGTAAACACTGGTTATAAAAACCAGCTTTTCAGTTCAATAATATACAGCTTTTGCAGCAATCTTTCTTGTGTTTATGGTTCTGTCTTCGAGTTCTAACATGAAGAAGGTTCAGCAAGAGTGGAGCATCTTAGAGAAAAATCTTCCTGGTTAGTACTTCATCTTGTCAACTTTAGCTTGTCCATCTTTAGTTAGTCAAGATAACCATCTTATAGTATAACTAAACTCTGCTGTCATTGAACAGAACAAATCTATGTCTGTGCCTTTGAGGAAAGGATGGCTCTACTGAGGGCATCCATCGTTGGTGCACCAGGAACTCCATATCATGATGGGTTTTTCTTCTTTGACATTTATCTTCCACCAGAATATCCTCGTGAGCAACCTGTAAGTGATACATATATGACTAGTTGTGCAGTTCTTATTTGCCAGTGATGGTTGTTATAGCATGTTCTTATGAATATCTGTAATTCTATGCAGACAGTACACTACATTTCTGGTGGGCTACGTGTGAACCGAAACTTGTATGAGCCTGGAAAGGTCTGCCTCAGTCTTCTTAACACGTAGACTGGTACGGGCAGTGAAGTTTGGAATCCTGGGAGCTCCACCATTCTTCAAGTTCTCCTCTCCCTTCAGGCCCTTGTGCTTAACGACTGGCCATATTTCAATGAAGCTGGATATGATCAGCAGGTTGGAAGAACTGAAGGAGAGAAAAACTCAGTGAGCTACAATGAAAATGCATTCCTTCAGACTTGCAAGACAATGTTGTATTGTCTCCAAAAGCCCCCTATGGTACAATGCTCTATTCATCTTATCTGGTTTTATCATTTCGAAGGACTTGTGATGGAACACTGCACTCGGCGCTCTGAAAATATTCTAATCGCTTGTAAGGCATATATGGAGGGGTTCCAATAGGGTGTGCTGTTGATTTTCAGAAAACCGATGATAAACACAGTAAGGGAAGCTCTACCGGGTTCAAGATTATGCTTGCTCGCTCTTTCAGAAACTAGTGAAGTCATTTTCTGCCGAAGGAATCGACTGCAGCCAGTTCATTTATCGGACCAGGCAAATGACCGATACAAAAGGTGCAAGCCTGTAATATTCAAAGAAGTTGAGGATGAATTCCTGCTGTGTATAAATAAATCCAGTGTCAATGTGTGTTCAGTGTAAGATTGGTCGTCTATGTTTCTGAATTTGTGATTGCTCTTTACCGATTGAGAGAAAGCGATTCCCACGTTGTCCATATTTGTAATTGATGCAGCAGAATATATATATATATATATATATATATATATATATATATAGGTGTTGGAATCCACCAATGATATGACTTGAATGCACAAGCCTACTCCTTAATCTACGAGAGGTTTTCTGGAATCCACCAATAATTGAGTAAACTCAAGGTTTTTTGATTGATAAAAAGATAATTTTGAGTACAACTGGTAAAACTCCTTATATAAGAGTAAACAAACCCTAAGGCGACTAACATCAAAGTCTAAAAGCCCAAGGATTAAACAAAATTCAAAACAAACTATTAAAAATAATTATCCGAAAATAGAAAAACTGCAATTTGAAACCCTAAACGGACTCGGATGGCTAAAAAGACCCATATGTCGTGACATAACGACGAGTTATGTTTGTAGGGCCGTTCTGCTTTCAGAAAGGTATCATAATGGTCAAACAGACACCGAACGCCAAATCTGTAGCATACCGGGTTTGGATTTGCAACAGTCAATCTGCTCTTTGACTTCCAACGCCATCTGTTCTACATCAGTCTCCTCCACTTCAGAAGAACTCGTCCCCGAGTTATTATCACTAGAAGAGAAATCATCCTCATGGAACTCATGCAAATCAGCAACATTAAAAGCATTCAAAATTCCCATAGAGGCAAGCAGATCAATAACATAGGCATTGTCGTTGATCTTCTTCAACACCTTAAAAGGACCATACTTACTAGGCTTCAGCTTGTTGTAAGTCCCAACTGGATACCTTTCCTTCCTATGGAAAATCATAACTGAATCACTCTCCTTAAACACCTTCACACGCTTGTGTTTGTCTGCAGCCGATTTGTATTTGGCATTAACCTGTTCCAACTTGGCTTTAACCTCCTCTTGGACTGTCCGTACACCCAGCTAACTTGACTGCAGCTTCACTAACACCTTGACCCCTTGGCAGCTTCACCAAATCAACCACATGTCGTGGAACAGAAGTATAAACCACAGCAAAAGGGGATTTTTCAAGAGCATTATGCATGGAACTATTATAAGCAAACCCGACCTGAGGTAAAACAAGGTCCCATTGTTTCGGTTTATCACCACAAGCATTCCTGATCAGATTTCCCAAACTCCTATTAGTGACCTCAGTCTGTCCACTGTCTGTGGGTGTGCTGTAGTACTTCTTTTCAGAGTTGTCTCAAACTGCTTCCATAAGGTTAACCAGAAGTGACTTAAGAACTTTGTGTCACTATCTGAAGTAATGTACTATGGCACCCCATGCAAACGAAGAATCTCCTTGAAGAATAGTTTAGCAATAGTTGCAGCATCTGATGTCTTCTTGCAAGGAATAAAATGTGACATCTTGGAAATCTGTCCACCACCACAAATACAGAATCTACTCCTCTTTGGGTTCGAGGTAAACCCAACACAAAATCCATGGATAGGTCTTGCCAAATATCATTAGGAACTGGTAAGGGCATGTAAAGACCAGTGTTTTGGGACTGTCCCTTTGATACCTGACAAATAAAACACTTTCGGACGATGTTGTTGATGTCTCGCTTCAATTGAGGCCAGTAGTAACGTTCCTCCAAACTGGCAGTTGTCTTGTCTTTACCAAAATGACCACCTAAACCTCCCTCATGAAAATCTTGAATCAACTTCTTTATAAGGGAGAATTTAGGAATGCAAAGCTGATTACCACGAAACAGGTATCCTTCATGAATAAGGAAGCCAGCCATCAGTTGTTTCTTGCTAACACATTGCTCTCACACCTGCTTGAAATCATCATCTTCCACATATAACTCTTTCATAAATTCAAAACCAGTTACCTCATGGGATTAAGTAATCAGCAAATTGGCTGACCTGCTCGAAGCATCCGCCACCTTGTTAAGAACACCAGACTTGTGTTTGATCACAAAAGGAAATTTCTGTAAAAACGTCACACATCTTATATGCATATTGTTCACATGCTTCTAGCTGTGCAGAAACTTCAAAGCTTGATGGTCAGTAAACAGAATGAACTCCTTTTGGATTAAGTAATGCTCCCATTGTTGTAAAGCCCTTACTATAACATAGAACTCTTGGTCATAGGTACTCCATCTTTGGCGAGCATCACTCAATTTTTCACTGAAGAAAGCCACAGCCCTCTTCTCTTGGGACAGCATGGCTCCAATTTCCACACCACTAGCATCACACTCGACCGCAAACAGTTTATCAAAATCTAGAAGGGCCAAAATTGGTGTGGTACAAAGTTTCTCTTTAATCATGGCAAAAATCTGCTCTTGCTCCTCACCCCAATGAAACTTGCCCTTTTTCATGCATTCGGTAATAGGTGCCGTAATGGTGCTAAAATCTCTTACAAAACGTCGATATAAAGTAGCTAGGCCATGAAAACGCCTCACCTTTGAAATTGTTTTAGGAGTAGGCCACTCTCTAATTGCACACACTATCTCCTCATCAACCTGTATTCCCTCTTCTCCAACCACAAAGCCTAAAAACAGCAGCTTATTAGTGTCAAAAGTGCACTTCTTTAGATTGATGTACAGGTTGTTAGCCTGCAGAATCTCAAGAACATGTCTCATGTGCCTTAGATGCTCGCTCCTCTCTTTGTTGTAGATAAAGATATCATCAAAATATACAACAACACATACTCCAAAAAGAGGTCGAAGAACCTGGGTCATAAGTCTCATGAAGGTGCTAGGAGCATTGGATGACCCAAAAGACATCATCATCCACTCATATAGTCCATCCTTGGTCTTAAACGCAGCCTTCCACTCGTCTCCAGGCCTAATACGAATCTGATGGTATCCACTCCTCAGATCTATCTTTGAAAACCACTTGGAACCATTTAGCTCGTCCAGCATGTTCTCCAGGCGTGGAATGGGAAACCTGTATTTGACTGTGATCTTATTAATTGCTCGGCTGTCTACACACATCCTTCATGTTCCTTCCTTCTTTGGCACCAATAACACATGAACAGCATATGGGCTCATGCTCTCACGAATAAACCCTTTCTTCAGGAGGTCTTCAATAATCTCCCTTAAAATCTCCGCTTCTTTGGGACTCATCCTGTAATGTGGCAGGTTAGGTAGCTAGCTCCTGGGATATGTTGAATGTCCCTCATGGGTGAAAGTTCATTGGGCATATCGTCAGCAATTAGTTCTTGGAATTCCTGCAACAAATTTTCAATCTCCTTTGGTACTTCTTGTTCTTGTTTCTCTGTTGTCATTAACCCCTTAATCACTATAGGACAGATGGTTTTGGACTCCCTAATGGCTTCATTCAGCTCATGCTCATTGCTGCTAATGGTTAAAAAGCTTGAGCTCTCCTTCTTGGGTCCTGCATCACTGTTTAATGGTGTCATTGCAATTTTGTGTCCATTCCAGGTAAACAACATCACATTGTCTCTGCCCTTATGTGTCACATCTAGATCATACTGCCAAGGCTTACCCAATAATATATGACAGACATCCATATCAATAACATCACAACTATCCTCACCATGATAATGTTTCCCAATTGAGATAGGAACCCTGCATGTTGTTACAACTTCAGCTTGAGGGCCCTTCTTCACCTAACCCAGCTTATACGGCCTAGGATGCGGTTCTGCAGGTAGCTTCAAGAACCCTACCAACTTCTATGACACAAAATTCTCACAACTGTCATTATCTACAATTACCTGTCACACCTTGTTGTTCATTGAGCAAGATGAACGAAATATGCTGTGGCGTTATCCCTCTTCCTTAGGCGCCAACATGACTCTGCAATACTAGAGTCACACGTTCCATCCCCTCTTCAATAGCAAACTCAGCCCCTTCATAATAATCATCATCTTCCTCCCTGTATTCCTCCACTACATTTGTCTCTGCCTCGTTCCTCACTTGTCCTTCATTCTTCACCAAATTTGCACGGACAGACATTGGAACGATGTCCTGGTTCTCTACATCGGTAACAGATGTCTCCGGTTGGTTTTGCATAAGGATTAGGGTTAGGGATAGGTCTAGGGTTTCCTGGCTTGTCAACAGCCCTGTTGCTGCCCTCTCCTCCTTTGAATGGGACAACCTCCCTATCAGGTAAAGGGTTATGCTTTCCAAAAGAGTAAGTTTTCTTCGTTCTCTCCATCAGTTCTGCCATCAAAGCTAAGTTCTGAGCTTCAGCTATGGTCCACACAGTTTGTAACCCGATCTTCTCTTAGATTGAAGATTTCAACCTGCTCAAATATCTTGCTACTTTATGTACCTCCGCTTCTCTTATCTGGTTATGTTCTGTCAATCTCAAGAATTCATCTGTATACTCAACCACCGACCTGTTGCCTTGTACACAAGCTATGTACATCCGATAGAGCAGTTGTTCATAATCAGCCGGGAGAAATATTTCTCTTAATAACTCTTGCATTCTTCTCCATGTCTGAATTGGTTTCTTCCCTTGCCTCTTTCGGGTCTGTTTCAATTGATCCTACCAAACAGCAACACTACTCTTCAGCTTGAAAGCAGCCATCTTCACCCTCTTCGACTCTTGTACCTCCATCATGTCGAAGAACCTGTCAACTTCACTTAGCCAATCAAGGAAGTCATCTATCTTCAGATGCCCTGAGAAGGTCGGGATCTCAGCCCTTATCCTGTAATCGGTTTGGGCAACCTGTTCGTCGCTACCAACAGACATATCTTCTTCAGAATCGGATCCATCATCCTCCACAACGAGCTGTTGTGGTCTTGCACGATTTTGACGGTTGACATTGGTGTTGAGACCCTGCAGCGGCTCTCGGATCTCTCCAATCTGTGTAGCCATCTGATCAATACGCACATTCTGAGCGTTCAAATCTCCTCGAGTAACAGGAGTGTTGTCAGCCATGGCTAGGGTTTGATAGATAGGTATGATAATCACCAGGAAAACTCCTTGCTCTGATTACCACTTGATGCAACGGAATATATAGGGGTGTTGGAATCCACCAAAGATATGACTTGAATCCACAAGCCTACTTCCGAATCCACGAGAGGTTTTCTGGAATCCACCAGGAATTGAGTAAACTCAAGGTTTTTTGATTGATAAAAATATAATTTCGAGTACAACTGGTAAAGCTTCTTATATAGGAGTAAACAAACCCTAGAGTGACTAACATCAAAGCCTAAAAGCCTAAGGATTAAACAAAATTCAAATCCAAAACAAACTATTAAAAATAATTATCCGAAAATAGAAAAACTGCAATTTGAAACCCTAAATGGACTCGGATGGCTAAAAAGACCCATATATCGTGGTATAGCGACAAGTTGTGTCTGTAAGGCCATTCTGCTTCCAAAAAGGTATCATAATGGTCAATCAGACACCGAACATCAAATCTACAGCGTACCGGGTTTGGATTTGCAACGGTCAATCTGCTCTTTGACTTTCAACGCCATCTGTTCTACATCAGTAATTGTATTGTGTGTTGTACTACATCTTGCATGTAAAATTTGTGAAGGAATAGCTAGTGTGGTTTAGGAAAAAATCTTGCATATAAGAATAAAAAAGCTAAGCTAATTAGAGTTTTCTACCTAGAAGCTAAGAGGGTGTTTCTGGTGATTTCGAATCCATTTCGATACTCATCTTCTCATGATATGATGCTTCAAAACTATGTTCTTCAGTTTCTGTGTGACGCAGCTGCACAAAATAGCATGAAGAAAATATAGCATCTTCGGCATCAATTGTGCAGGTTGTACAGATTCTCTCCTTGATAATATCATATGAAGTGTAACCAGTAGGTGAATAGGAAACTGCCTGATCAAGAAATGTGCAGTAATTTGGAACTTTCGGTGCTACTGGAAATGCTATATATCCAATATTCGTTATAAGAGCAACACAGGAGAAAACTAAGCTCGGTTTTTTAGTTTCTATCGTATACAAATTAAATGAAAACACACGTAGTCGAAACAAAACAAAAAGGTAAGCTTGGACTTCATAAGAAATCAGAATCCTCAAACCCCTCATCCATGTCAAGAAAATTAAGGGATCCCCATATGAACCTTGAAGAAGCAAAGCTAGGAAGTTACACCATCCCCAGAGAGTCTAAGGTGGTTGTCAATGCATGGTGGCTATCAAACAACCCTGCCTGGTGGAAAGTCCCAGAGGAGTTCCGGCCGGAGCGGTTCTTTGAGGAATACCGCGGCACAGGCTGTGCCGGGTGGTAAAGTCGATTTTAGATTTGTGCCATTTGGTATGGGAAGGAGTTGCCAAAAAAAAGTATAAGCTAGAACAAGGGCAAGGCAAGCCCTCTGATTTCTACTTGTTGCAGCCTTCTGCATTGTCACAATATGCTTCTATTTCAGTGGAAAATTGACATGTAAAACCCGCTAAACCTGGTGTAACAATGTACACTAACGACGATCAAACCTTAACAAAATTTTTCAGATATTGATCAAACGAATCAAATGTAAAATTGATGGAAGACAGGATTTCAAGGTAACGCACTGCTCAGTCAGCAATGTTACAAATATCATCCTTGCTTTCAAACGTCTCGATTTGGTCACTTGAACCAAATTGATAAAACCAAAGGAAAAGGAACACAAGATGATCAAAAGGGTAGGCCAAAGAAACCAAGGGAATAAGCATAATGACTAATTAAATTAGGAGAAAACATCCAAATAGCACACTAAACCATTCAGTTACAAAGTCTTCAACAAAACAAGGCAACAAATAAATCCAGATAATCCGCTAATGCCATAACCCTTCAACTTCCCCTGTATTCTCGATACCAAAAATATTATATATCACAAACAAGCTGTGCTTCAGCCACATTTACACTCTACTTTCCAGCACTATGCTTGGCCTTGTTGTGGGACTGAAGAGCACCATCTGAACCGAATGACTTGCTGCAAGAGCCACAAGAGAAATTACCACCAGCAGACTTCGGAGTTTGTGCCTTCGATTTATCAGTAGCAGGAGTCTTCCCCTTCTTTGCAGGGTGTGGTGTATCTGTGTGGCCTCCCTTCTTAGCATCTATAAGAAAATAAGAATCAAACAGATCAGCCAAGTTTAGAAAAGATAGTACGGCAAAAAAAACTCAAAATATCACAGTAAACCACTCCTATTGATGTGTAACTAAGGGATGCTTCTAAATCTATAAAACTAATAGAAAACTAGAAATTCAAGTGAAAATATCATACACCATGAAACTAATAAGAACATCTTAGAGAGAGAGTACCGGTCTTCTGAGGAGTAGTGGCATCTATCTTTGCCTTTTTGGCAGAAACTGGTGTTTTGGCTGATCCAGACTCTTGGGCTCTCTTCTTAGATTCAGGCTTCAAGTATAAAAACAGAAAATAACAAAATCAATTTACTAATGAAACACCACAATATTAAATGCACCCAATAAAACTCGATCAAACCACCTAGAGAAAATAAATACCTTCTTAGGGGTAGGGGTCTCTTCATCACTCTCATCATCAGATTCATCCTACAGGAAAAATAAACAGTAAAAGGTTGAACAGATATTCATGGTAAGTGAGGCATGACAGATTACAATGGCAATACAAACTTAGATAGATACCATGTCCCCTGAGTCCGTTGAGTCATCCATGTCGGAAGCAGAATCGTCTTCATCAGTCTCATCTTTGGTTGGTTCTTCAATCTTGACATTTTTCTTTCCAGAAGATTCAGGTTTGACATCATTGTTCTTAGCTGAAGCAGGTTTTGCACTTACAACTTTTCCTGAACAAGTAAAAAGAATAAACTAATTGGTCAAACAAAAATGCTAAAAAAATAGTGCAGCACTCACCATTTTCTGTAGCAATCGCTGGGAGTTCCTCTTCTTCAGAATCTGATGAATCATAATCTACAGAAAGGAGAGAAAAATGAATAATACATTCAACAACCAAATAAAAACTACCAACACAAATTAAGGTGTACTCACCATCACTTGAATTCCCTGTGGCAGCAAGGACAGCATTCAGTCAAGGAAACAAATGATTGATGCAGAACAGTTTAATTCCAAAATGCAACAATAGATTCTCTACTTCCTAAATGAAAAACAAGAAAATTTCAAAGGCTTTTCAAAATCAAACATGAAAAAAAAAATTAATTTTTCTGTTCAAATGCAAAGAAAAGGAAACCCAATAAGTAGTGTACAAACAAATAGGAAAAGTATGACATAATTTGATTTCAAAAAGACAATGAGGTACTTTTTCGCAATCCCAAGGCACAAAAAACTTAAACTTTGTCATATGGACCTTTTATGGCTACAAATGCTGAAGGCCTATATTATGGAAAACATAGTTTTAAAAGAATGCAATTTATTCAAATATATCAATAAATTGATAAAAAGACCCATCATACCGCTGAAATATTAAAGAGATATAGTTAAAGGATATTCATCATCACCCATTGCAGATTGATAACCAGCAAAGTGGACACTGCCATTTTTCCAGTTGTGGGATAGCTCAAACTCATCATCAAAGACCAAATCAAATGACAACTGAGGGATCTGGCCAGGAATAAGATGTCCCAACACAAGCTTCTGCTCGTTGACCTTTCCATAGATGACTACACTGTCAGCTGCCTTCTTTACCTCGCCTAGACAAGCCTACAGAACAAGCAGCCAACTTGTAAACACCCCAACAACAAAGCATTCAGTGTACACTACTACAAATATATGCTTTAATGACAATACATCTATGGCGTTTTTGGCATAAATGTCATGAATGAATGTTTCAATGGCATTTTTATATCAAAACGTCATTAATCCTCTGATGGTACATAATCAATGACACTTCTGAAACACAGTAAACATTAACGACGTTTAAGAAACGTCCTAAAAAAGGACTGTGTTTAATGAACGTCATTAAAATATGATAAGACGGCGTCTGTAAAACACCATACTTCAAAACTTCCATATTTTGACGCACCTATTCACAGATCTCAATTAACCTATTTTTTCATATTATTCAATTTTCTTCTCGTCTCTCTCCCCACGCTGATCCCTTTCTGACTCCAATAATCAATGACACTTCTGAAACACCGTAAACATTAACGACGTTTAAGAAACGTCCTAAAAAAGGACTGTGTTTAATGAACGTCATTAAAATATGATAAGACGGCGTCTGTAAAACGCCATACTTCAAAACTTCCAAATTTTGACGCACCTATTCACAGATCTCAATTAACCTATTTTTTCATATTCTTCAATTTTCTTCTCATCTCTCTCCCCACGCTGATCCCTTTCTGACTCCAAGCATCGAGAAGAAGAGGAGCCCCTCGCCAGAGATGACGACGACTTTCTGACTCCAAGCATCGAGAAGAAGAGGAGCCCCTCGTCAGAGATGAGGACGACACTAGGGCCCAGGATGCTCCAGTCGTCAATCTAGAGGAGGGGGCCGTCTCCACCGGCAAAAACAACGAAGACACTATCCATATGTACGTTTTTGCATTCTCCGATTTGTTTTGAGTTTGAATTTCTAGGGTTTGTGAGGTTTTGGAATTCACTCTGTTCGATCAATCTGTCCTCCCCTTTTTGAGGTTTTGGAATTCACTTTCTCCTCTCTGATCCCAAATCCTCAATCTCCCCATTTCAGATCGAAGCGTTCAAGCATCTCAATGTGGACATGATTGATCCGAAATATGCAGAGAAGACGTGGACAATCATGGAGCATGTGATCGAGGAAATCTGTAATCATAATGCCAGTGGGCTCAGTTTTGAAGAGCTTTATAGGTTTGCTACTCTTGCTTTTGCTTCTAAACTCAAGTTCATGCTTACTTGATGTGTTTTATGTTAAAAATGATTTAGACGGTTGCTTTTGGTCTGAGAAAAGAAATAGGGGTAAGGGATTAGGGCCTTGATTATTTTCGAGGCTATTGATTTCAATTTGAACATATTACTCAAGTGGCTTTGTGGCAATTTGTTGGATATTTTGTTCTGATGCATGGTAATCATTTCGGCACCTTCAATAGGTCTATCTGATGTTTGATGGGCTTTTCATCATGTTATAGTAGGAAGATGCAAAGTTGGGAGTGTTATTTGCTATATGAAGAGTTGGAGTGTCTAATAGCGTGTTGGTTTATTGATTATAAAGTTTTAATTGTGGTTCGGATTCAGAGAAAAATAATAAATTAAGACAAAGACAATGGACAATGTAGAAAACAATAGTATGCGGCTATTAGGATTTTACTTGGGAAACAGGTATTATCTAGTAACATCGTGTCTCATATAATCTGTCTATATATCAATATATGTCTTCTAATATATCTTTTAGGCTCCAATCACTTTGTATGTGATCTCTCCCGAAACTTAGTTGCGCTGCCTATCTTGTTCTGACCCTACCATGATATTGTTAAGGTTCCATATCTTATGCATATGTAGAAAACAATCGTATGTGGCTATTAGGATTTTACTTGGGAAACTAAGGTATTATCTAGTAACATCATGTCTCATATAATCTGTCTATATGTCTTCTAATATATCTTTTAGGCTCCAATCACTTTGTATATGATCTCTCCCAAAACTTAGTTGTGCTGCCTATCTTCTTCTGACCCTTCCATGATATTGTTAAGGTTCCATATCTTATGCATATATTGATTATGTTTATCGGCGGTTGCAGAATAGAAAGAAAAAGAATAGAAGATAAAAACAGAGTAGACTCATTAGCATGATGTCAGGATGTAGCAGAGTAGTCATGTTAATATGCAAGTTTTGTTTATGATC
Organism: Comarum palustre; assembly: GCA_951800085.1. NCBI lineage: Eukaryota > Viridiplantae > Streptophyta > Magnoliopsida > Rosales > Rosaceae > Comarum > Comarum palustre. The sequence goes on from OX637587.1 coordinate 6,977,803, forward strand.
TAGCACCCATTTTCTGATCAGTGGTACACATCTGGTCTTCTGATCAGTGGTTAGCCATTGCTATCGCCCTTTTTTGTTGTGACTAACATTTTTGTAATGCAGCCTTCTTCACTTTGACATTTTTGTAATGAAGACCACGTCACTTTGGCATTACTGGTTAAATCTTAATAACAATATGGCAATCCTTGATATTTATAGAATAATGTCTTTACTTTGTTGGCATTGCAGGGGAAGACAAGCTAGTTGAAACAGAACATTTCTGATTGAGACAGAATAATGTGTCTTTACTCAGAGGATTGATGATAGTCTAGCTATCATGGTAGTTTTCACTATCATGGAAAACTCATGCAGACTTATTACATTAGTAGTTCTGTATTTTTGTTTTCTGATTACTCTGTTTTTGTATTGCAGGTTGAAGGCATAGATCATGCTATTGCATTGTCCCTTTCATAACTAGATCAGAAAAATAAGTGTAATCACCAAGTTTCATCAGTGTAGGTAGCTACACACAAATCACACAATACAATTCTGCAAAATATGTAGAGCTACAATTCTGTAAAATATGTAAAACTTTGTAAATGTGATGTGTGAGTGTTGATTTTTCTGTATTTAATCAGAAAATCAACATATATATATATATATATATATATATTTTTTAAAGTTGAATAAAGATCTCAAACACCATATACATATTATATATATATATATACATATATATATATATATATCATGCTATTCCATTGTCCCTTTTATATTTCTTTTAATGGATTTTTCAAAATGTCATCAATTTCAATGGCGTTTTGGAAACGCCGTTAAATGTAATTCTATGGCGTTTTTCACACCGTAAAACTCTGGAGAAAAGGACGGCGGCGGTTTCTACAGCGTTTCGGGACGGCGTTTAAAAAGGCTGTTGATGTGTGTGTAGCAGTGGTAGTTGGAATTTAAAACCATAGTGAAGAATTTAAACGAACCTGTGACAAATGCAGCACATTGCCCATGTCTGGTGTTACAATCATGGGCTCTCCAGCCTTCACTTCAACACCTGCAGTTAAGAAAAGATGGGTATTAACAAACCTTACAATAGAGCAAAAACGACAAAACAAAAAAATTGTAAACAGATGAGGCGACCTTAAAGAACCAAGTCAGGAAACTTAAATATGCCCAAACTAGTTTCATCACACAAATAGACAACACATAACAGAAGCATCTGTAAATCGCATACACAACCTAACAGCCTCACAACCCAACAGCATAAACTGAAAACAAACATCAAAATTGCATACCAAGTCTGCATAACATTATATAAGAACAACCCAGTACATGAAACAAGTCAAAAGCCCTAAACCATAAACTTCACAAAAGAAGAACAAAACACAGATACCGCCACATAAAATTGCAGAGCCCATAGAACATAAAACAACCAAATCGATAACAACATCAAGCGATAATAACACAACAGCCTACATACACTACAAAAACGTTTAAACCCCCCCCAAACAAAGTCTCAGTGTCTCAAAACATCATAAACCCAGAACATATCAAAAATGAATTCGTAAGAGACGAGACAGATCCATGAGATAAACGATATGCGAAGAACAAGATGAAGGAGACAAAATGAGAGGCTCACCCCAGAACTCCATTGAAGGCGGTTGAGAGAAAGGTGGGAGCTAGGGTTTTTGGCTGTGGGTTTAGAGAGAACGAGGAAGACTTGAGAGCGAGGCGACATGAGTGAGGGTTTATAGGGCATTTTATAAGGGAGTTGCCGCCAGGTTAGGTCTAGGGTTTTCCCCTCCGCATGGGCTTGGGCTTTTTTTATATTCCTCTTTGGACTTTCCAAAACTCGACTCCTCTTTTCTTTGCTCCTTTTTTTTTGATTAAAATTGCATTCTATAGATAAAAGAACTTACATCCCGGAGAAAAGAGAAACCCTAAAACTTAACTACCATGATCAGCGGCTAAACTAGAGCTAAGCCATTCGGCACCATATTCCACCAGTAGCTAGGAAATGGCATAGAAATAACAAATTTGGCGATAATATGCGCCACATTATTAATGTGTCTAGGGATAAAACCCAAACTATAAGACTGAAAAAAAATTTAACAGAAACTTAACTTCATCTATCACTGCTCCATTGGTACTCAGATCCTCCTCAGCTGACTGAACTGCATCAATTAAAGCTTTACAATCTGTTTCCAACTCCACATGAGTGAATCCTACTTGGACACAGAAATGAAGACCATTTCGAAGAGTCATAATCTCACAGCTGTAAGGATTAATTAACCCCATCGCAAGTGTTGTTAAAATTCCAACACAATCCCCTTTATCATCCCTGCAAATGGCTCTCGTTCCAAACTGCCCATGCTTATGTGCTAAACCACCATCCACATTTAATTTGATCCACCCTTGTTGAGGCTAGTATTATGAATTTATATTTAGGTTTTGGACGTTTCATTGAGTGTTTTTGAGTTCATTGTAAGATATTATACACCCTAAAAATCAAACGGTTATGATCGGATATAAGTACATTTATACTTTTAGGATGGTCCCGTCCCGATCCCTTCTCGTCTAGTTTCCAGATTATCGGGACGGGAAAGGACGGTACCGCCATTTTAAAATTTTGTCTCGTCCTGCCAATTTTCGGTACGGGGTCAGTACGGAATTGCGATACGAAGTGCCCAGCTCTACTTTTAAGAGTATTTGATGGAGGATGAATCAGGCTTCATACTTGGAAGGACTTTCACTTGAAATATGTAATTGGGTGTAAAGTGTTGGGTGTCCTTAGTAATTGTGAGAACTCGGACCTATTTTTATATTGAAGTGACTCATCGGCTTCCTTGGATTAAGGCACTACGTGAACTGGATGCAAGTAGTAGGATTTAAGAAGCAGAAGCATAAAGATCAGAACGCCAGTCGTGGTGTTGCTAATTTTGTTTAGCGTCACAACTAACATTCGGATTCTAGGTACGGTATCTCGAGGATTCTTACTCTAAATTGATAGTTAAATTATAATTGAATTGAGTGCTTTGTGTGACATTGATTGATTAATTCTTGATTGTTTATCGTTTTCAATAAAACATGAAATATCGTTGAAATGTGTGATCGTTGATATTGCTTTACTTAAAAGCATGTTGTCGATATTGTATTGAGAGTATTGATACTTATTGACATAATCAATAAAGATGATGTGGAGAGGTGTGAATGAGATCGATAGAATAGATACATTTTATGTAGCTGAGTAAGATGAGATCGATAGAATAGATACATTTTATGTAGTTGAGTTTCCTCATGGGTTGTCCATGAATCCATGCCAGCCCAAAAGTGCACGAATAGGGAAATGCAGGCCCCATTGATGACAGGATGTCGATAAAACTATTTAATCGGGTTTCAGGTTTGGAGATCATGAGTATAACAAAAGTACTAACAAAAGAGGTACATGTGGTGAGGTATTATTGATGGTTATGTCGTATATTCGAGATATCTGTACGGTATGGAACGTGTAGGTTCATATGTCTCATATGTATGGACTAATTGTCAGTAATGAGTGGAGGGAGTGCATTATCATAGAGGCATCAGTTTATCGTTATTTATTTAAAGTGTTGCTGTTTGATTATTTGAAAACTTGTGTGCGACATAGTTAAGAATAACAAAAAGAGGATTGGCTCTATTGAGCGTAAGCTCACCCCTATGAGATTTTTGTTCATGTATAACATAATTTTAGAAGCCTAACTATGATGTTCAGCTGACGTGTGCAAGAGTAGAAAAGGTTTACGGAAGATTAGGAGTGAGCTAGATCACCACTGTTGTAATTTGTTTTGTCATTTGTAAGCGTTTTATTGTCATTTCGAGAAAAGTATTTGAAATTGCTTTATTTTCTTTTATTTTTCTCATTCACGTCTCGGGCTCGGTGTTTGTGGTTACAACCCACCGACGTCGAGACCGTGGTGTAACAAATTCATTGTATGTTTTAGGAGAAATTGTGTCATCCCAAGGAGGATGGTGGTATGGGTTTTAGGGAGTTGTATGCTCATAATCTGACACTGTTAGCTAAATAAGGGTGGCGGTTGATCAAAAATCATGCATCTCTCATCTGTAGACTTTTGAAGGCTCAGTACTTTCCGCAGAGTGACTTCTGGTCAGCCTATACCTTCATCTCCATCGGCTTGTTGGAAAGAAATCTATAAAGCTAGGGATCTTTTGGTAAATGGAAGCAGGTGGCAAATCGGTGAAGAAGTTTGAGTTCATGCTTGGAATAACCCATGGATCCCAAGACCTTGTGATTTTAGATTTGTTAGTACATGGAATGTTGGATTGTTGGTGGAGCACTTTGATCATTTGGATATGGAGTTGATTTGCACTATTCCTTTAAGTCGTAGGGTGACGATTGATAAGGTGATTTGGCACTATGATACTAAGGGTAGGTTTTCGACTCGGTCTGCTTATCAATTGGAAAGGCAACTTTTATATGATATCCCCCTCTACCTCCAATTCTCATCAGATCAGCTCGGTCCAATCTGAAAGCATGTGTGGTTTGCAGGTATACCATGTAAGATTAAGGTTCATATATGGCGTGTCTCTTCAGCTATCTTTCCTACCATTGCTTCGTTACGTTCAAAACATGTCTTCATTTACCAAGGATGCTTATTTTGTAATGCTGAGGATGAATCTACTGAGCATGTGGTACGTGATTGTTATTTTACTAGAGATTTGATTAAGATGTTCCCGAAGTTGAGAAGATCTTTACAGGGTTAGGTGCAGCCGTTATCTGTGGTTGAATGACTCTCTTTGTGTACTGAAGTCCTTAGCATGGAGGAGTTTGGCTTACTGCTAGTGGTCCTTTGGTCCATTTGCAAAGAACAAAACCAAAGGCTTTGGGATAGGAAGTTTTTTTTATCTTCAGTTGTACTATCAGACACAGAAATATATAGCACTGTTGCTGTCATGCAGGCCTTAAAAGAGTAGGAAACAACGTCAGGTTAAGCCTTGGATACCTCCTCCACAAGGTTAGGTGAAAGCTAATTTAGTCGGTGCTTTTAACAGTTCCCTTAGTCAAGGAGGTATAGGGATCATTTTTAGAGTTTCTAGTTTTGAGATTGTTGTTGGTAAGCTTTGTAGGACGGAGAATGTGATCTCGGCTAATATAGTTGAGGCTATGGCGGGACGCCTGGCTAGTGAGGCAGCTCAAGCTTTGCATGTCTTCCCAGTGGTGTTCGAGTCTAATTGTCTGAAATTGGTTCAAGCTACAAAAGACGATGGAGTGGATGATTCGACCTTTGGTATTATTGGAGAGGATATTAAGCACGTGCTCCCCAGTCTTAATTCTTCTTTTTTCTTTCATGTTTTCAAGGAGTCCAACTTACTAGCTCATAAACTAGCCAGGGTGGCTCTCAATAGCTCATTTGATTGTATTGGTTAGGGTCTCCTCCTGGAGAGCTCCAACTATTACTAAATCCTTCACATTGTACTCATTAGTTCATTTTCAATAAATTCTAACGTTTCTAGTAAAAAATTTAATTTTTCAATAAAAATAAATATTCAATAACACTAATTTCAATAAAAGTAAAAAGAGAAAAAATGAATCCCATCTTCTTTTATTCCTTTGTCAATCATCATTACAGTATCCATATTACATAATGCAAGTGACACAAGTATATGAGCCTTCTATAATGACAAATTTGAACTTGTAGAAGAAGAATTGTAACAAATGGTTAACCTTCAATCTTACTCTGAATATTCTACAAGTGCATTGTAAAGCTATGAGAATGAATGAAGATATGCATGAAGGTCTTAAAGAGACTTAAATCACCCAAATCAAGTGGCTCCGGACCATAGGAGCATGTGGTTTGTAAGAGAGGTTGAAACACACACTAAGTAACTTCTTGATTTGGAAGGAATATGGTGAATAATTCCCTTACGTGTTCATCCTAGATTTACATGGCCTCATGATGCACAAGACATGCCAATATGTATCGAGCATCCGAAGTTAGAAAGAAAAAGATCTTGGGAAATACACAGTCTTGTTATGAAACTCAACGATTGTATTGATATTAATTATCCATCAATCAGTCTCATAATGGAAGTCGATGATTGTGTGTTGATGATGTTTTTCTATCAATCAGCCTAGACGCTCTAAGAGTGATTTCTGCATATGCTCCTATGATTAGTCAAAGTCTTGTCTCTGAAAGAGAGAGAGATCCGTTAAGAGATGAAATTCTCATCTAAGTACAATAAGACGCATCTTGTACTTGACACTATATGCAAGACTTGACATCTCATTCATTATAAAGCTAAATATAGCTCTGCCCCACACAACACTACTGGAATGGAATAAGGACATGCTTTCAATACCTTAAGCTATTTGGGCTTATTCTATCCATACATAACAAAGACAATCGAAAGCGAAATCAGAATATGCCAAGTTCCCTAGGTCAATTTTCTCAGGATCTACATGAACACTCACTCACTGGAAAACAGTAAAATTAGTAACTTTGGAAAGGTCTATGTGTCTGTTTTCAAGGGACACTAACCATTTGATCATATCTATCATATTAAGTGAGTTATGACCATTTTAATAAAGTATGACAGATTTTTCCTAGAATCTGATTTTGCCAAAACTCACTAGACATTGTGAATCTCCAGAAGGTATGTGAAATATGGTTGGAAATGTACGAATGTTTACTTTCTATAACCATTTACTGATCATTCATATCTATTTTCTACAGGACGTTACAGCTGTTTTAGTCCTCTAAAGTCATGCTACGCGAGAATTTTATTTTATGCGTGAACTTATGCTTTAGTTCTCAAACAGCCTTCTCCTCTAGGTCTAAGTATAATATCACATTGAGGACAATATAACATGATATAGATAATCATTGCCCAATATCACATTTAAAGACATGTTTAAAAGGCATTGGTATGCAAAATTATCCGAACTCCTATGAATGATCTAAAGATCAGGGGGAGATGCAAACTTCAGGGGGAGTCTAGCACATGCATGTCATTATCAAATGTGAATGATGTAGTTTTGCTCTTTTTTCCTTACAACAAGACTTTTTTCCCACCGGGTTTTCTCTTTGGAAGGTTTTTAACAAGACAACATTGGATGTACTGCTTGTCTCTTGTAGACTATTGATCAACATGAAGTTGTTCTAGAATGATCGAATTCTCAATGAAACAGTTGGTGCGTTGTACTTTTTTCTCCTACGATCAAGGTTTAGTTTTTCCCGCATGATTTTTGTTGCTAATTGACGAGGTTTTGACGAGTCAACATCTGAAACACCATCGACATGGAGGCGCCCGACACATGGGGACGTGTTTGAGGATATCTGTCGTGTGTGGCTTGGCCTAATACCGTTAGGATATGTACCTATAATATGACTATTTATTCATTCATATTACCATATTGGTACTCTGTAATACCCGATATAAATGGTCTCCTATCAATTAATATGGTGATGATTCTTCTCCCTATCTTCTTGCTCTTATTTTCCTTAATCAAAAAATTATTATACAAGTTTTGAAGACTAGATTATTGTAATTTTGTTTAGATAGTAAGAAAAAAGTAGAGAGTATCTTCAGTACACTGTGTGTATCGTCACAAACATACATAAATGGTTAGGATTAGTGAAAATGATATAGAATTACAGTGGTCAAACATATAAATTATTATTAACGGTTAAGAATGCGTTGTGCATTTACACGTCGTGCATAATAGAATTTCCATAAAGTTATATCTAACAATAAGAACAATACAGTCAACTCAAGGGGAAGAAAATGTGAAATCTCAAAAACTAATTATTGTAATTTTGCTTAAAAGTAATAAAGTTCTGTCTTATTAATAAAAACAAAACAATCAACTTACCAAGCTAATATAGTTGAGGCTATGGCGGGACGCCTAGCTTGTGAGTCAGCTCAAGCTTTGCATGTCTTCTCGGTGGTGTTCGAGTCTAATTGTCTGAAATTGGTTCAAGCTACAAAAGACGATGGAGTGGATGATTCGACCTTTGGTATTATTGTGGAGGATATTAAGCACGTGCTCCCTAGTCTTAATTCTTCTTTTTTCTTTCATGTTTTCAGGGAGTCTAACTTACTGGCTCATAAACTAGCTAGGGTGGCTCTCAATAGCTCATTTGATTGTATTGGTTAGGGCCTCCTCCTGGAGAGCTCCAACGATTACTAAATCCTTCACATTGTACTCATTAGTTCATTTTCAATAAATTCTAACTTTTCTAGTAAAAAATTTAATTTTTCAATAAAAATAAATATTCAATACACACTAATTTCAATAAAAGTAAAAAGAGAAAAAATGAAACCCATCTTCTTTTATTCCTTTCTCAATCATCATTACAGTATACATATTACATAATGCAAGTGACACAAGTATATGAACCTTCTATAATGGCAAATTTGAACTTGTAGAAGAAGAATTGTAACAAATGGTTAACCTTCAATCTTATACTCTGAATATTCTACAAGTGCATTGTAAAGCTATGAGAATGAATAAAGATATGCATGAAGGTCTTAAAGAGACTTAAATCACCCAAATCAAGTGGCTCCGGACCATAGGAGCGTGTGGTTTGTAAGAGAGGTTGAAACACACTAAGTAATTTCTTAATTTGGAAGGAATATGGTGAATAATTCCCTTACGTGTTCATTCCAAATTTACATGGCCCCACACAACACTACTGGAATGGAATAAGGACATGCTTTCAATACCTTAAGCCATTTGAGCTTATTCTATCCATACATAACAAAGACAATCGAAAGCGAAATCAGAATATGCCAAGTTCCCTAGGTCAATTTTCTCAGGATCTACAGGAACACTCACTCACTGGAAAACAGTAAAATTAGTAACTTTGTAAAGGTCTATGTGTCTGTTTTCAATGAACACTAACCATTTGATCATATCTATCATATTAAGTGAGTTATGACCATTTTAGTAAAGTAGAGATTTTTTCTAGAATCTGATTTTGCCAAAACTCACTGGACATTGTGAACATCTCCAGAAGAATCAGAAGGTATGTGAAATATGGTTGGAAATGTACGAATGTTTACTTTCCATAAGCATTTATGGATCGTCCATATCTATTTTCTACAGGACGTTACAGCTGTTTTAGTCATCTAAAGTCATGCTACGCGAGAATCTTATTTTATGCGTGAACTTATGCTTTAGTTCTCAAGCACCCTTCTCCTTTAGGTCTAAGTATAATATCACGTTGAGGACAATATAACATGATATAGATAATCATTGTCCAATACCACATTTAAAGACATGTTTAAAAGACATTGATATGCAAAGTTCTCCGAACTCCTATAAATGATCTAAAGATCAGGGGGAGATGCAGACTTTAGGGAGAGTCTAGCACATACATGTCATTATCAAATGTGAATGATGTAGTTTTGCTCTTTTTTCCTTACAACAAGACTTTTTTCCCACCGGGTTTTCTCTTTGGAAGGTTTTTAACAAGACAACATTGCATGTACTGTTTGTCTCTTGTAGACTATTGATCAACATGAAGTTGTTCTAGAATGATCGAATTCTCAATGAAACAGTTGGTAAGTTGTACTTTTTTCTCCTACAATCAAGGTTTAGTTTTTCTCGCATGATTTTTTATGCTAATTGACGAGGTTTTGACGAGTCAACATTTGAAACACCATCGACATGGAGGCGCCCGACACATGGGGACGTGTTTGAGGATATCTGTCATGTGTGGCTTGGCCTAATACCGTTAGGATATGTATCTATAATATGACTATGTATTCATTCATATTACCATATTGATACTCTGTAATACCATATATAAATGGTCTCCTATCAATTAATATGGTGATGATTCTTTTCCCTATCTTCGTGCTCTTATTTTCCTTAATCAAAAAATTATTATACAAGTTTTGAAGACTAGATTATTGTAATTTTGTTTAGATAGTAAAAAAATGTAGAGAGTATCTTCAGTACACTGTGTGTATCGTCACAAACATACATAAATGGTTAGGATTAGTGAAAATGATATAGAATTATAGTGGTCAAACATATAAATTATTATTAACTGTTAAGAATGCGTTGTGCATTTACACGTCGTGTATAATAGAATTTTCATAAAGTTATATCTAACCATACGAACAATACAGTCAACTCAGGAGGAAGAAAATGTGAAATCTCAAAACTAATTATTGTAATTTCTCCAATGAATGGATGTTTGCTTACCCTGAGAGAAAGGCAGATAACATGCCTTGTATTGCCTCTAGAGAAAGACGAGAGGTAGGAACTGAGGTCCTGCTTGGTTTGCCCATGTCACGGAGAGAGAGACCCAGAGTCATTTTTTGAAATCTATTTAAATGTTTTCATTCCCTAATACAAGTCTCATTTCTTGCGAGACACGCGTAACATTCCCACTGGAGAACATCAATCATCGATCTCACTGGTACAGGCACACGCGGAATCGGACTAAAATATTCCAAAAAAGAATAAATGCGTAGCGAATTGAGGGAAACAAGTAGGCCTCGTCGCTTTTCCTCGCATGTAATATCTTTCCATAAATTGCATGCATCTCAAACTCTCTTCCTCTCCAGTCTCATCAGTCCAAACCAAAGCTTCTCCCAAAAATCTCATATATAACCCACCCTCATATCCAAAGAAACCCTCATCACACCCATACCAGTTTCTCCTTCACTCTTCGTTTTAGAAACAATGGAGGGTTTCGGATACCATCCCGATACGACTTCCCAGAGCCTTTCTCCTTATTCCGACCAATCCCTGGAATCCGCTTTCTCACGCCTGAACGTCTCCTCCTTCATCCGCCGCCGCAATGAGACCACTTATCTTGACGATGGAGTTTTCAGTCGTTTGGGTATTGAAGACTGCTGGGTTGGCGGCTCTGATGCTGCTGGGTCTGGTTCGAATACGAATTTGCACCCTGACATTGGTGCAAATTGGTCACAAGAGCCGCTGAACAATTTGTCTGTGGCGGATTTGAGGGGAAAGATCGTGTCTCTGGCTAAAGACCAGTACGGGTGTCGGTTCTTTCAGAGAGCCATGGAGGATGAGCCCAAGGAGGTGACTGATATGATATTTTCTGAGGTGGTGGAGAATGTGGGGCATTTGGTGCTGGACCCGTATGGAAATTATGTGGTGCAGAAGCTTGTGGAGGTCTGCAGTGAGGAGCAGAGGACCCAGATTCTGTTGAGGTTGATCAAGAATCCGTTTCTGTTTATCACTCTCTGCCTTCATAGCCGTGGGTATGAATATATCTGTGCCTTGTCTTGCGTATAATGTGCGTTAGTGATTCTTGTTTTCATTGGTTGTTTAATTGGGTTTGGGATTTTTGGCAGGACTCGGTCTGTGCAGAAGCTGTTAAAGAAGATCAGTACCAGAGATCAAATCTCTTTGTTTGTGAGTGCTCTGTGCTGTGGTGTTGTTGACCTGAGTATGAACATGAATGGTCAACACATTATAGAATATTGCTTGAAGAACTTTGCAGACGAACACAAAAGGGTAATTGCTGTGTCTCTTTAGACAGTTTGCAATGATCATGTATTGTTGTTTATATTCCTCTTACATGTTGTGTCTTGGTTTGATGCTTGAAAATTTCATAACCATGAGTTATAATCTGCCTGCTTGCAAGTGGTTGTGTTTCTTCAGGCTGGCTACTGAGGCTTGTACTTGATCGGATTAAGCACTTGCTGGGGTCATATGTTACACAATTTCGATAAAGATTATGGTTGATTTTGCATGTCATTTCAGATTGATTTGATGAAGTCTTTGGTGTGCATGTCACAATATTTTTATGGTTCACAAAAATCAATCTCAGCAAGAAATTGCTTTATTGTTAGCAAACAGCCTATGCATCATGTGTAATGTATGTGCTGAGCCTAACTTGAAGTTGATATGTGCTCAACATGTGTGTGTGCTATTATTGTCCTGAGTCCGGCCAGCACTAGGAGGTCCTATATTTCCTGATTTCAAGCTCCATCCATGATGGCTGGTGCCTAGCATCACTCCTTGTTGAGTATTTTCTCTTGCGATGAGCTTTAGAAGATCCACAGCTTGAGTGAATTTATGGGAGTTTAGCCTTTTAGACATGAAAGCAGAAAACCTATCATGCATATAATTGAAATTAGTTGGCTATTGCACAATATCCTGTTGCCCCGTTGGTTACTCTCTCTTTGTATTTGTAGTCATTGTACAGCTAAACTATTGATCAAATAGTGTTTGACTATTATTGGCCATTTTTAATTAACGATGATGATACATTTCATCTCAAACTTAATAATGTAGAATTTTGCTTCATTTGTAGGCTGAGATGCATGATGAAGATCATGCTCAGATGCTCATAAAATGTTTGGTGCTCAACAAGCTCCAGTCTTTATATGTTGCAAAAGCGAATGCTTTGAGCATTTTATGATCAGACCCTGACCTTCAGTGTGCTTTTCTGAATTCAGGTCATTGGGTATTGATTAGTTACTAAATTTTGTTTGCAGTGTCTTATGAACGTGATGATTGACAACTGTATTAGCATTGCAAAAGATAAGGTCGGTTGTTGCGTGCTACAACAGTGCATTGATTACTGTTATGGAGAAATAAGAGGGCGTCTGATTGCTGCGGTAATTGGAGAAGCATTAATCCTAGCACAAGATCGTTATGGGTTTGTTTCCATGAGACTTTATCAATACTTCTCATACAGCATGATTGTTACCTTTACTCAGTGATGATTTTAATTCAATGTGTTTATTTATTTTTGCTTCCTTAGAAACTATGTGCTGCAACATTTACTTGGGTTGAGGGCACCACAAGTCACATCAAATATTCTGAGACAGTTTCAAGGGAATTTTATGTTTCTCTCATGCGGCAAGTATGGTAGTAATGTTGTGGAGAAGTGCTTGTTAGAGTCAGATGAGGAACAGTCTGCCGATATTATTAGAGAGTTGTGCATAAGTCCAAACCTTTCAATGCTTCTTATGCATCCTTTTGGAAACTATGTCTTCCAGACTGCACTGGCAGTTTCTAAGGTTAGATTGTCTAAACCTTCATTGTGTTTAATATGTCGGCTAGGTGAATATACTTCTTAAATCCTGATAACTGCTTAGGAAGAATGGTCTCATTCTGCCGCTCCAACTAACAAACGATAATATCTATTCATCATGCTCACCATTATTTCAGACGATAATTCTTTCATAGAACTTATATCTCAGTAAGGGATACCTCATACGTCATACCTGCATTGGTAAATATTCATTTCCAAGCACAAATTACTTGAAATCATGACTGTCAACTTTGGATTCATTGTCACCAGGTTTAAGCAAAACATGTACAGCACTTTATAATGCTTGGTGAAAATCTAGACCTTTTTGTTTTCTTTTATAATTTTGAAAGTTTAGACAGTTTAGAGCAATTGTCGAAGGCTGTAAAGGCCATGATATTGTATTTTGTAACTTAACATTTCTAGTATTTGATGTATCTAAATATAGTTCCAGTTATCTCAGGAGCCTATATTTGATTAAACTCTAACAAGTTGGTTTTGATGTGTCTCAGGGTCTCGCCCATGCTTTTCTCTTAAATCTGGTTCAACAATACACTCCGGCATTGCTGAACAATCAATATGGAAAAAGGGTGCTTGCTTGGCGTGAAAGGACCTTGCGACGTATGTAGACAACTAGATATGTACAATTATGAGGTATTAGCTTTCTCTATCCTATTTAAAGATTTCAATTGGTTGATTTCCTCACTCCTATTTGTATCAGTTGTTTGTAGGATACCTTCCGAAGTAATTGTCTAGGTCATTGTTATGGAATGATTTGTTCAAAACGGATACATTGTAATGGATAATCGGCGGCTGCATAGAAGCTAACCTACTCATGGCATAGCAAGGGAGATTTTGAGAAAGAGATGTTCATAAACTACAATGTCTGTTCTTAAACTGTAGAGTTTGTAATCTTCCCCTGCTGATTGTTGTACCAAGTGTTAGTTTTTTTGTTTGACAAGCAACACTAGTTCATGTACCAATTGTTAATTACATTAACTTCAAGGCAATACTATGATGAAATTGTTTTTACTTTCTAGTTTCATCTGTCCTCTTGCCTCCCGTTCAGTCTTGATCTAGATTCTAGAAATTTGTTTTTTTTTCATTGATTCAAAAGATTTGGCCAATGGTGAAGTTTTAGTAAAATCTGTGAAATATGTACAATGATATAAATTTGTACATAAAAGGAATCCCAAAAAGGTTGTTCTTAAGGAATACTGGATACTGCAACATGGCATCTTTTTGCTACATCCAAGTTCGTAAAGATGCATTCACAACCAGTAATCAAATCAATCTCACTCTAGATCACCACCACGTCTTAAGCGAAAATGTAGCACCACTTTTACATTTGAAATCAAATGCATCTACTTGAAACAAAGTTCGACGATCATGTAATTCCAATCAATATATAGTATATGCAATTCTGTTTCCATGCAACAAAACGCTTCTGCTATCAAGGCAAGAAAATCAAATGCACTGGAAATTAGATAAGTCATTGTGGTGACATTAGAGCACAAGAACTAAAATGCACAAGGAAGCTTTGACATACCAAAACACCATTTACATATGACATATACACTATTTATAGTCAGATAAACATGCAACGAATGGATATACAAAGCAAAGTGAAAGACTAGTAATGTTCAGTCTGTTAATACAGACCTTTCCAAGAAAGCTTGTCAGCTCATTACTTTACCAGAAATGAGAACAAGTATAGCGGAGTTTTCTGTTCATTTAATTTGGTTAAAAACCTGAAAGCATTATGCCATTGTAAATAGCATGGCTAGCTAAAGAAACGAGAACACAATCATGGACTAACAAAAACAAATGAACACACAACAAAAGATAGAAATTCATTACAATAAATTACAAGAATTGTAAACTGACAGTGTAATCTTTGAGGGATTCAAACCCAAGAACAAAGTCATGTGATTTCCTTGAAGTACTAGGAGGAAGTAGATTATATATTGAAACTAAAATGCAACAGTTAAGCAGCATCGGTAACTTAAAATTATACATGAAGACAACTTAAATGCAACAGACAAGTTGTCATTGAGCTATTTAAATCTTAATAGGAAAACAAAAATACAACTAACATATGCACCAAATTCGAGTGACGGACAAATTATTGAACTAACCACTGAATTCCAGTAGCAATTCTTTTATTGTGCCAAAGCATATTTGCTTAGAAATTCCTGAAGAAGAAAACAAAACATCTCATAATCAAATACAATTATGAATAAAAAAGCATCTCATGATCATCGAGATATTGTTGCCTCTCTCAAAAGGGTGCTTAAATGGCTTGAGAGTTGATTCATTTCAGTTTGAATAAGAAGATAGATGTCTGGGAACCTATAACCAATTAAAAGAACAGAACAGAACATGAGAGGTACCAGCGTAGAGAGCGAGCGAGGGGGGGGGCAGAGAGGTACCAGTGCAGATGAAGACTGAATAGGGCATGAGATTCACACTTGCCCCCAGATCAAGTAAGACCTTCTCAAAATTTTTCTCTCCAACGGTACATTGGATTGTAAAGCTATTGGGATCCTTGAGCTTTGGTGGCAATTTTGTTTGAAGCACAGCACTTCAACAGACAACATCACTTTTTCATCTTTTTCAAACCTCCTTTTATTGGTACAAAGTTGATGATAGGTGCATTTTATACAATGTTTTTAATATGTTTTCAACCCTATTTAGCTATATAATTCATTTAAAAATATTCATTTTAACTTAGTTTATGATTTTAGGTCGCAAATAAAGCCGAGGAGCATAAAAGAGGCCAAAAGAGAGAATGACGAGGTCCGTTGGACGACCTGCAATTTAAAACCCTATCATTCTAGTAACAGTAAGTAGGGATCGTTCTAGCCGGGGACACTAGGGAAGGATTATATCTGCATTAAAATAAGTTAGTAATATTCACAAATATAAGATAAACATACACGTACAATTTTGTCACAACTATACAAGTATAAAACACATAAACATATAATCATATGAAATCGGCAAGATATACACATGACACCAATATATATAAACAAAAAGAATTTAATTATTTACAAACTATTCACATATTTACCGAATTATGATGAGGGTTTTATGGTGATTTCTAGGGTCCTAAATCTAAATCTAATATTTACAATGGGTGGTGGTCAAACATCACTTAAGCATCAAATAACACAAACACCGTTAAGAATGCAAATCAATTTCGTGCAAGGAACAATAGCAACATTTAGATGATCCTAGACTTTAATTAATTCCAATCTATTAGACTTCTCATCTGTACTTAGAAACTTCCTTCCGGTCTGATTCTAAGACATATATGTGTCGCCCTTGTTTAAGATCTCATTCTAGCCTAAATTAAACAAAAATACACTTACGTTCTAGAGTCGATTAGAGACATGATTCTAGGTATGGCGTCACTCATCCTATTAGCATGCAAATCACTCACCCTAACAACCTTTTGCAATAACTAAAACCAAGAACTTCCTTCCGGCCTGAACTTAATCCTAGGTTACTACGGCTTATTAAACTCCCCCTTTGGAAACATCCGTGCACTAGACTATCCTAGGGTTCGATTACATGATCAGATGGTGATTCATCAATTAAAGTTTAACATGCATAAAAACATAAACTACTGCCCTAAATCACAAAACCAACAAACACAACATAACATTACATACTACACACATTCACATGCAAATCATAAAGAAGAACATGCAATTGAACATAGAATGTAAAACCGATAAAACCAAAAGATGAATAATATAAGTAAAACACAATTACACAGTAAAATTACACAAACCTTATGAAAATCCATACCTAACCTACCTAGATTAGATCGGCTAAGGAATGGTTGAGAATTGGCGGCGATCGGCGGCGGTGAATCGGTGGCGACAGGTTTGGGAATTTTCTGTGTTTAGGGTTTTTGGGTAGAGCTTGTCTATTCTAAGCAAAATTAAATTGTTTGACTCCTAAAACTGAACTAATACATGAGTATTTATAGAGAAAACCCTAAGGTAAAGTCGGCATACACTCCTTGTCCATATCGGATTGGGCTTTTGCTTTTCCTTGTTACACACAACTTTGACTCATGAATTTGCTGACTTGGATAATGATTCATAAACTTCTTTTCTGAATTTTTGGACTCCCCTACATGTTAAGGGATCAATGAAGGACTCCCTTACACGTTTTGGGCTCCATAGGACTGCCGACTCCCTTCCATAGTCTCGGTAGAACAAGTTATACTGTTTTGACCGGGATAACTTTCCTAGTTGTTGTTTTGGGCTTCTCTTTGGTGATTTCTTCGATTATTCTTCTTCTAAACAACTTCCCATATCATCATGAAGCTCTTCATCAATCATTTGACATGCTTGAGAAGGATTTTGGTGAAAAAACACACTCACGAACTCGGTAGACAACTTCAGCAAAATCTGTCATGTTTCCAGCAGACTGACCTCCGGACATTTTTTCTATCATAACTCCTTCCTCAGACCTTGGATTGCTGCGATTCTAAAATATTTAGAAACTAGACATCCACAGCTTTCCATCCATATATGGCATGTTTCCTGGTTCGTCCTGGATCGTCCTAGGGAAATTTTTGAACTTGAGTTATGGTTTCTGGAAATCCTCTGTTTTTGTTTCAAATTCATGCTATCTGCCTCTTGTTTTTCCATGCTTCTTTTGCTGCCTTCCATAAGTCCGATCCTCATGATTCTTGTTTCGTTAAGTCCATATATATGTCATCTAACACATTAAAGAAAATTAATCAAGTAATGACAATGTACAAATTCACAGAATCATAAGAAATAACACGATAACTTCATAAGTCAGCTTTTAACAAATTAGTGCATATTTTCTCTACTTTACGCACATTTTAGCAATTGCTCTACAGAAAAACCCTTATGATAAATACATAACAATACTAAACTAATAATGGATAAACAAAGCATTAATAAGGGTAAAAACATATTAAGAATATAGTATAAAATGCTCCTATCAGAGAAATCTAGAAGGAAAAGGAGTTCATGTTGTTCAAGGAAAGAAATCCTAAAAGCTGCCAAAAATTATCCATCAACTTCGACAGAAGATTGTGATCAGCTCACAATGAACCAGGAGATGAATCTTATATTAGAGGAAAGCTAGATGTTTCTAGAATCTTTCGCGGATCGGCAATACCTATTTTGTAGAAGAAGTTATGACCGTTTTAGTGACAGAAGGTCAGTCTGCCTGAATTTCAGATTTGGACCGGAACTTTAATTTCAAGACCCAGACCACATAGACAAGTTCATGGATGAAAATTAGGGTTCTCAAACCCTAATAGCAGCTGTTCATTCATTCTCTATATATAGGAGGTGTTGCAGATGTGAAAAGGGTCTCTCTTTGCCGCACTTCAATGCCAAAGCTCTAGCTTTCTCTTCAGAAACCCTAGCCGAAACACAAGCCTTAGTTTAGGTTTTTTTACCTCCTTGCGATGTACAATCTTGTGCATCCTTTGGAGTTTTCTTCCTCATATCTTCAAAGTGTAATTCAAACTCAGTTCTTATGTATTCCTTTGGTTTTAATTCAAATAGTTTAGTTAGTTTTCATCAACTCTCTTTGTCTGTGTTTTTGGATTGGATCTATGGATGATTTTGCTATGAATATTGAAATTTCCAGATTCTTGGTTTTCATGTGTTTATACGATTGATGAAGCATAAAGTGTTTTAGTTCGTATTCTCTAGTGATTGATAACTTGTGATTTGTTCTTAATCAAATTGTATCATTGTTTGTATTAATTCCGGGAAGGGTAACACATGAACTAGAATGATATTGATTTCATAAGTTGCATATTAGATTGTCAGAATAATCCGGGATGGTAAAATGCTTTCTAATTTGTTTCAGTTCTTGCTCTAAATGATTCTATGTGTTGATTCCAGGATGGTAAGATATGTATAAGAGTTTTGACAATTTTGAGTAGAAATAATCTGGGATGGTAAAGTGCTCTTAACATTAGAACTTAAGTCTATCACTTGTTTGCATTCGTTAAAACACTTGAGAGTTGAAGTCGTATAATTATTGATGCCATGAATTTGTTTAAAGTTGTGTGTGTGCAAGAGACGACCATTGTATATAGTAGCTTAGGTTTTTTTTTAGTTTTAGGATTTTCATCATTATTTTGTCCCCTGTTTTCTCGTATTTATTTTGCATATCAAATGATCTTCGAATCCCATGAAATTTTGTACAGTTGTTTATATATGTGTCTCATATATTCTTGTAAATTTTGGTAATTTTATGAGTAATTTAGGTTAGCTTTTTATTATGTTTTTGACTGCTGTTCGTTAGAAATAATAGTCACTTTTGTAATTTTTTTAGTTTGTAGTAATTGTTGTGATTTTTACTAACGCTTATTTTACAGATACCCTCAATCCCCAGCCCTATACGGTACTCTAGTTTCTCAATGGTACTAACGATAAAAAAGATTTATTTGATGCAGGCTTAAAAACCACTGTTAGTTCCTTAAAAAATTTAGCACAAGAAGGAATCTGCTTGATGACGTCGAGCAATGGTATGTTAATCTGCTCCTTGAACTGCTCCATGATATCTCCCATATATTTATCTCTTTTCTCTTGTTTAGCACGCTGTGGGAAGGGTAGAGGAGGGATGAAAACGTCCTCCTTAATGGCAAACCCCTGTAATGTCTTTTGAGGCTTTGTAGATGAAAGAACATGAGTTTTCGGTACATTTTCAGCTGGGCAGCCCTCACTCACGAATTTCTCCCCTTCTTTGGCATCTCTAATGTTTTGTATAAAGGTGACAAAAGACCCTTGGAATCAGAACTTAAGGCCTAGTTATCTTGGTTCAGTCCCTCCTTTTTCGAATTTTTAACTTCTTTTGGCAACTCTAAATAGTTACCAGTCACTTTTCCATTTCTCAATATTGTGACAACTTTGGCATGCTCTTGACCTCTTGGATTAATCTCCGGTTGACTAGGAAATTGGACTTTTCCTCTCTCCATTCGATTCAATACAGTTGTTATAATATTCAGACCAATAACTTACACTAACTTAAATGTTCATGAGATATTGGTTTCATAAGGTACAGGAGTTAGTAGCTCTTCGGTTACAAGATATTAAGGCGGGAGTTACATAAAAGAAATGGATGGTTATTTGAAATTATGATGTAATGAGTTATGGGAGTTACGCTAAGCATCAATATGAGAGAGTACTAATGAGGGTTCTTCCTTAAGCCTATAAAAAGTGAAGGTCATTTGCTCATTCCTCAAGCTCATCAATCTCATCCAAGTGCATCTATCACAAGCATCATCTTCCAAGTTGAAACGAGTGTCCACTTCAATTTGAGAGTGTAGTGTAGTCGATAGCAAAACAAGTGTGAGAAAGTGTTTTTCTTCAAGTAGTGTTCTTGAAGTTGTGTATCTCTTGCGTACATATTCTTATAGTGAAAGTTCTTGTTGTTGTTGCCCCGTAGACGTAGGCATATTACAGAACCACGTTACATCCAGTGTTTACTTTCCTCTATCCTTTATATCTTTGCATATTTATAATCTGTTGGTTTGAGTTGTGACTTCCATTATATTATTTTTCTCCAACAGTGGTTTCAAAGCACTGTTTATATAGCGTGAGTGTAAAATTAAAGGTTCAAGGAGTACCATGGTTCGACTCAACCACTCAAATTGGATCACATGGAAGCTGCGAATGAAGGATATACTCTATTGTAAATATATGCACGAGCCTATCGAAGGAGTTGAGGCTAAGCTGGAAGACACCTCAGATGCAGATTGGACGAAGACAAACCACAAAGAAATTGGCCATATCAGAGAATGGATGGATGATAGTGTGTTCCACCATGAGACGGATGCACATGAGTTATGGATAAAATTGAAGTCATTGTTCGAGAAGAAGACCGCCGCCAAGAAAGCCTTTCTAATCAAGGAGCTTGTAAATATAAAGTACAATGATGGCGTGAGGGTCACTAAGCACTTGCATAATTTTCAAAGTTCAATTAATCAATTAACCACTATGGACATGGCGACTGATGATGAATTACAAGCAATGATGTTGTTGGAGTCGTTGCAGAATAATTGAGAGACTTTCGTAGTCACTGTAAGTAACTCTGCTCCAGATAATAAATTAACCATGGATAATGTTAAAAATAACATGTTGAATGAAGAGACTAGAAAAAAAATTTCAACCTCTGAAAATAGCCGTCTTTATGGCGAAGAATAGGGGAACGAGCAAGAGTAGAAGACTTAAAAGTAGACCTGTAAATGGACCGGATATTATCCAGACTCGCTTCGGATCCTTGTTTTTTAAACGGGTTTGGATCAAAAATTTTACTCGTTGATCCGTTAAGGATCCAGATCCGTTAACCCGTTTACCAAATGGATCGGATCCGTAAACCCGTTTACTAAACGGATCGGATTCGAATCCGTTAACCCGTTTACTAAACGGATCGAATCTTGATCTTGGTTGATCCGATTAGTTTAAAAATCATTAAATAATATTTTTATTAATATAATATTATTAATAAACTTTAAATAATATGATAATTATCTAGATAATCTAAACATTCATATCTAAATTGCCTCTAAAATGTGATTGATGAAGTTGAACGTTGTTAATGCATATCTATGCTAAAAACATTGGAGGTCAAATATTTTAATTATACTAGTGTACCGTTAAGGAGTATTTTAGACATATAATTCAACTTTTGATGTAAATCTTTATTTAAAATTTATATTATTAAAATTTGAAATATTTATTATTATACACAGATCGAATTAAACGGGTCGGGTATTCGTTAACCTGCCGGATCCCGATTTGGATCGAGCTATTAAAGATCCGACAGGTAACGGATAAGATCTGGATCTAAAGTTTTCATTACGGGTCTGGATCTAGGTCGATACGGTCCAGCTCCGATTCATTTACAAGTCTACCAAAAAGTCATGAAAGGAGTGCAAGCCGTTTGAGGACAAGATTTAATGGAAAGTGTCATCATTGTGGCATATTTGGCCACATGAATAAAAACTGTAACAAATTAAAGAATGAAAAGGAGGATGACTACACATACCAAAGGAGAGAAGACAAAAGTGCCACTGCCGTTGCCATATCACATGAGGAATGTGAGGTTGTTTGTCTTAAAGATGAATGCTTACATGTCGATGATTCTTCTAGTTCTGATATTGCATGGATCATTGATTCCGGTGCATTTTTCCATGATACTCCACACATGGAGTTTTTCACTAGCTACAAACAAAGGTGGTGACTTTGGGATTGTGAAGATGAGCAACGAGGGTTATGCTAAAATTGCAGGAAATAAAGATATTTGTTTTGAAACCAATTTGGGCTGCAAGTTTTGTTGAAAGAAGTTAGATATGTTCCTGGTCTACGTCTCAATTTAATGTCAACTAGTGTGCTTGATCGGGAAAGATATCATTATCATGGAGGTGATCAAAAGTGAAGGCTTACCAAGGGATCACTAGTGGTGACTAAAGGAGCGAGACCCTCCAACGTTAAATGACACAAAAGAAAATACTTCATTTGTACATCAAAGCATGTAGATTGATACAATCAACTTGTGGACACCTTTTATGCTTTAGGGTGATTGGTTGAAGGGTAAACACACCAGTCATGCGTTACACCATTATCTTCTTATGCTGCTTATACTTCTATGGGCTCACTACCCATTCTTTAAAGAAGTTTTATCAGGAGAAGTTGAAGCGTTCTGTATCCTATGTTCACAATCATATGGTATGCCGAGCCTACAACTATAGTTTGTTGCTCGAAGTTTTGTGATGCATACTAATCTTTGAACATGAGGTTATGCAATTTTGCATGCAGTTTTACTATTCGTCTACGACCCACCATCGTTGAATACTTTTGCACTACAGCTCGTGACTATATACGAGGATTGAAATGGAATTGCAATCCTTGAGCTCGGCCTGATTGAAATGGATCTTTAATCCTGAGCTCGGCTAGATATTATATCTAGACGCCAAATCGCACTGCCACTACGCTCAATGATGGGTCTTTTGAGATGAATAAGTATTTTGGCTAGATATGAACATCCACCTTCAATCCGCTTATGTAGAAGCCTTGACAGACGATCTCTTTAATCGCTAAATTACGGATTGTTACTTTGGTGAGACAATATTCCTGCCGTTAGGGGGAGATAAGAACATAAGTGTTCAAGTGGAACGACGTGAATGTCGTGGTTTGTCCCCACTAGGTCTCATCTTGATCCCCAAATATCTATGTGACGAGATCACATGCTGTAAATATGTCTGTAAAGATTGATGTCATGTCAAGAGGACATAGCGCGACCAAAAGAAGTTGGTCTTGGCGCCATCATCATGAGTGGTGATATGGTGATTCTATGTAGTGGCAAAACTGGTGTCACAAAGCTGTGTGGCTCCTTAAAGGATAGGGAGGCCCTTATGTTCGATATGTATTCGAACTAAGAAAAACGAGCTTTGGCACAACCTGATCCATTGATCAGTGATACTCAAATCCGTCTCATGAAGTCCGAATTGTGATTATCATTGGGGACGCCTCAATGTCAAATGCAAGGACATGAATAGAGATATCTACAAATACAGTAGTGTACATGAGGACGTGGAATAATAAGTTTACTATCGAACTACACTTTGTTGATAAATCGATGTAGTAAATTGGCCTATAGAAAGATACAATCCAGTATTAACAAAGAGATAGGTCCTTGGACATGTGATGCCGACACCGCAAGCTAAACCCTATAAACTATGTCTTTGTTAGATAACGTAGTGAAACAAAGAGTTTAGACTCATTTTATGGTGCAAGGTTTCTCACTAACATGCACTGGAATTGACTACGATGAGATATGCTCTTGTAATGGATGTCATTGAACTCCACTAATTTTTCAGTTTGGTAGTTTCAGAATAACTGAACATGTAGCTTATGAACGTAGTTGAGTTACATCTCTATGGGATTAGAGATATACATGAAGATCTTGGACGGACTTCATTCACCCAAATCAAGTTGCTCTAGACCACAAGAGCGTGTGTGTACAGGCATTGTCGAAAACGCACACTAAGTAACTATTTGATTGGAATGGATAGGATGAATTGTGCCCTTGCGTGTTTTTCTGGATTTACATAGACTCTTGATAGATCAAGAGATCCCAATGTGTATCAAACATCCGAAGTTAGAATAAAAAAAATCTTAGGAAAGACACGGTCTCGTAATTGTGTTGATGGTGATTATCCCATCTATTGGCTTAGGCACTCTAAAGGTGAGGCCTACATATGCTCTCATGATTAGTCAAAGTCTAAATAGAGATTCATTATTCTGTCTAAAGAACGATTGTGATGTGTTTAGAGACAAAACTCTCATCCAAGTACGCTAAGATGCATTAATGTACTTAATATGATACCAAAGACTTGACCTCTCATTCGTTATGAAAAGTTATAAAACTAAGTTTAGCTCTGTGCTAATACAACGCCATTGAAATGACATACGGACATCCTTTCGGTATAAAAGATTAGGGCAATTTCATCCTCACATAAGAAACACACATAAAAAGCGAAATCATAATCTACCAAGTTTCGTTGGTCAACTTCCACGATACCTAAAGGAATTTTCACTCCTCCAAAAACTGTGAAATTGGTATCATTGGAAAGGTCTATGTGTCTACTTTCTAGGGACACCAACCATTTCATCACAGCTATCATATTAAGTGAGTTATGACAATTCTCGTATAGTATGACAGATCTGTCTGAAAGTCTGATTTTCAAATAACAGCCAATGTCAACAGAGCTTTGTGAATATCTCTAAATGAACCAGAATGTGTATAATATATAGTTGGAAAACTACATGATTCTAATTTCTAAAACCGTTTACGGTTCATTCATATGTATTTTCTAAATAAAGTTACGGCTGTTCTAATACCCAAAGGTCATGCGTTAACTTATGATTTGAGTTCCCAAGAAGGCTTCTCCTTAAGATCTAAGTGTAAGAGATCATCCATGAGGACAATCTGGTATGATCTAGTTAATCATTGACCGATGCCACATTTGAAGACATGTTAAAACACATTGATATGCTGAATAATTCGAACTCCTATGAATGATCTAAGGATTAAGGGGAGATGCAGACTTCATGGGGAATCTAGCACATACATATCGCAATCAAATGTGAAGGGTACGGTTGTGCTCGTTTTCCCTTAGACCAAAATTTTTGTCCCACCGGGTTTTTGTTAGCAAGGTTTTTAACGAGACAATATCGCATGCACCACTTGTCTCTTGTAGATATTATTTATCAACATGAAGTTGTTCATGAATGACGTGTTCTGAATGAAGTATTTGATGCATTGCACTCTTTTTCTCCTACGATAAAGACTCAGTTTCTTCTACACGGATTTTGTTACTTGACGAGGTTTTTGACTAGGCACTAACGAAGCATCACAGACATGAAGGCGCGCGACACAATGGGGAGTGTTCTAGAATATTCTGTCATATATGTCTTGGTCTTATGTAACTTAGATTACTAACTAGATAGAATATGATTATGTTTCCTTATATATACCAGAATGATATTCTGTATTTCTCTATATGAAGAGGCTCCTATCAATGAAAATGATGATTCTCTTTGCTATCTCTTCTCTCTCAACCCTATTTACTTCTTCAATAAATATATATATATATATATATATATATATATTCTCTTTATATATATATATATATATATATATATTTATATATATTCTCTTTGCTACCTTCTAACTATTTATACAAGCGCGCATGCATTTTGGTTCTCTATAATTTAGTATCGAGATCAAAATGTGACACTTGAAGGAACCCCTGATTGTGATGGACGCACACTATAATGCACTTTGAAATTTTCTTTTGGAAAGTTAACTAACACTCGTATTTTACAAGTAGAAGTTAGAGCTTAAATCAAGTAGGTTTACATCAGTGCTCCATTTGGTTAGCTTATAATCATCATTTATAATAGCTACTAGCTTGGATGGGATATAGCTAGACCTGAAAATTTATGTCCATCTAGAGGATATAAGATCATTTCAGATGATACAATTAGAATCGAGAATGAAAAGTTAAGTAAAACCTAAGACAAAGACTGCTGGTGACAAAGCTAACAGAGAATGATTAATTACAGAAATGCAATCAGACGAGAAACAGTAAAATATGATAGATCCGATCGAGAATTACTCAAAGCAGATTGGTGACTCCGAAAATCATCATTTCCGATCCTAGTTCAATTCAGACTCCGACTCCGATACAAGATGCTATGGAATCACTACATCACGTACTGAAATGTTATACACCTAGGCCTTTACATTGTGAAATAAAATGGCAATTGGAAAAAAACTTGCATATATAGTTAATAATTACATTGGTTTTGTCGGTACAAAAGGCTAGCTAGGTATCTCTCTATCTCTTGTGGGTGGTGAAGCTTGAACACGCATCCTACATCTATCACCTGAGTGAAAAGTTCTACTACTTGTGTCGAACATATATTAAGCTATAAACCGTTAAATCTTAAATTTTTAAACAATCAAATGATTTACGGCTTGATATATATCATAGTCGTATGTATAACGGCTAATCTCTGCTTGAGTTTCAGATATTAATATCTTTGCTACCCCAGGCCAGTTGCATCTGAGTACAACAAAGAGAATCGGCATCACGTACATAATTATCGGAGTCAATATCAGAACGGTGGAGCTTCCTAGCTTTCGGCGGAGACAACCACACGATTCTACCGATAACAATTCCCCACCAACTTCCATTATTGTCCCGATTCCTAGGAAAAAGAGTGGATAGCTTTTGAAGATAAATTTCAAAACATCAACTGTACGTATATATTCCAATTCATACTTCAAATATTAAAAAAAATTACATGCAGAGAACATGTTCTCTCCAAAATCATCTATCTTATTCCCTTCATCTTCTTTTTTTGGGTAAACAACTAATCAAACAACCAGAAATGAAATGCTCTGCTCCTAAACAAGAGCATACACAATCCCATACCTAAATGTACACATACAGCCCGGCCTCCATCAATTTGAGCAGATAGAACAATCACCGAACTGGCCAGCTTCTGTCGATTACAGCATAAACTTGAGCCATGAAAACCTAGTTTTGGAAGCTTTCTCCGCCTGTTTCGAACATGAACCAGCAGCCGTCGTGATCCCACCACCGCAACTTCCACCGTCAATTGCCGACTTCTTAGGGCACATGAAAAAGTTCCGAGACCCCAACGTCATCAGCTTCTCCTCCCTCTCCAAACCTGGCCCACAAATAAACACTGCAATCAACTTCCGTACACGTTTTCGGCCAATCAAATATCATTAACTACAAGAAACCGAAAACAACACTGGAGCGCGAGGCTTACTTTCTAAACTGAACTGCGAATAATGAAGGTCGAACCGTGACGGATCGGCTGACGCAAATATCGGCCGGCGACCTTCTTTCTCGTACTGTCGTACGGCCGCCGCCACCAGATCACCGACCGTTGATTCCGGCGACATCACAACCTGAACGGCTCCAACGCTCCCTTGAATCGTGACGTTGAGCAGCAGCTTCGTCAGCTTCGGCCGAACCTCCGGCGACGCTGTCGGAGGCGTCGTGGCTCCGACTGCGGTCCTGTACATGACCATGTCGGGGACCGTCTTCGGCCGCCGGAGCTGCGGCGTCGTCGCCGGCAACATCTGGCCGTGAAACGACGACGATCTCCCAGAGACAAATCTGCCCTTCCGGTTCTTGCTCTCCTCTTGCACCCTCCGCTGGCTCTTCGGACTCGGCATTTTTTGTAAATATGATATGTACTCAAGGACAAAGACGGAAACGAAGTATATTATACCGATTACATCAGCCGCCGGTAACGGAAGAAACGGTTGCGAGGGAAGCCGAGAGATGGGGGAGAGCAACGGCTCTCAGGTTGCCGATAAGCAGCAGCTATCATACCCAGAATGGTATATCCGTAATAACCAGAACGCCAAGGGTAAAAGGGACATTCTCATGGAAAGGGCGAGGACTTGTTGAGTGGGGGAGATGGGCGAAGAAACAACCTAAGCCCTTGTAAGGATTTTATACCAGAAAGAAGATAAGAAGGGGCGGGGACTTTTCTCAGAACATGGTGACCGGCTATTGGGTACTGCCGGTTTTGTGAGAGGAGAGGAAAGTCGGTCTTGTGCAAGGGTTACTGACATTGCATGGTTCGGTTACCGGTTTTGACGGTAGGGTTACTGGACACGTGGAGGGATGATTGTGGTGTGGGGGGCCGGTTTCGATGAAACGGAGAGAAGAGAATCATTGTTCTCTTGCGGCGGCGGTTGAGAATACCGTCACTGGACGTTTAGCACGTGGCAAAACTAGTGGATTGTTGAAGCTAGGGTTAAATTTTTCCTGGGTTTTTATCTGAGTCTGGGTTTTGTGAAAGAGAAACGCAAATTAGATAAAATTGGAAAACGATGGTTAATTATAGAGGCGCGCAGTGACTTTTTTAGGAAGGACGTTCGATCGATTAGGTGTTTTGCAGAGAGGAAGATACTGTAATTAACTCGGTGCCGGGCGGTGGCCAATAGTTTCTGAGTTTGGATTCATAGATGTTGAAGCAAAATGACGGTGAAAATTTAAGAAAAGGTGTGTGTATATGACAAACATTGCCACCATCGTTGTCTTTGTCAATGGCCTCTCATGTTCCTATATGATTTTTTTCTTTCGATTTTAGTCCATTAGATTTACTTATTTGGTTTTTGTAGCAAGAAATTAAGTAGTGGCCATCTAGCTAGCTAGCTACTTGGTACATGCTTGTATGAGTGATGCAGTAGTGGTATCACATTGGAGTTGAAATTATTTGGAAGAGGGGACCTGGTGAACCTTAATTATTTTCTGAAAACAACTTTTGAACCGACCATTTGGTTATAGACATTGCAAAATAATTGAAAGAAAAATACATGAGTGATACGATTTATCATATTGTAGTTGCGTAAGGGTGGGATTCGATCGATGAACTCTTATTTTCCGGAAATGAAAAATTATTGTAAAGAAACATGCAAATTAACAATATACAGTAATTAAACAAAATATAGAATTTCGGATCTTTCCCTGACCGAGATATTAATTAATTATCAGGTGGGTGTTCGGATCGGACGACCATCGTGATATTAATTAACCACTTATCGTGTTTATGATCTTATCTCTTCAAATAACCTTTTTAGAACATAATTAGTTGATTATTCATAATCTAATAACATATATTGTATCCATCTAACTTTTTATGTTCATGTCAATTAATCATGCAACTTGTGTACAGGATGATGCTAAATAAGATCCGACCAATACAATCAGTTATATCTTTCACCAGGACCGGGTCCAAATCCATCTCTCGAGCTAATAATTAAAACCAACTGTTCTTATGTAAAATCATTTCTTAGCTAAGATCTGACCAATACATTCAGTCATATCTTTCTCCAGTACCGGGTCCAAAATCTTCTCTCGAGCTAATAATCCATCTCTAGATCAATTTGTCATTCTGATAGGTAAATTCACTGATCTGAGAGAAATTTAACAAAGACGCTACTTCGTACTTATCTTTCTCTATTGCTTTCGCACGCATGGTTCCATCAGGCATTAGATGTTGAGGGCTAGGCCAACTAGGTTATGTCGCTTAAGTGCTCAAGCGACGAAAAACTGTACCGTCGCTTAAGACTCAGAGTTCGTCGTCTTAAAACATCCTATGCGACGAAAAAAATTATGTCACCTTCGGTCGCCCAAGACCCGTTCTCCCGATGACAACAAAACCGACGACTTTGAAAATTAAGACGAAGGAAGCGTCAGATTATATGACAAACAATATATGTCGCTTTAGTCCTTGCGACGAAAATATTTACGTAAGCGACGATTATTTCTGTCGCTTAAGCCCAGCACCCAAAGTTTCAAAATTTTCACTCAACAATTTTGAAATTTTCAATACAATTGCAACACAATCAACTTCTCTTATATCCTTCCTCAAACCCCCATCCTTCCACATTCTTAGCCGCCCATTGCGTCTGCGTCGAAGCTAATGGTGCAATATGCGAGTTCCTGGCGATTTTTGGCCCAATCAGTGGTGGAGCAGCACCAGCAATTGTCGAACACCACCACCCTCTCCTCCTTCCTCGACTCTCACCATCATCCTCCTGCTCTTCCTTAGCTCTCACCTCCTCTCCGTACCGCAAACGGCGTCGTATCTCTGTCGTATTTGGCATCAAAACTTTCTGGCGAGATTTCTTCTGTGTATGACCACCGTTTCCTCTGTGTGTGGTAAGATTCTTAATCTCCTGGACAAGTTCTGCAGGCCTGTATGATTAGTTTCTCTGATCGGTGATGTTTTAAAAATTCTAGGTTAGACAATGAGTTTCTTGATTTCAGGCTATCGACTCCGGTAACGACCTATAACAGTGTCTAGGCTTCGCGTTGTTGGTTTAGGTGTGGGATGAGACTATTGGTTGAGTTATTAAAAGAACAATGGGTTAAGGTGGTGTTGGTGATGAAGAAAAAAGAGTGGCCGGAGACGGCCAGGTTTTTTTGTGTGAAAAGCTAAACACGTAAGCGATAAAACCCTTTTGTCGCTTAAGTCTATTCATTATGTCGCTTTAGTGCTTGTGCGGCGAATATATTCTGTCGCATAACAACATAACTTAAGCGACAAATTTTAGCTTTTCTGTAGCTTAGGCCTTAAACGACCAACCTTAAGCGATAGGCCTTTGGCGACAGACCTTCCGTCGATTAAACACTTAAGCGACAAAAAATCGGTATTAAACGACGGTTTACTTTCGCACACTATGCCAAAAAGTGCAATCTACAACGTTTTCTTTTGTGTTGTCTGATAACAGTCAAAACTGTTGTAAATTCATGTGTAGTCTGATGCACCTATCACACAACAAGAAAATGAAGCTTGTTTGATCATCAACTCTAACATTAGTTTCCAGAACTATTGTGTGACTCTCGGTATGATGCACGTGCGTGACGGATGTCGGCATGATGCGCGCGCATATATCCGTCCGCACATCATGCTGACATCCGCACGCGCATCATGTCAACATCCACGCGTGTATGCCGTGTTTCAGACAATAGTTATTCAAACAAAAACACTTGTGTGAAGTTAAACTCAGACAAAAGTTTTTGAAATTATATTTGTTGTGTGAATGTCTGCGTCAATATATGTGCCAAGTCTCACACAATAGTTATTTATCTGAAAAACCCTCGTTGAACTTGACATCACACAACAGCTTTTGTTAGAAAAATTATTGTCAGAGTTGATAATAGTTGATTGGGTATATCTAGTATGCATTGTGTGAATTGGATATCACACAACGTTGTGATGCAAGAGGGTTTTGTTGTCGGATCACATGGTTAGACAACGTTGGATTGTCATAAACTTGTTGTATAATGATGCATTTCATACAACGTTTGACTTACACCATTATGATGTATGATGTGCTATGTTCTTGCCCTCTAACAATAAATTTAGAAAATAAACAGTGTAAATGCATAAATATTGTGTCAAACTATACATACCATAACATCAAACTATCCACAACTATTAGCTTGCTACCATTAACATTAAAAGACAAAAGCCTATCATCCTAACATTAACATCAAACTATCATTAACTTGTTAACATTAGCTTGTACCATCAAAATATACAAGTACCTAAAGAAAAGCATGCCTAAACATCATCAAAAGCTAGATGATACTATCAAAGTTTCAAAAGCATATATGCATGATAATTGTATCAGATGCAAAGCAAAAAAGTGATAATTTTTTATGAACAAAAGGATGCAACCTCAATCATGGCTCTTTCACAAACTGCTTGACAGCAAACTCTGCCCATTCATCTTTCACTTCATCAAAATCTACCCGAGTATATTCGTCATTACCTCTCTTGTACCACTGAAATTAACAAAAATTGATATATATATGTGTGTGTGTGTGTGTGTATATATATATATATATATATATATATATATATATCCAAATCCAGCACTTAGAGACATAAGCTACCTTTTTACATTTCTATTTGTGCTCAAAATATACAGTTAAAACAATCACAAGTCACTAGCTCTAAAAATACAAATGCACAACACATACTTTCCTACAAAATGCAAGAACAAGGGTAGAAGCTCATGAGAAGCATATGAAGAATACTAAGTCTGTAAAGATAGAACAACCATATTTCTATTTTTTTTCTTTTTAAGAATTAGTAACACCATTAACAAAGATAGTGAACTGATGTATTCCATTAAAGGAATGAGCTAATTAAAAAGAACACATGAGCCAATTACCAATGAAAAATCAAGCACTTAGATACATAAACTGCATTACTTGTACTAAATAACTAAAAAGTGTACACATATAAGATGTTATGGTTTCATATCTTGGTAACAAACCGCGACGTGTCTTTATCTTCAATAATTTTTCTCATGTATCGCATCACATAGAACCCACATTCCTTGTTGCCGAGTTGGAAGGGCAGACCGCAAAATTAAACAATTACTAAACAACAAACAAAATACTAAAACATCTTTATTGAAAATGCAAATGTCACTCACAACCAAAATTTTCATGACCATTGAACTTCGCCCTTTCATCTTCCTTGCATTATTAGCCTTAACCATTGCACTACAGAAGAAAATAAAGATGTGAGTGAGACGATATCATCTAAGTTTGTACTGTCAAAAGTAGAACTTACGATTTCACAATAGACGGCCACTCTCCACATGGAATGCGCCTTCTCACGGGATCCATAAAGTAGGCAGTGTCGTTGTCCAGATCAATGATAGTTAAAGTCCAATGATCCCTTCCACATACAAAAGATCATATGGAATATTTAACAAGCAATACACGAATAGCATAAATTATTCCACAAATTCAGCCCATAATCACCAAAACAGAAAACCAGCATGGACTTAGCCCGAGTTATATGGCAGCATGAAAACTTAGCCCGGTTTGGCATCTGTAAGCCCGTTAGCTATATGTCCAGTCCTCTTAATTCCAGTCCCACATCCTACTTCACCTATTTAGGAAGAGTAAACAAATGATACCATGTCAGCATTTTATAACTTTTTAACTTGTTGTATAAGCACCTAACCATTTTTAACCAACACATAATTTTCAACAAACACTATTAACATAAAGTAGGCAATGTCGTTGTCTGGATCAATGATAGTTAAAGTCCAATGATCCCTTCCACATACAAAAGATCAGATGCAATATTTAACAAACAATACACGAGTTGCATCAATTATTCCACAATTCAGCCCATAATCACCAAAACAGAAAACCATCATGGACTTACCCCGAGTTATATGGAAGCATGAAAACTTGGCCCGGTTTGGCATCTGCAAGCCTGTTAGTTATATGTTCAGTCCTCTCAATTCCAGTCTCACATCCTTCTACACCTATTTGGGAAGAATGAACAAATGATACCAAGTGCAGCTTGTTGTATAAGCACCTAACCATTTTTAACAAACACATAATTTTCAACAAACACTATCAACATAATTAAGATAAAATAACAAGTAATATCAAAATTGCTTCCTTAATTTTTTATACCTCTGGTAGGAAGCAATGCAGTTTCTAGTGATTTTGCCCATCAATGCAACTCTAACAATATCTGTTGCAGTAATATAGCCTATGCAAGCATATCCAAATACTTTATGTTCAACGTCTGATCTGAGATCTCTGTTAGCACGAAGCAATGCGGTACATAACATAGCATATGGTTCGGATAACATAGGTGCAAGTTCTGACAAGTCGAAATCTGCCTCTTTCTTGATGTCTAGTTCAGCATGTTTCCCCTTCTTCTTTGACACCTTAGGAGTCTCCACAGGTTTCTAGAACAAGAAGATGCATATGAATTTAAGTTAAGATCAATTAATATAATCAAGGAAGTACGAATATAAAATCAAATATTTCAGAGCTTCAAAGTATAAGTACTTGTACTAAATATTTACCTCAGTTGAGAATATTATCAAGTCCTTAGGCCAGGCAACCCAACTCCTCATTGCTTGCTTAATAGTGACAATGCAACCTTCAACAGGAAAGGGAACCTTCGAATTTTCAGCAATCGCATTGTAAACTGAAACACACCTATTACCTGCCCCTAATAGCCTTCCATGAATGACTGTGTCATGATCTTCACCAGCTTCCATTACTGTGGCAAAAGCAACAATGTTATCTACTGAACCCACTGCCAACTTGCACTATATCTTAGAATCTCCAACCTTATATGTCTGCTACTTTTTCTGAGGGAAATTAACAGACTCCTCAACCTTGTTTTCCTCATGGGTTACCGATTCAGATGACTTATTTTCCTCATGTGCAACAATTGATTTCGAAGCCTTGTTCTTGCGTGCTTGAACGGTTGCACAGTTCCTCGCAACCAAGTTCACATCATTTTGAACTTTCTTCTTAGGAAGAGGATTGGGGTCGTCCTTCTTCGCTATGGGCAGAGGGACTTTTACTTCTTCTTTGAATAATACTTTTTACATTGTATTTTCTGGTGCCATTTTTTGTACTGATGAAGGCCCATCCATTGCATGGGTACTTCCTTGACCGGAAAGCGGTGTATGAAGCTTCCCGCCATCCAATCCAATTGTTGCTACGTATTCTGCGAAATTAGCCGCCCAACGCATTTCCTCTTCTGCAATAACAGCTACTTTTACTTCCTCCATTAGCTGCTTCTTTGCTTCCACCATTAGCTGCTCATTTGCCTCGGCCATTAGCTGCTCCTTTGCTTCCGCCAGTGTTACGGGTTTTTCTTTTTCCACTATCTTCTAACTCTCCTCCTGCACTATCCTTCTCATCCTTCCTCAAAGGTTTGCTTCCTTTGATTTGGTAGTCCAAGAAATGAAAACAAGCTCATTGGATCAATAGCTTACTATTTTTTCAATAGCTTTTTTTGTCTCTTCATCTTTTATCTCTCATCCTTTGGAACATGCCCTCGGACCCAAGTTATATCTCTATCAATATCTAAATCACCTGGAATGAAGTCTTCACCTAGTTCCTTAATTTGTTAGAATGGATTTCTCAATCAGATTAAGAATATCACTATAATAATATATTGTGTGACGAAACTCAGTTAGATGTCAACCTTGACTCCAATTATAATTAAGGGAAATGTGCCTCACTTTTTTTTTTTTTTTTTTTTCTGAAATCACACAACAATTATGATTTCTAACATTGTACAAGTTTCTTAAAAATAAATTTGGAATGATTTCAAATTTTTCATACAATAACTGACATTGTATGTAACATATTTGAAATTCCTATAACGGTTTATTCTCTCATCGTTATGTGAAGAGTGTTGCTTGTTGCACTTATTGGCATAGTGGCCGCTTAAGAGTGTTTTTCTAATAGTGATTTAGCAGCTTGGACACAATGATTATACAAATTTTCGTAGACATATTGATGATTAATTAGATTATTTATTTATATATAGTGATATAGATCGATGGGAAAGAGATTAGATGAACCGAAATCACAATATTATTAGCTTGGAAAAGAATTTTAGGCATAACAACTTATTTAAGTTAGGGCATGTGTGTATTATTGAAACTGTAATTGACGTTTTTTGGCAATATAAAAAC
The DNA here is from genome assembly GCA_951800085.1 of Comarum palustre. Taxonomy (NCBI): domain Eukaryota; kingdom Viridiplantae; phylum Streptophyta; class Magnoliopsida; order Rosales; family Rosaceae; genus Comarum; species Comarum palustre. Next base: position 7,013,445 of record OX637587.1, read on the forward strand.
TTATTTAATAAAAGGGAGGTCAAATAACCAGAAAGGGGAAGACATAACACCAAAGCCCCTTATAAAAAATAAAAATGCAAATGACATTACAAAAACCATAAATATGGTAGAAGAATAACCTAAGTCCAAAAACTAAAGGTTGAGAAGCATTGTAGGCGTCTGATTACGCGTAGGGTACCTTAAACTCGATTGACATTGTTTTGACTTTGGTTTTTGTTTTGAGGGACGTTAAGTTTTGCATTTGAGATTTACTTTTTCCTCTCAATAATTTTCTCCTTGCTGATGAACAAAAAGTTTTGGTTAATATATGCAGGAAAGTTTAAGTACGTGATTATATCACTAACAAAGCTAGGAATGAGATAATTAGCTAAAGCGTGTTTTCTCTTTTTGGTGACCTCACGTATTCTTAATCAAACATCTTTGCAAACTGGCACGTCCCGAACTTAATAGTTACGTATTTACCGGGTCACAAATGTTTACGTAAGGGACTCTAAAGGTTGACTTTTCGTTAAGTTGATAATTTGGAAAAACGTCATTCATGAAAGTCGTAGATGACATTAATAAGAGTTTGTGGACATGTGACACGCTCAAATCGAAGTTCGTATGTGCAAGTTATGATTTAAAATATAAAGTTACTGATTATGGTAAATGGCTATAAATAGGGTTTTACCAAAGTGAAAAATCAGATTTTTTTCACCCGACCTCTCTCTCTGCTCTCCTCTCCCCGATTTTCTCTCTCCTCTGTCTGTCGGAGTTTGCGTGCGCCGGTACTTTGCCGTCAGGCCTCTAGAGGCCGCCGCTCCGGTCGTGAAAGAACCGCCATCACCTCTACTCCATTTTTGGGCGGCGGTTCGGCCGAGATGCACCGCCATCGGAGAGAAATCACGGCAAGAATGCCAGTTGTATAGTACATGGTTTTGGCCAGATTTCTCCCACTTCACGCCACCAATCGGTGAGTTCTCTATGTGGATTTGTTGGGTTCGAGTAGTATTACATTCCTCTAGACGCTTGTAGATCGAATTATAGTGTGTAGGGAGAAATTGCAAATATAAATTTTAGGGTTTTTAGCCCATCGGTTGCCACTGTTCATCACAAAATTAGACTTTTTAGAGACCAAATTGTCCTTAGTGTTGAACATGAAAGCTGTTAGGCTTGTTGAGATATACAAATCTGGAAATTCGGTAGCAATCAGAGCTGCCGACGGCGCTGCCCCTTTTTGGGCAGTTTTTCTTGCATATTGAATTACTAAAAATGAGATAAGCCTAATGGTGGAAATTTCATAATTGTTGGTTAAGTTTCGGATTTTCTGAATATTAGAGTTATCGTTGGATATAAAATTGGTAATCCGGTATTGTATTAATACAGGTAGACTTGAGGAAATTTTCTACAGTACTTTTACCCTAACAGAGGGGATTGAATCCGGTTTTCCACTAATTGTAGGTGTGGAATGAGTGGGCGATTTTCGTGATTAGTAATTCGACGATTATATGCTTAATAACGGACGATTGAGCTAATGGTCGATATTTTTTTTAATTTTTGATTTAATGATAGTAATTGTGGTAATTGAATATATAGCCAAAACTATTTTATGCATGTGATTACGCATGTTTACGTATTAAATAGATGACGGGGTATATTTGGTGTTTGTCAGCTAAACCATGGTCTTTAGGGGAACTAAGAAAGTGTGGTTAGTATAGTTGAACTACAACTGGCTTGATCCCTCTCAGAGAGTACGTAGGTAGCCCAATCGTTTATACGAGTGCAGTCATAAATTTTATAAATAACATTAAGTTTTAGAGTGTGCCGGTTAAAATTAGTTAAGGGTTATCCATTTTAATGAATGCCTGCAAGATTTACCTCGGAATAAAAGGGGGTTAATTTGGGGTGGATCTTGTCACAAACGCTCTTGACTTTCTTTTTAACCAACAAAAATTGAAAGTGACCTTATTACTCGTTTCCCTTTCGAATCCTAAACATATATATAGTAAAACGCCTAGCTAGCTTTGTGTTTCGTGAAATTTCCATATGTAACAAGAGGAGTGTGGATGAGACACACTCACCCTTAAAACCACAAAAAAAATTATTTTTGAATCCTCCCACTATAAATTATATTTTTTATTGTTTGAGGGTGAGTGAGCCTCATCCACACTCATGATGAGTGTGAGGCTAGCACTTCCCATGTAACAATATCATTTTATCCTCATTCCCTAGATTTCTTTCTTTCTTTCTCGATCCCCTCATATATGATAAACAAAAAAAAATACAACTTGGGGAACAATCAATCAATTCAATCAATTTCAAGGAACTTCAAATCTAGATTTCCATCTCTTTGAATAGTATTTTTTTTCTAAAATTTAGACATTATAACATCTAGAACTTAACAATCTCAAAACCTGTAAACTCACAAACCCAGAGTAATAAATTGAATACAAACTCAACAAGTGAGTCGCATAATTACATCTGGTTACACAGTACTCAGAATTTGAGAAAACATCAACTCTCTCAATCAAATAAAGAGAATATAATACAAGCATCACAGCTAATTACCCAAAACTATCCTGAACTGATCTGCAAGTCATGCATGCAGATCAACACCTACAGGTCCAACCTCTACACCAAGAAATGGTGCACCGGGTTGTAAACAACAAACCCGGTAGCTTTAAAAGCTCGTGTGAGTAAAACAATGCAATGACTCAATCATTTACCAACAATAATATTTCAATGTAGAAATACGAAATTCGAGTCACTCAAATACTCTGCAAATCACCAACACTCAATCACACATCACAATCATATTTTCACTCTACCGAAAAATAAAACATGTATCCTAGAACCCTACACAAAGGGTCTTAAGGCATACAACGATAATAAAGTCAAACTCCACTCAACTGGAAATAAACATGCATCCGAGAGCCTTACACGAAGGGTCTCGTGACATGCACCGACAAATAGACTAGAGCTCTAACTGATCGTAACCAATCACCCGACCCAAGACATTGGTTCCCGTATACTGTCAAATCATCAGTGTTGTTACCGACCTGAAGGTCCAAAAAAAACGTTACCCATTGTGACCAACCCGAAGGTCTAAAATAAAATAAACGTCACCAACTGTGACTGACCCGAAGGTCCACAATAAAATGTCACCAACTGTGACTGACCTGAAGGTCTACAAGCCCACACAACGACACTACACAACAATTATCTCAACAAACGTATATAAATACATATACGTCTCTAGTTATTCTCACGAATAACTATTCAGGAACCCACTAATATGATAACACATGCTAGAAAACCTTTATTTTAACTTACCGATGAGCCGTTGTCGATCAAGCTCATTTATTTTAAAACGAGAGGATTATACTTTCTTTTAAGAATTAAGTCAAGCATTTATGTGAACATAATTGAATTCGGTCTCAAGAGACTTAGCAACAATCATAACTAGACAATTTTCAATTTTCACCCAACACCACACACAAAATAAGCACAACACACATAATGGTCCTTTGACGACTATCAACATTATCACCAAACATAGTTCATTCCACAAACTTTTAGAATCGATCTTATAAAAGAAAACTCATTTTACTTACCCTATGGACTGTAGTTGATCAAGTCCATATATTTGAAACTCAAGAACTTCATTTTCAAAACAACGACTTCATTAAATAAATTAATGAACTATACGGTAATTATTGGTTCACAATAGAACCTCAGTGAGATTTACACACCTTCTGAATTCTCACTGCGTCTTCACGAAACTAGGACCAGCCCACACTCGTTTCACAACACAAACACCTAAACAAAAAATAATTGTTATTATTAGTGTTTGACTCGAAAGTCCGATTCAAACCCTCAAACTTCTTAACCCGAAGGTTCGTTCAGTCCGGAGAACAACCTTCCCCAGTGACCACCCATGGTCGTCAGATCCTCAACCAACAAAGTGTACTTCTCAAGGTCCGGAACTTAACTAGGATGCATGAAAAAGAATTAGATAAGGTAATCGTACTCAACTTAAACAATTTGATACATTTCCTTTTTGATTGACAACAAATTGATAGTGATCACAACAACGATTACAACCTCGACAACTACTACGCCAACACAATCAACAACTTCTACGAAATCAAAGTCGACAATTATACGACAACAACAACGTTACAACAACACAACTACAACAACAACCACCACAGCCACCAACCTACAACTACCGCCACCGCCCGAGCAACCACCACAGCCGACAAAGCCGGCGGCAGTGCTGTCCTCAGAGTCCAAAATCCACCTAAAACTACTCTCTAGCTGCCACAACCTAAACCAAGGAAAAAAAATGAGCCTTCAATACCTCTACTGCAACCTAAAAACCGGCCAGAAATCCGGCAACTGCTTCCTCACCAATCTGCAACAGTTGCAAAAATCCTAAAACTCAGCACCAAATCAATTTGAACCAGGAAGAACAACAATCAAGGCACAAACTACTTAGAATCGACCTAGGAAACTAACTCTTACCAGATTGAATCCCTAACTCGATATGAACACTGCCGAGTCAACTCAGCCAACTCGACCGCTTTTCTTCTCGATCTGAAATCATGCTTGCAGCTTGTGCCTACAGCTTCAAGGGAAGGAACCCAGCTCGAATCGCCTGGCTTAATGCTCCAACTTGGCCTTGAGTCAGAACTCCGGCGACGACTACTCGGTGCCTCTGTGCTTCACTCATAGTCCCTTCTCCATCTTGAGATCGCCCAACAAACTGCCATAGGTTTGAAGGCGCTTCCTTTGCGAGCACAACGAGACCGGAGGTGTCCATTTTGGTGGTCAGACGGCGGAGAATCGGCCGGCGACAGGGGAGGCAGCGCGCACGTCTCCGGAGAGAGAGGAGAAGATTTTTTTCTGATTTTTCAAGTGTTTCCGAAAATGGAAATCCCCCTCTTTCTATTTATATTTCCTATAAATCAGAAACCTAGTTTCGAATGATTATAAATTCTTCGTATGACATCTGATTCAAGTGTGTCGCATGTCCAAAAATTCATATTGTCGATCTCTATAATTTTCGTGAAGGAAGTTTTTGAAAATAATGTAACGATAAGAAAGTCAACTTTGAGCTCTTTAGTTGAAGACTTCAATAATTAAATTTTTTCGAAATAATCTTTCTTTACAATTGAATTATTACATTGAAAATTTCTATAAATATCAGGGTCACTACGGTGTGAGTGTGTGTGTTTTGAACTATTTTTACATAAAGTTCTTGAACATCAAATTCTATTACTAAAACGCATAGGAAAAATGGTTAAAAAAATTATAGTTTATGATTAAAAGTTTTACTAAATTGAGTGAGAAATAAAACTATTATATAATTAAAATAATAATTAAAGATGAACAAAAGCATTTCACTTTTTCATCCACAACTATTAAAAAAACAACCATATTTAAAAAGAAAGAAAGTTGGAACTTTCTTTGACTCTCAATTCATATATATATATATATATATATGAATAATGTATTGAATGGTAAACAAAGAATGGTTGTATATGACCTGTATATTATATATGTACTAGGAACTTGATTTTGTCCTTAAATATATACGCATGTAGTGTGACCATTAACTTGAATTATTCCATGAATCTTCTCATGCATGTATCCAATATATATGAGCTTCATGTATTAACATAATATATGGCTTGACTCCAATAATACATGAGATATCATCAAGCAAACGGAACTATCATGGCCTCATGGCTCGTTTCTATGAGAAACTATTAGATGTGACCCTTTTAATTTTTTAATTTGTTGCGTATGTTCTCTAATGGGAGACTTTTGTTTTTTTTCAGATGTTTAATTTCCATCGAATCATGTCATATGTAACTAACCTCATTTCTTAATAGAATAATAATAAACAAATAAAATATTTTGGCACTGAAAAATATTTTTCTCATTTTATCCATGAAAATTTGATGTTCATACTCTCCAATTGTATTTCTTTCATCTCATGATTGTCAGCTAATGTTGGCATCTAGGGTAGGTTGTATCCTCCACCATGATTGAGTATATCCACCTCCACCATGATTGAGTATATCCAAAGGAAGGAAGGAAGGAAGGAAGGAAGGCAGGGCAGGCAGATTAGAGGAGCTAGCATACCAGAAAAATTAGCTACAGGGAAAGGGCATCACTGGTGAAGGTGGGTCTGTTAAGGACAAACAGCACATTACATGATAGCTAATCCAAAACATGAAACACGCATCGTATTTTGTATGCTTTACTTAACCAAAATGATGGAGGCCATCTCCTGGGCGAACACGTTTGGAGTTTTGTCAATTATGGCTTACGATTCATGTCGAAGGAGACAAGCATTGTCAATATGTATGTATAGTGAGGGGAGTAGAAGTGTCGTCGGTCTATGGATGAGGTTTGGCCAAGCATGACCACCTCTCGCAATATTTCTTCATTATTCGAACATATTGATAATGACATTGGCCACCTCCACTCTATTATTGGTATATTGCTCCATCGTCTGTATACTAATATGAATCGCATATTATTTTGAAATGTCGCCCTTTCTGTTAAAGATCGAGAATGATCTGATGATCATGAAGCCGATTTGGAGTGAAAGTAGTAATTAATCAGTTAAAATATCAACAAGTACATCACTAGCTACGGTTGCTAATTCAACTTGAAAGAATGAATATATACAACACTACGGTTGCTAATTCAACTTCTTTAAAAAAATCAAAACACTTCCATATTTAAAATCCATTTCCTTCATACTCCATATTTTATTTTAATTTTTTTTATAAACGGTTTTCCAGTCCAGTTTGGTTTCCGGTTCATTTTTTTTAGTTTTCGATCCTGAATGGCCACCCTAAGCTAAACCAGGAAACTCATTGAATTGACTGCAAAAACAAGGAACTCTTTATGTTTGTATCCCGATACAGTAAAAAGATGGTATAAAATCGTAACAGAACCATATGTAATCGTTTCAAAACCGATCAACAAACAACAATTCAATGGCTCTTATGCACAAAATAGATGGCTTTTATGCATAATCAATGGCTTGATGCAGAATCAATAAACTTACCTTTGAAGTCGGCGGTGACGAATTCGAGAGTTGGAGAGATCGAATTGAGAAGGAGGCCGATTGAATCGAGAGTTTGGGGAGGGAGGCAGATCAAAGTGTTTGGTTTGAGATAGAATGAAGTCGCGAACGACAGACCTAGATAGGGAAACTCACCCCTCTAAAAAAACGACGTCGTTTGTCTTTTTAGTTTAAAGCGCATGTCTTTTGGGCCTTAGTGCGCGCCTTTTGCGTCATTCGCGCCTTGTAAAACGCTTTTAACTCATGTGCGCCTAAACCATTAAGGCTGACTCAGTTGCAGCAGCGCCTCGCACTTTTTGAGCCTCGATACACGTTTTTTAATACAGAGCTTAGAACACATAGGAAGTGAGATATTGTAGAAGTGATGAAAGCCTTCATAGTTTACCTATATATGAAGTTTTGTCGTTGAATAAATTGGGTTATCAATAAAGTGGGCGTACTGGGGGCTTGTAGCCCGTAATAGGCTAGTACGTGTTTTCTGTTTTGCATACCATTGCTTTCTATCGACCCTTATTGCTTTGTTTTTGTGCTGGTTGCTGGTTTATAGAATTGTACGATGTACATAAATAAAAAATGATATAATTATCGATCATGATATAATTACGTGAATAAAAAATGATATAATTACGTGAATAAAAAATGATTTGGAGAAGACGGGAAATTTATTGAAAAAAATGGTAAGTAGACGTCCATATCAATCAGGCCTAATACTTAATCACGGGGATTTTGTTGAATTAGTCTTCTTTTTTCATTTCATTTTAATTACGATTACATTGAGTGATTAGCTTGATAGCTAGCTTCTATGCATATATAATATATGGGAGCAAGTTTAGTATTATATGGCATATGTATATGATGAGACGTGTACGTTCTTACTAATTATACAAGCGCGAATGCATTTTGGTTCTCTCTATCAATGTGACACTTTGCTTGTAATGGACGCACTCACGTACGCACACCATAATGCACGTCCTTGAAAATTTTCTTTTGGAAGTATTTTACAAGTAGAAGAAATTAGAGCTTATAATCAAGTAGTTTTACATCATGGCTCAATTTATTGGTTACGGTTAGCTTATAGTCAAGTGTAATGGCTGCTAGCCAGCTAGGATGGGATACCTAAAAAATAATGCCCATAAAGATATATCATTTCTTAATTAAACGATAAAATTAGAATTGAGAATGAAAATGTAAGTAAAATTTACCTAGGACAAAGACGGATCATAACAAAGCATAGAGAATGATAAATAAAAGATTTCCACTAGCCCTAAATTTATAAAATTGCAAAACCCAATAAAATGTGAACATCAAAAGAATTACATATTAAGACTACTCATATTGTCACTGAATGAGAGAGTAATGGAGATGATTCAGGAATCATAATCCTAGTTAATTGTGTTTATTGAGTGAATCAAGGATGACTAATTAGGGGATCCAAACAGCTTGATAATCAAGTAGGAATGATCATGGCACATTTCAAGGGATTACAGTTGATGACCTTGGATACCTGTTATGGGAAGGATCGATTCATTGCATCCTAGAAAAACAAGGTCCGTGTGGCCTCTCGACGCACGAGCATACATTATTCTAGCCTCATAGAAGATAGTTGTTACACAAAGAGGATCACAGAAGACATTGTTTTACTTATGGTTTTCTCCACTGCATCTGGTATACTTTTGTTTCATTGTTCATATATAAACGTGTCTTTCATGTATCTATAATAAACACATTAGGGATCGATTCATTGCACCCTAGAAAAACAAGGTCCGTGTGGCCTCTCAACACACGAGCATACATTATTCTAGCCTTATAGAAGATAGTTGTTACACAAAGAGGATCATAGAAGACATTGTTTTACTTATGGCTTTCTCCACTGCATCTAGACTTTTGTTTTCTTGTTCATATATAAACGTGCCCTGCATGTGTCTATAATAAACACAATAGGGATCGATTCATAACACCCTAGAAAAACAAGGTCTGTGTGGCCTCTCGACACACGAGCATACATTATTCTAGCCTCATAGAAGATAGTTGTTACACAAAGAGGATCATAGAAGACATTGTTTTACTTATGGCTTTCTCCACTGCATCTGGTATACTTTTGTTTTCTTGTTCATATATAAACGTGTCCTGCATGTATCTATAATAAACATAATAGGGATCGATTCATTGCACCCTAGAAAAACAAGGTCCGTGTGGCCTCTCGACACACGAGCATACATTATTCTAGCCTCATAGAAGATAGTTGTTACACAAAGAGGATCATAGAAGACATTGTTTTACTTATGGCTTTCTCCACTGCATCTGGTATACTTTTGTTTTCTTGTTCATATATAAACGTGCCCTGCATGTATCTATAATAAAACATAATAGGGATCGATTCATTGCACCCTAGAAAAACAAGGTCCGTGTGGCCTCTCGATACACGAGCATACATTATTCTAGCCTCATAGATGATAGTTGTTACACAAAGAGGATCACAGAAGACATTGTTTTACTTATGGCTTTCTCCACTGCATCTGGTATACTTTTGTTTCCCTGCATGTATCTATAATAAACACAATCCTTACATACTATTCCATTCTGTCTCCCATTTCATTTTTATTCCATTCCTAATCAAATCCATTCCAAACAAGTAAACGTGCCCTACAATATATATGAAGTGTTAAGGTGAAGCGTCAGCTAGGTTGTGAAAATTTGGATATTAATTTGTGCATTTGTAATTTATTCAGATCCATGTGTAGTGTTTAGTATTTATACTAAATTTTTTTTCTTTCTTCAAATGTCCTTCCTTACTGTGTTGTTGTTGATTCGAGTGTAGTTTGATATAATTGTCTATGTATAATTTGGGCAGACGTTTTCATGCCCCAAAAAATGTGATGCAAAAGCCTTTTATACCAAGGATAAACTTCTTCAACACATAAAGTTGTTCCACACCTCGCTTGATGCTCTAACATGTTGCTACCTATGTGAAAAAGTGTTTGGTGATAAGTGCTTCAGTTTGAAAAATTATAGGAAAACAAAGCATAAAAAATATTATGAGGTGTGCCATAAACTTTATTTTTACAAGAAAGTTTAATTTCATGTATGAGTAAAGATATTGTAAGAGGAAGTTGTATTCACCTTATTTCCTTTTTACTTTGCATATTCATTTTTTATGCTGAGATGAGAGCTCATAAACCACATAATTTTATGCAAACAAATTTGCAAAAAAAAAACTAGTTTCTCATCAATACACATAAGAGCATAATGAAGAGAATGGCGTGAATGAAGAGAATGCAGAGAATGGAGACCTAGGTAGAGCTGAATTTTATGTCTGTGAGGGGTTATGTGCAAATGCTCATATGAAGTTTGAGGTTTTGTTATTTGTTTTTCTTTCGGATTTAGTTCATAATTATACATATTTTCTGTTTTTTGTAGTTACTCTTTTCTTTGCCCTATTAGAAAGCTTATGAGCTCTTGTCCGGTTTGTATTTTAAAATATCTTAAGATGATACAAGGAAAGGCTTATTGTTTGAAAAGAATGATGAATTGGAAGTCGTGAGACGCACGAATGCTGATTGAGTTGGTGATAAGACTAGTCGATGACCTACATTTGGATTTTTCATGTTTGTTGGTGTAGTAACAAACATAAGTTGTCAGGTTAAGTGCTGAAACAGAGTTTCGAAGTATGATACATGAAGTTTGTTAAATATTGAGGATTCATAATGTTTGAAAAAAGGGTTTTAAACGCAAGAATTTTTCATTATGATAACACATCTGCTATTGAGATCGCTCATAATCATGTCCAACATGATCGAACTAAGCATGTGGAGGCTGATTGATATTTCATTAAAAAAACTTATATAGAAGGATCATTAGTGATCCCTTTTCTTATATATGTAAGACCAATTAGAAATTGTTTTAACGAAAAGAGTGTTAAAGAAAGTGTTTGACAACTTGATTAACAAGTTGGACATGATCAATATTTATGCACCAACTAGAATGAGTGTATAATTTATGTACATATTTACATTTCTTGTATGTGTAGGGGATGTATTATGCATACCTGTAGGTGATATTTCATATTAGTATTAGACTTATAGCTCTATTGAAACGTCTCATTTGGAGAAGAATAATAAATCGAAGTATTCCAAACATATTGAAATCTTCTTTTTTTTGATATATATATATATATATATATATATATATATATATATGTTATATTTTAAATAACAAGACACTACAATTACTCAAAACATTCTAATTAATTCAATATATCAATACATAAAAAGAACAGGGTCGAAAACTACTCACATAAGTCGTCGCTTGAATGACCGGTTGAGTGAGATTCATGTTCGCCTTTAAACTAGAATGAAAACTTTCATGAAACCCAAACTTGTCGACGAAGACTGTGTCGGAACAGTGTATTGCCATAAGGCTTGATATCATTGAATTTCCTCTTGACTATCTTCGATAGAACTTCACAATAAGGCAAATCTTGAAACGAAGTTAGGGTTTTGGAATGTGAATGAGAACATGGTTAGTGATGGATCCAGGATGAAAATCTCATCTGAGCTAAATTTAACACAAAAAATAATTTATAACCACGTTCAAATTTTTTTTAAAGGAATATTCGTGTTCTTTTCGTAATTTTATTTAAGTGTTATCTTTGGTTTGGTACATCTCGATACCAGTTTGAGAGTATTTACGAGTTATTTTCTGGACGCCATAGGCTATTCTCTCTTATTTACAAAAATTTTGGAAGAGAAAAGAAAATATTTTTTAATGGGATGAGAAAAGAAAATATTAGTAATTAAAAGGTTGGCCAAATCAACGTGGACTGTTTAACAATTAACTCTAGATCCGCTTTTTATACTCGAAATATAGTGCTGGTCAGCACTTGGTCAATATGCAAAACGACAAGTCGAGTCTGAGATGAGCCCAGATTCCGACCGACGCCGCCTATGGCTTCGCAGATTTAGCTCGACCGTCAAACCACCTCTGCTCGCCCAACTGGTTTGAGTCGCTTCGTCTCTTCATTGTCGATCTTTCTGTATCAACAGATCGCGCATGCATCATCAATTGATCGAGAAGAGTTTCGACTTGTTTCTGTAAATCACACTTGCATCTGGGTAAAGGCCGATGTGGTTTTTTTTCTTGGATATCAATCTCACCTGGGGTGTTGATGAAGACATAGAAATTAGAGTTTGCAAAATAGGGAAATAGGGTGGATGCGAAATAGGGTTTTTGAAAATAGTGGTTGATGGGGAATATGATGACAAATTAATTGAATACGATGAAGTGGAAGAGGAAGATGAAGATGATGTTGTGTCATCAAGTTTTGGCTCTGTAAGTGCAGATAAGGATGCTACTAAAAATAGCCAGAAGGGTAATAAACCTAGGCGATCAGCATTTTCCATTTCCTCGCTGACATTTGCTTCAAGTAGTCTTGTTTCTGGGTGAGTTTTACACTTTTGATTTGTTTTTGTATATATTAATCTGTTATCATTCAGCAGTTCCTTCCGTCTGGGTAGTTGTTATTTTTCTGGGCTCTAACAGTCTAACTTATGGTGGGAGAAGTTGTTTATCTAATTCTAATTAATTTTGGAATTAAAATTAAAAGGCACAGTGCTCAAATGATGTGCATTTGGTTTCTTTCTTCATGACAATGCATGTAGTTCTTTTCAGTTGGAACATCCGTTGATAAAAAGAGTTGCAGAAGAAATATGACTACACAATCATTATGTATGTTATCTTTCACCATTGTTAATATTTAGCAAACTTGGGCTGTGTGACATAAGATAGTTTTTCTCATAATAAGACTGCCTTGACTGGTGAGCTTGAAAAGTGGGAAGCAAAATGCTAGAAGGGTGACCTTGATGACTCGCCTGCCACCATCGTTTGTTCTTCTTGATGCCACTTGCGAAGTTCACTTTCAACCACTGATTTTGCTGACTCTGCCGACTCAGCATTTTTAGTTCCAAATCTGTTGCAGCCTTGATTTCATCTATTGCTTTTAATTTGGCTTCCAACTATCTATCTGTTTCTTTCTTTCCTTCTTTCTCACACTGATGGCTTCTACTTGGACAATGCACTCTGCCTCTTTAATCTCAGCTGAGCTTTCACATTCCTTCACTTTCCTACTCATAATCTTCCAATGATAATTTGATCTTCCCAATTGTACTAAGAGTAGTGCTCTCTGCTGTGTCATGAGGTCTCCCAGATAAGGCCTTGAGCTGTTCCAGAACATTTTTCGTTGCTTCTTTTACATCTTCAACTTTTTCATGTGCAATTTTTAGTTTATTCTCTGCTTCCTCTGCTAAGTTTTGATTATCTTCAGCTTCTCGCTTAGGTTGAGAAGCAATTTCGTTCATCTCCTCGGTTTCCGGTCTTACATTTTCAGTTTGTGATGACTGGTCAGGGACCATGCTACCAGCACCGTCGTCGCTACCTCCTATGCTGAAACTTCAAGACGTTCTCAAGAAACGTGTGAAAAGTATTGAAATGTGAAAATTGTTAAGTCTTTCCGACTGGGTTATTCGTCAGGGGGAGCATCACATGGTAAAATTGTCAAGTCTCTCTGACTGAGTTATTCGTCAGGGGAGCCTCACATGGTGGAATTCTTAATGAAGCAGTTCATGCGTTGTACTCTTTTGTCCTTTGACCAAGGTTTAGTTTTTCCTACATGGTATTTGTTATTTGGTAAAGTTTTGATGAGGCAACAACATATGCACCGCTCAATATGACGATGCGCGATACAAGAAGAAGTATTATAGTATAAACGACATGTGTGTGTTTTGGTTTATACCGAATACATGTGAGTTATGTTCCCTAGTTGTAATAGGTTATCAATACATGTTTTTTTGTAAGACATCAATTTAGTGCTATGTAAATTCATATATAAAAAGTTCGTATCAATGAATGAAGATAATGATTGTTTATTCTATTTGCTATCGATTGTTATTTTAAAGTTTATCTCAAAGGAAAAATGATTCGAACAATGTCTGGCCTTTTAAAGAAGCAAAGCTTTGGTATCTCACGTTTTAAAGACTTTAAAACAATATCACACGTTCTTACCCTGACTGAAAAAAGGTATCTGGAACCGTTAGTTCCGCTAAAAAAACTAAAGACTGATATTTTTGACATGAAAAGACTAATATACCCTTTGTTAACAATGTCTAACCTTTTAAAGAAACAAAGCTTTGGTGTCTCACATTTCAAAAATATCAAAACGGTATCTCACGTTCTTACCCGACTAAAGAAAGGTATCTAGAACTGTTAGTTCCGTTAAAAAAAATCTTTTTATTCCTTTTTCATCTATAAAATTCTATGTCCTTAAAATTAAGAACAATAATTAATTATAATTTATGTAAGAGTGAATATAATTTAGTAAATAGAAAATAAAAGAAAAAAGATTGTCATCTTCGTCTCCATTGTCAAAGCCAAGGAAGTTTTTCACAGTCAAAACCAAAACATAATTAAGTTTGCTCTAACCCTCTAAAAATTCATAACGATCAAGTAAAACATGACTTCTCAACTCCGTCACGACGACCTCTCTCTCAGAGAATAATACAGTTTCTGATGCTAATACTTGACTATGCACTTGATAGTCAGCATTAGGCAATTAGACAATCATATCCACCTAAACTATTTTGTATCAGGCATATTTTCCAAATCTTTATGGTTTATTATAAAATTAGAGAACATATGTGATTAATTGGTGATTATCAAAAACAAAAGTAGCCAGATGCGATCAATTTGAGATTCAAATGTTGCACCCAGTGGCGGACCTAGAATTTTAATTCTGTAAGGGCGAGATTATGAGTTGATAAATAATACACCCGACTAGTACAATGAAATAGAAAAATCTTATGCAAATATATGTATTTCATGTATAAATAATGTCTAAAAGCTGTTGATTTTTTTTAAATGGGGACTATATTCGAACTTTTATCAATTTTTGACATTACATTTATAGAAATTAAGTTGATTATGTATAGGACGGAGATGTGAGTGACGACACTAGCCCACACTAGACATAAGCTGGGTTCGCCAGTGGTTGCACCAGATCCTACAAATAGCCATTTATACCATGTGATTTCGACAAAAAAAAGACTTAGTCGAGACCCATAATGGATTGGAGGAGGGCGAGGAGCTCAAATGGGAGTGATGGTGCAGGAGATGATGGTGACTCGAAACTAACAGTTTCGGATACATTTCTTCAGGAAGGGTAAGAACGTGAGATACCGTTTTGAAGTTTTTGAAACGTGAGACACCAAAGTTTTGCTTCTCTAAAAGGTCAGACACGGGTTTGGATCATTTTTCAAAAATAAAGGGTAAATCAGTCTTTCCATAAGAAAAAATGTAGGACAGAACTAACGGTTCTAGATACATTTCTTCAATCAAGGTAAGAACGTAAGATACTGTTTTAAAGATTTTAAAACGTGAGACACTAAAATTTTACTACTATTTGGATCATTTTTCTAACCTCAAAACATCTTCCTTTTTTTAAACCCAAAACCCATTCACTCTGTCTCTTCCTTTGTTGCTACTAGCTTACCTAGCTCTTTTCGCTTAGAAACCACCGGACACTCCCTCACTATCCTTATCTTCTTCTTCACCCTCCCTTCTCCTAAACCTCACCACCGCAATGCCAGACCAAGACCCCCCAAACCCAACCGTGCCCCAGCTCAACTCCCAAGAACCCAACCCGGACGAAGACCTCTTCTCCTCCGACTACGAATCCGACGACGAACCCGAACTCGCCGCTCCCGGCGCCAATGCCGAGGTCGACGAAGCCCTCACTTACCTCCGCCCGGGCGAGGTCGTCCCGGAGGACCAGAACACACCGGAGGTGAATGTCAAGCTGTTCAACCAGGTTCTTGAGGGGAAGAGAGTCAAGAGGAGGCAGGAGGAGGAGGACAGGGGGTATGCCTTCCATGAGGACCTTTTCGATTTTCCGGAGGACCCTGAGAAATGGCGGGAAGAGGACTTGAAGGAGCTTTGGGGTGATGCGCCGTTGGAGATGACTAAACCGGGGTGGGACCCGGTTTGGGCTGATGAGGAGGATTGGGAGATTGTTAGGGATGAGATTAGGGAGGGTAATGACCCTCCCATTGCTCCCTTTTATGTTCCATTCCGGAAGCCTTATCCGGTTATACCGGAAGATCATCATGACATTTCTAATCCCAAGGCTGTCATTGAGGAGCTGGACAGGATTGAGGAGTTCCTCAAATGGGTCAGCTATGTTTTCCCCGACGGCAGCTCGTATGTGTTTGCCTTTGTGCCTCTATTTACTGCTCAAAGTTTATTAGTGTTGTCATGTGTTTGTAAAATGAGGGAGATGGTTGATGTTTATTTGAGTGGTTTCAAGCATTTTGTTTGGTTTTGACTTGTTGTGCTACTTATGGAGTTGAGTTGTGAAATTGATGAAGGTATGAGGGCACTGTGTGGGATGATTTGGCACACGGCAAGGGGGTCTATGTTGCTGAGCAGGGACTGGTCAGGTTGGTCTGCATTTGATGAAATGTAGTTGATAAATTGTCCTCATTTTTTGATTAACATTGTGCCTTATTATGGCTTGATAGTGAATAGTAAGAAAACAAGGAAAGAAAGACAAGATAAATCATATTATCTTTTTTGTTTGGGGGTGATGAGATGAATCCATATTTATGTCATTGATACACAATTTCATGAACCTGTGGTTAGAGTAGCGTAGTCCGGAAATAAGCAACCTGGATTTCATAAACTTTGCGTAGGACTATAGTCAACTCTATCCTGGTCCCTCGTGTGCTAGGGTAATTTTCAAGTTCAGTACCTTACCAATAAATATGTGCCAGATCTATGCTGTCAATTGTAATACTAGATTCAGTGTTTCACTTTGCTTATATATTGTTAAGTATAGCTGTAATATATGCATCCTCATCCCTGCTCCATGTGAAGGGTTTTTCTCTCAAGTGATAATTCTGCAGCTTGACTTTCTTTGTTACTGTGGTTTATGCGATAAGTGATTCCAATTCCTTTCCATAGGTATGAAGGCGAATGGCTTCAAAACAACATGGAGGGTCATGGGATTGTTGAAGTTGACATACCTGACATAGAGCCTATTCCAGGTTCCAAGTAAGTTTACAAGTCCTGTATGAATATGACACCATCACTTGCAGTTAGAACCTCCAGATTCTGTCCTTTAAAATGTTTTAGTAACTTGGTGCCGTCTTTCAAGGCTTGAAGCACAGATGCGTGCTGAAGGGCACATAATATCAAGAGATTATATGACCCCCGAAGACAAAGAATGGTTGGAGATGGATATTCAAGACAGCATTGATCTAGCAGGGGGGCGGTCTGTTATCCCTTTTTATGAAAAAGATGAATGGATCAAACATTTTGGGAGGAAACCGTAAGTAATATTTTTGAGTTGCTGTTGGTTCTATCTGTCAAGAATGTTGGAACCAGTCAGATTTTACATACCCATGCGACCATGTGGGTTCTTAAGTTCTTCTTTGTTTTTGATTTGTTTTATGCGGATATATAGTGAAGTTTTAGCATCTCTTCCCTTTTACCAACCAGAAGTGGGAATTAGTAGTTTCATACTTTCAACTTATATACGAAATTTTGGTGTAAACTCTTTGCTGAAACTGGTTTTGCCATTTAATGTGCGATCGTCTTCTTATGTCAGGGAGAAAGGCCGATATCGCTATGCAGGTCAATGGAAGCATGCCAGAATGCATGGATGTGGAGTGTATGAAGTCAACGAGCGTACCATATATGTAGGTGCATGCAGTACAACTCATTTCTTTTGCTAAATTTACTTTCGAGTTTATAGCCTCTATTCTTATAATGACAAAAAGCAATGTTTTTCTAAGAACAGGGAAGAGAGGTTTGTTACTGTAAAATATCCAGTTAGAATGAACAATTTTTGAGTAGTAAGACATGCAAAATATTCATTATATTTAAAGTTGGGGAGGGTCCAAGATATGGCTAGTAGATTTGGAAAAATAGCTTTGATTCATCAGTATGATTGTCAACTTTAATCTTAAAGTTTATGTTGGAATTGAAGTTTTATACTCATCAATGATGTCACCATTACACACTGTTCATCCTTTCATAATTCTTCCTTTCAGCACAGTTTTATGTAGTTTGTTACTGTAATATGTGATTCTTTGAGTAGTTTAACATTTCTTATTTTAGAAAAAGATTGTAGATGTAGTTCTGTAAATTAAGATTATTGATATTCTACTGACACCAAATTATTCATTCATTTTTTCCCTGCTGCCACTAATCTCATATAATGTATATAGCTATGATAGACCAAGTTAAAATCTATTAACGGATATACAGAAGGATCAATTTTCACCTCTGGGCTCAATATTAGCTTCCTGGTTTGCAACATCAGACTATTTCTAGAAAAGTAAATAAAAAATCTG
Organism: Comarum palustre; assembly: GCA_951800085.1. Taxonomy (NCBI): domain Eukaryota; kingdom Viridiplantae; phylum Streptophyta; class Magnoliopsida; order Rosales; family Rosaceae; genus Comarum; species Comarum palustre. Next base: position 7,031,934 of record OX637587.1, read on the forward strand.
GGAAATGTAGCCTCCATCAATAGAGATGTACTGATAAAATATATTTGCAGCATTGCCTTGTCACTGTGTTCCAGTGAAAACAGAAAAGAAAATAAAAGAAACTCCATTGGGGATGCTATAAGACCCGGCACTGAATCATGACATATTTATGCGGTTATTAGCATCTCGTAGTAGTTTAATGACTCGATACTAGGTTTTTTTAACTTTTTATGAATAACTCATGCTCCCTACATATTTGTGAGGTTTGAACCCGTGACTTCAAAGTTAGTTTAATGACTCGATACTAGGTTGGTCAAGTTAAGTACTTGTCGTGCGTGCAGGGTAGGTTCTACTTTGGGGAGCTATTGGAGGATGATGCTGGTTGTGATGAGGATGTTTCAGCGGTAAACATATCTGCTCATTCTTTTTTACTACACTTGGTTGAAACTAAAAGCAAGAGTTATACCATCTAGGCAAGTATATGCTTAAGTAGTTGGTTGCTTTTCAGCTGCATGCGGGTATCGCAGAAGTGGCTGCTGCCAAGGCTCGGATGTTTGTGAACAAGCCTGATGGAAGTATGTTTTCTCCTAGTAATAAGATCAAATTGCTGATATTCTATCTGAATAGATCAACTGAACTTTTAAAATCGGAAGTTAAAACAGTTTGGACTGTAGTCAGGAATACTATCTGCATAATGGTTTAGTATATTTTATTTGAATTCAGGTGCTTTCCTTATGCGTAAATTCATATCTAGAGATAATTATTCAGAACATAATGGAACGTACTTATTATTTTTAATTAGGAGTTACCAATAGCAGATGTCCAGTATTCCATTAAATTTTCACATGTTTGTTTCTATGCTTGATTCTTTGGGTGCTTGGTCCATAGTCTTTGTGATACTCTATCTATCTGTTTGATTCTTTGGGCCTTAGTCTCTCTTTGTTGTGTGATCCTCAGTCTCATCAAAGTCAGCTTTAGTTGTTTTTGGACATTTGTCAGTACTGGGAGTTTAGATTAGTCTTCTAAAGTATTCAGAAATTTCATTTCATGCAGATCTGGTTAGATTCATATGGCCCTTTCACCTTTTGGATAATCTTTGACCCCATATTGGAATTTGTGTTTCCTTTATAGTGGTTAGGGAAGAAAGGGGCCCGTATAGTGATCCTCAACATCCCTATTTCTATGAAGAAGAAGATGTTTGGATGGCACCAGGCTTCATAAACCAATTTTATGAAGTAAGCTATGATCAATTATTTGACTGCTGAATTTTTTCTGGTTGAAGGAATGAATATGAACCTTGGTTCAGTTATCCAGAATCAAGTATTTATTTATTTTATTTGTTGGCAGGTCCCTGATTACTGGAAAACATATGTGCATGATGTTGATGAGGAAAGGGAAATGTGGTTGAACTCCTTCTACAAAGCTCCACTGAGAATACCTATGCCTGCTGAGCTTGAATACTGGTGGAAAAACGGTATTAATTTTGTAATCTGTACTTCCCCCTTTCCTCGTGTTTTCACTACGCGTTAAAGCACTCATTTAGTTTACTTTTCTTTTTCCCAAAAAAATTGTAAGTTAGCTGCAACATTGTGTCATACTCCCAATGTCCAACAACCCCTCTTTTGTTCTTCCCTTTTAAATGTTTGGGCGCTGTCCCCTTCGGTATTTAGGTTGGTTGCTTCTTGACCTAAATCTTCTCCCCTGTTGTTTGATCAGGTTATTTGTGCTTTTATCCAAATAATCAGAAAATACATGCACCTTTGTTCCTAAACCGAAATGAACAAAATTATGTGTCTTACTCTGTTGAATTTTATTGATCAGAGGAGACTCCAGAGTTTGTTGTTATCAACAAGGAACCAGAGCCTGATCCTGAAGACCCATCCAAGCTTATATATACTGAAGATCCAGTTATCCTTCACACACGAACTGGACGCATAATCAACTATATTGAAGATGAAAAATACGGAGTTCGCCTATTTTGGCAGCCGCCTCTTGAAGATGGAGAAGAGGTGGACCCTGAAAAGGCGGAGTTCCTTCCGCTTGGCTATGACGAGTTCTATGGAGAAAATATTTGTGAGAAGAAACAAAACTTATTGATGCGACTTGTATCAGCAGTGGAAAATACATGCAAGCCTGTTTTTGAAAAATTAGAGAAATGGGCTGAAGAGAAGAAGAAAGCAAGTGAGATGAAGATGAAATTGATTGAAAAAGAACTTGAACTTGTAGAGGCTGAACTGCGCCTGGAAGAGTTAATTGAGGATATGGATGAGGAGTTGAAGATGAAAGAGAAAGAGGAGGAGAAGAATGTGGAAATGGTTTTGCCGGACGAAGAAGATACTTCTCCAGTGGCTAACCAAGATGTGGAATCAATTGATGAGGATGAAGTGGAAGAGGACGTAGAGGAAGATGAAGACGAAGATGATGCTGCACCATCAAGTTTTGGCTCTGTGAGCACAGATAAGGATGCTACTAAAAATGGCCAGAAGGGTAATAAACCTGGGCGATCACCATTTTCCACTTCCTCACTGGCATTTGCTTCAAGTAGCCTTGTTTCTGGGGTGAGTTTTAAACTTTTGATTTGTTTTTGTTCGTTCTTATATTATAATATCATAATACAAGTCAGTTGTGTCGCAGAACCGAAAATAGCTGTGGATAGTGTGACGTATATGCTATCTGATGCCTGTGCTTTGGATAATTACCTACTGGTTTCTATTTCTAGTATACAGTGTTGCCCTTTTGTATAATGTTGGCTTGTTTGGTTATATTATGTTATATGGGTAATTTGGTCTGGTCAATTTGAACATGTTACCCTGAGAAAGTGGCTTAGTAGTATAGATAGGTTTAGATATGTACATAAATAGTCCATAAGCTTTGTATATCTTCAGAATTAGATAACTTAAAAGTTGTTTGATATCTTTGCTAAAAAGCTCATGGCTGTTGATGACAACTGTTTCCTCAACTGGTTTAAGTCAGTAAATTCAAGGGTTGATTTAAATTTCATCAGTTCTTTGCATTTATGGAGTTCATCACTATATCATCCTTCTGTGACTGAAGTGTCCCTTGAAAAATCGCAATGGCTTACCATGATAAGAAGAATTTCATTAGAATAGACAACTGACTGGTCCCTTTGTTACATGAATTGATTGGTGTCTGTATTAGGTGCTGCTTAGAGCATATTTATGTGTTTCAAGAGTTCACTTCATTTGACTAGACAATGAGAAACTGGTATCCCACAGTTGTGAGCATATTTTTTCAGTTTACCTACCTGAGGTTTGGAGCTAACATCAATTCATCCCCATACTTATAGTTTTGAAAGTTTACCACCTAAAGTTTTCAATTTTCATCAATCATGCTCGCTAAAATTCTGTGTAATTTGGACGTTAATGATAACTTTATAACTTTTCTGACTTTGCAGGTTCCATCCAAGCTGCAGCAATCATTTTTAGCATGGAAAGATAGCAAAGAAATACCAAAGACAGCCAAATCTTTACGCAATGAGTCCTCTTGTTGTAACTTGAAAACAGTTGATTTGGTGAGTTTCCCTCCTATGCTTGTCCCAAGAGCAAACTTGAAAGCCAGAAAGCAAGGACACTTGAACATCCAAGCCAAAACCTTCTCAAATAGGAGGCTATCTCAATTGCAACCTTTATTTCAAATAAGCTCATATCATTCAGCTTCTATGAACACAAGAAAAAGCCCAGGAGAAACGAGATTGAGGAACAATAGTTGGCTTCATGCATCACCAGAGAGGGAGTCAGACAGTATATTGTCTTTGCACACACCATGGTATCTTTTGCAGCCAACTGAAGAAACCATAATTGGTGAGCCAATTCCTCTCCTTTGTTAACATAATACTTGTACTCCAATTTTAAAAAGGGTCAGTTTTGTAAGCGCCACATTCTTTATTAGCCATACTGTTATATATACTTGAGCTCTCCCCTCCAAGCCCGTTAATGATCCTTTTAGGTATTTCGAAGAGGGCAGAGTGTGTAGTGACATTCATTGTTCTATCAATCTTAGTTTTGTTGTATCTCAGTGTCTCAGCGGAAAATAAGCACATGGAGGATGCGAAACGTAATTCTTTTGGTACAATTTGCATTTTTTGTGTCGTATTCTGCAATTGAAGAGTTCCTACGTGGTTCATGTTCCATCTACAAAATCGCAATTGTTTATGTTATTGTCTTCCAATGTCATAATTGTTCCTCGCAGAATAAAGAAAATTATGAAATATAAGGGAAATACTTGCGTCAATATCGGTATTGACTCAAGCGTGCATACTCTCCTTTATTTACATATTTTTATCAATGTAAATCATAATCTTAGCCGTTCAAATATTTAATTAACCAATCAAGATCTCATATGTAAAAAATCAATTTGGAAAATGATCGTTTACTTAATCAAATTGACAGTTATGGTGAAAGTTAGCAGCCTCATGAACTGCCGTCCATTTGATTGATGCATTTGGTTGAGCAAACGATCTTTTTTTCAAATTGATTTTTTGCAGAGATGATCTTGATTGGTTAATTAAACTTTTGGAACGGCTAAGATTATAATTTACATTGTTAGAAGTATGTAAATAAAGAAAAGTATGCACGCACGCGTCAATACTGGTATTGACGCAAGCATTTCCCGAAATATAAATGCCGAACTGCCTGAACATTTCAACCATCTTGGAGTTGGTTGATTAAGGGTACAAAGTTGGGGATCACAAACCAATGCCAAGTCATTTTTGCTTTGTAGAATGACCGTTATGAGACTACTTGCAGATTGAAAACAATGTAAGTGGGCGCAAGTTTCTGGTACGAAGTATTTGGTGCCAATAATCCATAGGGTCCTTGAATGTGGAAAAGGTTTCCGGTTTCTCTTACCTGTTAGGGGGGAAATACTTGATCAATACCAGTATTGACGCGTATGTGTATACTATTTTTTATTTACATATTTTTATAAATGTAAATCATAATATTAGCCGTTCAAAAATTTAATTAACCAATCAAGATCATATATGTAAAAAATCAATTTAAAAAATAATTGTTTACTCAACCAAATGATTTAATCAAATGGACAGTTATGGTGAAAGTTAGCAGCCTCATAAACTGCCGTCTATTTGATTGATGCATTTGGTTGAGCAAACGATCTTTTTTCAAATTGGTTTTTTTACAGAGATGATCTTGATTGGTTAATTAAACTTTTAGAACGGCTAATATTATAATTTACATTATTAGAAGTATGTAAATAAAAGAGAATATGCACACACGCGTCAATACGGTATTGACGCAAATATTTCTCCCGTCAGGCGTTCATAGTGCAATTGTAAGATTTTAAACTCCCTGTGCTCTAGTATCACCTCTCCCCCTTCTCTTTCTCCTTCTCCCTCAATCCATCGCGACTGATGTTCTTCCAAGCGTGATTCTGGGCCTGCCGGGTTCACATTCTCAACTATGTATGATATGATATACAGTGCAAGACATGCGCGGCGGAATTTATCCTTGCATCATGCTGTTCCTCTTGGCCTAGTTTTCATATATCTTTGTATCATACATGGTAGTGTATGACATCTCTGGAATGTGCCTAATGTTGCAATACTGTCCACCATCACAGTTCAGCCGTTCTGCAAGATCATCCAGCAGAGGCAGCAAATGCAAATGCTTCAGTGTTTGAAGTCAGTTGCGTATGTCAATTTGATCGATCATGCACAAACCAACACAGCTTCATCTCAATTCAGCACATCAGGTTCTCAAGTATATCAAGAACACACCCGGACAAGGTATCTTTCTACCATCCAATGGAAAACTTGAATTAACAGCATTTTGTGACTTTGATTGGGCAAGATATAAAGACACTAGAAGGTTCATAAGCGGTTATTGTGTATTGTTGGGGCAAGCTCCAATTTCATGGAGAACCAAGAAGCAAAACACAGTTTCTCGTTGAAGTGCAGAAGATGAGTATAGATCAATGAGATCTACATGTTGTGAAGTTACATGGTTTCAAAACATTCTAAGAGATTTGGATGCCAAGTAGTTGCAACCAACAAAGTTGTTTTATGATAATCAAGTTTTCATTCACATTGCAAGCAATCCAGTGTTTCATGAGAGGACAAAACATATTGAAATAGATTGTCGTGTGGTGCGAGAGAGGATACAACGAGGAGTAATAGGGTTGTTCATGTTGGTACGAAAGAACAACCAACTGACTTATTCACAAAGCCTTTGAGTTTAGTTCAGTTTGAATTCTTTCTTAGCAAGTTAGATGTAATTAATATACAAAGAAACTTGAATGGGAGTATTGAAGCACGGAATGAAGATGCATCTGCTAATTGTGTTGCAGTCTATCGAGATGGGAAAGCAGCAGTGCGTCTAGTGATTCTAGAAAATCTAATGTGACTAGAGTTAGGTTTAGTACAATAATTGTGTAAAGAACCTTCTCCACTAGGGTTAGCAGTTTGTACTTGTATATATACTATAAGTATCAGCAATTGTTAAGGTATTAGAGTGAAACAATTTTCTCTTCCATTCAAACTTCTTTAGATGATTCGTTAGAAAATTTCATTGACATTAAGAGTGTGTTTGGATAACCCAAAAAACCGTGGAATTTAAAGAAAAGCCGGTATTTCATGATTCTGGCTCTCAAAGTCATTCGTTTGGATATATACTCCGTGAAATTTGCAATTTCTGAAGGAAAAAATTCGGGGGAATTGAGGATGGAGATTCCCGAGTTCAATTCCATCGAAATTAGGCGTTTTTCTTCAATTCCATCAAAATTAGGCGTCTAATTTGCACTCTAATTAGGCGTCTATTATATATCTACCCAGAGACACTCTAATTTGCAGTTCTTGTCGGAACTAGAGGGTTAGATTTTAACATCTTTGTTTTCTTTTATATATGTTACAGTTTATGCAGAAGAGAAATCTGATTTTGACTTCCGAATTGATTGAGAATGAATCTTGTTCTTCTGATGCTATTTGGAATGAGTTTTGTGATTTTTGATAAAGACATGGGATATGTAATTTATATGAATTCTTAAAATCTATGTGCTTCTTGCTTCTATGGGTCTCTGGAGGATGATGTCATCTCAATCAAACTGTTTGTCTGGGTTCTTTTTTATATTTGGTCTCTGTATATTTGCTCAAAATTGAACTGTTTCATTGATTTATTTGTATGATGTACTTGATTGTGTTGAGAGATAAAGACTGTGGTCTGTGTACATAGATGATGTTTTTCTTTTTTCCTTAAAGAATGCATGTGGTCATGTATTATGGCAGAAAAGGAACCATTCAAAGATACCAAAAATGCTAATGAATCAAAATCCTATGATAAAAAAATGCTCAATGTCATTCCTTAGTCATTAAATAATTAGTTTATTGATTCCAACAAATAAATACCTTGAGATGAGAATATATATTTAAAGAATAGACTGGACATGGATATATAACTAGAGTATAGATATGCAACTAGTTCATGAAAAAAAACTAAAATGAATTTATGTCTAATTTGGTAATCTTCCATATCCAAAACATTTCTAAAAAACAGTTACTAAACCCTCCAGCTGATTTTCCTAACAACAGTTTTAAAAACAATTTTTCTCACAGCAGTTTCAAAAGTAATTTTGCTAACAGCACAGTTATACCAAACTGGCCCTAACTCTCACAAACAGTGCAAATGGTTGACCATAATCATTCGTTCTGTGCGTCATATCAAAACAAAGAACATCTCCAAAAATCTTATTACTTACCGATCGAGGGTCAGCCCAAAATATATCGGTAATCATATCAATATATTTTAGGGTTTTAAAAGCAATTTTGCTCACAACAGTTTCAAAAGCAATTTTGCTCACAACACAGCTATACCAAACTTGCCCTAACTCTCACAAACGGTGCAAAAGGTCGACCATATTCATTCGTTTTGTACGTCATATCAAAACAAAGAACATGTGAGACCCCGAAATTTTAATTTAATTTTCCGACACATTTAGGGTTTAATTCCGATTACTTTTCAGTACGTCGTCATTTACGTCTAACGTTTTTACGTTAAGACACGCGTCGCCACATGCGTGAAAGTATTTACGGAATATTTTCCGGCACTTCACGTAATTTTTCGTACGACTTTTACGTTTAAATTTGATGTTTGGTGATTTGAAATGAATTTTCGAAAATGGTTTTGGTTTTGAAATGATTTTGGGGAATTGGGATTAAATCGTGGCTGTAGATTCGATCGACGAATCGTGGCCACTCGTTTATCTTTAAAAACCCTATCTCTTTCCCTCTTTTCCCCTCACCTTTCCTTTTCTTCTCTCTTTCTCTTTTTCTCCCTTTCCATTTCGGTCTTCGCCCGAAACAGAAAGAGAGTTTCTCTCTCTTCTGCTCTTCGATCCAGCGCCACCTTCCTCCGCCCCGGCGCGCGTCAAGCCTCACCGCCGCCCTCATTGGCCTCGCCTCACCCCGGCGACCTCATCTAGACCACCAGCGACGCCAGCGCCGCCGCCAACGCCGCCCAGCCGAGGAGAGAAGAACCAGAAACACTGTGTAACCCAGATCGAGGCTCATCAGCACTTTTAAGGAGCCAGGCCACTCCCAAGCGCCACCAGGAGCTGCCCAGGAGCTAGGAGGAAGGAGGAGAGGCCCAGCGGAGCTCCGCCGGAAAAACAGTGGAGGAAGCCCTAGGTATGGATTCTTGATCTTTCTTGATGTTTGAGACGTTGTTGGGTAGATTAGGATGTTTAGAAGGTGTTAGGACAGGTCTAGAGGCTCGATTTGGCCGGAAAACCAGCCAAATCCGGCGGCACAGTGAACGGAGAACCGGCACGGTAAAAACCCTGGTTTTTACCGTGTCAGTTTTACTTTTACTATTTACCCAGGGGCAGAGTTACCAATTTGCCCCTGACTGTTTGAGATAATTACAGTTACAGTTTTTATAGTTTACTTTTACTGTTTTACTGTTTTACTTTTACTGTTTACTTTGACCGGTTGACTATTTGACTTTGACTTTTTGACTTTGACCGGTTGATTTTTTGACTTTGATCGGTTGACTTTTGACCGTTGACTTTTGACGGTTGACTTTTTGACCGTTGACCGTTGACTTTACTGTTGACCGTTGACTTTTACTATTCCAAAGTTGACTTTTGACTTATGCCGTAGAACACCTATTTTACGTTTTCGAACACTACGGTTAAATGTTTTAAAGACTTTTAGCTTGTAAACGTGGCAAAAACGACGTAAGTACTGAATAAGGAAATAATCCCGACTTCTCGCCGGCTCGAGAATCGGAGTGTCAAACAAGTCAAACCCTAGTGTCAGAAAGATAAACAAAGAATGTTTATCAAGACTTAGTCGTAGATAGTAGACCTCGAGTTACTTATACCTGACTATCACTGTTGTCTCACCCACAGACTCAGGAGCTCGTCTACGCAGGCTTCAGGAGGACCAGGAGTTGGAGCGCAGCCAGCTGTACTATCATACCAGGTAGGGGGAGCACGCCCAATGGGTGAGCCGAAACCCTCTTGGGTCGGTGGCTCTTTCACTTTATATTTATTAAATACTGATGCATTGTTTTAAGCTTGACCACATGCTTCTTATAGCACTTGGTGTGTGTGTGTGTGAGTTTTGAATCGAAAAGTAGTACCGTCGTCCTGATTTCCGGTGCTTGGCCTGAGAGCGACGGGACCTAGTATTCTAGCACTCCTGCGGTGTCGATGACCGTAAACCTCCGGAGGGGCTATGCCCTGTTTATTTCATTCATTTATCCCGCTTACGCTCGTCTCGTACAGAGTAAAACGTGACGTAAGTGTGGCCTGCTATTTGTTGGGCGTTAGCTGGAAATGGACGCTCTCGCTATTCTGCGCACTCGGGCGCTTAGATAGTTGGCCCCGGTTTGCAGTGAAGACAAACCTGGGATTTCGGCCGCTCAGATCCAGAAAGTTCTTTCATATGTGGTCACATGTTTTACCGAGCTTTGTATGCGTGGCGTGCATTTACATTTCCACATGCTCTTTCGTACTTACGAGTACCTACATATACATATATACGAAATGTTTTCTCATGGGTTTTAAACCCCGACTTGGATGGCTTTGGCCCCATTTGGGTTAGCGAGGACGAGTTGCTCACCTCTACATCTTTTCAGGTCTACAGCACCCATCACTAGAGGAGCTGGACTAGATCGCGGAGCGTCGACGATTATCGTGCACTTTCGATTTCGAGGACTCCCATTCTGGTGTGGTTTCCATGTTTCTTGATTTTCGTATCTTTGATGTTGTTATCTGTTGGATACTCTGAGACATTATTCGGGCCCAGTGTTTCGAGACTTTTTCTTGTACTATTTCTGTCTCGGGTATTTTTCCATTATCTTCCGCTTGTAAAACATTTGTATGCTACTCTGTGTATTTGTCATTCTGTATTTGACATTCATATTATTATTCTTGTGTTGCTTGTTTCATTCATAGCCTTATGGTTTCGGTCCAGAGGGTCATCAATACGTCGAAAGACGTATTGATTACTCGCTAGATCGGGATTACGGCGGTTACCGTCGTGTTCCGGGACCGAGAATAGTTTCCGGGATGCGACAGTAATTACTTGGTATCAGAGCATCATTTTGGTACCTTCCATGTCATTGGTGTATGACCAGTTTGTTTTCTTCTAGTCGTATATTTCGAGTTATTTGTGTGCGATGTTGACGTCATTGCATGATCTCATGATGTATTCCTTCATACGGAAGTCAAAAGTTCATTCATGTTCCAGTTGTTGACATCCTCATTATCTTTATTCACTGGACATTGTTTCGAAGACTAATCCTTGTTTCTTTTCAGTCAGTCACGATGCCGCCTCGCCGCGAGATGGATGAGGTCACGCGAGCGTTCCGAGCCATGGGAAATGTTCCACCTCCTACTCCGCAGGACTTGGAGTTAGAGAGGAGGTCCAACTGTTTAGCGACTTTTCTGAAAGTTAGGCCACCTAACTTTACTGGCCTTACACAGGCTGTAGATGCTGAGATCTGGCTCAAGCACATCAAGAAGCTGCAGGGGACAGTCTATACCCCTATTGAGTACCGAGTTGCCTTCGCAGTCCACTGCCTCACAGGAGAGGCTGATAGTTGGTGGGATACCGTTGCAGACCGCCATGATGCTGATCAGGTGTCTTGGGAGCAGTTTGAGGAGCTTCTCATTCATTATTGCCACGTGGTTTGCGGATGCTTTGGGACTAGAGTCTGAGTCCACGGGTAGCACTTATTGTTTCAGTTCTGCCCTTGGAGTGGGGGCAGCTACAGACAGGATCTTTCGCAAGTGTCAGCTGCTGGTCAACGAAGGAAAGTTACTAGCAGATCTTTACCCGTTAGACATTGATGGGTATGATTTGATACTTGGGATGGATTGGTTGGAGAAGTATCGAGCTCTCATAGACTGTGAGAAGAGGACAGTCACAGTGAGGACTCCAGGCAAGGACAAAGTTATGGTGATCAGAATGGATGAGCGACTCACACAGCCGAGTCCACTCTTGCGACCATGTTTTCGTGGGAGGAGGACTTTGACTTGCTACAGCATTGTGAGATCGTCAAAGGAGACAGATGGATCTAGTGGGGACAGATACATTCCGGTAGTTGATGAGTATCCCGGAGTATTTCCTAAAGATTTACCAGGATTACCGCCACATCGGGAGGTAGAGTTTCAGATCGAGTTGGTTCCAGGAGCCACGCCGATTTCGATTCCACCTTACCGTATGGCACCAGCTGAGTTGCAAGAGTTGAAGCTTCAGTTGGAAGATCTTATGAGCAAGGGTTTTATCAGGTATAGCTCATCACCGTGGGGAGCACCGGTGTTGTTTGCCAGAAAACATGATGGGACCCTTCGACTCTGTATAGATTATCGGAAGTTGAACAGTGTCACTGTGAAGAATAAGTACCCACTCCCGAGGATCGATGATTTGTTTGATCAGCTTGCAGGAGCTCAGTTCTTTTCTAAGATTGATCTGAGATCAGGTTATCATCAGCTTCGGGTACGAGATAGTGACATAGAGAAGACAGCTTTCCGTACACGCTACAGGCACTTCGTGTTCCTCGTCATGTAGTTCGGATTGACGAATGCTCCCGCAGCTTTCATGGATCTCATGAATAGAGTCTTCCGACCTTACCTGGATCAGTTTGTGATCGTGTTCATCGACGACATCCTAGTCTACTCCAAGACACAAGCAGAGCATGAGTATCACCTTCGCACCATTCTACAGACTTTGTGGAATCACCAGCTTTTCGCCAAAAAGTCAAAGTGTGAGTTTTGGCTTTCAGAGGTGCAGTTTCTTGGGCATGTAGTCTCAGCTTCAGGCTTGTCAGTGGATCCCGCAAAGATCGAGGCAGTTTTAGATTGGGAACATCCTCGGAATGTTACAGAAGTGAGGAGTTTCCTTGGTTTAGCTGGATACTACCGTCGGTTTGTGCAGGACTTCTCAAAGATTGCCACGCCACTAACCAACTTGACAAAGAAAGGAGTCAAGTTTGAGTGGAGTGACACATGTGAAGAGGCTTTTGCAGAGTTGAAGAACCGGTTGACCACAGCCCCAGTCCTCGTTCTCCCCAATGGTGTAGATTTGTACCAAGTGTATACGGACGCTTCAGGGACTGGATTAGGTTGTGTACTGATGCAAAATGGTGGGATAGTTTGTTATGGCTCTAGACAGTTGAAGCCACATGAGAAGAACTATCCTACACATGATTTGGAGTTGGCAGCTGTTGTACATGCTCTGAAGATCTGGAGGTGTTATCTCTACGGAGCCACCTTTGAGATCTACACGGATCACAAGAGCCTACAGTACATCTTAACCCAGCGTGATCTTAATCTACGGCAGCGGAGATGGATGGAGTATCTTACGGATTATGAGTTCACCCTACGATACCATCCAGGCAAAGCAAATGTTGTTGCCGATGCCTTGAGCAGGAAGCCGAGGTATGAGCTTGCGAGTATTTTCCTCTCTCGCATGGAGGCTCTGGAGACATTGGGGGATTATGACTTGGACGTACGGTTTGGGGATTCTCACGGATTCTTGGCTAGTGTGTCACTCAGGCCCCACATCCTGCAGCAGGTGGGGGAGTACCAGTGGAACGATCCAGAGAGCCACTTGGTTCGAGCTCAGGTCTACTCAGGTGAAGCCGACAACAAGTGGAGTGTCAGTGATGATGGACTTATCAGGTACAAGGGACGTGCCTTTGTCCCTAGTGATGATTACATCCGGAAACTAGTGTTAGAGGAGTCACACCGGACTAGTTTCACCATGCATCCAGGAGCCACAAAGATGTATCAGGATATGAAGCGCCAGTTTTGGTGGAAGGGCATGAAGCAGAGTATTGGGGAGTATGTATCTAGATGTGACGTGTGCAGGCAAGTGAAGGCAGAGAACAGACATCCAGCAGGACTACTTGAGCCTTTGGCAGTTCCACAGTGGAAGTGGGACCACATCACCATGGATTTCGTCACCGGCCTACCCCGTTCACGGGAAGGTCATGATGGGATTTGGGTGATAGTTGACAGATTGACGAAATCTGCACACTTTCTACCTGTCAAGATGATCTCACGTACACAGTACTTTGCAGATCTGTACATTAGTGAGGTGATCAGACTTCATGGGATACCGAAGAGAATCATCTCAGACCGTGACCCACGTTTTACTTCCAAGCTCTGGAAGTCATTGCAGAAAGAGTTGGGTACCGAGTTGCACTTGAGTTCAGCGTATCATCCTCAGACAGATGGACAGTTCGAGCGTACGATCCGTACCTTAGAGGACATGCTTCGATCCTGCATAGTTGATTTTGGTGAAAAGTGGCACTCGTGCCTGTCACTTGCAGAGTTTGCCTACAACAATAGCTACCACCGCAGCATTGGTATGGCTCCATTCGAGGCACCGTATGGTCGACCATGTAGATCCCCTACGTGTTGGTTGGACAGAGAGGACCGGGTTCTACTTGGTCCAGATGTGATACAGGAGACTTCAGAGAAACTTCAGATTGTCCAGGAGAGGCTTAGAGCAGCCCAGAGTATGAGCAAGTCGTATGCAGATACACGTCGGACACCCCTTGAGTTTGCAGTGGGAGACTTTGTGTACTTGAAAGTCAGTCCCCGCAAGGGAGTTAGACGATTTGGCGTTAAAGGGAAGTTGGCCCCAAGGTTTGTAGGGCCCTTCCAGATAGCCCAGAGAGTTGGATCCGTTGCATACCGGATTCACCTGCCACCACGACTGCAGCATATACATGACGTGTTCCACGTCTCACAGTTACGGAAGAGCCCACCGGGTGCCCCACAGAATGTTATTTGGACTGATATACAGCTGCGCAGCGATGCTTCTTACGAGGAGAGACCGTACCGCATCTTGGATCGTGATGTAAGGAAGCTCAGGAACCGTGAGGTTCCAGTTGTGAAAGTTCAGTGGGATCACCATAGTGAGGAAGAGGCTACTTGGGAGCTTGAGTCAGCCATGCGGCAGGCTCACCCACACCTCTTCTGATGTCAGGTAAATTTCGAGGACGAAATTCAATTTAAGGGGGGTAGAGTGTGAGACCCCGAAATTTTAATTTAATTTTCCGACACATTTAGGGTTTAATTCCGATTACTTTTCAGTACGTCGTCATTTACGTCTAACGTTTTTACGTTAAGACACGCGTCGCCACATGCGTGAAAGTATTTACGGAATATTTTCCGTCACTTCACGTAATTTTTCGTACGACTTTTACGTTTAAATTTGATGTTTGGTGATTTGAAATGAATTTTCGAAAATGGTTTTGGTTTTGAAATGATTTTGGGGAATTGGGATTAAATCGTGGCCGTAGATTCGATCGACGAATCGTGGCCACTCGTTTATCTTTAAAAACCCTATCTCTTTCCCTCTTTTCCCCTCACCTTTCCTTTTCTTCTCTCTTTCTCTTTTTCTCCCTTTCCATTTCGGTCTTCGCCCGAAACAGAAAGAGAGTTTCTCTCTCTTCTGCTCTTCGATCCAGCGCCACCTTCCTCCGCCCCGACGCACGTCAAGCCTCACCGCCGCCCCTCATTGGCCTCGCCTCACCCCGGCGACCTCAACTAGACCACCAGCGACGCCAGCGCCGCCCAGCCGAGGAGAGAAGAACCAGAAACACTGTGTAACCCAGATTGAGGCTCATCAGCACTTTTAAGGAGCCAGGCCACTCCCAGGCGCCACCAGGAGCTAGGAGGAAGGAGGAGAGCTAGGAGGAAGCCCTAGGTATGGATTCTTGATCTTTCTTGATGTTTGAGACGTTGTTGGGTAGATTAGGATGTTTAGAAGGTGTTAGGACAGGTCTAGAGGCTCGATTTGGCCGGAAAACCAGCCAAATCCGGCGGTACAGTGAACGGAGAACCGGCACGGTAAAAACCCTGGTTTTTACCGTGTCAGTTTTACTTTTACTATTTACCCAGGGGCAGAGTTACCAATTTGCCCCTGACTGTTTGAGATAATTACAGTTACAGTTTTTACTGTTTTACTGTTTTACATTTACAGTTTTACTTTTACTGTTTACTTTTTACTGTTTACTTTGACCGGTTGAATTTGACCAGTTGACTATTTGACTTTGACCGGTTGACTTTTTGACTTTGACCGGTTGGGTCGGCGGCTCTTTCACTTTATATTTATTAAATACTGATGCATTGTTTTAAGCTTGACCACATGCTTCTTATAGCACTTGGTGTGTGTGTGTGTGTGTGTGAGTTTTGGATCGAAAAGTAGTACCGTCGTCCTGATTTCCGGTGCTTGGCCTGAGAGCGACGGGACCTAGTATTCTAGCACTCCTGCGGTGTCGATGACCGTAAACCTCCGGAGGGGCTATGCCCTTTTTATTTCATTCATTTATCCCGCTTACGCTCGTCTCGTACAGAGTAAAACGTGACGTAAGTGTGGCCTGCTATTTGTTGGGCGTTAGCTGGAAATGGACGCTCTCGCTATTCTGTGCACTTGGGCGCTTAGATAGTTGGCCTCGGTTTGCAGTGAAGACAAACCCGGGATTTCGGCCGCTCAGATCCAGAAAGTTCTTTCATATGTGGTCACATGTTTTACCGAGCTTTGTGTGCGTGGCGTGCATTTACATTTCCACATGCTCTTTCGTACTTACGAGTACCTACATATACATATATACGAAATGTTTTCTCATGGGTTTTAAACCCCGACTTGGATGGCTTTGGCCCCATTTGGGTTAGCGAGGACGAGTTGCTCACCTCTACTTCTTTTCAGGTCTACAGCACCCATCACTAGAGGAGCTGGACTAGATCGCGGAGCGTCGACGGTTATCGTGCACTTTCGATTTCGAGGACTCCCATTCTGGTGTGGTTTCCATGTTTCTTGATTTCCGTATCTTTGATGTTGTTATCTGTTGGATACTCTGAGACATTATTCGGGCCCAGTGTTTCGAGACTTTTTCTTGTACTATTTCTGTCTCGGGTATTTTTCCATTATCTTCCGCTTGTAAAACATTTGTATGCTACTCTGTGTATTTGTCATTCTGTATTTGACATTCATATTATTATTCTTGTGTTGCTTGTTTCATTCATAGCCTTGTGGTTTCGGTCCAGAGGGTCATCAATACGTCGAAAGACGTATTGATTACTCGCTAGATCGGGATTACGGCGGTTACCGTCGTGTTCCGGGACCGAGAATAGTTCCCGGGATGCGACAGAACATCTCCGAAAATCTTGTAATTACATACTGATCGAGGGTCAGCCTTAAATATATTGGTAATCATATCATCTTCGTCTAGTTGGATTGAATAAAAATAACTCATCGTGAAGCAATATAGTTTCCATTCGGGAACCATCATCACAAACGAAGCTTTGCCAACTTCCAAGTCCGATACTTCGGGCATAAGACACATTATACGTCCACTCTCGGCTCCATCTCGAGAGGAAACCAAATTCTAACTTCAAACTCAAAAGTCTTGTACCACCCTAAAATTTAGTAATAGTGCAATTGAAACAGTAACTAGGACCATAAATCAACATAACGATTCGGCTAATTGCCGTAACCTAGATAAATGACCAAATCCGTAAATAGCGATAAATTTGCAACATTCAATATTAAATCTCTTAATCATCCTTGACTCATAACACTCCTTGAGTCAACCACTGCTCCCGCAGCTCATACTCACTGTAATACAGACAACTAATACTGAACCTTGTAACTTTCTCGTTGCATTACAACTTATGGCTTCAAGATTTGTTACTTAATCAGACCCCGATTCACATAGGGTCACCACTTAATTATCTAAAACCTATGACTTTCATTCTACAGTCAAGTCTGCCACCAGGGCTGAAATCCAGAAAATATCCCAAATAGATTTGTATATTTACAAGACTACCACTGAGGTTAAAAAGACGATAACGCCCTCAGTAGTTTTAGATAATTATAAGGCTGCCCTTGAGGATGAAATTCCATAAATACCCCTGACTGTTTGTATAATTATAGGGATGCCATTGAGGTGAAATTCCAGAAATGCCCTTGACAGATTTGTATATTTACGGGACTACCACTGAGGTTAAAAGACCATACTTTCCTTGGCTGTTTTGTCTATTTACCAAGATGCATTGAGGTTAAATTGACAATATTGCCCCTGGCAGTTCTTGGTATTTACTAGAGTGTCATTGCGGATAAGTTGACTATTATATCCTTGGTGGATTTATATAATTATGTGATTGACATTACTATTTGTTTATATGTGAATGGATGTTTTAATTATGTATGGTGGAATGGTAGGGTTAATCCCGATAGATAGCTAGTTTTTGAGTGCCTTAGCGGAGAGGTTAAACTCCGGAATGGCCTTAGTCGTACGCCATCTATAATAGGTTATCTAAAGATAAATAGAAAAACGGGATTCACCCGGATTGGGCGTTAATTAGATAAGAGCTACGTGTGGCATGATCCCTGAGTACAAGGTATATAGGCAGCCTGACCGGGATTCGGGTGCAGTCAAAAATAATGTTAGAACCCTAGGTCCTCTAAAATGATTGGTTTAAGATCCGAACGTGGAAATCAGGATAACCTCTGGCTGTGAGGTATATTCCGGTATCGTTTGGACTATTTGAAAATGGCTTGGGAAAAAGGGTTATCCTTTCTCAAGAGGGATTACGAGTAAATCTCTTTTGGGATGAGTCCCGTACATCCTAACCCGGGTTTAGGGAGGTAAACTCGGGCCGGGGTGTGACAAGAATAATCTCTTAGCAACACCATTTAAAATAAGAACATTCTCACTACTACTCCCTGAATCAGTGGGTTTGCTCCCTGACTGCCACATTCACTTTTCATGCATTTAACTCAAAATGCATTAGACCACTCGTTATCGACTTTTCTTAAATTCTATTAATTGTCATCACAAGTCGGAATGATCATAACCATCTCACTTCTGAACTACCACATAAATCTCAAGGCTATATACTTTATGGCCTTACAAAACATCCAACAACACTGGAAGTCTGATCTCCTCATGGCCTCATAATTAGCATCTTTTAACTAACCCAAATTATAGCTCAAAAATCATATAATTTCTAAAATTCTAAGAATTTAGTGGCACAATTCAAATACTAAATTCCTCATCCGAACCGCAACATCCTATTGGCGACAATGCTACGGCCGACGACTTTTATTTAACTCAGACCTCGAGGAATAAAAATATTAGAATTGATACTTTGACAAATTACGCAATTCCAATGTTTCTTCATAGTCGAAAATAATCAGAAATATTATCGTTCTTCGACTACTATTATTTTTATCCTGTCGCATCTGAAACATTTTTTTTCATTTACCCATGGGCTACACTAACTACTCCAGGGCACGATTATGTTATTAAAACACAATCAACATAAAATGCTCAACTAACATTTCCATCATAATCCAAATCGTATCTCATAAACGACTTGTCAACTCGTATCTCAATTCAATATCTCGCTTAAACACTTGAAACTCATAAGGGAATGTATATAAAACTTACTTTTCCATTACAAGAACTTAAACAATTTTAATATCCCTTCTGACTCTTCACATCTAAGAGTCTCATAACTCGGATACCAATGCTTCGCTTTAGACTTCTACAACATCATCCTTGCCAACTTTCACAACAACCTCCCAGTTATAAATCCTATTGGGTCCACCTAAAGAGAAATTTTTACCGTAAACTCTCTTGAAATGGACAACCCTTCCTGCAAACTAACTAAGCACTTCCACACACGCTAAAAACCAACCCTAACCAACTAGAGTCATCCTGCTCCCCAAATCACATCTACGCTTCACAAATCCAAATCAGCTAAACTAAGTTGAGGTAATCAGAGCAATCTATATGGAAGCAATACCTACGTAAACATACTAGCGACAACAGATTAATTGACTATGCTTCGCCTTCTGTACGCAAGACCTCCTATCAACAACCCTGCAACACTGGGCAGTTGAAAATGAAGGACCTAGGAGAAAACATCTAAAAACATGACGTTAGACTGAGTGGACAAATATAATAGTCAAGGGTGAGAAAATTTCGATTATAATGTTCTCTCTCTTATTGTTCTGAAAATCGTACGTTCATGCATGTCTCGTTAGAAAAAATTCAAAATAATCCTTTTCCACCATGGCGGGGCCTTCTTTTCCTCCTCCTTCTCCCTCATATGCTTCCTCCCCCACCACCACGGCTCCTCCTCTTCCTTCAAGCACTTAGTCGAAGGAAAAAATGAAAAGGAAGAAAAAAATTAATTTAAAGAAAAAGAAAGAAATAAAAAAATTAGCTGACGAGTTTCAAACATTAGGCGACGAAATTCAAACTTTAGCTGACGAGTTGTAAACTTTAGGCGACGAAATTCATACAATAGCCGATGAAATTCAAACTTTAGCTGACGAATTTCATCGTCTAAAGTTTACTCGGCCAACCATTTTGACCAATAGCTTTAGTTTCCGACGACAAGCCTAAAGTCCAAAAATTCGTCGCCTAAAGTCTAGACTTTTGTCAATGACTTACATTTATTCGATCTGCTAAAGTATGGCCAACAACTATTTCCCGACGACTTCTTAGTCGACGAAATTTTGTAACAGGCCGACAAAAAATTTTCGTCGGCTAAAGTTCTTTTTCTGGTAGTGCCACTAAATTGAATTCCAAGGGACTGGTCGCCAAATCGGCCGGTGTCGGCAAGACATCATCGTCGAGGCGTTTGCAGGCGTGAGGCGTTGTCTTCGGAAGTGGATGATTTGGGTGACGGAGAGATGGATCTGAACCAAATCGGTGGCGCCGTTGGAGATGAAGGTCTTGTGATGGAGGTGAATCATATTGAAGGAATGGATCCCGTGTTGACGGAGTCATGGAAGTGAATCGAGAGAGAGAAGACAAAAAAGTTAAAAGGGGAAGAGCAGGGTTTAGTTGGTTTAAATTTAAGAAAGGAAAGGTTGGAACTTTGTTTAGTGTCATTGGAATGAGTCATTGACTTTTTTTTTCATTGGTTTGGACTATAAATTTCATATTTTTGTGGAAAAAAGCATTATCCCAAAATACTATGATCAATAAAGAAAAATATTTATTTTAATTACCTTTCTCCCTTCTATCGACCCCAAACAGAAACCTAGCAAACATAAGAAAAAAACACACACTTTCACATGCATGTCTCCCTCAGTGGCGGGCCTAGCTGGTGGCAAACCCAGCTCCCTCTAGGCGAAAAAATGGGACCAGCTTTATTTTTTCCGACGAGAGGTATTCTGATGCATCTTTCTTATGAAAATCCAAACTCAACCTTAATAGTTAGTATTTAACCCAATTTTTCGCACACCTAAGTTTCAGACTCTAGATCTGCCTCTGGTCTTTCCCTTCTTCACCTTCTCAATCATAAACACTTCATAGCCGTAATCATATCTCTTTTTCTTGATCTGGTGACGATGTCGATTAGATATGATTTGTTGGTAGGAGAGGAAAACGTTGCTGATGGGAGCTCAATCACCGGCGAGTTCGTTAACTTCATACCTCTTGTTGCCCTGATTTTGAATTCGTCAGCCGATGTGTTCTATTTTATTTGCCAAACAAATGAGATATTTTGAATTCGTCAGTCGAATTCAGAATATTACTATATCAGAGTAGCCTTCTTTAGAAAATACATCATGAGAGAAGAGATGTGAAATTGAGAAAGGATGAAAAATTGTGAAGGATCATCATCGATTTATAGAGGTAGCAGAGAAAAAAGTTTTGGTTTAGGAGAACATGAATCGCCAGCCGAACTCCTTGATTCCTATAATGGGTCTTCTTCATAATGAAGGGAGAAGATCAAGATTTTAAGAGAGAAGAAGATTGAAGAATGAATAGAGTTAGGTTTTCTTGGAACAATGAGATTGTAAATTGAAGACCGAAGAAAAAAAGAGAAGATTGATCTGCAGGGGTCAGTTAAAGAAGAAGATTGTGTGGTTTTACCCTTTTAATTATATTAAATTTATTATTAATAAAAAACAAACATAAAAAAAATTAGAATTTTGGGCCCAGTGTGGCAGCACTGCCTACTCTCCCTCAAGGCCGGCCCTGTTTAGCTAGAGCTTCAATTTGATTAGAGGTAAAAATCTGAGTGCTAGATAAAGTGTCAAGACCCACCCAAGATTTCCCCTGGAATTCCGGGATGAACCCTGCGGGGACCACCTTTGAAGAAAAAATATACCGAAAATACAATGTAATAGGTTTTCATATTTGTCGTATTACCCTGTGGGAAATTATCGTAATACTCGCAGATGGACACATTCTCAAATAGCGATGACCTCTCAGGTCATATCGAGATTAGTAAGTGATCTTACCAAGAAGAAGGGTTTTACCAAACGAAAAAAAAATTGACCGACGTATTAATTTAGCCGACGAAAAAATCTTTCGCCGGCTAAAGTCAAATTTAGCCGACAAAATAAAAATTTCATTGGATAAATTAATTTTTTTATCGACTATAGTCTTTGAACTTTAGCCGATCAAATTTTAAAAGTTTAGCCGACGAAATTAGGGTATTTCATCGGCTAAAGTATCTTTTACTAATAAAATCGCACTACAAATATTTCGGTGTCCAATTAACTATTGTGATACTAATCTGGCAGTGGAACGACCCAACGAGTCAAACACATCGCTATGCCATGACATCTGAACTTTTAGGCCATCCGAGTTCGTTTACGGCTTCAAAATGTAGTTTTTCTAACCACTTAACACACGAAAACACATATATATACATCTATATGAGGTATTTTGGTCGAACCTTCAACACAACAAACTCTCACCATGATGAGACGGAACTGTCCATCTAAAATTTTTGAGACATTTATCCTCAATGATAGGGCTTCCCATAAAGATACATAATGGTAAATAGTAAACATGTTGTGATTCTGATGATCAAACTTCATAACCAAAAATCTGACTATCTGATATGATCATTATGTCAAAATATGTGTATGAAAAAAATTCAACTTGATCCGATAAATTTAAGGGCTTGATCCGGACGGTCAATCCTGTAATTCAATCCTCTAAATTGTATTGACTGCAACTATCGACACCGAGACTTTACCCGAAATTACGTGATTTTTTAACCATAGACGTATTTCACAATTGTGGTCATATCTTATTTCACAACTTTTTTGCGTTTGAAGTTTCTACGTAGAGTCTGTTTTTTAAATGAAACATTTACTTAAAACTTAGTAAACAAGTTATACACCATTAGTAGGCATGCTGTGATTCCGATGTTCATACTTGAGATACAAAAATCCCACCATGTTATATGATCATTATGTCGAAATATGTCTATAGGAAAAAATTCAACTTGATCCGACAACGTTAATGGCTCGATCCTTACGGTCAATCCCGTAAGTCAAACCCCTTAACGCACGGAAACAGTCATTTGACCGTATAAATTACACATTTTGCCCAGACTTTCAACTAAAAATAGATTCAAATCGATCAGAGGCAACCAGTGGTATAAAAATTTTATAAAAAAAAACCACTGGAGATAGGGCTACCTTTAGGGAGAAAGAATGAAAAATTGCGTTAACTGTAACTATCGGCATCGAGACTTTACCAGAATTAAGTGATTTTTTAACCGTAGACGTATTTAACCATTCTGGTCATATCTTATTTCATGAATTTTTTTTCGTTTGAAGCTTCTATGTATAGTTTGTTTTTGAAACAAAAGATTTACTTAACACTTAGTAAACAAATTATACAACATACGCATATTATGATTCCGATTATCAAAATTCACAAAAAAAAATCCGACTATCAGATATCATCATTATGTTGAAATATGTGTATGGGAAAAAATTCATCTAGATCCGACAACGTTACAGGCTTCATCCGGACAGTCAATCCAGTAAGTCAAGCCCCTAAACGCACGAAAACGGTCATTTGACCATATAAATTACGTATTTTGGTCGGAACTTCAACTGAATATAATTTCAAATTGATGAGATGCAACCAGTGGTATAAAATATTTATTTTATTTATTATAGAATAGCCGACAAAATATTAGGGTATTCGTCGGTGAAGGTTTAGGGTTTTAGCCGACGAATTTTAAAGGTTTAGGGTTTTAGCCGACGAAATATATTAAAATTCGTCGGCTAAAGTTAAATAAAATAAATAACTATATCCGAAAAAATTTATTAAAATATAAATCAAATATATAAAATATAAGACACTTTAGCTGACAAAATTTAATAAATTTTGTCGACAAAAGTGCCCTCAAATTTTCAAAATCCCCGCTAAAAATTTTAAATTTTTTATATATTTTTCATTCATCTTCCTTCCTCCTCCGGCGGCAACTTCTCATCCTCCTCTACTCTCCTCTAGTCTCATTCCATTTCTCCTTCTCCTCCTTCTCCTTATCCTTCTCTTCTCCTTCTCATCCTCCTCCTCCTCTCCCTGTCCTAGCCTCCTCCTTCTCTGGCCTCCTCCTCCTTCTCCTCCACCATAACTCATCATCATCATCATCATCCTCCTCCTCCAGACACCATCACCGACGAAAAAACGAAAAAGAAGAAAAAAAATTAATCAAAAATACAAGAAATAAATAAAAATAAATCACTATAGCCGACGAAATTTATTAAAATTCGTCGGTTAAAGTCAAGTAAATAAATAAAATAAATAACTATAGCCGACGAAATTTAATAAAATTGGTCGGCTAAAGTTAAATAAATAAATAAAAATAAAATAAAATAAATAACTATAGCTGAAGAAATTTAATAAAATTTTGTCGGCTAAGGTCTAAAAATTCATCGCTTAGAGTCCAAACTTTAAGTGAGTGAAAATTTCTTCATCGGCTAAATAAATGACTTTAGCCAATGATAAATAGTAATTTCGTCGGCTAAGGTCTTAGTTGACGAAATTTTTTAACAGGCCGACGAAAATTTTTTAGCAATCTATAGGGAACGTCGCCCTTTTTTGGCAATCTGCTTATTAATCACAAACTCGAAACGAAGAAATTCTATCCGAATTAACAGGAAAAATCCTTTCCCAAAATCACCGCAAAACATATATATTGTATTGCAACCATTTAATAAATTACTTCTCGCGACTCTCTTACCACCACTCAAAACTCGTGGCTATAACATTGGTTGATAAATCACGCCTTAGTATCCTAAGGCCGGGAACCACTTGATTAATCCCTGATTCATGACTAAAACACAACCATTCATTCATTTCACAGGCTAGGCAAACCAACCAGTAACTCCCACCTTCAAATTAAAGTCTACACTCCATAACTTCAATAATCTTGAACGCTTCCCTAAACTGTAGCAACCACAATTTTACACAATACAAAACACGTCACCACAAGGACTTTAGCCCCACTTGCATATTCAGCAAATAAATGGATGAACAAATCCTCATCTATATATGTCGTAGCTAGTCACTCATTACGAATGAAATAATATTATTCGTAACCAATTTCGACCACAATTTCAAGGCTTATAGAAATAATTCCTTAGCGACACCACCTGAAATAGATATGGACATCTCCACACTTAATGAAGTTAGCTATACCATTGCAACTTCTAACATCTCCACTCGATTATAACCGAACACAATAAATTATCTAATGAAACACATATCACGTTCACTATGTGTCATCTTGAAGCTAGAATGACCTCATCTATCTTACTTCCACCCTACATTAAAATTCAGAGCCTACATTTCAAGGTTGACTTGTTGACCCGACACCAATTCATAAGCTTTTATCACACCTGCAAGCTCACACAATCCATAGTCTCTGCTCTACAAAATATGAATGAGTCATCAGCAAAAAACAAATGTGTGATACACCAAGCTCCCCTACAAATGTCGACCCCCCGCAATCTACCATGTTCCTCTTCTCTGGATATGAGTCTAGAGAATGCTTCCCCACAGAAGAAGAACAAATACGGAGATAGAGTCTCCTTTCAGTAATCCACGCCCAGGACGTAACAGCCCTCTCAGAGATCCATTCAATAAGAAAGAATAAGAAACTGTTGTCACACATCTCATCACCTGACATACCCAATTGTCACAGAACCCTAGACTTCTCAAAATGGCTTTCTGAAAACACCACTCCACTCTATCATACGCCTTATTCATATCAAACTTGAGAGCACAATATCCCTTCTTACCACTCTTCCTCCACTTCATGAAGTGTGCAATCTTATAAGCCAGGATGGAATTATCAGAAATTAATCGTCCCGGAATGAAAGCTCCTTAGACAGGAGAAATGATCATATCCATCACCGTTTTTAGCCTGTTGGGGAGAACTTTGGACCCAAGCTTATAAAGAACATTACACATGTTGTTAAATTTGATTCTCATTGATTTGTGCAATTGCACTCTTTACATTATATAGCAATTTCATGATGATAGATACAGTAAGCATTGAAGGCATTTACAATTACATTAAAACTGCACAATCCTAGCTAGTAACTGATCCTAAACTCTAGGCAGGACAGCTAGGGATATCAATGGATGAATGGAGAAGATTGCTGCACCTTATTGATATGGGAAGAAATCTGTGGCATAGAATCAGGGACTTTAACACATGTTGATCGGGCTTAATTGACTCATATACTTAGGGACTGGGACTTTAGGGATTAAAGTCACGAAGGTTCTGTTTATGGTTGTCGTCTGTCCCTCTGATGACAAAAAACTCCTCACTGCTTCGACAACATCACCACCAACAATACCCAAGAAGGTCTGATAAAAGCAAGGAGAGAAACCATCACGACCTGGAGACTTAGAGGGATGCATTTGCTGAAGAGCTCTATACACCTCATCCCCATCCACTTCTATACTCAACATGGCGTTGATTTCCTCCGAAAAAACGCGCAGGATTGTCTTCAGCACATCGAAGTTCTGTGGTTCGGCTGACTTAAACAGGCTGTCAAAATACTTCAACACCACCTTTTCTAGATCATCATCAGACTGTCACCACCTCCCTTCTTCATTGAATAAACCAGAAATAGTGTTGGCTCTCTTCCTATCTGATGCAGACTGATGAAAAAAATTTGTATTTGCATCACCATCTTTCAACCAGAACATCTTTGCACTTTGCTTCCAGAAATTCATCTCTTGATGAATAAGAGAGCTCAACTGCCTCTCGAGTTGTAATCGCACCTCAGTAGACTGGGAGTTCCCCACCTCATAAAAGACGGCCAGTTTCGACCTAGTTCTCCTAATTCCCTTGTCATTCTTTGTTATGACAAATTTGCAATCCACCGCAAAAGTCTTCCGGAACCCTAACTGTCTCCCAACACTCACCATCTCATCAACAGTACATCTAGTCTCACTCTTATCATCTCCAATGGGCCCACTAACCCGACCCATCTCCAAAACTTCCTTTTCTGATGCTGAGAAAATGGTATTTAAAGCCATCCTATTAGTAAAGCCCTCATTTAAAGTAAGATTCTCCCTAAACATCATCTCTATTTAAAACTGGTTCCACCTTTCCCGCCCCGCAAACCCTTCTTTCCTTCAAAGCAATCTCCCCTGACTCCCTACCATAATTGTACGCAGTCACCTTCAATGCCAAGATCTCCTCTGACCCAGAATTAACTGAGGCATCTTGAAAGTGCATAACATTATCTGAAACCGGCGGAGCATGTCTGGAACGCATGCATCACCGTTTAGCCACCACAGTCGTGTAATCGTCCTCCTGTTCCACCACCATGGAGTCATCACCATGGGTGGCCTGATCACTTTCCTCCCCGTCTGACCTTGTTCGGATCATTCCCACCGTAGACAAATCCAACGCTTGCATCCTCCATCCCTTCTTCAGGCTCTCATAGAGCCCAAAACGGCACCCCGTCCACCTAGAAGCCACCAGACCAGTCTCGTCCTTCTGAACTTCCACAAAACCGACAGGACAAGCCTCTTCCTTCTGCAGCTTCCCAGCTAACCATAAATCCCGTTTTTCCGCACATAACAATTGATCATACTGAACCTTGGGGATCACCCCTTTTTGATGTTCAACACAGTGACTAGAGCCATGAGACAACATACCACAGTACTGACAAAACGCCGGCAAACGAACATAACCAATCTCAAAATGAGAATGTCTATCATTCCCCGGAAGACGAATTGTCACCACCCTCCTGAGAGGCTTAGTGGTATCCACTAGGACCCTTACCTTTAGAGCAGACCCTAGATACAAACCAAAACCATGATCTTCATCATCCATCTTTTCAAACATACCTACTGCGTTTCCAATTCGTCGTCTGGTCTCTTCCACCATATCTAACTGCGAGACCCCCACACCTGGATTGAGAAAAGTTGCCACTGAAGAGAGACTCGATATAGGTCCTCTCTTCCATCTGTTGCAGCCAAAGCAATCAGATCTTTCTCAAAATGCCATGGACACCCACGTAGCACTCTGTTTCGATGATACTCCCGTGAGAAGACGAAGACTATACGGTCACTTCTGTCTAGGGTAAAAGCACCGACTTTTGATCTTCCACCCGGATTCTTCTTCGGAGTCCATAAGGCCTTCATCGTTGCCATCAACACTTCTTTCTTCTACGGCTTGGAGGTCAACAACCTCCCTACCAACAAGGACCTTTTCGGCCTCCACTTATCGATCTCTTCCGGCATCACCACCTCTAAAGTCTCCTCCTCTGTCAGTGTGAGCCGTCACAATAATTGACCTAAACCCTCCTCCATCTTGCACAAGACCGCCGCTGCTTGATTCCACCAAGCACCACAACGTGCCACCCAAGATAACATACGTCGAGAGAGTTCTCTCCGTAAACGAAAGAGAAACTGTAATTCTGTCCCGACCCGGAGCTCGGCTGCAAAAAAACTCTAGCTCTCGCTCACGTTAGAGAGAGAGAAGGGACGATCTCGCAAGAGTTAGTTTTTTACTTGTTCTTATTCTTTAGATTAATACAGATTCTGTTGAAATGGGATCATTGATAAAGTTCGGAATGAAGAAGATGAAAGAGATCACAAAATTGCCAAGAAAAAAATATACACTTGCATATTTTTTATTTTCTGTTATCCTGTGAGACACGCACTTACCTGAGTGTGTAGCTAGCATTGCCCATTGTGTTAATAACCGTATGAATTTGATTTTTTTTTAAATAAAACTAACTAACCACATGAATCCTCTTATTCCAAATTAGTAAACAAGTCATAACCATATGGGCTTAGTGAAATCACAAAAGTGGGTAAAATCAGGTTCTTTGGTTCAGTTATTAATGCCATTGTTTATAGACCAAAGTCATTGCCGAGGCTTCTTTTATTGAATATTGACAAATAAATAGGACAAAAAAGTTAACCGGCGAGCTAATCAAAATTACAACATATATTATGAGGATACAGAAAAGATAAAAAGAATGACTATCAGAGTTCTTTCCACTGACGTGCTGCTTGATCATCTCCTCTGGAAGTTAAGGTACTTGATACCATAAGCAAAGACGAAGAAGAAGAGGAGGACCCAACCAACATGAGCAACCACAACTGGTATGAGGAAGTCGTGTTCATAACCCATAGACGCCTTAAGGTATTCATCCACTTTTATTTCTCCTTCAGCAGTTGTGATACTCTTATCGTTCCGATCACTGAATTGAGATCCAATGACACCGTAGATTGTCCAAGCAAGTGGAGAACCCCAGTAGTACCACCTCCACCATATTGGGATGAGCTACATTTTCAGAATTAATGTCAGAATCCTAGGTGTGAATATGGACAATAAAAATTGAAATACAATAAAAAGTAGCAACTACAAAATAAAAACAAAGGAAAAATTATAACATACCGGTCTAGGGATGAGGAAACCAGAGAACAAATTCCAGAAACTCATGAAGAAGGACATTACAATTGACGCGATTTGATGGCCAGGAGTTAGGGCAACCACCATCATGCCATACATTGAGAAGTATGTAAAACACATGAATATGAAGTAGTAGAAATATAAAAATTTCTCAACTTTGAATTCGTAGCCGATCATAAAGAAGAGAAGAAGGACATATATCAAGCTTTGTATAGCAACATAAATTGTCTCAATGGCAACCTACATCACAAAATGTTCACAAAAACTTAATATATAAATGAATAAAAAACAAATATATACTTTGATGATAGGCAAAAACGAATACAAAACTAAATGTAGGTTTGAATTTCTTACCTGAGCAAATGCATAAGGCAACTCTGAGTACATTCCTGCTGCTCTTTCTCGGTAGAAAACTGTTCTCTCAATCGAAACCACAGACTGCACAGAATGACCATTGCTCGCTCCAAGGAAAATAACAGCAGAATAGGTCGCTCCCAAAAGGTTAATAATATCTTGTTCTTTATCTCTGTTGACAAATCATACAAGTGAGAACTCCAGGAGAGAACATTTATCGAAAAATGGACCATTTAGTTTAAAGTTCCTAAAACTTACAGCAAGTCTCCTTTGTCCCAGAAGATGACACCAAAAAGTACACCGATGACTATGGTGGTGAAAAACCTGATGGCATTGTACTGCGAGTTCCTCCAGTATGACCAGTGTTGTTTCCAAAAGCAAGCCTTGCATTGAGTTGGGAAGCTTTGTGAATATTGGGTGGGGAAGTAAAGGTCGTTGGAGCCTGGGAGTGGAGTGCTCAATTCCTTGATCTGTTCTTGAACGCCCCTGAACAAGTGACCGCAAAAATTGAGAACTAATATCTATAACAAATAAAAAGATACAATAAAAAAAATCTACATACCTATAGAGCTCAGAATTCGCATATACTTCGGCAAAATCAATGTTATTTTGAGCCTCAACTGCAGCAGAGCTGACTTCTAACATCCATGTAGCAGGGTTGTAGCCGTCTTTGATCTTTGGAACTCCTGGAATGGCCTGCAAGATTTTTTTTCTTAGTTACAAACTTGCGATTTCTTTAATTTCTATCCACATCATATAATTTCATTAAGAGCAATTCAATCATTCAAATAATTGCAAATGCAGCAGCAATATAATAACCGAGAACTAGAATTGGACTGAACACTAACGGTAAACCATAGTATAAAGTTACCTCAAAATATTCAACAAGCTTGTGAGACCGGTCACCAAGAGGTCCAGCATAAATCACTTGTCCTCCTCTTTTCATTAAGAAAAGCTACAAAATGAAAACAAAATTAAGGTGAAATATGAACCATGAAATAGTGAAATGTTAGAGACTGACGTATTAATTTGAAAAGTTGATAATACCTCATCAAAAGCTTCAAAAATGTCAATGCTAGGTTGGTGAATGGTGCAGACAACGGTTCGACCTGTATCAACTGTGTTTCTTACAGTACGCATAACAATTGCAGCTGCTCTAGCATCAAGCCCTGATGTTGGCTCATCCATAAAGATAATGGAAGGATTAGCAACCAATTCTACAGCAATGGTCAGCCTCTTTCTTTGTTCAGTTGAAAGTCCGTCGACTCCTGGTAGTCCAACTAAAGCATTCCTCAAGGGGTGAAGCTCCACCAAGTCCATAACTTCATCAACAAACATCTATAATAGCCAAGAAAATAGAAGTCAACTATGTAGCAAAACCCACAGTCCATAATTTATTTTTATGGTTTACTGAATCACACACCTTTCTTTTGGTTTTGTCGACATCCTTAGTAAGACGTAGCCAGGCAGAGTATACCAGAGATTCATGAACAGTAACATATGGTGAATGAATGTCGTTCTGTTCACAATAACCGCTAACCCGAGCAAATGTAGTTTGGATTTTTGGGTATCCAGAGATGCTAATATTTCCTTCGATATAACCACCAGTTTTTCTTCCAGCTAAGACATCCATCAAAGTAGTTTTTCCAGCACCACTAACACCGACTAAGGCAGTAAGAATCCCTGGCCTGAATGCCCCATTAACATCTCTTAGTAGTTGCAGTCGATTCTCTTCAATACCTTGGGACTTCATCTCCTGTAAAGGAAGCAAAATTGTTACTAATAATATATAGAAGAATGTGTGTTCTTAGTTACTGTTAAAGACTATTAATTCTTAAGATGCATATAATTCTGTTTCTCTTTTGATACATGTTTTCATACTGATTTCTGGAAATTTTAAAGCTTTGTTCAGATATAAGAAAATTTGTGTGATTTACCTTAGGCATATCCACATAGTAGTTAACATGGCTGAAAGCGAGAGAAAGTGGCTGGAAGGGTAACACCATTCCTCGCCTGGCTTGTACGTTTGATATTCCTTCTGCATTTTGCACTTGCATATCAATTCCTATACGAAATTTGCATTAGCCACAGTTACATATCTGGTGTAATTCATAATATATAAAATATAAGAAATGTTTTCTAGTAAAAAGATCCAAGTTAGGTGTTTCAACCTTCGGTCAATCGTGGCCTCCTCTTGTTTTCAGAGTCATCGTCCCCAAGTAGAGTTTTGTTGTCGCCAAAAGCTAAAATGATTTGAGCATAAAAGAAAATAGTCAACACTTGTATCCATTATCATATAAATATATAAATGAGTTATTTTACTTACGGTTCAAGTAGGTTAGTGCTGCAATGAACAGCACATTGAAAAGAAGAGAAAACCCAACGAGAGCTCCAATACAAATCCAATACCAAGATTCTGTAGTGTACAGGCCCTTTTGACGGAGAATGGCTTTTCCCACAGTGGGCTGAGTGGAGTTGATTGGTAGCTGTTCCAAGGATAACAATGTTTTCTTAACTTGAGAACTGGAACTTCAAATTGTTATTATTAATGCAAAGAAAGCAATGAACTGAGATTCAAGATAACTTACGCCGCCCCATCTATCATCAAGAAATTCATTAATAGCAATTGCATTCTGTCCGTACATCATAGGTGAGATATAGTAGCCCCATATCATCCATGACTGGATGTCATCTGCACATCAAGATGAGAATCGTTTAATCATTTTTGAAAATTATAACTCTAATTGATACAATCATTTTTAAAAATTATAACACTAATAGATAAAGGAGGCTGACCTTTAGCAACAATATAACCTCCTAGGACAAACACCAATAGCAGTGCAAATGAACCGATTGTGTTAGCAACCACAGGTGATCTTCCAAGAGCTGCAATGAAACGGAAGAGGGAGAGTGCCATCTGACTTATCCAAATATAAGCCAATAACTGTTTGAAGAACCTGAACATATTGGACAAGAAAAAAACACACTAGTTAATTTTTAACAACACATCTAGGCATGTATAAAGCAATAGACTAACCCGTACCTACTAGCATCAGGTGCAAGTCCTATGGAGTAATAGGTGAAACAGATCCATATTGCAGATTCCACAACTGAAATAGGAATTCTGGTCACCCAAATGGGCAACGCAAACGCCCATGCAGGATAGAACAAGGCATCCCTCTGTTTAAAGAAAACTGGAAGCCGGAAAACTGTCATTGCAAGCTCTGTCATTCCATTGAACATTACGTTAATGAGACCGAAAAACAGTGCCCCCAAATACTTTCCTGAATCTTCTTGTTTCCCATATTTCATTTCTGTTCTAAGGAAAACAGTCAAAGTAATGGTAGCCATGATGGCAATCTGTGCAGTTTTGAATATGTACACAAAAGAGTTCCGCTTCATTAAGAGCCATTCCCTTGCAAAGCATGCCTTGAAGAGCTCCATATTGGATATTCCATACTTTTCCTTAACCAAAGCAGCAGGATGGGCTTGTCTTTTGTCGTAAGAAACTCTTAGTTCTTCGCCAAGCCGTTGGCCAACATGGAAGGAGCTGAACGCCCGAACAAAATCATCTACTGTGACTAATCTGTAAGGTTGGTTCTTCTTAAACCAGTATTGTTCTTGGTCCTTCTTTGAGGTTACTTCTTGCAAGAAGTCTGCAACACCTTTTCTGTCCGGGCATTTGAATCCCATGTATTCGAAAAACTCGAGGACATTCTCGCGTGGGCCTTGATAAACAATATGACCCTCCGAGAGAAGGATAACATCATCAAAAAGATCGTACGTCTCAGGTGCAGGCTGCAAGAGAGCTATGACCATTGACACATCCATAATGTGAACCATCTGTCTCATGTACTTGATAATCTGGAAGGTTGTGGAACTGTCCAACCCTGTTGATATTTCATCCATGAAAAATGCTTTTGCGGGTCCAACCAACATTTCTCCTGTATTCAGTGAAACCAACAAAAGTTATTATTGGAAATAACGCACACTAGTTTTCATTTTTCCATTTTCAAGCAAGGAAAGCTCATCAGTATTCGCTCAAATATTTAAAGAAAGATGAGAAAGCATAATCGTGAAGGAACAATGGTCACACACCAGTCGTGACACGCTTCTTTTGTCCACCAGAAATTCCCCTTCTCATGTCATCACCCACCAGAATATCAGCACAGATATCCAATCCAAGTATCTGTTAAAAGAACATCAGAGACAATCAAGCTAGCTTGTAGTTTGTACAATATCGCAACAAATGAAAAACTTGTACAGTTGAAGAAACAGACCTTGAGAACATAATCTGTGACCAAACTTGTTTCCTGTCCCGCCAGAGATGTGGCTTTCATGTATGCATCAATCTCAGGATCTGGTTTAATACCTGCATCTTTCTCCCGTCTAGACAATTCTGCTAGTATATCGTACCTTATTCCAACTCCAAGGCAACGTCCAGAGAAATCAAGTGTTTCACGAACTGTCATCTCACCATAATGAAGATCATGCTGGCTAATATAAGCAGAGGTTCTCTGAGGTATAAATTCATTAAATTCATGGCCACAGTAAGTCACTTTCCCATTTACCTGTTTAGAAGCACAAGCTGTCAATATAGATGCAAAACAAAACAAGTAGGAACATCAAGTTTATTTGAAATGATAAAAGTTAGACATAGAGATTATCGAAGTACCCTAAGATCCCTATCTAGTTTGCCAGAAAGTGCTTTCAGCAATGTTGTTTTTCCTGATCCCGGAGGTCCAAGAAGAAGTGTCAACCTGAAAACCAGCACATATAACATCTTCTTCAGCCATGTAAAAAGATTATTCATGATTTCATATGACAGTACAATTTCAGCCAAGAGCTAGATTATATATATTTGCCAAAATGATGTGCATACCTTGCTGGTTTGACAATACCACTAACATCTTCTAGTATCTTAACAATTCTTTTCTTCGTTGGTGAAAGTCCAACAAGTCCCAGTATTCCCTAATAACATCAATAGTAATTTTGAAATCCATATATTACAGTAGGCACACAAGATAAAGAAGTAAATTCTACAACTAGGAAATGTCTTTGCAAAATACCTCTATTGCGTTCAAGGTGGAATTCCACAGAGTGGGAAGTGCTCTGGTGCCAACAAATGCATCCCCCTCTATTTTTAGATTCTGGAATCGAACCTCAACTCTAGGAATATCGATACCAACCCTGTTCCCCGAAGTTACAGATCAAAATTTAGGAAAACATATAAATCAAAACCATGCAAAGCAATAAAGCCAAGCAAAACATATAAAACATTGAACACTGTTAATTTTTAAATCCAAATACCTGTCATTTCTGGCCCGGAGCTTCTTCAAGAACTTCTCATTGTCCTCCTCAATAACCTTAAGTATGCTCTCCATCAACCGCTTCTTCTCTGCATCCCCAAGATTCACAACGTCGACTTCTTGAGCCACAACCCTTCCATTGCTCATAATATTCCTCAACATCCCTTTCCTCATCCTATCGTAAGTCGGCAACCTCTCTATGGCTGCCCATTTGAGCTCCTCCTCCTCATCCATATCCCGGACGCTCCGCTGGAACACGTCCGGCGCGTTCCATAATTCCCGGACACTCGTCGACCGCCAGCTGCTCCGGCTACTCGACTGCTTCGCCAGGTCATCTCCCGCCAGCGCCGCAGCCATTTTTGGCGGGAAACAAATCAACTCACGGAAGTTTGTGCACCCAAAACAGGAAAGTGATCAACCCCTCAAAATGTGTCCGGAAGGCGGGGCGTGATCTTTGTTCTTGTGAAAGTTTTTCAGTCTTTGTATGAAGAATGAGACGATCGTTGTTATTATGAGAAGTGTTGGGTTGTGGTTTATATAGACAAACTGAGAGCATGGGGCGGGACCCCAATAGAAATCGAAATGTAGTGCGAGATATGACTGTAGACCAGTTGGTAAGATTTTTAATAAATTGATGAAACAGTTTTAAGTTATTAAAATCAGACGTCCTTTTGTTTCGAACGGCTATTACCTACTTGAGCATGTCTGTTGTATCTATATATAAAGTCTTAGCTACAAATCGAAATAGGTACGATGATTGATTTTTTTTCTTTAATTAGCAAATAAGAAAATTGATGACTTTATCAAAATGAAGAGAGATCGATCTTTTTTATTTTTGTATACGAGTTTGAGATATAAAATAAAATTTACTCCAAGTGAAGATGATCATCTTCTACAAGAATAATACTTAGAATTTACTATATTTTTAATCTTTAAGCTTTACATCCTGATTATTGGGCCATAAAATGGGAGGTCATAATTAATAAAGCTCCCATCTCTATCCGGGAAGAATAGTTAGTAGGAAAGAAAAAGATAGTTTTGCCTCGCGTTGCAGAATGTCAGGAGACTGGTATTGAGATGAGACCAGTCAGTAAGGCAGAACTGACTATTCTGGAAAAAAAAAAGAACGGGAAGAAGGGGGAGGTCAAAAAGAAGGATGGCATTTCTCTCCGAATGGATTTTTCAAATTGAAAACAAAGAGAAAAGCTTGGTCTGTTTTGCAGAAAAGTCCTGCGTCAGAACTCAACTGGGACTTGGCCTTTGGCGGAATCTTCTCTGTCACTGCACCAAAATGTAAGATCGTTAGGCCATCTCCAATACGAGAAGTTGTATTGAGATCTCTACCTTTTTTAAATTATGGTCTCCAACAACATAGAGCCAGAGAATTGAAGGCCGCACTTCGGCCCTGGTGGAACCCACGCAAAACCAAAAACAATCAACCCACTCATGCATGATTCTGATTTTATACACGTGGTGCATGCATTTGAAAAACAATCCTATCACTCGTATCGTTTACCCTGTGTTATGTAAGGATATATATTCAAAGAAAAATTAATTTTTTTTAATATAATTAGGGCTAAAACTTAGTAGTTAGAGTATCTCTCATAATTTATATAAAACTAAAATTATCTTTATTTTAAAACAATATATCCTTTATATCTATATAATTCTTAAAATTTGTATATTTATCTATAAATCTTTAAAATTTATTGTTTTCCTTATATAATTCAATATGTATCTTCTAAAAAAGAAAAACGTCATAAAATTAACAAATTTAACATTAAATTTAGGATTTAATTTGAATATATAAATATATAATATTTATATAGATACATAAATTATATAGAAAAAAAACATTTAATTTGTATAATAGAATAGAAGAACTATTGGAGTTGAGCTCATTTTCTTTTAAAAACTTTATGATTTTATCTTTTAAAATAAATAAATTATAAAAGAGCTATCAGAGATACTCTTAGAGGAGATGGTTAATTGCTTCTGAATATAAAATACTAATTTGAGAGGCTAAATTATAGTTATGGTCTTATTATGGCTGGGTTTGGTACAGCTGGGCTTATAAGATATAAGCTGACTTTTAGCTTATAAACAGAAGATGGGTGTTTGCAGCTTCTCCTTTTTCCCTCAAAACAGTTTATACTTTTTTAAGAAGTAGCTTATTTTTAGACTTACCAAACACCAAAACCTTTGGTGCTTAAAAGCAAAGGAGCTTATAAGCTCTCCCAAACCCAGCCTATAGCTCCTCCTTATTGGAGATGGAGTTAGGGTTCCAATGTTTCTTTTTTCCTTCCTTCCCATATTGATCTTCCAGGGGAGAAAAAAAATGAGGGTTCCAAACACATAAAAAAGGTGGTGGTAAAGTCATTCAAATCGTTGTATAATTTTCAAATGAGCTTCTTCGATATTCTAGAAAGTGCGAAGAAGAGTTTGTAGGAGAGATGTTTGAAAAGTTTTGAGATAAACTCGTGCTGTTAAGACTGAAACACAATTAAGCTAATTAAATTCGTCATGTGTGACCACATTGTAGTTTCAAAAGCGTGGAAGAAAATATGATAAAGATCAGAATGGCAATCGAGGGATGGAGATTGGAATACTAGTGTTGGATCGAGCCGGGATGTAATTACCAAATTATATATACTAAAACATTAGAATTACCACTAGTAGAATTAAGACCTCGTGCGACGATTTTTTTTTTGTCGCATGAGTTTGAACTTATGCGACGAAATCGTTTTTCGTCGCTTAAGTTTGAATTCATACCATTTCGTCACATAAGTTTAAATTCATATGACAAAAAAAAATTTGTCGCATAAGGACTGACTCATGCGATGAAACTTTGATTTCGTCATATAAGTTCAAACTTATGCGACGAAAAGCTATTTCGTCGCATAGGTCATTCTGCCAAAAATTGAATTTTAAACTCATGTGATGAGATTTTTATTTCGTCGCATAAGTCTTTTCGCCAAAAAAATTGAATTTTTAATATTTCATCAAAAATTTCCCCCTCCCAATTTTCTTCTTCTTCTTCCTTCTACTTATTCACCACCCCACCGCTTCTTCTTCCACCACTCCCCTCCCACTTTTTCTTCTTCTTCCACCACCACCAGCACCACCCCCTTCCCCCACTTTTTCTTCTTCTTCTTCCACCACAACCACCTCCTCCTCTGTCACCACCACCTCCTCCTCGATCTGGCAAAACAAAAAAAAACCTAATTTTGTTAATTTAAATTATAATAAAAATAAAAGTTAAATTAATTAATTTTTTTATTTATTGAAAATTCTGAACCGACGAAATATTTTTCGTCGCATAAGTTTAAGCAATGACTTTGTTTTCGTCGTATAAACATATACGATAAAAAAAGTTGGTCGCTTAAAGGCTACTTATGTGATGAAATTTGCGTTTTCGTCGCATAAATCTAATGCAACGAATCTTTCGTCGCTTCAGTACTCATGCGACGAAAAATCCCTCTAATACGACGAAATTATTTTATCGTATGAGGCTTTTCCTCTACTAGTTTACATACTTGGTCTCTGTTAAAACTATATCTTAGTTTTATGGGTCATCGTGTGAATTTTTTTTCTTGTGAAATACATTAATGAGTAGTGAGGAGTTTTTTGTTACAGTTATAAGTCGTAACTTCTAATATCTACTTTTCACAATTATCTACACTACTTTTTAATTTTTTATTTTTTTTTTATTTTTACTATATTAACCCTGAATTTAAAAGTTTTAGTTAGCTTTATAAGAGTAATACGGACATAACACAATTTGATGTATTTCCAAACCTGCTCGCATTGTTATAGAAGAGATTAGTGATATTTGAACTCATGCCCTCAACATTGTTAATTAGACTCTTATCAATATAATTTTTATCTTTCAAAAAAACAATTATAATTTTTATGGTAATTATTATAAACGCTGAACTTCAATTTTAATCACAACTAATATCTAAACTCTTTTATTTTATTTTAAATAGTGACAATCAATACCGTGCATCCATTTTCGGTTAAAATTCGACATTGAATAGCTAGCAAATGACTCATAATTCAAGAACAAATCTGTTAATTAGTTTTTTCTCTATCTCTCTTCAAAGATCCATTACTTTCACTTATCTTTTGAACGTGACATATTTCACTTAAAACAAAACGAGTCGCTCTAATCATACCTCCTTATTCGGTACAGTACCTCCTCTTCTGTATCATATTCACTTCTTGTCACACCCCGAATCTTTTGAAGTTAATAAAAGTTACTTTTCACAGAGATTCACGAGTTACCGAGGATTTTTAATTGCGATCGGTAATTCGTTAAGTTATCGCTCGAGTTAATTCTCGAGTTTTACCAAGTTCTCCAAATACCTGAAGTGATGGCTCGATGTTGTAGTACGTGTCAACACGAGTCTCCCGGTATTTCCGGAATATTTTTCGGAGCTTCGGTTTATTTTCTATGAATTTTCGAAGTTTCCGGTAATCTTTAATTATCAATCCGGTAAATCCGTTTTACCATTTTACCTTTTACTTTTCACCTTCTTTTGATCTTGACCGTTGGATCTTTTCCAGATCAGATCTCAACCGTTCATTTCCCTATAAATAGGGGATCAGTTTTGACTCGGTCAAAACTGTCCCAACTCAGTCAACCGAGCTCTCCCCGAGCTCTCGTCTCCTCCCTGTCCTCCGCCCGGTGCCGGCGATTCCGGCCACCACAGGGCGGCGGACTACCCTCTTTCTTCTCCACTCTTCCTCCTCTTCTCACCCATGTCCACAGCTCTCCGAGGCGGCGACTGTGGAGGGAGATCGACCGAGGAGAGGCTCGACGGTCAACGGTGATTTCCGGCGAACCAGGCGGCGATTCGACCTCCAACCGGTATGGTTCGTCCTCTCTCTTCTTCCTCTTCCTTTCCCTTGCTTCTGATCATCGATTTGAGCCTTGCTCGAGAGCTCCCTCGTCCACTGTGTATTGACTGTTTTCTGGGTTTCTTTATGCACCACCGGTGGCGTGCTTCTCGGGGGTTCCGGTAGGTGTTGGAACTCCGGCGAGACGGAAGACAGAGGGCTGAGGTGAAGGAGGTCTCGGTTGGCGAGTTTGGGCAGTAGGGAATCACTGTACTGGTGGCAGTGACGTGCAGGGGTGGAGTTGGAGGAGTTGCTGGAGTGGACTTGGAGGTGGTAAGCAGTAGTAAAGCTGCTGGGTCTGTTGCTGGTTCGAATTGGAGGCAGTCCTGTGGAAACCAGAGGTGAGGTTCTAGATTTAGGCTTGGGTGTTCCACTGATTTGTTGATGTAATTGTGTTTGGATCCTAATTTCAGTGTGTGTTCTTGTTTGTTTGTCGATAACTTGGTGACGAAGGAAACGGGGAAACTCTGGCGAAAATCCCGCACGTTACCGGAATTCGGTGAAACGTAATGATTCCGGCAGAAAGCCGAAGAGGTAGAAATCGAATCCTTGTTAGGCTTTTAGTCGAAAAGTACGGTTAATTCCTAAGTTGAGGCATTTACGGAGAAAATGGACGTAATTAGGAAGTTTCCATTTTGGGAAACCTTCTAAGTTTGGAAACCTGTTAATTTGGGAAACTTTCCATTTTGGGAAAGTTTCCATTAAAGGAAAGCTTTCACTTTGGGGGAGTTGCATTTTCAGAAAAATGGTTAAAGGATTGAAGTTCAATGAATGTGACACCTGTTGGTTAAATGGGTAAAGTGTTAAATGGTTATCGGAAATAGATAACTGGAATTTATGAGAAAATGTTAAATCGGTATATCGACTCGAGGTTAAATATATTGATTAATACGTGACACCCTAACGTAAAGTTAAAGTGATAACCATGAGTTCGGAAGCTGAGTCGGACTTCCGGTAAATTGAGTTAATAGTCGATAACCGGGAAAGAAAGTCAAAAAGGTTAAAGTGTCATAAAAAGGAACTCGGTCAACTTGTGGTCAATAAGAATTTCCTGGTCGAACTAGGAAAAGATCAAGTCAACCGTGATTGACTAATTTGATGATTTGTTGTACAGTCTCTGGTCGGACGTGAGACGGACTCGACTACGCGGGTAGTTCGAGGGTGTCGCTCGAGGAGCTTTCCGAGCGGAAAGGTCGCAATAGTACTGTGAGTGGACATATTATTTTAATTAAATGCATGCCCTAATTATTGAGTAAATTGCATGGTTTTTATGATGGTTTTCGAGAATTATATCTTTCTCGGGTTCTTGAACGTTTTTATATGGATAAAGTTTAGCGGGAGCCTCGGTTAAAGATTTTTACAATGGTTTGAGATATTGACACTTATACGTGAAGTATTTACATTATTACACAATTTACTATTTCTCCCGAAAATGGTGATAGACGGTGATGGCCGTCCTTTGAATGGAATTGAACCCGAGATTTCGTTGGAAATTGGTTTTATGCAAATATGTCAAGGAATTGTTTACTTATTTATTTTGGGAAGAGAATTTGATTATTGTCTTGTTATGAATTTTTATTTTAAGGGTTGACCAATAAATATGCTAGTTAGAGTAGCGTGAGGGCGCTACTAGAGCTCTTAGCTCCGACCCTAGTCTGAGAGGTCAGACTGATTATGTTTGAGAACATTTCTCTTCCCATAAACCTTGTTTATCTTATCATGCATTTGCGGAAATTTAGTAATCGTGGGCATGCATAAATGATTTTTAAATTGATATACTTTTGGGAGAGCATTACAGGAAATGGAGCTTTTATATTTGATTTTCGTCCACTCACTCTAACAGTTTTTAAATGTTTCTCCCCTGGGCCTTTCGTTTTTAAATGCCCAGTGATGCAGGGTTCTTGAGAGGAGGTCGAGCGCGTACGAGAGTCGAGGCATAGTCGATCATTCCGTTGCTGCTCGAAATTCTTTGGGGCAATCATCTCTGTAGACTGCTCTGACTAACCCGGTTTAGTTAGTTTTGTAGGAAGGGTTGGCCATTTCAAGGGGGTTTCGGTAAGAAGTTCCCTTGAGGTGGTCCCCGCAGGATTTACTTCGGGTTAAAGGGGTTTAACCCGGGGTGGGTCCTGTCAATGGTATCAGAGCATTAGGTTATCGTTTCCTGTTACTACCTCATATACTTGGTATCACTTAGTGTCTATAGAGTGATGGTCCGACCGCGGCGGATCCATCGGCATTTTATGCTTGGACGCTTAGTGTTTATTGAGGATATGAGTTAGTACTTCCTGATTGAGATATGGACCGAGTGGTCCTATAAACGATCGAATCTTCAAGACTCTGCCTCAGTACGCCGACCTCACTATGAACTCCTGTAAGGAACAAGGTAAGCTCGTTACGTATATATGTTTTTGTATTCCCCATTGATTTATGAGA
Source organism: Comarum palustre (assembly GCA_951800085.1). NCBI lineage: Eukaryota > Viridiplantae > Streptophyta > Magnoliopsida > Rosales > Rosaceae > Comarum > Comarum palustre. The sequence continues at coordinate 7,074,131 of OX637587.1, forward strand.
TTTGAGTTGGGGATCGAGCTGTAAACTCACGTTGTTTAACGTTTGAGCTTTACGTGTGAGTACTCGGTGGTGAAACGATTAATTCACGCCTGGGAGGCTGTCATGGTCGTTGACAAGGATGCTGTAGAAGCCTAAGATAAGGCTTGGGTGTTCGTGTTATGGGGCTCTTAGCAGTGAAGAGCCGTACGAGTTACTGGAAGATGTTGCATCCTGTGATGGAAAAAGGAGCTGAAGTCGCCTAGCGCGATTATTCTGAGAGGATGAATATTAAGATTTGACGATTGCCACGATTTTGTTGAGGTTCGTCATTAGTGTGGTTTCAGAGAAACCAACGGACATATGAAAGTGGAATGACTCAAGGAAAGTTGAGTGGGGTTATTTTGTGATCAATGGACTTTTTCTAGTGACGAGTCCATGATGTGACACTATTGAAGAATGTTAAGGAAGTAAAGGCTGTTTTGGTCACTTGATGCTTTATGGGACAGCCACTAGAACTAATGGCGTGGGTCAGCTTTGGTGCTGACATTGTTGTCGACAGCTACGACTAGATCTTCTTAACTCCAGCCACCCATGTTTGGGGTACTAGAAATATTTGAATCGTTAGTGAGTCCAAGCGTGATTTGAATTATAGGTGACAATGGTCATTTGGCCATTTATCGTGGAGGCAAGAATTTAATCGTGTCACCAGATCTTGGGACTCATGGCAACCTCAAGGTGAGTTATCCACCTGCGGTCAAAGTGTTGTAATTAGTACACCAGTGGAGGAGTCTCCAGGTTGGCTGTATTAGAGATCGATTTTCAGATCGAGGAAGCGTTACTTGTGGTAATTAAAGGTAATTGGCTTCGGAAGTTAAAGGAACATGTTGGAAGTGGCAACAAGCCACCGGGTCTCGGACCAAGGGTGCTTGGGGTACCGGAGATAGTGATACGAGCCTTGATGGACTTGGTATTATTGTGGTGTAGGAACCGGTAGTTGTGCAAACGGCACTGTTTGACGGTTGAAGATGTACATGGGTATACCTCACATGAGCACGTGTACCCTCCTGTGTAGGGAAGTGGTAAAGTTGAAATTTGGGTAGCACATGCTGGTAAGGCATAATTATTGTGTGCAGTTGTGTGTGGTCAAAATGACACCAGGTAAGTGACTAAGGCTGATGATGACTTCATTTTAAGAAGGTGTCATGAGAGTTTCATTTATTGAGAACGGAGATTAAAGACGTTTGGTTAGAAGTTTCTGTGTAAAACGTCAATTAAATGGTTTAATGTCGTTAGTAGGTGGAAGGATGTTTTCTGAGATAAATGCACGGAAAAGGTAAAGGGACAGCAGTGAGGCAAGGTTTACTGAATCGTTGAATAGGAGTGAGAATGTTGTAGATGGTCAAGCTTCAACCTGCAACCAAAGTCGTCTGTTATGACACTTGGTTTCCTCGAGGGCGATTAACTGAGCTTGATGGCATGGGAATTTGTGCACTCACTGGCTGTGGTCTAATCAATTATTGTAACCGAATGTGTACTTAGTCGTTTTTGGGGTTCATAAGTTACACCCACTGCAGTGATATGAAATATTCTCAATTTGATTGTGGAAAGAGGATTAAGATCTGGGAGATCAATTATTGGTGTTAATTTAATGGAGTCCTGAGAGGATTAAAGAATTGTTGCTATGGTCATTGGTCATTTGAGTAGTGACCCTACTTGTTAGGAATTATTAACCTAACGACAGTTCTTGGCGCCACGAGTGTAGAGTGGTAGCAAGAAAGATCATTGGAGGTGACTTGCGAAATTGTCAACATTTTCGGTGAGTGTGAAAGCGGTGAAACTGAGGAAAGAGTTTCTTTGATGACTCAAAGGTGTTACGAGTCAAGGTTTTGGAAACCAAATTGTTACAAGGGTAGTAAAGTATGCTGCTAAGTTGTGCAACACTCCATCGGAAACCGTGGAGTGATTAAGCTACGTTCAGATTAAGTTATGATCTGAGAAGATGTTAACGTGTGGCAGTGGATCCTGTAATTTAGGATCTGGAGTGGTAAGTGATTGAGAATTTTGAATCGTACCGATTAGAGGTTGCGGTGGATGGTAAACTGGCAGAGCATGGGGGACAGTTTTGTTAGAAACTGTCTAGTTGTACGAGTTGACTCTGTGATGTATACGTGCCCATTGCGGTAATGGTATTTGTTATCTTGTGCCTCGTTAACTGGATGCTCGGTGATCAACATGGTTGTGTCTGGTGAAATTAATTCCCGATGCTTTGATCAGATGTTCCTTTGGGCGTGCACCAGTGGCACTAAATTTCATGTAGATGTCTGATCTGGTTAAATGTCCAAGTTGCTGGTTATTACCGGACGATGTGGTAATGGAGGCATCTGGGAATGGAATAACCATGTTGAGCGGGTAAGGCTCTGGGAGTCATTTAATGGTAAGTTTATCCCAGATTGTGATGCAGATATTGTTTAATAGACGCACAGTTATGGTTGAAGTGCAAGTTTTGCACTATGCGTCATTCCAGGCTAAGGTAAGAGATAGGGTGGTCAGTGGCACCTCACCTATGAGTAGTACGGAGATGTGTTACCAGTGGTAAAGTACGCTGTAGTTCCACGAGGTGATAATTGAGTTAGCGTTTATATGCTTGGCTTGTGAGTAAAAAGGGTCCGGATTTGTTGTTGTCAGAATAGTCACGTGAGCAGTGTGTAGCCTGACAATTTGTCATCATGCGGGGAGTAAGTATTGTGGGATCTCGATGTCTGGAGACTTGTATCTCCCTGATTTAAAGGCTATGGTTTTGGATTTACGCAAAAGAATTCATGGTAGTTCGTGTCCTGTGTGTGTCAGTGGTTTGAGTGATGATAGAGTAAGGGAAGACAATTACTCTACCACAGGACAACTTGACAGAATGGTTTCTAGAAAGCGTAAACCAGATCAGGAAGCCTGGTTCAAATGAGGTGATGGTTCGTGTAACACAAGTCGTTATGATTTTCTCGTGGGCAGGTCGTCATGGGTTTTGACCCCACGTTGTATTGTGTTACCAGAGGATTTAAATCCATTAGTGACATCGGACCCTACCCCTCAGGCGTGGTAGTCATTTCCTGCACAGGGAATGTGCTGAGTTGATATTTAAGGTTCCACGAAAGAATACGAGTATCTTTGAAGGAATTTTTACCGCGATAAGCGGGGGGTGATGGGATCGGAATGAGTATTAGCAGTTTTGTGACGACGTCACTTGTGGTTGTGTTTAGTAGACATTGGAGAGCAATATTAGTATTTTAAGTGGTACTATTCCCCACAGTGTTGGATTTCGAGTATAGAAATTTCGAGGACGAAATTTTTATAAGGTGGGGAGAATTGTCACACCCCGAATCTTTTGAAGTTAATAAAAGTTACTTTTCACAGAGATTCACGAGTTACCGAGGATTTTTAATTGCGATCGGTAATTCGTTAAGTTATCGCTCGAGTTAATTCTCGAGTTTTACCAAGTTCTCCAAATACCTGAAGTGATGGCTCGATGTTGTAGTACGTGTCAACACGAGTCTCCCGGTATTTCCGGAATATTTTTCGGAGCTTCGGTTTATTTTCTATGAATTTTCGAAGTTTCCGGTAATCTTTAATTATCAATCCGGTAAATCCGTTTTACCATTTTACCTTTTACTTTTCACCTTCTTTTGATCTTGACCGTTGGATCTTTTCCAGATCAGATCTCAACCGTTCATTTCCCTATAAATAGGGGATCAGTTTTGACTCGGTCAAAACTGTCCCAACTCAGTCAACCGAGCTCTCCCCGAGCTCTCGTCTCCTCCCTGTCCTCCGCCCGGTGCCGGCGATTCCGGCCACCACAGGGCGGCGGACTACCCTCTTTCTTCTCCACTCTTCCTCCTCTTCTCACCCATGTCCACAGCTCTCCGAGGCGGCGACTGTGGAGGGAGATCGACCGAGGAGAGGCTCGACGGTCAACGGTGATTTCCGGCGAACCAGGCGGCGATTCGACCTCCAACCGGTATGGTTCGTCCTCTCTCTTCTTCCTCTTCCTTTCCCTTGCTTCTGATCATCGATTTGAGCCTTGCTCGAGAGCTCCCTCGTCCACTGTGTATTGACTGTTTTCTGGGTTTCTTTATGCACCACCGGTGGCGTGCTTCTCGGGGGTTCCGGTAGGTGTTGGAACTCCGGCGAGACGGAAGACAGAGGGCTGAGGTGAAGGAGGTCTCGGTTGGCGAGTTTGGGCAGTAGGGAATCACTGTACTGGTGGCAGTGACGTGCAGGGGTGGAGTTGGAGGAGTTGCTGGAGTGGACTTGGAGGTGGTAAGCAGTAGTAAAGCTGCTGGGTCTGTTGCTGGTTCGAATTGGAGGCAGTCCTGTGGAAACCAGAGGTGAGGTTCTAGATTTAGGCTTGGGTGTTCCACTGATTTGTTGATGTAATTGTGTTTGGATCCTAATTTCAGTGTGTGTTCTTGTTTGTTTGTCGATAACTTGGTGACGAAGGAAACGGGGAAACTCTGGCGAAAATCCCGCACGTTACCGGAATTCGGTGAAACGTAATGATTCCGGCAGAAAGCCGAAGAGGTAGAAATCGAATCCTTGTTAGGCTTTTAGTCGAAAAGTACGGTTAATTCCTAAGTTGAGGCATTTACGGAGAAAATGGACGTAATTAGGAAGTTTCCATTTTGGGAAACCTTCTAAGTTTGGAAACCTGTTAATTTGGGAAACTTTCCATTTTGGGAAAGTTTCCATTAAAGGAAAGCTTTCACTTTGGGGGAGTTGCATTTTCAGAAAAATGGTTAAAGGATTGAAGTTCAATGAATGTGACACCTGTTGGTTAAATGGGTAAAGTGTTAAATGGTTATCGGAAATAGATAACTGGAATTTATGAGAAAATGTTAAATCGGTATATCGACTCGAGGTTAAATATATTGATTAATACGTGACACCCTAACGTAAAGTTAAAGTGATAACCATGAGTTCGGAAGCTGAGTCGGACTTCCGGTAAATTGAGTTAATAGTCGATAACCGGGAAAGAAAGTCAAAAAGGTTAAAGTGTCATAAAAAGGAACTCGGTCAACTTGTGGTCAATAAGAATTTCCTGGTCGAACTAGGAAAAGATCAAGTCAACCGTGATTGACTAATTTGATGATTTGTTGTACAGTCTCTGGTCGGACGTGAGACGGACTCGACTACGCGGGTAGTTCGAGGGTGTCGCTCGAGGAGCTTTCCGAGCGGAAAGGTCGCAATAGTACTGTGAGTGGACATATTATTTTAATTAAATGCATGCCCTAATTATTGAGTAAATTGCATGGTTTTTATGATGGTTTTCGAGAATTATATCTTTCTCGGGTTCTTGAACGTTTTTATATGGATAAAGTTTAGCGGGAGCCTCGGTTAAAGATTTTTACAATGGTTTGAGATATTGACACTTATACGTGAAGTATTTACATTATTACACAATTTACTATTTCTCCCGAAAATGGTGATAGACGGTGATGGCCGTCCTTTGAATGGAATTGAACCCGAGATTTCGTTGGAAATTGGTTTTATGCAAATATGTCAAGGAATTGTTTACTTATTTATTTTGGGAAGAGAATTTGATTATTGTCTTGTTATGAATTTTTATTTTAAGGGTTGACCAATAAATATGCTAGTTAGAGTAGCGTGAGGGCGCTACTAGAGCTCTTAGCTCCGACCCTAGTCTGAGAGGTCAGACTGATTATGTTTGAGAACATTTCTCTTCCCATAAACCTTGTTTATCTTATCATGCATTTGCGGAAATTTAGTAATCGTGGGCATGCATAAATGATTTTTAAATTGATATACTTTTGGGAGAGCATTACAGGAAATGGAGCTTTTATATTTGATTTTCGTCCACTCACTCTAACAGTTTTTAAATGTTTCTCCCCTGGGCCTTTCGTTTTTAAATGCCCAGTGATGCAGGGTTCTTGAGAGGAGGTCGAGCGCGTACGAGAGTCGAGGCATAGTCGATCATTCCGTTGCTGCTCGAAATTCTTTGGGGCAATCATCTCTGTAGACTGCTCTGACTAACCCGGTTTAGTTAGTTTTGTAGGAAGGGTTGGCCATTTCAAGGGGGTTTCGGTAAGAAGTTCCCTTGAGGTGGTCCCCGCAGGATTTACTTCGGGTTAAAGGGGTTTAACCCGGGGTGGGTCCTGTCACTTCTTCCTTAAGTCTACACAGGATTGCTCAGGTACGGAATAGCCGTGTGGGATGAAACGGAACGAAACGGTGACAGTCGTCCGATCTTTAATAAATTGATTATATCTATTTGAGTTCGTTTTATCCTGTACGTTTGATCAATTTATTAAAAATCAAACAGCTGTCGCCGTTTCATCTCGAACGGCTCTCTAGCGTTTGAACAGGTGGTAGCGTAAGTCTACCACCATTTCTTGCTAGTAAGCGATGACCTGGTTGGTTAGGAAGCCAAACTGACAAGATTGTGGTTATAAATTCAAATCCTACTAACGTATGTAAAGGTGGGGGTTGATTAAGAGGTTTTAATCAAACAAAATTGTTTGAAAAAAAATCCACGTCGTTAAGGCTCATTAGTGTACGTCCTTACCGATGTGCTCATTCCCAAAAAGAGGAATTTGAAACTCAGGTTAATGAAATGCTCACTCAAGGCTTCATTCAAGCTAGAACATGCACGAGTCTGATTTCCTCTCCGGGACTTTTGGTTAGGAAGAAGACGCTGCATGGCGCATCTGTGTCGATTATTCTCAATTAAAAAATGCCATTGTGATTGAAGAACATATTCCCTATCCAAATTTTCGATGAAAGCTTGATGATTTGCATCATGCTCAATATTCTCCAAATTGGATTTGATAGGGCAACCACCAGATCACTATGCACAATAATGGTATCACATTAACAATAAAGGTATCAAATTTTGTTGTACACATTTACTTAAAATTGAGATAAATTACCTGACAAAAAATTTCATACAATACTTGTAAAAATGTTGTAGGTGAAGGAATTACCTCTAATAAAACTACAATTACCAAAAAATTGACTCTATACCACAGTGATAACAAATTTATCATATGAGTAAATGCCGGTATCACATATGCATATATATAGGTACTTACGGATTTCCTAAAAAATGTAAAAGCTTAAGTTGGTCATTCTATTATCGAGTGAAGATCAACCCGTGAAGAGTTTGCAGTGTTGTATTACACCAAAGCACTTAATGCATAATGTGTTAATGCGTTTTGACCTTGTGAAAGAAGAAAAATCATAATACGTTAATGCATGACATGCATACAATTTTTCTAAAGCCGTAAAATGAGTCTTTAAAGTTGTATCAAAATTCACAAGTCCTTACAATGGTAGCAAAAATTTAATTACCACATTAAACCTGAAGTGGTAACATGAATTTAAAGTTAGGAAGTGATAAAAGAAATTTGATGCATGAAATACATTAACACATTGTAACCCTACTAGAGAGTTGGTAATTGTAATGGGCAGTTCAGGGATATAGCAAAGTTATTCTAATCTTTAAAGCTCAAAGCAAACTAATCAAATTTCTAGAAAGTGGGAATGGTCTGTTTGTGGTCGTCTGACTGTGCAGATGTTGAAAAGTTTTGAGAATAAACTCATGCTATGATTGATGATTTTAAGTGGAAGAATAAACGCACTCTATATATGTGACATAAAACACGAGAAGATGTGATATAAAAGATGAGAATTGGGATTGAGAGAGAAGTGGCGATGTGAGGCAGAAGTGATCGAAAGGCCGGACTGAACTGCAGTACTGTTATACATGGTTATCCAGTGTTTAGAAAGGTAAAAGTTAGTGCTGCTTCTCTCGATTGGTAATATGCGTTAAAAGTGTCTAGACTCTTAAAAAACTGTTAAAATGATACCTGAACTTGTAAAATTATCAAGGTAATACCTAAACTCTTAATTTGCTATCAATAGAATACATGTAAGGAATATTCCTTTAAAAGAATATTATGTTATTACCATTTTAACCTTTATTTTGTGTGTTCTATGGTGTGACTGTGCAGATGTTGAAAAGTTTTGAGAATAAACTCATGCTATGATTGATGATTTTAAGTGGAAGAATAAACGCACTCTATATATGTGACATAAAACACGAGAAGATGTGATATAAAAGATGAGAATTGGGATTGAGAGAAAAGTGGTGATGTGAGGCAGAAGTGATCGAAAGGCCGGACTGCTCTGCAGTACTGTTATACATGGTTATCCAGTGTTTAGAAAGGTAAAAGTTAGTGCTGCTTCCCTCGATTGATAGGAAGGGTAATATGCGTCAAAGGTGTCTAGACTCTTAAAGGACTGTAAAATGATACCTGAACTTGTAAAATTAGCAAGGTAATACCTAAACTCTTATTTTCTATCAATAGAATACATGTAAGGAATATTCTGTTATTACCATTTTAACCTTTATTTTGTGTGTTCTATTGTTTTCTTTTAAAAATTGACGGAGCATGATGGGCCTAGGTCTATGAATTTGTTTATCTAGCATATTATAAATATAAACTCATCATCTCACTCGAAGGTAAACAGTTATTTTTCATTATCAATAGCAAACTTAATAGCTACCCGACTTGATTTATTAGCTTATGCTAAAATTACCCGTAAAGAATTGCAAGACGAAAAAAGAAAACTAAGAAGATTGCTAAAATACAAAGACAATCTTCCTAGAAAAACAAAAAATTACTGGGATATTATCCTCAGAGTTCAACAAAGAATCAAATGAACTGAAGAACAAATTGAAGTTCTACAAGAAGTTTTTGATTACGATCAGACTCCGCTGAACGTTTTGAGTCTTGGTTAGATCTGTCATAGCTGGTATCAGAGCCTGCTTGGCTCAAAAGCAAGTTATAAAGGCTTATGCCACAAAGTTGGCTTCTCTTGTCTAGCAAAAGAGAATCCAAACTCAAAAATTATCAGTTCTTCTGTATTACAAAAGGTACTGATAAGTGACAAAAGTGCTTTCATTCAAGGCATATTCAGAAAGACCAATACTCGATAGAGTACATCTGTAGAGTATTAAACACACTCTACGACGATCTTGTCTACCTCTAAAGAGAAGTTGGGGTTGAAGAGCTTGATCCTTCCAGACCAAGCCTAATTGAATACCTAGATCATCTATCTAGTAGCACGACCTCAGACAAAGTTGCAATACAACTTGAGAGATTTCATCTCAAGTTCAAGTAATTTGAAGATATAAGTTCTACACTTAGCAAGATTGAAGCCAAGCTTGATTATCTCAAAGAAAAACAATATCTATTGGATATTGAAAAGAAGCTAGTTCGCACTGAGCATCTCGCCGACAACATTCGTCAGCAAGCAACTGAGATAAAATCTTATCACGAATCACTGAAAAAACTTTTAGAAACTCTGATCACCCGATTAGGATGAATCATAGAGTGTTTATAGGTGTAACCTAATATTTCACCTTTACCGGGTTACAACTCAAGAAAGAACCTCCAAATGTCTGGTCAATTATTAAATATGCATTGTTTATTGTGTTTGAAGTATTGTTTACAGGGTGAAAGCCCAATGTGAGAAGCCACTCTGGGTCCTTTGTCAGGGCTCAGTTCGTCGTAAAGTTAAGGAAAAGCAAGGGGAAGTGTTCCCACATTGGAAAATGACAAGGCAGGCTGCCTTTAATGCTACCATAAATACCAGCGTGGGCCTCCCGGTAAGGGGGCGCGCGTGCAACTTGACTATTCTTGAGTTTTCTGCTTAATTAACAGTATCTGACTTAAGCATCGGAGTGGCTCCCCTCGGTACACCCGGGGACGCCTCTTTGACGTGTTTGTTCTTCACACAGGAAAACTCGGAATACAAGGAAGTACGCTATTTCTGGAGCCGTGCCACCCATTAAAAGGATCACGAGTTTACCTCTCCGGGCTGCTGAAGAACGAACCGGGTTTGCAGGAGCCATCGGCTTTGCAGCCACAGCAGGAGTCGACCGGGAGGAGCCTGCAGCCTCATCGGGTCTGACATGACCTTGGTGACCATCGTACCCAGCTTTGTCGAGCCAGCCTTGGCGAATCCCTGCGCTAACAATTTCGGCACGAGCCTCAGCCCTTGCCGACCGCAGCTTCAGCTCAAACTCGGGGCTCGCCAGAAACTCGGAGACAGCAGAGTCTTTGGCCCGGGAAACCGACTGCACCAATTCTCCTTTCTGCTGCTCCAGAGAAGTCACTTGCTGCTGCAGCGCTTGATTCTGTTGAGTAAGCTGAGCAATAGCGGCATCTTGAGCACACCGGTCCTCTCGGTGACCCTCAACGACCTTCTCAAGCTCCGAGTTTTTGGCCACCAAGTCTGCCACTTGTTCTTTAGCTTTGGCCAACTCCTTCCACGACGCGATCGCTGACGCGCTGGCCTCTTCTCGAAACCGAGCCAGGCATTCTTCGCTGACCGTCGCCTGGTCCCGGGCCGCCCGGAGGTCCTCCCTGAGCACTCTCTCCCTCTCGGGGATTCCTTCATTGATTAGACTATCAGTTGCCAAGTATGACATCCTGACCGCCTTCAAAAAAAATTTAGCGGGTTAGTATCGACAAAACAGGACAAACCCCAAACACGAGTCACACGAAGAAAACACTTACTCGCATCAGCTTCTCCTGTGTCCTCCGGGCGGCAATTACCGGGTCTTCGTGCTCCAGGATGCAGGAGTCAGCGGCACAGTTCTTCATGTCCGCCACCATCCTCTGGACGGACACGTCCGCTATCCCACCGCTCGCCAACTCTTCAATGATTTCGTGGATAGCCCGGTGCTGTTTCCTCTCCTTCCTCTCCCTCCTCTTCTTTCTCCTCTTCCTCCTCTCGGACCTTGCCGAGCTGGATGCCTCCCGGATGCGTTTGCGAGAGGCAACGGGTTCCACTTAGTGAACTTTGTCGCTCCCGTCACTCCCCTCAAGGTTTTCCTCACTAACCGCCTTTTCAACCTCTTCACCCCCGTCGTCAGCCTCATCTTCAGTCAACTCCTCTTCACCCGGGAGCACAGATGAGGGAACCGCGCTCATCACCGGTTCTTCAATCTCCTCTTCATCTGCTAAGGAGAATTGATTCACCGGTTCTTCGATTACCGGGTCTTCCGCCACCTCCGTGGGATCTCCATCATTTTCCGCTTCCTCTTGGTACACCTCTGTCCCGAGAACCTCAGCCAGGTACTCGGGGATCTCGTTGTAGTGCAGGGTATCAACGTGGAACTGCTGAAGCTCCCCTTGCTCGGCTTTCGGCCGCAGAAAAGCCGTTTTTGTGGTCAGATCGATGTCGTACAGTAGACCATCCGCTGCTTGTGTCCGGATCCCGGCCCATACAGCTTTATCTTCAAAGCCGTCGTATATCCCCGGGTTCTTCCGCTTGGTAAACTCCATCGGAAGAAGAGCTACAACACAAACACAAAGGCTGTTACACAGCATGCCATATGACAACAAAAATTTAAAGGACACGGGACACTGGCCAAACCTGGTAGCTCCATTAACCGGCACCTGCTGTACACGTACAGCCTACAAAGCCGGTATGAACTCCGGTCATCTTGCCCACGGAAGGCCCATAGCATCCTCCGGATCCTCTTCTCCATCACCGGCTCCAGAGGAATATCGGGGATACCTGCAACAAAAAAAAAATATAACCCAGGATAGCGAAAGGTGAAGAATCCGGAGAGAGAGGAACTTACTTATCAGTGGTTGAAAGTCAACCGGTACTTGAAGCGCGTATCCCGGGTCTTGAAAGTTTCTTATCAAGAAACTTTTCTCCCTCCAGGTCCGGCTCACGGAGGTTGGCAGGTCCTCGACAATCTTCTTAAAGGTCGCTTTGGACTTCAGTTGGATAGTCCCGCTAAAACCCGCCTTCCGGGAGTACTCGGCCCGGTACATGGCGTGCAACTCGTGGTATGTCGGCATCTGCTGCCTCAGAACTTTGTACATAACGCACAACCCGAGTAGCTGCCTCCACATGTTTGGGCCAATTTGCCCGATAGCGAAATTGCTGACAGCTAAGAGGCACTGCACCTCTATTTTTAGCGGCAGTGACAGGCCGCATCGCAGCTGGTACTCATGGCACAGCGTCCACCCATCCCCGGGAGCGAAGAATTGGTCCTCGGGTTCCAAAGGGCGTATCTCAACGGACTCGGGGATCTTCCAGTTGCTTCTCAATTCCACGATCTCCTCTGCTGTTAGTGAGTACCCGGGAGGATCCAGAGCGGTACCATCGGTGAAGGTTACAAAGTGGGACTCGGGGACGTGAGTATCCATTGCTTCGTTGGCCATCTGCAAAACACAAAACACGGGGATGTCAACAGAAACCCAGATAACCCGGCGACCACAAGTTAAAAAACCACCCAGCATAACGTAGAAACCCAGAAAAACCTTCTTCGGAACCCAGAAACAGTACAAAAGTCATTCCGAAACACACAACAAGGAAGGGGGGAGGACCCATACCTTACGTATGAGGGTTTGAAGGGGTTTTTGAGATCGATTTGAGTTTGGGAATCAAAAGAAACAGCGACAAAAAAGAGCGAAAGCAAAAAAGCACGAAAAAGTTATCGGTTTGGAGGTGAGACAAAACTGTCACCCTCAACCCCTATTTATACAGTTAGGGGCGTGCACTGAAGGGACGTTTCAGTTTCTCGAGGGAAACGACACGTGTCACTCATGCCGCTTCACAAAACCGAAAACTTTTCAGTTGCCCCCCACTACAACCCGGAGACGTCGCTTTGAATTCTCAACGTAAAGAGTGTCTGCGGGTTACGCTTGCGTACGGACTTGGGGGACTGGGTACCCCGGGTTTGGTTGCTAACTTTGTAACCCGGTAAAGGTGAAATATTAGGTTACACCTATAAACAAGTCCCCCAAGTCCTCAGTCAAGGGATTCGCTTGCGTACGGACTTGGGGGACTGGGTACCCCGGGTTTGGTTGCTAACTTTGTAACCCGGTAAAGAAAAGATTTTAAGTCCCCACCCAAGCGAATCCCTTGACTGAGGACTTGGGGGACTTGTTTATAGGTGTAACCTAATATTTCACCTTTACCGGGTTACAACTCAAGAAAGAACCTCCAAATGTCTGGTCAATTATTAAATATGCATTGTTTATTGTGTTTGAAGTATTGTTTACAGGGTGAAAGCCCAATGTGAGAAGCCACTCTGGGTCCTTTGTCAGGGCCCAGTTCGTCGTAAAGTTAAGGAAAAGCAAGGGGAAGTGTTCCCACATTGGAAAAGGACAAGGCAGGCTGCCTTTAATGCTACCATAAATACCAGCGTGGGCCTCCCGGTAAGGGGGCGCGCGTGCAACTTGACTATTCTTGAGTTTTCTGCTTAATTAACAGTATCTGACTTAAGCATCGGAGTGGCTCCCCTCGGTACACCCGGGGACGCCTCTTTGACGTGTTTGTTCTTCACACAGGAAAACTCAGAATACAAGGAAGTACGCTATTTCTGGAGCCGTGCCACCCATTAAAGGGACCACGAGTTTACCCGGAAACATAGAGTTTAACTAAAAGTAAAACAGGAAGATGATAAAGCTCTAAGCTTTGTCCTTCCTACAGAAACGGTGCATGATAATGTCAAGGCAATAATCCATCAACAGAATTACAAGATCGCTTATCTCCAAGAGATGAGTATTGATCTCGAAAATCAATTCCATGAGTTAAACAACAGGATAACAAGACTGCAAACAAGCATAGAAAAAATGAAGGTACAAAAAGGATAAGAGATCAATGAAGAACAACTAGCTCAAAACATAGCTAGCAAAATAATCATACCCCCTTTACCAAAAGGAGAAATTGAGTTTAAGTTTAGTGAACCTAAACTCATTACTTGGTCATCGTCCAAATCTACATCTTCAACCAGAAGAAATGTGAAGATGCTGAGTAGAATACTCAGTAAAAGAAACACTATGTATGTACATCTGATCAATGCTCAAGAATTCGAGTACAATGAAATTGAATCTAGTATGCGAGGAACATCGGTTCCTAGATTCAAGCTTAATGATATCTATAGGAGAGGATATTTCCTTATGGATTCTTACAAATTCAAGATTCTTGAACTAATAGTTTCTGCCACAGGAGGAGAAACTGACATTAGGTTAATCACTCCAAAAGAAGTAAGTGAAGCATCTCAGAAGAAATATTCCTACATGCATATTGGGGCAGTTCAAGTAGGAATAAAGCTTTTAGCCAGAGATGATATAGACTGTTCTGTTCTATGTGTCTTACAAGATGATAGAATAATAGACTTTAAGAAAAGTTTGTTAGGAATAGTAGAAGCTTTTCTATGCAACCAAGTTGCATTTTTCAATGTTTTTCCAAACTTCATCACACATCTCAGAGATGCAGCATAATGTCTAAGATTGAGAATCAAGACAGATGAAATTTCCATGAAGAAATGAATGATGGAGCTTGCGATAGATTATCGTATGTATTATAAACTGATGAGCTCGAATGTAACCCCAAACACCAGATTTCTCAACAGCCTTGGGATTATAACATCAATCCTCACCAATCCAAGAAATCATACTGAATAGAAGCATATCACAAAATGGCATGAAGTAACATTCCTAAGATAATGGAATCTGACACCTCCGGCTAGACAGGTAGAAAATACCAATGTTTCTATCTATGAAGACATGGAAGGAAAAGTAAACTTAAAATTTCATAGGCATTCATTCGCTAGCTATGAGGAAGCTAGTACTTCTGGAACCAAGCCAACTTCTTGTCTTGAAGAATCTTTCGAGGAACAAGATGCTAAAAGACCTACGGTGATGCTAAAATCAAAAGAGCTGAAGAGCTTGTATGAACAAGCGGAAATCTATGAATCTATAGAAGAGCTTGAAAAGATCATAAAAAAATTTCCTAGGTGCAACTGAGAAATAATAGAAGGAAGATTCTTCCTTATCAAGCAACTAAAGAAGAACCAAGCGAATCCTCAACAATGAAAACTGAAAATATTCCCTAAGGAAGCACTGAGCTCAGAATATCACGAACTACCCTACTAAGATCATTCGAGAAAATAAGATTAAACTTTCTAAGGGACAGACTCCTACAGGAAAACCATGAGAACGAAGTTCTCAGAAGTACATCCCTACATAACCCAAATGGGGACAATCAATATTTGAAAGAGGAGTTTATCTTGATCTCGATAGGGTAGGAGACAAGAGAAAGACAATAGACAACTGGGTAGTTAGTCTAAGGCTAACTCAGGCTTTTGTATTGTTTAAATATGCCTACGGTGAAGCTCATGCATATTATGAGTCCACCTTAACTGGCATAGTCCAGAACTGGTATCAGTCTTTCAACCGAAGCTCTCAATGGTTTGACTGGGCAACCAAATTGGCTCAAACTAATAATCCTCTAGATTTCGCATCCCCATCTATGCACAATTTTGTGGAGACGTTACTGGGCACAGTGAGCAGTCTAAAGAAAGAGCTAAGACAAATATTCAAAAGTTGAGCATTTGCAACATGAGATACTTTGAAGAGTATACTAATGAGTTCCAAAATTACTACTGTACTGTCACACCCCGAATCTTGTGAAGTTAATAAAATTTACCTTTCTCAGAGATTTACGAGTTACCGAGGACTTTTAATTGCGATCGGTAATTCGATAAGTTAACGCTCGAGTTAATTTTCGAGTTTTTAAAAGTACTCCAAATATCTGAATTGATGACTCGATGTGGTAGTACGTGTCGACACGAGTCTCCTGGTACTTTCAGAAAATTTTTCGGAGCTTCGGTTTATTTTCTATGAATTTTCGAAGTTTCCGGTAACTTTTAATTACCAATCCGGGAAATCAGTTGTACCATTTCACCTTTTACCTTTTTACCTTCTTTAATCCGGACCGTTGGATCGATTCCAGATTAGATCTCGGCCGTCCGTTTCAGTATAAATAGAAGTGAGACTTTTGACTGAAGTCAAAAATCCCACTTCGGTCAACTCTCTCTTCTCGAGCTCCCCGAGCTCCTCTTCCGTCTCCACTGTGTCCGCCTGGCGCCGGCGACTCCGACCACCCCAGGCCGGCGGACCACTTCCAATCTTCTCCTCTCTTCCTCCTCTACTCCTCCATACCCTCAGCTCACCGAGGCGGCGACCGTGCAAGGAGATCGACGGAAACTGTCTCGTCGGTCAACGGCCGATTCCCGGCGTTCCAGGCGGCGCTAAGGCGCGTGACTGGTGTGGTTATTCTTCTCATCTCTTCCTCTTCCTTCTCCATAGTCTTGATCGTTCGATGCGAGCCTTGCTCGAGAACTCCCTTTCCACTGTGTGTTTACTGTTTTCTGGGTTCTCTCTGCTCCTCCGTCCAGCGATGATTTCTGGCGTCCTTTCTTCATTCTCGACAGTGACTCGATCTTCTCATGGCCAAGTCGAGCACGAATGGGAGATTGGAACACTGTTGTAGCAGTTTTTGGTAGGGGCAGAGGTTTGGTGTTTTGCCAAAGAGGATCGGAGAAGAGTTGATGGAGACTGGGTGACGTCTAGGGTGAACTTGGAGGAAGCTGGCGAGGTCTTGGATCGAGGCAGGGGTTCTGGGCAGTGGCAGGCAGAGGGTAAGAATTTATCCCCTAAAAACTGTCTGAATGTTTCTGTTACAGTGTGGATGTTTAATTTGTTGTTGGGTTAATGGTATTGCTAATTTGGTGTTGTTTTGTTGTTTTGTTGTCGTAACTTGGTAAACAAGGAAAACGAGGAGGTTATGGCGAAACTCCGGCAAGTCACCGGAATCCGGCGAAGATTCCGGTGATACGGTAAAACCGGCTGAATGCCGAAGAGGTAGGAATCGAATTCCTGTTAAGCTTTTAGTCGAGAAGTGCTGATAAATACTAAGTTGAGTAATTACGGAAAAGTGGACGTAAATAGGAAGTTTCCATTTTGGGAAACTTCCCATGCTAAAGAATACTTGCCATGTTAGGAAACTTTCCATTTTGGGAAAGTTTCCATTAAGGGAACTTTCCATTTTGGGAAAATTGACCATGTTAAGTGAAGTTGGTATTTCACGTAAATCGGTATATCGACTCGAGGTTATATATATTGATTAATACGTGACACCCTAACGTAAAGTTAAAGTGATAAAGGAAAGTTCGGAAGCTGAGTCGGACTTCCGGTAAATTGAGTTAAGAGTCGATAACCGGGAAAGAAAGTCAAAAAGGGTTAAAGTGTCTTAAAAAGGAACTTGGTCAACACGTGGTCAAATAGGATTTCCTGGTCAAACTAGGAAAAGACCAAGTCAACTGTGAATGACTAATATAATGGTTTGTTTGTACAGTCTCTGATTGAACGTGAGACGGGCTCGACTACGCGGGTAGTTCGAGGGTTTCGCTCGAGGAGCTTTCCGAGCGGGAAGGTCGCAATAGTACTGTGAGTGGACATATTGTTTTAAATAAATGCATGCCTTAATTATTGAGTTAATTGCATGATGTTTATGATTGTTTTCGAGAATTATATATCTCTCGGGTTCTTGAACGTATTTACGTTATTACTCGATTTTCTATTTCTTCCGAAAATGGTTATAGACGGTGAGGGCCGTCCTACGAATGGAATTGAACCCGAGACTTCGTTGGAGATTGGGTCTATGCATATATGTCAAGGAATTGTTTACTTATTTTATTTTGGGAAGAGAATTTGATTAAAGTATTGTTGTGAATTATATTTTAAGGGTTGACCAATGATTATGCTAGCTAGAGTAGCGTGAGGGCGCTACTAGAGCTCTTAGCTCCGACCCTAGCCTGAGAGGTCAGGCAAATTACGTAGTGCACTATGAGGGTTGACCATTTCCACTTTATCCAGAGCTCTTAGCTCCGACCCTGGTCTGAGAGGTCAGACAAGCCTGAGAGGTCAGGTTGATATTATAAGGGTTGACCGTTATCACATATTCTAGAGCTCTTAGCTCCGACCCTGGTCTGAGAGGTCAGACAAGCCTGAGAGGTCAGGTTGATATTATAAGGGTTGACCGTATTATTTTATCTAGCTAGCATAGCGTAGCGTGAGGGCGCTACTAGAGCTCTTAGCTCCGACCCTAGTCTGAGAGGTCAGACTTATTATGTTTGGTGACCATTTCCCTTCCCATATTCCTTGTTGGTTTATCTTTTTATGCACTTGTGGAAATTTAGTAATTGTGGGCATGCTTAAATGATTTTTAAATTGATATACTTTTGGGAGAACATTACAGGAAATGAAGTTTTTATATGTGATTTTCGTCCACTCACTCTAACAGTTTTTAAATGTTTCTCCCCTGGGCCTTTCGTTTTTAAATGCCCAGTGATGCAGGGTTCTTGAGAGGAGGTCGAGCGCGTACGAGAGTCGAGGCATAGTCGATCATTCCGTTGCTGCGAAAAATTCTTTGGGGTAACTATCTCTGTAGACTGCTCTGACTAACCCGGTTTAGTTAGTTTAGTAGGAAGGGTTGGCCATTTCAAGGGGGATTCGGTAAGAAGTTCCCTTGGGGTGGTCCCCGCAGGATTTACTTCGGGTTAAAAGGGTTTAACCTGGGGTGGGTCCTGTCAATGGTATCAGAGCATTAGGTTATCGTTTCCTGTTACTACCTCATATACTTGGTATCACTTAGTGTCTATAGAGTGATGGTCCGACCGCGGCGGATCTATCGGCATTTATGCTTGGACGCTCAGTGTTTATTAAGGATATGAGTTAGTACTTTCTGGTTAGTTTATGGACCGAGTGGTCCTATAAACATTGGAATCTTTAAGACTATGCCTCAGTACGCGCGACCTCATAGAGTGTTCTTGTAAGGAGCAAGGTAAGCTCGTCATATATTTATTTTTATGAGTTCCCCAAGGATTAATTGAGATTTGAGTTGGGGATCGAGCTGTAAACTCACGTTGTTTAACGTTTGAGCATTATGTGTACGTACTCGGTGGTGAAACAGTTAATTCACACCTGGAAGGCTGTCATGGTTGTTGACAGGGATGCTGTAGAAGCCTAAGACAAGGCTTTGGTGTTCGTGTTATGAGGCTCTTAGCAGTGAAGAGTCGTACGAGTTACTGAAAGATGTTGCATCCTGTGGTGGAAAAAGGAGCTGAAGTCGCCTAGCGCGATTATTCTGAGAGGATGAATATTAAGATTTGACGATTGCCACGATTTTGTTGAGGTTCGTCATTAGTGTGGTTTCAGAGAAACCAACGGACGTATGAAAGTAGAATGACTCAAGGATTTAAGTGTAGACATTTTTGTGATCAATGGACTTTTTCTAGTGACGAGTCCATGATGTGGCACTACTGAAGAATGTTAAGGAAGTAAAGGCTGTTTTGGTCACTTGATGTTTATGGGACAGCCACTGAAACTAATGGCTTGGGTCAGCCTTGGTGCTGACATTGTTGTCGTCAGTTACGACCAGATCCTCTTCGTTTCAGCCACCCATGATTGGGGTACTAGAAAGATTTGATCTGTTAGTAAGTCCAATCGTGTTTTGAATTGTTGGTGACAGTGGTCGTTGGACTATGTTTTGTGGAAACAGAAATTGAATCGTGTCACCAGATCTTGGGACTCATGTCAACCTTAAGGTGAGTTATCCACCTGTGGTCAAAGTATTTTATTAGTACACCTGGGGAGGGGTCTCCAGGTTGGCTGTGTTAGAGATCGATTTTCAGATCGTGAAAGCGTTACTAGTGGTAATTAAAGGTAATTGGTTTCGGAATCTAAAGGAATTGTTGGAAGTGGCAACAAGCCACCAGGTCGTGGACCAAGGGTGCTTGGGGTACCGGAGATAGTATTACGAGCCTTGATGGACTTTGTCTTATTGTGGGGTAGGAACCGGTCGTTGTTCAAACGACACTGTTTTGACGGCTGAAGATGTACATGGGTATACCCCACCTGAGCACGTGTACCCACCTTTGTGGGGAAGTGGTAAGTTGAAATATGGGTAGCACATGCGGGTAAAACCTAATTATTGTGTGCAGAGGTGTGTGGTCAAAGGACACCAGGTAAGTGACTAAGGCTGATGATGACATCATTTTTAAGAATGTGTCATGAGAGTTCCGTTTATTGAGAACGGAGATTAAGGATGCTTGATTAGAGGTTTTGGTGCAAAACGTCCAGTAGTTGGCCTAACCATTTAAGTACAGGTCGGAAGTGGGTCATTGATAGTCGCTCCGACTCTTATGATGGTTAGCGAGATTATTATATGTTATCAGTAAGTGGTTGATTGCCTGCTGAGTTAAATGCACGGAAAATGTGAAGGGACAGCAGTGGGGCAAGGTTTACTGAATCTTTGAATTTGAGCGAGAATACTTGTAGATGGTCAAGCTTCAACCTGCAACCAAAGTCGTCCGTTATGACACTTGGTTTTTCGAGGGCGAATAACTGAGCTTGATGGCATGGAAATTTGTGCACCCACTGGCTGTGGTCTAATCAATTTTTGTAGTCGAAGGTGAACCTAGTCATGTTTGGGGTTCACAAGTTACACCCACTGCAGTGACAGGAAATATTCTCAATGTGATCTGTGGAATGAGGATTTGATCTGGGAAATTGAATTTTGGTGTACATAATGAAATCCTATGAGGATTAAGGAATTGTTGGCACTGCTATGGTCATTGGTCATTTGAGTAGTGACCCTACTTGTTAGGAATTTTTGACCTAGCGGCAGTTCTTGGCGCCACAAGTGTAGAATAGTAGCAAGAAAAGTCATTGGAGGCGACTCTCGAAATTGTCAACATTTCGGTGAGTATGAAATACGATGGAACTAGGTAAGGGTTTCTCTGATGACTCAAAGGTATTACGAGTCAAGGTTTTGGAAACCAATTTGTTACAAGAGTAGTAAAGTATGTTGCTAAGTTGAATAACACTTCATTGGAAATCGTGGAGTGATTAAGCCACGTTCAGATTAAGTGATGATCTGAGGGGATGTTAACGTGTGGCAATGGATCTTGTAATCTAGGTTCTAAGGTGGTAATTTGTTTTCCTGTGCACGGAGTTATATTTTCCTCTCCAATTAGAATGGTAAGTGATTGTGAATTTTGAATCTTACCGAATAGAGGTTGCGGTGGATGGTAAACGCGCAGCGCCTGGGGAACAGTTTTGTTAGAAACTGTCCAGTTGTACGAGTTGACTCTGTGGTGTGTACTCGCCCCGTGCGGTGATGGCATTTGTTGAATTGTGCCTTAAAGATTTGATGCTTGGTGATTAGCGTGGCTAAGTTCGGCGTGAAATTAATTTCCAGTGCTTTGATCAGGGGTTACTTTAGGTGTGCACCTGTGACACTAAATTCTATGTAGATGTCTGATCTGGTTAAATGTCCAAGTTGCTGGTTATTACCGGACGATGTGGTAATGGAGGCATTTGGGAATGGATTATACTTGTTGAGCGGGTAAGGCTCTGAAATTCTTTTAATGGTAAGTCTATTCCGGATTGAGATGCGGATAATGTTTAATAGACGCACGGTTATGGTTGAAGTGCAAGTTCTGCACTATGCGTTATTCCAGGCTAAGGTAAGAGATAGGGAGGTCAGTGGCACCTCACCTATGAGTAGTACGGAGATGTGTTACTAGTGGTAAAGTACGCTGTAACCCCACAAGTGTTATTGAGATGGCGATTCTAATGATCGGTTTGTTGGTAAAGTCCAGTTTATCCGGTCGGAATAGCTTGTAGTAGGGTGAAGCCTGGCATTTTGTCTTCATGCGAGGAGTAAGTATTGTTGGCTCTCGATGTCTGGAGACTTGTATCTCCCCGATTTAAAGGCTATGGTTTTGGTTCATGGCAATACATGTCCTGTGTGTGCCAGTGGTTTGAGTAATGATAGAGTAAAGGAAGACAACTACTCTACAACATGACAGAATAGTTTCTAGGAAGCGTAAACCAGATCAGGAAGCCTGGTTCGAATGAGGTGATGGTTCGTGTAACACAAGTCGCATGGTTTTCTCATGGGCTTGTTGTCATGGGTGTTGATCCCACGTGGTATATTGATATCGGAGAATTACAGATGGTGGATCAGTGATAGGCAGTGTCGTATTCCACCTCATAAATGAGATGGAGTACAGTAAGAATTCGGTGATTCAGTTGATCAATGATTCAAGAGGAAATCATTATGATCCACGGTAAGACTTCAGACGGTTTAGTTTTGACCCGAGAAAAGTGATCGGGTGTCAGAAAAAGAGAAAGTTTTGGAGGTTATCATCCACGTAGGAAGGAGTGCTACGTTGGCTAGATGTGACACGTGACAAGATTACATGAGTTTGATGAAAATGTTGGGTATCCTTAGAGTTAATGGATGCCTAGTGTCACGTATGTTCTTGTTACGGAAATAAGTTTACTACCTTACATCCTATGTCATTTGACTTCTGGTTAGTCCGGGAAGCTGACATTAGAGAGCAATATTAGTATATTAAGTGGTACTATTCCTCACTGTATTGGACTTTGAGTATAGAAATTTCGAGGACGAAATTTTTATAAGGTGGGGAGAATTGTCACACCCCGAATCTTGTGAAGTTAATAAAATTTACCTTTCTCAGAGATTTACGAGTTACCGAGGACTTTTAATTGCGATCGGTAATTCGATAAGTTAACGCTCGAGTTAATTTTCGAGTTTTTAAAAGTACTCCAAATATCTGAATTGATGACTCGATGTGGTAGTACGTGTCGACACGAGTCTCCTGGTACTTTCAGAAAATTTTTCGGAGCTTCGGTTTATTTTCTATGAATTTTCGAAGTTTCCGGTAACTTTTAATTACCAATCCGGGAAATCAGTTGTACCATTTCACCTTTTACCTTTTTACCTTCTTTAATCCGGACCGTTGGATCGATTCCAGATTAGATCTCGGCCGTCCGTTTCAGTATAAATAGAAGTGAGACTTTTGACTGAAGTCAAAAATCCCACTTCGGTCAACTCTCTCTTCTCGAGCTCCCCGAGCTCCTCTTCCGTCTCCACTGTGTCCGCCTGGCGCCGGCGACTCCGACCACCCCAGGCCGGCGGACCACTTCCAATCTTCTCCTCTCTTCCTCCTCTACTCCTCCATACCCTCAGCTCACCGAGGCGGCGACCGTGCAAGGAGATCGACGGAAACTGTCTCGTCGGTCAACGGCCGATTCCCGGCGTTCCAGGCGGCGCTAAGGCGCGTGACTGGTGTGGTTATTCTTCTCATCTCTTCCTCTTCCTTCTCCATAGTCTTGATCGTTCGATGCGAGCCTTGCTCGAGAACTCCCTTTCCACTGTGTGTTTACTGTTTTCTGGGTTCTCTCTGCTCCTCCGTCCAGCGATGATTTCTGGCGTCCTTTCTTCATTCTCGACAGTGACTCGATCTTCTCATGGCCAAGTCGAGCACGAATGGGAGATTGGAACACTGTTGTAGCAGTTTTTGGTAGGGGCAGAGGTTTGGTGTTTTGCCAAAGAGGATCGGAGAAGAGTTGATGGAGACTGGGTGACGTCTAGGGTGAACTTGGAGGAAGCTGGCGAGGTCTTGGATCGAGGCAGGGGTTCTGGGCAGTGGCAGGCAGAGGGTAAGAATTTATCCCCTAAAAACTGTCTGAATGTTTCTGTTACAGTGTGGATGTTTAATTTGTTGTTGGGTTAATGGTATTGCTAATTTGGTGTTGTTTTGTTGTTTTGTTGTCGTAACTTGGTAAACAAGGAAAACGAGGAGGTTATGGCGAAACTCCGGCAAGTCACCGGAATCCGGCGAAGATTCCGGTGATACGGTAAAACCGGCTGAATGCCGAAGAGGTAGGAATCGAATTCCTGTTAAGCTTTTAGTCGAGAAGTGCTGATAAATACTAAGTTGAGTAATTACGGAAAAGTGGACGTAAATAGGAAGTTTCCATTTTGGGAAACTTCCCATGCTAAAGAATACTTGCCATGTTAGGAAACTTTCCATTTTGGGAAAGTTTCCATTAAGGGAACTTTCCATTTTGGGAAAATTGACCATGTTAAGTGAAGTTGGTATTTCACGTAAATCGGTATATCGACTCGAGGTTATATATATTGATTAATACGTGACACCCTAACGTAAAGTTAAAGTGATAAAGGAAAGTTCGGAAGCTGAGTCGGACTTCCGGTAAATTGAGTTAAGAGTCGATAACCGGGAAAGAAAGTCAAAAAGGGTTAAAGTGTCTTAAAAAGGAACTTGGTCAACACGTGGTCAAATAGGATTTCCTGGTCAAACTAGGAAAAGACCAAGTCAACTGTGAATGACTAATATAATGGTTTGTTTGTACAGTCTCTGATTGAACGTGAGACGGGCTCGACTACGCGGGTAGTTCGAGGGTTTCGCTCGAGGAGCTTTCCGAGCGGGAAGGTCGCAATAGTACTGTGAGTGGACATATTGTTTTAAATAAATGCATGCCTTAATTATTGAGTTAATTGCATGATGTTTATGATTGTTTTCGAGAATTATATATCTCTCGGGTTCTTGAACGTATTTACGTTATTACTCGATTTTCTATTTCTTCCGAAAATGGTTATAGACGGTGAGGGCCGTCCTACGAATGGAATTGAACCCGAGACTTCGTTGGAGATTGGGTCTATGCATATATGTCAAGGAATTGTTTACTTATTTTATTTTGGGAAGAGAATTTGATTAAAGTATTGTTGTGAATTATATTTTAAGGGTTGACCAATGATTATGCTAGCTAGAGTAGCGTGAGGGCGCTACTAGAGCTCTTAGCTCCGACCCTAGCCTGAGAGGTCAGGCAAATTACGTAGTGCACTATGAGGGTTGACCATTTCCACTTTATCCAGAGCTCTTAGCTCCGACCCTGGTCTGAGAGGTCAGACAAGCCTGAGAGGTCAGGTTGATATTATAAGGGTTGACCGTTATCACATATTCTAGAGCTCTTAGCTCCGACCCTGGTCTGAGAGGTCAGACAAGCCTGAGAGGTCAGGTTGATATTATAAGGGTTGACCGTATTATTTTATCTAGCTAGCATAGCGTAGCGTGAGGGCGCTACTAGAGCTCTTAGCTCCGACCCTAGTCTGAGAGGTCAGACTTATTATGTTTGGTGACCATTTCCCTTCCCATATTCCTTGTTGGTTTATCTTTTTATGCACTTGTGGAAATTTAGTAATTGTGGGCATGCTTAAATGATTTTTAAATTGATATACTTTTGGGAGAACATTACAGGAAATGAAGTTTTTATATGTGATTTTCGTCCACTCACTCTAACAGTTTTTAAATGTTTCTCCCCTGGGCCTTTCGTTTTTAAATGCCCAGTGATGCAGGGTTCTTGAGAGGAGGTCGAGCGCGTACGAGAGTCGAGGCATAGTCGATCATTCCGTTGCTGCGAAAAATTCTTTGGGGTAACTATCTCTGTAGACTGCTCTGACTAACCCGGTTTAGTTAGTTTAGTAGGAAGGGTTGGCCATTTCAAGGGGGATTCGGTAAGAAGTTCCCTTGGGGTGGTCCCCGCAGGATTTACTTCGGGTTAAAAGGGTTTAACCTGGGGTGGGTCCTGTCATGTACCATTGGAGACCTAGATAATGAAGATCTGGTTAGAACCTATTACATGAAGTTACCAGAACCATGGAACGATGCAGTAGCACAATCTTTAGAAGAAAATCCTTTGCCATTTTTTACAGTAGGAGGAATTGCTGAAAGAGTCAGGGGTCTCCTGAGAAAACAATTTGTTAAAAACAGAAAATCCAAAACTACAAAGAAGCAACTCAGAGAAGTGGAAAACATGTGTCCCAAGATATTGGAGACACCAACGCAATGGGGATGTCACACAAAGAAAAAATACAAGAAAAGGTTCTCCAACAACAAGCAGAGGAAAAATTTTGCCTCTAAAAAGAAGTATAAATTCAGAAAAAACTCCTTCAAAAAGAGTTATGCGGGAGAAAGATCTCCTCCTAGGAAGAGATTTTTTAAAAGAAAAAGAACCAATTCTTCGAATTCTTTTTTAGAAGTGAAAAAATACAGATGTTGGCTTTACAAAGCCGAAGGACATTATGCAAACGAATGTCCTAAAAAGGACAAGAGATCTGCGAACGTTCTAATTAAAGAATATGACGAAGCAATAGAATATGCAAACCTGAAAGGTTTTGAGATAGCCTATTCTGATGAAGAGAATGATTTAATATATTCTCTTGAGTTCCCATCAAAAAGTGAAATTGAAAATACTTCAGAAAGTTCTGAAGAAGAAGAAGAAGATGATGGATCTTGTCCTATGTTTGTCTTAAAAGTCTTAAATTGAAAGGAAGAGACTACTGATATTATCAGTAACTTCCACCCCAATCTAGGAAGATTTACATGTGATTACTGTAATTGGGATGATAGTAAGTCAGTTCCCATGTACTGTAAAAGTACAGGTGAAACTTATCATCAAAAATGTTTCATTGCAAAATTACGAAGAAAAACCAAAGACAATGAAGCTCACATCCTGGTCAAACAAGAATATAAAGAGTTCTACGAAGCCAAGGAGCAACAGGGACATAACTTGGAAAAAGATTTGAAGAAAATGAAGTTAGTAACTTCATTAAGTCAGAACAAGGAATTAAAAGAGTCTTTTGATTCAATCAATGTGTCTGCAAGAAGGCAAGAAGAAGGCATTATCACATAACCTATTATACAACACGTTAAGCCTTTTGATCCCATCAACAAGCCCGATGAAAGAGAAATCAATCCTTTCATTGAACTGCCTGGCAAAACTGCAGAAAGCGAAGAACATGTAAAGTAGGCTCAGACAAGCAGATTCAGCAATTACATCACAATAGGATTGAAATTTTTCAGATATAGAAAATACCATCTACATGTCTTTGTAGATAGTGGATCAGGGTATTCTCTTGCCAAAAGATATGCCATACCTGAAGAATATTTGGAAAAGGCTCCAAGATCAGTTACTGGAATAACCATGGGAGAAAATGAAATAATCATGGATACTATGGCTCGTGACATTAAAATTTCTTTGGGCGGAGGAACTTTTGTCATAAAAACCATCTAGTAATGTGAAAGTCAAGGAGCAGACGTGTTAATTGGAAATGACTTTCTTCTTCAACAGACAATAGTTCAGAATCCACAAATGATTGTTTTTGAAAAGAATAACAAATTCTTTTGAGAATCTCGTCTTACTAATGCGACAAGCGTTACAAGTCTGTGATTTACAGATCAATATCAGAGATTGTCCTCGAAGAGTGGTGATTATAAGCCAGTTTTAAAACCAGTTCTGCTGCTGAAAGACCATTTGAAAGGTCATAGTGAAATATTAGTAAATAAAGGAATGAATTCAGAAGATTCTAAAGAAGAGTATGAACCCCATTTAGAAGAGTCTGAGTCTGATTCATTAGAACAAGAAAGCTCAGACTGAGAAGAAGAATTTATCAGAGAGCATAACGTAAAGGTTTATGCTAACAAAATCGAACAGAAGAGAGTGTCAACTATTGCACAAATAGAAAACTTGCTGAAACCAGTAATCAGTAAAGATCCTCAGTTGTACTGGGAAAGAGATCCAATATACTGTCAGCTCAAAATGCATGATGTAAATACTATTTACCATGTTAAAGCAATACCTCATCACAGGGAAGATGACAGAAAAGAGATGGAAAACCAAATTCTAGAGTTTCTCGAAAAGAAGTTAATCAGACCTTCCAATAGTCCTCATCATGCTCCAGCCTTTTTGGTAAGAAATCATGCAGAGTAAGTAAAAGGAAAGGCTAGAATGGTAATTGACGACAGAGATGTAAACAAAAAGACTGTCAAAGACGGTAACCAGATAGCCCAGGTAAGAGTGCTTATCAATCGACTCAAATGAGCTAAGATCTTCTCTAAATTTGATACAAAATCAGGATTCTGGCAAGTCAAGATGCATCCAGACTTCATTGCTTTAACAGCATTTGGAACACCTCAAGGGCACTATGAATGGCTGGTTATGTCATTTGGCCTCAAGCAGACACCGTCTGTTTTCCAAAGAAAAATGGATAATATTTTCAAACCTTACTCAGATTTTTGTATAGTTTATATAGATGACATTCTTGTCTTCTCACGAACTATGAACGAACATCTGAACCATCTTGAACAAGTATGCAAGTTGATTGTCTAGAAGGGAATCATCCTTGGACACAAAAAGATTCACCTCAAAAGAGGAGGAATCGATTTCTTAAGCATTCATGTTAAAGATGGAGAGATTCGTCTCCAAGATCATATTGTAAAAAAAATCAATCAGTTCCCAGATCATATTCTTGATGCAAAGTTCTTGCAAAGGTTTTAAGAGTTGTCAACTTTGTGAGAGAGTTTATTCCTCAAGTTAGTGGTCTTACTCCTCTACTATCTCCAAAGACAAGCTCCAAAAAGAAGTTCTTGCACTTATTAAGAGTATAAAGGGAGCTGGGGCCTTTTTAGGGAACAAATTTGTAGTTAGAACTGATAACAAAATAGTAAAAAACTTTAAAAACTACAAATTAACTGATACTGCAGACAGGGGAAGAGTGCTAAGATGACAAATGTTCTTATCTCAGTATAAATATGATGTTGAAATAGTTGTAGGTAACAAGAATTTCCTACCTGACTCCCTGACAAGAGAGATGACAATGTTTCAAAGGAATGACAGGGATGAAAGACACAACCCAAGAAACAAAAGGTCAGAATCAAGAGAGAAAAATCTTTGGGAAAGATACAAGAGCGGTGATAAGACTGTAGGTCATCCCCATGACGGACCAGGCTATCAATTCATCGTGTCTTATGGAGCAGCTGAAACAAGTCAAGCAACAGGTCATCTAGGTGATTGTGATAAAAGCTCAGATCTCTCTGTGAAAGATGAAAGTCAGTCCGTGAAATCAGGTGAAGAAGAAGAAAAAAAACTCACTCGAGAGTATTTGTTGTATTCAAAAGAGACAAACAAAACTGACCGGTTTCAGGGTAAAAGACCGGCTAACCCATCTCAAACGGTAGGCAGTAAAGGCATAGCAAGTCCGTTAATGGCTGCTGCTTTGCCAAAAAGCAAAATTGCCCCTTTTAGGGGATACAGATCGCATGTGGTTACTGGAAAGAAAACCGTTCATGGTCAGTCTTTGAAGATTTTAAAGAACCAGTTTTCCAGACAAAAAAGTTGTTAGCATTCAAGCAAAAGATTATATAGACAATATTCTTTATGCATTCCATGAAGAAAATGAAGATCATCTGCTTGGAACCCTTGAAGCACTTACAGAAGAATTGTATAGAATCCATGCAAAAGTGAAGGAAAAGTCTAAAGTAGTGTACCTAGAAAATTCAGAAAGTGCTAAGATCCCTATGACAACAATGAAACGGTCTGAATGGTTCAAATTATATAAGCATTTGGAAAAAGGACAGTCGCATCCACCAACCTTGTATGTTGTTCCTGGCCCATATTATAGGAGATATCTGGTTAATGTCCAAGCAGAACACCCTCAGAAACAAAAACTATGGTTAATTGAGAATGGTTTTGTGCATAATCTTTGGACAAAATCTAATGAAGATTTAGAGGGATTCCCTGAATTGATAGTTCAAGCTGTCAAGAACATTAGGCCACACGGATGTATCCTGAGATTAAAGTTCATATCAACTCCACTAGAATTG
Source organism: Comarum palustre (assembly GCA_951800085.1). Lineage (NCBI taxonomy): Eukaryota > Viridiplantae > Streptophyta > Magnoliopsida > Rosales > Rosaceae > Comarum > Comarum palustre. The sequence goes on from OX637587.1 coordinate 7,103,553, forward strand.
ATAATGCTGAAGGAGCAAATGAACTATATTTCTCTTTATCATTACGTCAGGATAATTCAAGGTCCAATTAAAGGAGCGATCAAAATGAGCGGAAATGGTAGTCGTAATCAGAGCATTCCATGCATGAAGGCCATGACAATCATGTGTATGAAAAACATGGTGCGAAGAGATTATGAGTCAAGCATTCTGGCAAGTGGAGAAAAAATAATGGTTTCTGCTACAATCATCCTCCACCTGTGAATTGTGATTTTTTCTCAGTCGTTATGAGAAATAAAGTAGGCTACACCCTAGCTACTACAGAATGGCTGGAAAAACTGAAAAAAGAAAAAGGATATAGGATTTCTTATCCCTTTCCTTATGATTTGGACTTAAACAGTGAAGAAAAAGATGAAAGAATAAGAGAGACAAGATTTGTTGGCTGATTATGAGTGCACTGATGAAGAATACTACAATACAGTAAACATGATGGAGAAATGAGCGGTGGCCGACACATCAAGACAAAAGACTTTTCTTTTGTTAAAATTAGTGCGCTCACATGATAGAGAAAAAAGCGGTGGCTGGCGTATCACGACAACAGACTTTTCTTTTGTTAAAGTTAGTGCGGTTTTCTTTTTGCTGCCGACTCATGAAAACAAAGAGCTTTACTTTTGCTAAAGTAAAGCTTGATTCCTCTTGTCCCCCACTTTCTCTTAGCTGTATTTAATTCAGGATTGAAGTCTGAGTGCTATATAAGGAGCTTCAAGATTCTGAGAGAAGACATCGAAAAACCTTGGAACAAAAGTTGGCAACACTCTCAACCTTCATCTTGAAGTCAGAAAGCCAGAATAGTAGTGTGTGTAAACAGTGTCTCTAGTATAAGAGTGTGAGTGTAAATACTGTGTGAATATTTCAGTCTATAATCATTCGGTGTGATGTGCTATTATTACAAGTAAGTATCTTGTGCTTGTAATTATAATTATAAGTAGCTAAACAACTTATAGCTGTTTACCCAAGAGCGAGGCTCTGGGTTCTGTATTTTTAGTTATGTTATGTTAAATAAATTCTAGTGTGCGTCCATAATTCCGTCACAAAAATATTTTTGTTTTAGAGTTATTTTACTTTAAGTTGTTAATTTAAATGTTGTATTTAAGATATTTTTGCACACTAGACAACAGTGATTCCGCCAGTATAGTAACCATTTAGACAAGAAGTCGTTAGGTGAAGTTATGACATGTTGAAGACTAGTTCTTCAATTAAAAGGTAAATATGTTTTAGGTTGTAAAATATCCTAAAAAAATTTATAAATTTACCCCTAACAGGTATGTCATTGATACTAAAAGAAAAGTCTGGGTACTACATTATGTACTTTGTAAGTTCAGGTACTATATTCATAGTCCTTCAAGAGTTCAGACACTATTGGTGCTAAAAACTCTGATAGAAATACCAAATGCAGAGTTGAGTATTGTTTTGCTACATGTACTGTTTTTTAATTGGTTTTGAAGCAATGCAAAACCATTTCCTAATATGTTAATTAGCGTGCATAATTCATGCGAAGACATCGTTTATCAAGAACAATGTGAACCTTTTATATATTGTAGTATATTTTAAGAATAAATAATCTTATAAAGATGAAGGAAAATGAAGTGTACGTTTTTTTATACACAGAAGCCCGAAGGCAAGGGCAAGAACCTAAAACACAACTGATCTAGGCTTAGAAGAGCCTAAGGAATCTACTTTCAAAAGAGGAATAACATCAGTAGGAGACGAGCTAAAGAATCTGCACCCAGGCTCATAACCAAGGCAAAAGCTTGCTAACAAATCAGCCACTGAATTACTTTATCTGTAAACATGTGTAAGGGTAGCATTTCAATTCCTACTGAGTAAAACCTTGCAATTTGCCACAAGGCTATAAATAGAAGGGAGATGATCAATCGTGGAAGAGACCAAATTAATTGCAACAAGGAAATCCATTTCAACTTCTGAAAAAACTACAACCATGTTGCCAAGCTATCTCCATTCCTTTCAAAATGCCCCAAAGCTCAACTTCAAGAACTTGTCGAGTCCCTAACTTGACAGAGAAACCATTCAACCATTCACCCCTATCATTTCGGAGAACTTCTCCAGCACAAATAATCCTAGTCTCTTTATGCACGCTACCATCAACATTTAGTTTAAACCAATCCTTATGGAGGAAGTGCCAACAGATCTGAACTACCCTTCGTAGAGGCTTTGGGTGATCAACCTTATTTGCCTCAAAGTAATCTCTAGAAAATTTGAGAATAATTAAGGAAGACCAACTTAGGAATTTAAAGTTTTGGTCCAAAATAGAGCTACATCTCTATTTCCAAATATGTCAAAGCCCCATAGCAAAGTAACAACACTAAAGAATATCATAATGTATTTTCACAAGGAACATTAAATTAAGAAGTAACCAATCATTGAAGGGAAGATTGAATGTGGAGGGGAACTCACTTGGAGATTGGAGAGCAGACCACACTCGTATTGAAATAGTGCAGTCTTTGAAGATATGGCCCACAGATTCAGTCGGGAAGTTACATCTTTGACAATGAGCATCTATGACTAAACCTCTACGAACCCTTGCTTTATTCGTCAACAGTTTATCATGGATAAGAGTCCATGAAAAAATTTCACCTTAGGAGGGATTTGAAGCTTCCAAATAAAGTCGCATGGCCATGGTTCAGTCTCATAGTTCAAGAAAATGGAGCTATAAGCAGATTTAACAGTGAAACTACCGTTGTGGGATAACTTCCATATTGTTGTGTCATCCCCACTTTGGATTCCTCCTGCATGCATACTTAAGATTTTTCAGATTCACATCCTCAGAAAGAAAGTCTTTTACCATGTGCAAGTCCCAGCCAGCATCACATAGAACATCACAAACTCTTAACTCTTCAAGATGAGAAAAAATAGGCTGCAAGGCTATAGAATATAAAGCACCAAGCTCAGTCCAAACATCATTCCAAAAGAAATTTTCATACCAAAACCAATCCTACATTTAGTCTCATTAGGGAGCAGTTGAGCTCGATAAAGGATACATTTCCAAGTACTTGACTAGCAGGGAAATTAGCAATAAACTTCTGCAAGATACACTCATCTTTAAGATACTTTTCATTCAAATCTTCAGCCCACAACACTCGTTCTTTTGTAAGCAGCCTCCATCCGTTTTTGGCTAACAGGGCCTGATTCATACAACTTGTCTTCTTCAAGCCTAGCTAGCCATAACATTTAGGTTTACAGATTGTATCCCACTTCACAAGATGAATTTTCTTCTTTTTTTCTTCAGTGTGCCCCCAAAGAAAGTTCTTGTTCAAATGATCAAGAATATTGCAAATGGACATAGGGAGTTTAACTGTTTGCATTGTATAAACAGGTAAGACGGTTGTAACTGATTAGATTAGAGTGTGTCTCCAAGCCATAGAAAGAGTGTGGCTTTTCCATAAAGCAAGTCTCAACTGAACTTTTCAACTAAGCCTTTATAAGTATCAATGGTAACTCTCGAATGTAAGAAAGCAACTCCAAGATAATTTCCGAAGTCCGCAGATAAAAGAGAACCACAAATACCAGACAACTGCACAGCTAAGCCTTCTTCTGTATTTAGGGAACAAAAAAGTGAGGACTTCTCAAAACTCACTTCTGGGCCTGAGTTTAGGCAAAAACAATCAATACAAGAGCGCATCACATTCGCTTAAGATAAAGAGGCCTCCCTAAATAGGAGCAAGTCATATGCAAACAAAAGATGAGAGATTGCAGGACCATTTCTACAAATTTTAACCGGTTTCCAACTACCTTGTTCCTCCTGAGAATTAATTAAACGTGATACTTTCTCCATACAAAGAACGAACAAGTAAGGAGACAAAGGATCACCCTGCCTCAGTCCACTCTTTGGACGAAAGTCCTCAGTAGCTTCTCCATTAACAATGACTAGAGTTAATAATAGAAGTAAAGAATTGGATCATCAGCTGCAACAGTTTTTCCTGAATACCCACTTCCCAAAGCACACTTTCAATAAAATTCCATTAGAACTTGTCATAAGCTTTAGCCAGGTCTATATTCCATGTCATAAACCCAGTATTCCCTTTAGAGATGCGAACTTTATATATGCAACATTTCTTGCGCTATAATAATATTGCCCGTAATATTATGACCAAGAATAAACTAACCTGCGTTAAGGAGACCAGTGTGTTCATGAACCTTAATCTCTAGACAATGATTTTTTAGACCACTTTATATAAGGTATTTATAGGCTGATTGGCCGTATCTGCTTCATAGAAAGAAGGCTTGCCACTTTGAGAATTAAAGCAATGAGGGTATTGTTTTGGTCTAGGGAGCAGACATGTATGAAAGAAATCTTTAACCATTTTAATAATGTCATCTTTACAGGTTGGCCAATGAGCTTGGAAGAACGTGCTGGATTCCCATCAGGCCTTGAGCCTACCAATGGAGAACAAACAATTCTTGATTTCTAGATCATAAACCTCACGATTAAAGTCATCAAGATCACATGGCTCTATTCTAGGGAACATGTTAGGAAAAACATTACTCACTCCTATAGTAGTCTTCTTTTGAAGAGCCCCTTAAAATAGTTCACAGCAATAAAATGGAGGTCCTCCTTATTAGTCTTTCAAGTGCCAGGCTCATCCTCCAAATCCTCAATTTTGTTTCTTCTTATACGGATAACAGTGGACATGCAATAATAATATGGTATTCTTATCCCCATCTCTCAACCATGAGATTCTTGATTTCTGCTTCTAGAAAACCTCATTTGATAGAATTCCATGATTCTCTTTTATCAACTCCTCCAGATTCACTAGAAAGGGAACATTTATTTGGCACAAAACTCTTTAAATTCCAGCAAGCTGAGCAATCAATCTTCTTTTTCTTCTAAAGATATTCTCAAAGACTTCTACATTCCAATTCTTAACTGCAGTAATAACCATGTCAACTTTACTTGAGATTGTAAGATCATCCAAACACCAATTTTGCTTGGTAAAGTCTCCAAATTCTGGGTGATTCATCCACATTGCCTCAAAGCGAAGTTTTGAGAGAAGAAGAGGGAGTCTAAACACTAATTAAGCTTATGAGAATAGGACAGTGATCAGATTTCAATCTTGCCAGATGTTGGACAAAGACATCAGGAAATTCATGTCTCCACGAAATTTTATGGAGACCTCTCTCTAGTCTCTCCAGAATTTCTTTCCCATTTTTGGTACCCTTTCATGTAAAATGTGTCCCAATATAACCCATATCAATTAGGTAATTTCTGTCAACCCAACTTACAAAAATACCTCCACCAAGAACATCAACCCAACTTACAAAGCTACCTCCACCAAGAACATCTCTTCCTCCTTGTTTATCTGCATCTGAAATTAACTCATTAAAATCTCACATATAAGCCAAGAAATGGTGTAACGGGAATTAAACAAATCCAGATAAGCCCATAACTCCTCAAGTAAAGCATGGTCAGGACCTGCATAAACAACAGTGAAAAACCATTGTTTATTAAAAGATTCAGTACACTACCAGAAAAAAGACTATAGCCGACGAAATATCTAAAAACAGGCCGACGAAACAAAATTTGTCGGCTAAAGTGGACTTTAGCCGACAAATTTTTTTTTCGTCGGATAAGTTAAAAAAATTTCGGCTAAAGTGGAATTTTAGCCGACGAAAAAAAATTTTGTCGGCAAAACTAATTTTTTCGTCGGCTATAGTTAAATTTTAGCCGACGAAAAGTGCTTTTTTCGTTGGCTATAGTATGTGAACTTTAGCCGACGAAATTTGAAAAGTTTAGCCGACGAAATACCCTAATTTCGTCGGCTAAAGTAACTTTTAGTTATAAAATTGAACTACGGATATTTCGGTGTCCGATTGACTATTGTGATACCAATCTGCAAGCAGAACAGCCGTACGAGTAAAACTCATGCATACAGGCTTTTTGGCCATCCGAGTTCGTTTAAGGCTTCAAAATGAAGTTTTTCTAAACGCTTAACACACGAAAATGTCCATATCTACACCTATATGAGGTATTTTGGTCGAACCTTCAACACAACAAACACTCACCATAATGAGACGCAACTGTCCATCTAAAATTTTTTAGACATTTACCCCTCCATGATAGGCCTCCCCATATAGATAAATAATGGTAAAAATAGTAGGCATGTTGTGATTCCCGTCATCAAATTTCACAAACAAAAATACGACCGTCAGATATCATCAATATGTTGAAATATATCTCTGGTAAAAAATTCAACTTTATCCAATAAATTTAAGGACTTCATCTAGACGGTCAATCTCGTAAGTCAAACCTCTATATTGTATTGACTGCAACTATCGGCACCGAAACTTTACCGGAATTACGAGATTTTTCAACCGTAGGCGTATTTCACCATTCCGGTCATATCTTATTTCACAACTTTTTTGCGTTTGAAGTTTCTACGTAGAGTTTGTTTTAGAAACGGAACATTTACTTAAAGCTTAGTAAACAAGTTATACAACATTAGTACGCATGTTGTGATTCTGATGATCAAAGTTGAAAAACAAAATTCTGACCGTCTGATATGATCATTATGTTGAAATATGTATATAGAAAAAAATTTAACTTAATCTGACAACGTTAAGGGCTCAATCCTTACGGTCAATCACGTAAGTCAAACCCCTAAACGCAAGGAAATGGTCATTTGACCGTCTAAATTACGTATTTTGCCTGGACCTTCAACTGAAAATAGTTTCAAATCGATGAGACGCAACCAGTGGTATACAAATTTTATGAAAAATAACTACCGGAGATAAAGCTACCTCTAGGGAGAAAGAATGGAAAATTGAGTTAACAGCAATTATCGGTACCGAGACTTTACCGGAATTACATGATTTTTCAACCATAAACGTATTTCACCATTCCGGTCATATCTTATTTCATGACTTTTTTTCGTTTGAAGCTTCTACGTATAGGGTTTAGGGTTTTAGCCGACAAAATTAGGGTAATTCGTCGGCTAAAGTTAAATAAATAAATAAAATAAATAACTATAGCCGACGAAATTAGGGTATTTTGTCTGCTAAGGTTAAATTAATAAATAAAAAAATAAATAAATATAGCCGACGAATTACCCTAATTTCATCGGCTAAAGTTAAATAAATAACTTTAGTCGACGAATCAAATTTTTTGGGGGGGATTTTCAAAATTTTGAAATTTTTCGACTAAAATTTTAAACTTTAGCCTACGAAATTTCGTCGGTTAAAGTTCAAAATTTTCTATATCTTTCATTTTTCTCCTCCTCCTCTTCATCTTCCCTCCTCCTCCTCATCTTCCCTCCTCCTCCTCCTCCTCATCTTCCTTCCTCCTCCTCCTCCTCTCCTCCTCCTCCTTCAAATCCTTCTCCTCCTCCTTCTCTAAATTCTTCTCCTCCTTCCTCCCCCTCCTCCTCCTCTCCCTCTCCTAACTTTCTCCTCCTCCTCTCCTCTCCTCTTCTCCTCCTCCTCATCTTGTCCTTCTCCACCACCGGTGTAAAAACGAAAAAGAAGTAAAAATTTTAATAAAAAATACAAGAAATTAAAAAATAAAAAAATATGAAAAAATTAAAATAGTTATAGCTGACGAAATTTTAATAAATTTCGTCGGCTAAAATTAAAAAAAACTATAGCCGACGAATTACCCTAAAATTCGTCGGCTAAAGTTAAATAAATAAATAAATACAAATAATAGCTATAGCCGACGAAATTTAATAAAATTCGTCGGCTAAAATTAAAAAAAAAAAAGAAAAAATAACTATAGCCGACGAATTACCCTAAAATTCGTCGGCTAAAGTTAAATTAATATATAAAAATAATAGCTATAGCTGACGAATTTTAATAAAATTTCGTCGACTAAGGTCCAAAAATTCGTCGGCTAAAGTCTAGAAATTAAGCGACGAAAAATTTCTTCGTCGGCTAAATAAATGACTTTAGCCGACGATGAACAGTAATTTCGTCGGCTATAGTGTTGGCCGACGGATTTTGCCCGACGACTTCTTAGCTAATAAATTTAGGGTTTAGCCGACGAAAAATTTCGTCGACTAAAGTGGTTGTTCTGGTATTGGTAAGTAGAGCTATGATTGATTGAAAGTTACTACTCATAACATCAAATTGCATATGTTGATCATCCTATAGAAACCAATGGCCGACAGAGAAACCAGTAGTATCCTCAATAGTGAAGGACGAGAAGCCCATAGATTTAACAACCTCTGTAGCTTTGTCTCCACTAATACGAGGCTCAGAAATCATCAAGACATTAAACTTGTAAATTTTTCTCAAATCATGTATAATATCAGTATCAGGCAGTTTAGAGTCAGCAAAACTTTAATATTCCAATATACAATACTCGACATGATAAAATGCTTGAAATGGAGAGAGCACAAATGGGAATATCCCTAACAGTGAGAAACCATAGTTTCTTCAACATAAGAAACCACATCAGCCATATCTGCACTAGGACTCACATCTGTAGACACGATATCCTTACTTACCTTACCTGAACTAGCATGCATCGACATCACATAATCAACCATATCATTGTTTACACCATTACCCTGATGAGTACTCACTACACTTGGATCAGAGGCCTTTGGAGGAGGAGGGGGTAGTCAAAGCTATAGGGTTAGGTGTCAAGCTAAGAGGCTGTAGAGGTGATTGTGATTGTATGACAAAGGGCCTGATCAAAATTCCATTTGTTAGATCCTTCAGAACCTTCCTCTGTCGAGCTGCCTTCTTAACCACTCTTCCCTTAGTTTGGCTTGGTTCTTCAAAAAGAGTTGTTGCCTCATCTTTAGTGGTGGACTGAGGGAGGTATCCTTAGTTGAATGCTTAGCCATGGTAGCTTTGCTTTTATTTTTTCCTCTAGAGTGGCTAAGAGTTTCATATCTGAAAGTTTCATATTCAGTATTGACTGATCATTCTTCTCATTCTTAACATGGTTCTTATTTGAGTTAAATTTTCCTTAAACTGGTTTCCATGTCTTTGAATAGCTGGAATACTTGTCATCGTCTCTAGTTTGGCTAAAACAGGTGAGTCCTCAATGTCGTTTGCAAGCACTTGGAATCGAGACCCTTGATTGTCAACTTTCCTACTGCCGGAGGGTTTACTCTTCATATCATTCTTCTTCTTCTTCTTCTTCTTCTTCTTCTTCTTCTTCTTCTTCTTCTTGTAACTCACATCATTCCATGGCCCAAGGCCTATCACCGTAGTATCATCAACATCCCTTCCTTGATTCATAGAACTCTGGGCCATTTGAGGAGTGGGGTGATGATCATCAGGAGCATTTGTTTCCATATTTGCAACCTTCCCATCAGTAGCAACAATGGGTGACACAACAATGGCACTATCTTTCTCTTTGCTTCCAGGACAGTTAACTTTTGTGTGCCCAACAATACCACAGCTATAACAGAAAGCGAAAAATATTCAGTGCACCGGTGGTGCACGTGACCCGCCCAACTGATACCGTTCAATTGCATTCTCACCATTAGATGTATGCATTATTCACGTTTGTTTTTTTCTTTTTTTTCTTTATCTGATAAACTGAATACTTTCTCAACAAAAAATAGACATACATTCATAGTATATTCTATAGCAAGTACTTTTAACTTGCAGTTCAACTTTCAAAGGCTTAGCTAAGTCAAGTTCCACACAAATTCTGGCATACTTACATCGTGCTTGAGCAACAATATGAAGGTCCACTTTAACCGTCTCGTCAAGGAGATTACCAATCTGGGTGAGAGAATCAAGTTTGAAGTAGCATATATCCAAGCCAACAATCCACACCCAAACAGCTAGGTGGGTAACACGATGGTTTGCCGAATCAAAATCATGCTTTCATTTTGGCATCGCCACATATTGTCTCGCAATCATCAGCGGCCCACCTGTTAGAACATATTCCATATATTCTTTCAACACAAATTTGACCAAAAAGAAATCATTAGGGATATCAATTAGGGACCAATGACCTTTCAAATTCCATCTTGTAGTAAGGCGTTGGCGAAGGAAATGGTGTACGAGTTTCAATCGATAAAATGTAGCCATTGTCATCTACGAGTTATTTTCTCATGGTAGATTAGAAAATAGAAGAGCAATGCCATTTGCTGAGGCTTCTTTTATTGAATATTGACGAAATAATAGGACCAAAATGTTAAACTGGGAAAGAAGTTGGCTGCCGAAGCCAATCAAAATTACTACATATCATGTACAAAAAGGACAAAAAGAATGATCATCAGAGTTGTTTTCACTCTGACTTGCTGCTATAACATCCCTGAAAAGGTTGATTGGATGCACAATTGAGGGTGCTTGATTATCTCCTCTGGAAGTTAAGGTACTTGATACCATAAGCAAAGACGAAGAAGAAGAGGACGACCCAACCAACATGAGCAACAACAACTGGTATGAGGAAGTCGTGATCATAACCCCAAGTCGCCTTAAGGAATTCATCCACTTGTATATCTCCTGCAGCAGTTTCGATACTCTTATCATTCCGATCACCAAATTGAGATGCAATGACACCGTAGATTGTCCAAGCAACTGGAGAACCCCAGTAGTACCACCTCCACCATATTGGGATGAGCTGCAAATTCGAAAACGAATATTGCAAGAATCATCATAAGTTCTTATTATAGTTAGCAAATTTTCTCAAGCATGTTAATATTTGTAACATTCCTAGCTATGAGTAAGGGCAATGAAAATAGTAACTACAAGAAAAAAAATAAAATAAAAAATTATAACATACCGGTCTAGCGATAAGGAATCCAGAGAACAAATTCCAGAAACTCATGAAGAAGGACATGACAATTGCCGCGATTTGATGGCCAGGAGTTAGGGCAACCACCATCATTCCGTACATAGAGAAGTATGTAAAACACATGAATATGAAGTAGTAGAAGTACAAGAACTTCTCAATTTTGAATTCGTAGCCGATCATAGTGAACAGAAGAAGGGAATAAATGAAGGTTTGTATGGCAACATAAATCGTCTCAATGGCCACCTACGTCAAAAAATGTTCATAAAAAATTAATAAATATAAAACAAAGCATTATATATAATTTGGTGCAAGGCAATAAAATACAAAAGTGAGTCTAGGTTCGAATGTATTACCTGAGCAAATGCATAAGGCAACTCGGAATACATTCCTGCAGATCTTTCTCGGTAGAAAACTGTTCTCTCGATAGAAACTACAGATTGCACAGCAGAAGCATTGCCAGCTCCAAGGAAGAGAACAGCAGAATACGTTGCTCCCAAGAGGTTAACAATATCTTGTTGTTTTTTTCTGTTGAAAAATCATACAAGTAAGAATTCTAGGATAGAACATTTATAGAAACATGGATCTTTAGTTTAAAGTTCTTAAACTTACAGCACGTCTCCTTTGTTCCAGAAGATGACACCAAAAAGAGAGCCGATGACTATTGTGTTGAAAAACCTGATGGCATTGTAGTGTGAGTTCCTCCAGTATGACCAGTGTTGTTTCCAAAAGCAAGCCTTGCATTGAGTTGGGAAGCTTTGGGAGAATTGGGTGGGGAAGTAAAGGTCCTTGGAGCCTGGGACTGGTGTGCTCAATTCCTTGATCTGTTCTTGAACGCTCCTGAACAAGTGACCATAAAAATTGAGAACTAATATGAGATTTGGACAAATACAAAGGATAAACTAAAACACTCCACATACCTATACAGCTCGGAGCTGGCATATACTTCGGCAAAATCAATGTTATTTTGAGCCTCAACTGCAGCAGAGCTGACCTCTAACATCCATGTAGCAGGGTTGTAGCCATCATTGATCTTTGGAACCCCAGGAATGGCCTGCAAGAAGTTTTGATATATTTACTAGGTCTTTCTATCCACGTCAAATAATTTCAAACGGAGCTATTCAATCATTACAAAAAGATATTCAAACTATCAAGAATGCAGCAACAATACAACTCCATTGAATTAGATTTGAACTGAACACAAAAGCATGAATGAATTACCTCAAAATATTCAACAAGCTTGTGAGACCGGTCACCAAGAGGTCCAGCATAAATCACTTGTCCACCTCTTTTCATTAAGAAAAGCTACAAAGGAAAACAAAATTATGGTGAAATTTGAACCATGAGATAGTGAATTAGAGATTCAGGTAGTAATATGAAAATTTGATAATACCTCATCAAAAGCTTCAAAAATGTCAATGCTAGGTTGGTGAATGGTGCAGACAACAGTTCGACCTGTATCAACTGTGTTTCTTACAGTACGCATAACAATTGCAGCGGCTCTAGCATCAAGTCCTGATGTTGGCTCATCCATAAAGATAATGGAAGGATTAGCAACCAATTCTACAGCAATGGTCAGCCTCTTTCTTTGTTCTGTTGAAAGTCCGTCGACTCCTGGTAGTCCAACTAAAGCATTCCTCAAGGGGTGAAGCTCCACCAAGTCCATAACTTCATCAACAAACATCTATAGCCAAGAAAATCGGAGTCAACTACATAGCAATATCCACCAAGTCCACTGCTTTCATATTAACAGTTTACTAAATGATATACCTTTCGTTTGCTTTTGTCGACATCCTTAGATAGACGTAACCAGGCAGAGTATAGCAGAGATTCATAAACAGTAACATATGGTGAATGAATGTCGTTCTGTTCACAATAACCGCTAACCCGAGCAAATGTGGTTTGGTTTTTTGGGTATCCTGAGATGCTAATATTTCCTTCGATATAACCACCAGTTTTTCTTCCAGCTAGGACATCCATCAAAGTAGTTTTACCAGCACCACTAACACCAACTAATGCAGTGAGAATCCCTGGCCTGAATGCCCCGTTAACATCTCTTAGTAGCTGCAATCGGTTCTCTTCAATACCTTGGGTCTTCATCTCCTGAGAATGAAACAAGAATTTTACTACCAATGTATACAACAATGTGTTTTCTGAGTTTCTGCCTATGACTATGAATTTTGAAGATGCATTTATCAAACTCAATTTGAAGCATTTACACTATCTAATTCTGTTTCGCTTTTGAAACAAGTATCACATGGTTTTTAGGAAATTTAAAGCTGTATGGAAGGAGGCTGGTAGGGTAACACCATAGTACGTAGTGACTTACCGCAGGCATATCCACATAGTAGTTCACATGGCTGAAAGCGAGTGAAAGGGGATGGAACGGCAACACCATTCCTCTCTTGGCTTGTACGTTTGAACTTCCTTCTGCATTTCTCACTTGCATATCAATACCTGTAGAAAATTTGCAATTTCCAGGGTCATGCTTCCAGTGTAATTCATAAAATATAAAAAAAAATCTTTCCAGTAATAAGATCCACGTTAAGTGATACTCGAGATATATAGTATTTCAACCTTCTGTCAATCGTGGTCTCCTCTTGTTTTCAGAGTCATCCTCCCCAAGTAGAGTTTTGTTGTCACCAAGAGCTAAAATGAGATAAAAAAAATAGTCAACACGTGTATCCATTATCATAAAAATATATAATTGATGAACGAAAGCTATTAAACTTACGGTTCAAGTAGGTCAATGCTGCAATGAACATCAGATTGAAGATAAGAGAAAACCCGAAAAGCGCTGCAACACAGATCCAATACCAAGATTCTGTAGTGTATAGGCCTCTCTCTCTGAGAAGGGCTTTTCCAACAGTGGGCTGAGTGGAGTTGATTGGTGGCTGTTCCAAGGATCAAAATAAAAGGTTTTGTAAGAGCTTGAGCCTATGATCAAGGGAGCTTCAAATTGTTATTATTGATCAAGGAGCAAATCAACAGAGATTTAAGAAAACTTACGCCGCCCCATCTATCATCAAGAAATTCATTAATAGCAATTGCATTCTGTCCGTACATCATAGGTGAGACATAGTAGCCCCATATCATCCATGACTGGATGTCATCTGCACATCAAGATGAGAATCGCTTAATCATTTTTAAAAATTATAACACCCTAACTGATACAAACATTGAGTAGATAAAGGAGGCTGACCTTTAGCAACAACATAACCTCCTAGGACAAACACCAATAGTAGTGTAAATGAACCTATTGTGTTAGCAACCACATCTGATCTTCCAAGAGCTGCAATGAAACGAAAGAGGGAGAGAGCCATCTGACTTATACCAATGAAAGCCAATAACTGTTTGAAGAACCTGAACACACAGACAGAAAAAAAGACAACCACAGGTTTTTAATTTTAAACATCCATCTAGACAAGTATATAATATCTTTAAATGAAAACAGTAATAGAGTAACACTTACCGACTGGGATCAGGTGCAAATCCTATGGTGTAATAGGTAAAAATGATCCATATTGCAGATTCCAACACTGAAACAGGGATTCTGGTCACCCAAATGGGCAATGCAAATGCCCACGCTGGATAGAACAAAGCATCCCTCTGTTTAAAGAACACTGGAAGCCGGAATACTGTCATTGCAAGCTCTGCCATTCCATTAAACATGACGTTAATGAGACTGAAAAACAGTGCCCCCCAATATTTTGCTGAATCTTCTTCTCTCCCAGATTTCATTTCCGTTCTTAAGAACACAGTCAAAGCAATTGTAGCCATGATGGCAATCTGTGTAGTTTTGAAGATGTACACAAAAGAGTTCCGCTTCATTAAGAGCCATTCCCTATCAAAGCATGCCTTGAAGAGCTCCATTTTGGAAATTCCATACTTTTCCTTAACCAAAGCAGCAGGATGGGCTTGTCTTTTATCATAAGAAACTCTTAGTTCTTCGCCAAGCTGTTGGCCAACATGGAAGGAGCTGAACGCCCGAACAAAATCATCTACTGTGACTAATCTGTAAGGTTGGTTCTTCTTAAACCAGTATTGTTCTTGGTCCTTCTTTGAGGTCACTTCTTGCAAGAAGTCTGCGACACCTTTTCTATCAGGGCATTTGAATCCCATGTATTCAAAGAACTCGAGGACATTCTCACGTGGGCCTTGATAAACAATCTGACCCTCCGAGAGAAGAATAACATCATCAAAAAGATCGTATGTCTCAGGTGCAGGCTGCAAGAGAGCGATGATCATTGACACATCCAATATGTGAACCATCTGTCTCATGTATTTAATAATCTGAAAGGTTGTGGAACTGTCCAGCCCTGTTGATATTTCATCCATAAAAAATGCTTTTGCTGGTCCAACCAACATTTCTCCTGCATTCAGTTAAACAAACTCAAGTTATTAGTGGAAATGGGTTTGCACATTAGTTCCAAACAAGTAAAAAAGTAATCAATACATTTGCTTACATATTCAGTAAATATAAGAAAGCATAATCATCATGCAACAATCACATACCTGTCGTGACACGCTTCTTTTGTCCACCAGAAATCCCCCTTCTCATGTCATCACCCACCATTATATCAGCACAGATATCTAATCCAAGTATCTGTTAAAAGAATCAGAAACAGTCAGGCTAGCTTGTACCATATACACTTGAAATTCAAATGAAAAAATCGTATGGTGGAATCAACAGACCTTGAGAATATAATCTGTAATCAAACTTGTTTCCTGTCCCGCAACAGATGTGGCTTTCATGTATGCATCAATCCCAGGATCTGGTTTGATACCTGCATCTTTCTCCCGTCTAGACAATTCTACTAGTATATCATACCTTGTTCCAACCCCTAGGCAACGTCCAGAGAAATCAAGTGTTTCACGAACTGTCATCTCACCATAATGAAGATCATGCTGGCTAATATAAGCAGAGGTTCTCTGAGGTACAAATTCATTAAATTCATGGCCACAGTAAGTGACCTTCCCATTTACCTGTTAAAAAGAACAAGTTGTCAAATACAGCTTACATAAACTGATAAAAGTTGAGACATAGAGAATAACGAAGTACCCTAAGATCCCTATCTAGTTTGCCAGATAGTGCCTTTAGCAATGTTGTCTTTCCTGATCCCGGAGGTCCAAGAAGAAGTGTCATCCTGAAAACAAACAAAACAACAAGCTCATGGAAGGAGTACAGAAACAACCATGTAGCATGAAACTACGCTCGTTAGGATATGTAAACCGACTGGCTCTACAGGTTTTGTTATTCACTATTTGAGATTTTGCTGATTTACTAATATGTAAAGTTGATTCATATACAAGTAGAATTGCAGCCAATAAATTATATATATTTGCATACCTTGCTGGTATGACGATACCACTAACATTTTGTAGAATCTTAACAATTCTTTTCTTCGATGGTGAAAGTCCAACAAGTCCCAGTATTCCCTAATCACATAAACAGTAATTTAGAAATCTAATGATTCACAATTCACAACAGGTACACAAGACAAAAATTGTGAATTTTAATAATGGGAAATGTCTTTGGCAATACCTCTATTGCGTTCAAGGTGGAATTCCAAAGAGTGGGAAGTGCTCTGGTACCTACAAACGCATCTCCCTCTATTGCTAAATTCTGGAATCTAACCTCAACTTTAGGAACATCGATACCGACCCTGTTCCCCAGATCACAAATCAAATTTCAGGCAAAATATAAATCACAACATGGCTAGCAAGAAGCATCAAAGCCAAGCAAAATACATCACTGAACTTAGGCATACTAAGCTAACAAACAAAGAACATTCAGATTCAAAGTAACCTTAAATCAATAACTGAAAAATTTATTAATTTCTGAAACCAAGTACCTGTCATTTCTGGCTCGGAGCTTCTTCAAGAACTTCTCATTGTCCTCCTCAATAACCTTAAGTATGCTCTCCATCAGCTGCTTCTTATCAGAATCCCCAAGATGGGCAACGTCAACTTCCTCAGTCACAACCCTTCCATTGCTCACAACATTCCTCAACATCCCTCTCCTCATCCTATCATAAGTCGGCAACCTCTCTATGGCGGCCCACTTGAGCTCCTCCTCCTCATCCAGCGCCGGCTGCCGGACGCTCCGCTGAAACACGTCCGGTGCGTTCCACATTTCCCGGACACTCGTCGACCGCCAGCTTCTCCGGCTGCTCGACTGCCGCATTAAGTCTTCTCCGGCCATTGCCGCCGCCATTTTTTTGGCGGGAAGCAAATCAAACTAAACTGAAGTTGGTGCACCCAAAATGGGTAAGTGATGGAACTTTTCTAGCCGGAACGTGGGACTTCCCAAGTTGAAAGTGATCAAGTAGAGAAGAGACGTGTTTTTCGTTGCGAGGGGTTTAGGGTGGTGATTATATAGAGAGAAAGAATACGTGGAGGTCAAAAAGCGGGACTCGAATACGGTTTCTCCACAAAATAAAATATTTTATTGAGCTCGTAAATTCTTTATCTTAATTTCGATTGTAGCACGTTCTTATCGACTATCTTCAATACACGGTCGTGTATGTATACGACACATATGAACGGTTAAGATTAGAAGATGTAATATTGATACATAGGTGGTCGAAACATATAAATTGTTATGAATGACTAAAATCATGTTGTGTACATACACGACCGTGCATACAAAAATTTAAACACTCTTATCTGCTACTCGTACGTTATTGCATCTAGAAATCTTGTTTCAGGGGCGTGCTTGACTGTATTGTGTGGGGATAGTACGAATTGTGTTCTCCAAGTATTTCGGGAATGTTATCATTGTATGTATAGTTGAGGAATTTTTATAATAGATGATATTTTCAACTTAAAAGGAACAATTCTTAATGAAATTTTATTATTGTTCGATTCATTATATAGAAAATATGTTATATTGTATTATTTATGCTTGAAGAAATCCACCGAGTAGAATTTAGACATCATTGTTTTATTTTATTCGAAAACCTTCTACCAATGAAGCAGTGACGTAGCCATACTAGGATGAGAGAAGTAAAATGACCTTTTCGAGTTTCTGAAGCCAAACCTGATTGGTTCAAATATTTTAAACTCTTATGAAAAATTGGTTGTTTAATAAAAAATGACAATCTTTTCACCAAACATAAAAAAAATATAAAGTAATTTGACTCATTTATCCAAGTCCACCAGTGTTGTGATGTAACTCCCATTCTTTTAATTTTTTATCGTATTTAATTAGTTAATCGATCATTTACTAATATAATTCTCTCCATGTTTTCCTCTTATCTTTCTTTTTTGGTGGGAGATGATTTCCTTTCATATTTCATCTTCCTCAGACCTCAATCTTCATTTTCTCACATTGTCTACGTTTTCCTCTCATCTTTTCATTTCTTTTTCTGAAGATGAGTTTCCTCTCATCTTTCTCGTTTTCTCGCTCTCATATGAACCGAAAGTCAAAGATTTTTAACATAAGCTGAAGGTAGAATTTTGTGTTGCTAATATGATCACTCAATTCAATTAAAAAACACCTTAAATTCTTGGCAATGCTCATAATTTTGAGAGCTTAATTCATTCGATTAAGGTTCAAAATGTTTATATTCATTGAGGACAAGCAACCCAATTTCTACTGCTTTGATGATATTTAGTTGATTTGTGAAGAAAGGTATCATCCATTCATGAATGAATACAAATAATTCATTAGACTACTGTAGTTGTTTGAAAGAGATTTATCATAAACCAATATATGTGAAATTTATTTTGATAAAGATTGATTCTGAAAAAAAAATGTTGAATAGATTATGACCCTCCTAGATAAGATTTCAGGCTACGCCAATGCAGCAAATAATAGCGTTTCAAAAAATTAGGCAGCCAGACGTAGCGGAAGCTTCTATATCAGTTTTGACATGTAGATAGTCATACATAACTATAATAAATGTGATTCATAGAGAAAAACAAAATTATGTGAATAAGACTAAAATTTAAATACCAATTTTGAATATTCAAATCTAAGTGATGCATAAAACTAAAAGCGTACTCTCTAAAAAAGAACGCAACTTAAAGTAATTGATAGCCACACAAAACGAAAATAAATGGAAAATGTCTCCATTATGTAAGGTCGGCTAAGTTGAGCTCTTCTAGATGGTCTTCTCGTAGCTGTAAACATCCATGACCTAATAGCATAATCCCCCACAGCTAGCTAGGTTTCCATTTCTTGATGGCACACTTTTAGTCACCAAGTCTTCTGTCCAATCAAAGAGTTACCTTTTTTTTAATTAACGTTAATTTAGACTTTATTCCCAAATCCATCAAAGTCTTCTTTGTCGAAATATTTATTTCTCACCAAATAAAATGAAAATGCTTAATTTGCAATCACTTGATACTAGAAATGAAAAGGGCAATTGAGCTCTAGCATTGAATATCAAGTTTCACCGGTTTTGGTAATTAGTAAGTTTTTTTATGCTGGTAATTAGTAAGTTAATACGATAGATCTTCAGAGTTTCATGCCACACGGAGTTTTAGTCCTGGTTTTGTTAAGATATCGCTTGAAACTATGTCTTAATAACTCACTAACGGAATCCGAACATAGCTTGCAGGCTACACCTTATTCGTAATAATAAAAAAGGATTATCTAAGATATTATACCTATAATTACACATATGTCATCAACATTTGTTGTTATTTTGATTGGTAAGAGAGTCATTACTTGGGTAGTTTAGTCAAGTATAGTCACTGAATCATGACAAGAATGGTAATGCATAAGGGACGAAGAGATACACACCGAGGACAGAGAGACCGAGACACACAGTGCCGCTTTGCATCCTAAGGGCGGCCTTAGGGCTGCTCTCTCCCTTCAACCTCTCTCATCTCCTCTCCTCTCCTCTCCTCTCTTTTCTCTTTCAAATTTCATAGATAGTTTCAACAATTATTCACATCAACTCATGAAGCATCATTGCCTCAATCTCTACAAGATTGAAGATTTGGGTAAAAGTGGGAGAATTGTAAATCAAGACTCAAAATTGGTATTTAAATAGGCTTCTTAATAACAATGTTAATCGTAAGTTACTCTTCTGAATATATCGGGATTCTTGAGAAAAATCGTGGTTGAGATTCCGAATACATATCTGGAGTAATGTTCTTTAGTATCTAGTATTTCATATCTTATTTTTATTAGGTTTCCTAAATTGTAGTCTATTCTAGATTATGTTTTCTGATTGTATTAGGTTTAAGTTCCTAGTTCTAGTATGAATAGATTTATTTCTATGCCTATATAAGGCCATTGCTATATTATATTTTTGGGATTGAAGTTATCAGTAAGAAAACCAAAAAAATTAGAGTAGAAACTCTTGTGTTTAGGCTTATGTCTTTGTTTTGCTAGTGGATTCTAGCCATATCTTCTATTAAGGTTTAGACGCATGACGAAACTTTGTTGTCTTTCGTGATTACGCTTTTGTTCCGTATTAGTTGGTAACCAGAGCTAGGGATTCGCCCGCTCAATGGCAGACGACAATCCAAGTAACGAAATCACAATCAAAACCATCGCCGACGCTGGTCGAGCGATTAACGACATTCAGAAGGATTTACGAGATTATTCAAAAAGTGTAGTTGACCACTTCGAAACCTTCCGACTGCAGACACAAGATTTTGTGAGAGAGACTGTGCAAGATGCAACGAAGGAGCTTCGACAGTTAATTATGTAATTGAATGTAAATCAAAGAGGAGATACTCATCGCACCGCAAGATTCACCCAAGGTCGTGGACATCACCAAAAACTGTGCTACATGGAGAATGATGATCAATGCGCTATGGGATTTGCCCGTAGACGTAGCCATCAACATGGTCGGCATATCGAAAGATTTTCTTATGAATGTGACCAAAATTTTGAGGAAACTGCCCACCGAGAGCTCATGAAATTTTTCAATTTCAATTAAAGAGAAGCTTCTTACCAAATACGTCAAGGATGTGGTGATTATAAGATCAAAGCGCCTATCTCTTTGGAACATCTTTATGAAGAAGAGGGTACTTTTCATGAGATTCACATGGACGACGCTTATGTGTGTAGGAGACCAAGGCATGCTAATGTCAATGACGATTATCGCAAAGTCGATACATACATGCTTGGGAGGAAGTCGCGTTAAACTGAAATCAAGCCTACAAGAAAGAACATCAATAATGACCATCATGAAGTGTGTGAAAAGAAACATGAAGAAGTCACTTTGAATGTTGAAGACAACATGAGTGATCATCCCGAAATGTGTCAAAAGAAATATGAAGAAGTCACTTTGAAAGTGGAAGACACACCCATTGAAGACACAAGAGTTGGATCATTCACCACATCGCTACCTATGTCATGCAAGCCAAGTTATGTTCAAGATCAATCCAAAGAGGAGTTCAAGTTTGAAGAAGCTTATTCTAAACTTGTCTATGGCTTCAGATTCATGGTAATCCCTTCTAGCTTCGATGATATTGGGAATAATGGTTTATCATGCTAATGTTCTACTAATGATCTAGCTGCATTCAAGATGAACTCGAGGTCGAGTTCTTTCTAAGTGGAGGAGACTGATACAGGACGAGAATCTAGAGAATTTCAACAAAAAATTCCAAACATGAATAAGTATTGTCACATTAAGAAGAATGATTTGAATATTCAAAATTGGAATTCAAATTGGCTTCTTAATAACAATGTTAATCGTAAGTTACTCTTCTGAATATATCAAGATTCTCGAGCAAAATCTTGGTTGAGATTTTGAATACATATCTGGAGTAATGTTCTTTAATATCTAGTATTTCATATCTTATTTTTATTAGGTTTCCTAAATTGTAGTCTATTCTAGATTATTTTTTTCTGATTGTATTAGGTTTAAGTTCCTAATTCTAGTATGAATAACTTTATTTCTATGCCTATATAAGGCCATTGCTATATTATATTTTTAGGATTGAGGTTATCAATAAGAAAACCCAAAAAATTAAAGTAGAAACTCTTATGTTTATGCTTATACCTTTGTTTTGCTAGTGGATTCTAGCCATATCTTCCATTAAGGTTTCGACGCTTGATAAAACCTTGTTGTCTATCGTGATTACGCTTCCGTTACGTATCACTTGTGCATCTAGGATTTTAGGCATGATAACCATTAGCTAGTTTAATTGTAGCTAAGTTTGCTTTGGTCTCTATTATCTTGCACTCTAGGCCTCTAATTTGAATATTACGACCTTAACCGGCGTAACTCTCATATTAGGGAGTTGATTGTGGCCTTAACCGTCATAATCGATACACTGAAAGGATAATTGGTCTAGTAACCTTAACCGGTATTAGATACGAGACTTAACACAATAGGATATGCATTTGTGAAATTAGGTATCGATGTTTGCAAATGAGTTAGTGTCGATCACCCGACACTTCCATGTTCCCATCATTCTCTAGTTCATTAGTTAGTAGTTTATTTTCATTTTGTTTGTCATCAATTTAGTTAATTCCTCATGCCTGATCGCTTTTAAACGTCATGCTCGTGTCGTATCTGTGCTTAGCGACCCGTTTGCCACCTCTAATAGAGATAGCCCAAAAAAATCATATTCACTTTGATTTTGATAAATAAATTTGTTGTAAAATGGAAGTTATATGTATAAGAGAATGGTGTGTCCAAAAAAGAAAGAAAGGGCAAAAGTTTGGTCTTCGAAATACTACAATGGTACATAAGCCCTGGGAAGAAATCTGCCATTAAGAAAGGACTATATATGTATATATTCCCTGCAAATTTTTGTTTTGAAAAAAAAAAGAAAAGAAAAAATTAAAAAGAAAATGAAAATGAAAGAAAGCCGCCATACCTATAGCAAAATAAGGTTCAATGAAGGTCGTCGGAACATCAACGTCTACTTTTCCAAATGGCATAGTCTTCTAGACGTGGGATTTCACCTTCCTTAAAGATCATAATTTTCTTATGTGATTAATCACAAGATAATTAAAATTGTACGTAGGGGTATTTCTCCTTTATCCGTTGAAAAATGATGACAAGTTCAAATATTTCTACAAGACCATCCATATATATGTTATTGCCATGGTAGTTGTCTAGCTGATACAAGGCCAAGGATTTGGCAAAGAAATATTCAACCTAGAATTAGAAAAAGCGACCCCAACAAATTAACTTTTTAATTATTTGTCGCCAACAATTAAGGAGATATCCATATATCTATCTATTATTGAATGAAGACTAAGAGCACACCAATAATTGTCATATTATTATTTATGGTCAGTTGCCAAGTTCATCAAAAACAGACTCATTCAAGATTGATTATAGCTAGAAACTGATCGATCGAGTTCATCAAGAGAAACTTATACATAAAATTTGAGGATGAATTTTCTTTTAGGGTGGGTAGACTGTAATACCTCAAAAATTAGAATATAATTTAGATTAGTATATGATTCGTTAAACTTAAAAATTTATCGAATATTAGTTTAACTTTAAAGCCTTTAGAAATCCAATAGCAAAGACATTATACAAAAATGAGTTTTAGAGAAACATTAACGGAGTGAAGCAAATGGTCCAGTGAATACTCGAGTTCAAGTTAGGTACCCCTGGTCTTGGGTTCAAGACAACGAAACTCAATTCGCAAAACATTTCATACCATATGATAGTAAAACTAATGAAAATATATTTACTAGATTAAAACTTTTAGTAGTCATTCTTATATATCATTTTGGTGCTAATTTGATGCTAATGGTTGTTAGTTTATATATATATTTCTTACTTGAACTATATTAGTAAAACCACACAGATTTTCTTCATATTACCTTATCCATATTTCTTATAATCGAATTTAAAATTAGTTTTAGTATTTTCTAAGATTAAATATCACTAACACATTTACAAAATCTTAGGAAATGAATACATCAAATTCCTTTACTTAATACTTTGATTATATATATATATATATGTATTAATTTGTGTGTATCTATAGATTCATGAAAATACATATATAAGACTATAAATCAATAGCTGATTTTTCTTTTACCAATCTTACTATTTGGTTTTCTTTGTGAACAATCACCCTAACAAGCTAGACTATCACTCAATATTAATGTTTGTTCTCTTAAGTCAAATAAAATTGTTGGAAATTGATTTACAATGCATGCTTCTTGGCCTATATATATTTGTGATCTACAACACATTTCTTCACACTTCAAGATCAAATGCCAAAATGATTACAAAATCCATTAGTTGAATAGAAAAGTTTCCCTCACCAAAATCTCTTAGTCTTCACTTCTTCTGTTAAGGAGTTCTCTCTTTGTCAAAGAATCTCAACCTTACCAAACCTCCACTTCATTTCTAAATTTCAAAAGTAAGTACATGGTCGCTAGCCTATAATCTTTTGTCTTTAAGATTATCAAAATGCATAACTAGGGATCAAATGGAAAATAATATATTTTCTAGAAACCTATATTTTCGTAAATAATAAAATATCACTTTATAAACTTTGATCACAGTATTAGATTCCTCTTTGAAAATGATTTGGTTTAGGTTTTTGAATCACTTCAAACGGTTTAGAAACAAAGAAGTTACGGCTAATCAAAGTTTTAAACTAATAAACTCGATTGTTGGAAATATATTCCGACTATCCCAACTTTAAAAATTCATATCTCACTCATTTCTTAACCATTTTCTACAAACATTATATCAAATTAAAGCTTCGGACCTCTACTTTTAATCTGTAAAGTTTCAGAAGGAATGATAAAATATATAAAATGTAAAGATTTAGACATCAAATGTTAATAAAAAGATTATCAATTTTCTGTACTGCTGCTATGTTACACCATTTATGGACTCTATCACTTCGAACTGGACTATATGACTTATTCCATTGGATACCCTACAAAAATATTTCGGCATGGACTCCTCAGTTTACTAATTTAGACAAAAATTAAATGTGTTATGAAAATGATAAGTTGACGGTTCTTTGGACAAGGATTTTCCTCGTTAAGGAAAAATGACTACTAATTCTTAGACTACTAACTAATATTTTCTATTTATATTTAATTTAAAGTACATTTACTTTATTGCACAATTACTTTCAAGTTAATTAAATTGCTTATTTTGTGCATACATTGAGTTATTAACAATATTTAAAGTATATTGATATAAACTTGTATACTTTGTTAATATTGAAATAGTTATCTTATTTTGACGTAATTAAGTTTGAAGATGTAAAGCCGGGTGATTAGTACTACCTCGTGCTTAAGTGAATTACTGATAAAAGTGCTTTATGATTTGTGAAGTTAGCTTGGGCTCTACTCCCTACAGATAGTGCACTATTATACTCATAGAAAGAAAGTGTCGACCTTGAGTCTACATACTCTGGTATTGTCCTCAGTATGTTGTGGCTTATTCGTGCTTCGGTGTAGTGGACCTATCGAGTGATTTTTGTGTGATTATTACCAGTTTCCTAAATATTCACATAGATGAATTTATTCGTGCTTGTATATGTGTATGTGTGTGTACGTGTATAAATAAGAATCGGTACAAACAAATAAAAAATGATTCTTTGTACATTTTTACTTAGTTGTGTTTATTTGGTTTCTTATAAGGCATTATTATAAGAATGTAAGTTGTACTTACTGGGTCTGTGCTACTCATGATGCTACATATTCTTATTTTCAGGTAACGAATAGATGCTTAAGAATGAGGATAAACCTACTAAATAAAAGAATGTTTTCTATTGCTATTTTGAGAATAAATGTAATGTATATACTCTTGTTAAAATGTTTTCTATTGTTATATACTCTTGCTAAAACTCTCACATTATAAAATATTAATGTTTTCGCTTCCTAATAATAGTATTATTTAGATATATATATATATATATATATATATATATATATATATATAAATTTCTTCTCTTTATAATAAATTATTAGAAAAAATTTTATTTGTTTTAGCTCACGCCTCAAATTCGGGTACCATATTTTCACATAATATTGTTCTCGGTTTGGGCGTGATAGCTGAGGCGAGGAATCATGCACTCCATGGAGGTTAGTAGTTATTTGATCATTCGATGATCCTTCTAGCTGTGTACGAAGACATCAGTGACCTAAGGATGGTAAAGCTGCAATCTCTCGAGGTTTAGGTAGCGATTAAGGGGTGACGCATAACCATGCGCAACCCTAAAGCTTTCACCCTTCTTGAGAGTGCTCTTGGCAAATTCCCACACTTTGATCAAGGCTCAATGGAGAGGAAAGAACTGATTCAGAAAGTTCGGATTCAGCATAATGTCGTAAACTAGATTTGGGCTCGACATATCTTATCTTTCTCTTCGGAAGTGATTGTGGAGCTGGATTTCCGTTTTGAAAAATGCCATGGAATTTGTAAGGATGTGGCTTCTTCAATCATGGTGGGCAGTCTATGATAAAAAGTTGCATAAGTTTTCTAGGTTGGTGGTGTTACCAGAGGTGGATGGTTTGGAGGTTTTGGCTATGGGTATATGGTTCAAACCGTGGAGATTGAAGGGGTGGAGGAGACCGGTCTAGATCTAGGTGTGCACCTGTTTCAGCAACACTAGAGGTAGCCGGGTTGGTTTAGGGAAGTACGTCTCTTCCCTCGACAGGCGAGAAACTCTAATTTTGAATTAGGGTATCAGGCTAAGTTGGTTTTGAGGCAGAAATAGGTGCAAATGGGGGTGAGGGAGTTGGGCTCTCCTTTTGGGCTGAAGTTGCTTGGTGGGACAGCTCTTGGGGCGGTTGGGAATGACTTTGTTGCGTTCGTTTTTGGGGCCCAATTGCTGATGCTTCTCCTAAAGGCGAGGGAGTTCGCCAAAAATGGGACACCGAGGAAATGAGGCAAGCAAGAGGTCCATACCTAGCTTAGAATTGGTGCTGGTGGTTTTGACATTGAACATCTGTGAAGGTGCCAAAGAAAAGGGCTCGCCCCTGAGGGTATCAGAACAAGCCAAAGTTGACACAAGAGCTTAAGGAGGTTTCGCTACCTGGGGATGGTGAAATCAGTGGGGGTAGTCTCAATTGTAGAATGGGATAGACCCATACGTCTTCAACTTGAAGAGCCTACCCCCTGTTTGTTGGAAAGGTACACTGAAATGGTCTCTAGGCCTCTATTCATTAAGTTGTGGTAATTTGAATTGATGATTTAGGTTATTTGATTTCTTGGTTTGAATAAATTCACTTGGACATTAGTTTTTTTGGGTTAGCTTTGTAGATTTTTTATTTACAGATTTTTAATTGAGCATTGTATTGTAGGAGTTGTCTTTGGACATTCTCATAGTTTGACCTTGTACAGTTATATGATTAAAATGAAAAGATCTTGACTCTAATTTTCCTTAAAAAAAAGTGAACAACACTCTCAATTGGTAAGAGTAACACTTACGGCCTTACCATTGTCCCCCACCCTCTCTTTGCACACCTAAAAGAAAATGAGTCGAATAAAAAATAGGAAAAATGTTTCAAACAATGTCTCATCTTTTAGATAAACAAATCTTTGGTATCTCACTTTTAGAAAACTTCAAAACAGTATCTCACGTTTTTACTTTAACTAAGGTTTGGTGTTTGCAACTGTTATCTCCATCAAAAAAATCTAACAGCGGACATGTTATAATAATAAAATGATTGATTTACCCCTTACTTTCTATTTTCATTTCATATAAAAAATTATCTTAGCTCTAGAAACTTTATTCGATGAAATTTCGAGATAGTTGATTGGCAACCATTTGAGCCCTTTGGTTGGACATTTGTTGAAGCTCTTTTACTTGAAAAGATCGATATGACCGTCAGCTTCGGTGACCTTTGTTGGCCTTCCGCCTTCTGTTGGCCTCCGACAAAGAGAAATCTAAGGAATTGACGAGGCCGTCGGGATTGTTCGATGGAGATTGAGTTTTTGGTTAATTATTGGGGTATGACTTGAGTGAAGAAATGAATAACTAGGAATTTTGGTTTGTGAATTTTCAGTTGCTAAGATTTCCTATGATTAAACTCAATCCCCACCACCACTCCATCGCCGTAACCGTCAACCACTCCCACCTCTAGTTCAATCCCAAACCCATTTCTCTCTCAAATCCCAATTCCTTTCAATATGTTTATTTTCTCGCATATAATAAGAAGCATGCAGCTATGGTCTTCTGGGTTTCATGTGATTCTTCAACTGTTAGTTTTTTAACCGAGATAACAGTTGTAGATACCAAACCTTAGTCGAAGTAAAAATGTGGGATACATTTTTGAAGTTTTCTAAAGGTGAGATACCAAAGCTTTGCTTCTTTAAAAGGTGAGAGACTATTTAGAACATTTTTCCATACTGTAAAGCATACAGCTTGGAGGAGCAATAAGAAGATCAAAAACATCTTGCTCAATCTGAGAATGAACTAGTTTGGTGAAGGTCGGCTTTCAACAGAAAGCATAAAAATAATAATTAATGGGTAAATGGGTCATTTTACAATAAAAATAACTTTGTTGTCAGTTTTTTAACAGAAGTAACAGTTTGAGATACCATTATTCGGCCGCGATATAAACATGGGATATCATTTTAAAGTTTTTAAAACGTGGGATACCAAAAATTAGTTTCTTTAAAAGGTTGGACATTGTTTGGATTATTTTTCCTAAAGAATATTGTGAGGTTGAGAGTAAACAAATGATTAGGTGATCTCCACCCCCTGACGATAGGGTAAATTACTTTTTGATGGATTTGTTAAGAGTAGCTCAGCGACAGGCGATTTCATTTTCAGAAACCCACTTAGAAACCCCCTCCTTGTAGCTGCTTTCAACGACGGTTCCCATAGTAGAAGTCAGAGTCCTCCTTAACAACATCATTGATGCAAAAAGAAGAGGCTTTAAATTTGTGGAGGTTGAAGGCTATTCCCAACTAGTGATTGATGTCATTAATGGTGTCTCCGCTCTCCCGTGGTGATTGTTCAAGCTCTATTAGAATATCAATTCCCTTCTAAGCTTTTTTGAGTTCATTAGCTTCAAAATATGGTCATAGGTTAGATATTTTGCGTATTTGGGAGGAGTGTGTTGCTCTAGATCTAGTCTGAGCCTTAACCTTTGACTCTGTAAACTCTAAATGCACTGGAGACACCTCTATTTAGTGCTTTTTTTCTTAAAAAAAAGGAAAATGTTCATTTGCACAAACTTAAAAAAGTCAGATCTCAATTCAATGAAAAGCAAAGTCAACAACTCATTTCAATTTATCTTATGTAATAGATTGTTTTACCCTAGATCATTATCTCTCTCACCAGATCTGAGTCGTCCCTCTCTCTCACCATATCTAAGTCGCGCTGACAAGGAGGATCAGGATTGCCAGAAAGGACGACAACGAATGCGTCAAGCATCACCTTCACCACCTCTGCTTCTCCTCACATCCCTGACGATGCCACGACGATGATCACCTTTACCGCCTCCTGCTTCTCCTCAGAATATCCATAAGCACCATCTCATCCTCCTTCCCCTTCAAAAACCCTAACCATCTCAACCAGAACACTGTGTTCTTGATAACGGTGAAAAACGAGGGAGATCTGGTGTGCTCCTCCCCTGAGATGTTGTGCCCGTCGATGTTGTAGATGGAGAACACGTCCCTCAGATTTGCATCGCCTCCGCCTAGTCAATTCCTTTGGTGTTCAGCTCAACGAACTCCTTCATCGAACAAAGCTCGCCGTCGACCTCCACGGTCATCGATTGAAGCTCGTCCTCCATCTCCAGGTCGCCTCCGACTACGATATCTCGCCGTCATCATTCAGAAGCTTTATCTTCTTCACCAGAGGAAGCTTGCTAGACCGTGGTGAGTGTTTTGGACGAGATTCGGAGGCAGTGTGTGTCACCGGATCGTCGTCGACTGTAAGCCGCCCATGCGACAACAATACTGCCAGTAATAATGTTTCACTAGGGATGATAATTATATTACTAAGGGTAGTAAATTTATGACTAGTGGTAAGTACACTTATCTCTTCCTTTTTAATTTTGAGGTAGTTTTGATAAGATTCATAAGATGTTATCTTTATTGTTCCTCAAACTTGTTTTTATTAGGATAGTAAATTATTTTTTAAAATTTAATACCCCTAATAAAACGTTTGTTACGTTCTATAAATTGTTTATTACCTTGTATACATTATTTAAGGATGTTATGGTGCTATTTCATCTTTATTGCCATTTATTCAAGAAGTTTAATTATTGCCTCCAGTAAAATTTCAGCAGAAGTTTATTGCCCCTAAATTAGAACTCGTGAAAAGTTACTACTCTAAATAACTTTCATACTTAGATGCAGAACAGAAAAATCAGCAGAACAGAAAAATCAGCAAGTGTGGAAAATTATTATCCCTAATAACTTTCATAATTAGGTGCAGAACAGAAAATCAGCAAGTGTGAAAAATTACTACATCAATAACTATCATACTTGGGTGCAGAACGAGAAAAAAATCCAGTGAAATTCAGCGACATGAAGATTTTGGTGACCAAAATCCAGCGCTGGAACCAGAGTCTGGCGTCGGTGGCGAGAGTCTAGTTAGATTTTCGGTCAAGTCTTCTCTCTCTTTCATTTTCTCTCTTTATAGTTGTGTAATAGGTAAGAGCAAAATGATATTAAAATAATATAGGTTTTTTAAGAGTGTTAGTAAAGATTTGTTCATTTAGGCACAAGTAAGGACATATTATATTTAAATAGACACATTAGAATCATTTAAATTGGCTAAGAGCTTAAGATGATACCAAATTAGTACCAAATGAGTATTTTTTTTTAAAAAAAAGTCTCTCACCTTCACTTAAGTCTCTTCCACATCCCCCTATTTCGTCAAGATGTTCCGCAACAATTCTCTTTATGCCAACTTGCCCTTATCCCTTACCTCGAACTCTCCTTCAAATATAAAGTTCACTTTGATCAATCCCACAACCTTTAACAATCCATATTTCGTTTCTGAAGCACTCGTACATTTTGGATTATTGGATGATACAACCCCCTTTTTTTTCCTCTGTTCAAGTTCAATAACAAAATATAGAAAAAGAAATATTGATCAAAAAAATATAGAAAAATAAACGTTGGACCACCAATGATTCCCATCAATGTTCTCTAACCAAAAAACATCAAAGAAAATAATAGTTTGCACATGGTTGTTGCTAGCTTTCTACAGTTATGCACAGCCGGTTCAAGTGAGGAACACTTCTATTCCATCCTCCCCTACACTTGTTGCAGTGCAAATCAGCAACACTTTTGCTGTTTGTCAGCAAGGTATAGCTGAATCCTTCAAAGAATTTTGGGAGCAGATTCAAGACCGACTAGAGCAGATTCAGATTCAGGACCCATCACTAACTAGAATACTACTCTCGTGGAAATTGCAGTACAGGTCCAATGGAAGCATCTATTATTTATTGGGTCAACATATTACAACACACGTCCCCTCATTTTCAGTGGTCAATTCTTGTACACCATATCTTCCATATTTCAACGATATGACTAAATGACAAGAAAAACCAATCAAAGAAAAACAAATTGTAAAGAGAGTTAACCCTCTCACCGTCAGCCATGAAAAACCCTAGTGTTAACCCTCTCGCCGTCAGCCAATCTTAGTCGGAGACTCTCCCGGAATTCGCCTCGACGACGTGATAACGTCTGATAGTACATGATGCAACCTTTTATAATTCTGGTGTGGAAATGAGCTGAACAACACAGAAACTCAAGATGTATTGGTTAGTTTGGTACGGCTTCACAAACCAAGTATAATCTTTCTCTCAGACTCTAGCCTCTCCAATGTAAAACTGTAGAAGGAAAAGAACAGAGCAAGTGTTTTGTCTTTGAATTCTTATTGAAAGCTTTTATTGTTCTCTCATCTCAAACAACAAGATTACATAGGCTTATATAGGACAAGACCTGACTCTAGAAATCTGACAAATGTATTAAACACCCACTCCATGATGATGAATATGAAAAAGACTCGTAACATATGAAACTAAAAAATACTAGAAACTAAAAGACTATAACTGACTGCAACATTATTCTAGGAAAGCAAACCAGAAAGCTTGGTTTAATTAGCCAACATAGCCTCCAGTAAACCAAACTTGCTCATGACACCCAATCTTGCAATATCTTCCTTGAAAACTTGTCCACCATGAGCCTTAGTAAAGACATCAGCCCTTTGATCTTCTGTTCTGTAATACTTTACTTCAATCACTCCTTTCACCAGATCCCTTAGAAAATGATATCGCATACGGATACGCTTTGTTCTTCCATGAAGAACAGGATCTTATGCAACTGAAATTGTGAAACTATTGTCACAAAACAAAACTGTTGAACTACTTTGTTCATGCTTCAAAATTTCCAGTACTCCACGCAACCAAAGAACTTGACATCCTGCATAAGCACCCGTATTGTATTCTGCTTCAGTTGTAGAGAGTGCAACAATTGGTTGTTACTTCGAACTTTATGAAATTGCACCGCTTCCAAGACTAAAAACATAACCTGAAGTACTTTTGCTATCATCAATACTTCCGGCAAAATCACTGTTAGTATAACCAACAAGATTCATTGGAATGATTGCCTGATAGAAAATACCATAATCAGTGGTACCAATAACATAACGAAGAATTCTTTTTGCAGCCTCACAATAATTAGCATATGGTTTCTCCATGAACTTGCTCACCAAACTCACTACATACATGATATCTGACCTTGTCGTAGTTAAGTACATCAAATTTCTCACCAAACTCTGAAAGCTTGTGGAATTCACAGCTTTTCCTTCACCTTTCTTGCTTAGTTTTAAGCATGTAACACATGGTGTTGCTACTGGATTAGCATGCTCCATCTTGAACTTCTTAACAACATCTTTTGCATAGCTCTCCTCGAAAATAAAAATACCTTCCTTGAATTGTTGAACTTCAATTCCAAGAAAGTGATGAAATTCTCTCAAATCTGTCATCTCAAACTCTTTCATCATAGAGAGCTTAAACTCATGTAAAATCTCCAAGCTATTTCTAATAAATATAAGATCATCAACGTAAAGACTTGCAACCATAAAACTTGTTCGTGGACTGCTTTTGACGTAGAGAGTGTGTTCATATGGACACTTCTAAAAACTATGCATCTCAAAATAAGAATTGATGCGACTATACCAAGCCCTTTGTGATTGTTTCAGTCCATATAATGCTTTCTTGAGCTTGTAAACTTTATCTTCTTCTCCTTCCTTCACAAAACCTGGGGGTGCTCATATAAACTTCTTCTTGAAGAGAACCATTCAAAAACGCAGACTTCACATATATTTGAAATAGCTTCCATTTGTTTTGAGCAACAACAGAAATCATCAAGCGAATGGTGTCAAGTCTGGACATGGGAGTAAACACTTCAGAGTAGTCTTCTCCTTCTATTTGTTTGGAGCCTTTTTGTCACAAACCTCGCCTTGTGCTTGTTGATAGAACCATCTGGATTCATCTTTGTTTTGTACACCCATTTTACACCAATGGGTTTCTTGTGAGGTAGCAAATTTGTGAGCTCCAAAGTTTGATTCTTGTCAATGGCTTTTACTTCTTCCATAGCTCTCTTCCATTTTTCATCTCTAAAAGCTATATCAAAGCAAACTTGATCATCTCCAGCAAAGAATTCAAAATAAACAACATCATCTTGTGAACCTACTTGTTCCGTAGAATCATAAAGATCTCGCATGCTTCTAAATTAAAGAGGACTTTCAAGTGAGTCATCTTCATCTGATTCATGAGCAGTGTTCTAAAACTCGGCCTAGTCGGCCGAGTACTCGGCGAGTACTCGCTAGTCGGCATCCTTCCGAGGCGATTTTAAGAAAATCGGAGTACAAAGTCGGCTTGAAGAAAATCGGCCGAGTAGTCGGCCCAACTAGGAAAAAATCGGCTCAACTCGGTAAAAAATCGGCTCAAAAAACAAACCCAAACTTTCCTTGAGAAATCATCAATAGATGTTTTCCAACCACTCTAACAAGGCATGATAGATTTGTTGTTTCAAGCTTGAGAGGGAATATATTATTTCCAGCCACTCCAATCTTTGCAATAAGCTGATCCTTCTTTAACAAGAAACAAACATAATCATTAAAATGAATATCATACCATCTCCTCAAGAGATGCCCAGAACTTAACAGATTACTTCTTAAACTAGGTACATAATAAACATCTGACATCTTGTCAATGCTTCCAAACTTTGATTTAAATGAGATTTCTCCAACTCCTTTTATTTTGTAAGCTTTAGCATCACCAATCGTTACTTCACCATGATCCATCAATTTGAGAGTGGAGAAAAGATTTTTGTTACCTGTCATATGTTTGTTTGCTCCACCGTCAAGGTACCACAACTCCTCCATGCAGTTTCCATGACATGCTGCAACCAACAAAGTGTTTTGCTCATTGTTACCAATCTTGCTTTCATGCATATAACCATCTCGTACTTACCTGCCATCTTCTTGCTTGTGCTAATAATTTTGCTTGACAGGTTTTGGTCTATAATAATAAGAGTCTCCAAAACGTCTTATTCTATGATAGTAGCCACGACCTCTTTCTCTATTTGGATACGTGACGTCTCCACTTCTGTCATCTTCATATTGATTTCTTGGTGAGCCTCTTACAATTCCTTGAAAATTATTTCCTTTTCCACGAGAATTAAAACCACGTCCTCGTCCCCTTGCTCGACCAGCTCCTCCATTCCAACATTGAAATCTTTGACCATGATTCCAGCGGCCTCCCGTGGATATGACTTGGGACTTGAGTGCTTGATCAGGTTGAGAAGAGGTAGAGTTCCTCTTATTAATCTTGGACTCATGAGCTTCCAATCTTCCTTGCAGGCCATCCAAACTGAGAGTAGACAAATCTGTTGACTATCCAATAACAACTTCAACATAATCAAACTTCAGTGCAAGCTCCGAAGAAATTTCTCAACCACTCTTGTATCTTCTAAAATCTCTCCATTTTATGCCATTTTGTTAACCACATAATTCATTCTTCTAAAATACTCTCTGATGCTTTCTGTTTCCTTCATCTCCAACTTTTCGAACTCCGATCTTAGAGTTTGAAGACAAACCATCTTGACCTTTTCTTTGCCTTTATAGGCTGCATAAATGATGTCCCAGGCTTCCTTGGAGGTCTCGGCTTGAGCAATTCTTTCATACATAGAATCTTGAATTGTCTAGTAAATATAGAAGAGACCTTGCTATCCTTCTTTCGATTCTCCTTCAAAGCATTCATCTGCAGGTTATTACGTGCATCTTCATTCTTCGGTTCAACATAGCCTTCTTCGACAATGTTTCATATATCCAGGGATTTTAGCAAGACCTTGACATTCTTGCTCCAATAATCATACTTCTCACCATTGAAACGAGGAATGAGTGATAGTATATTGAAGTTGGAGCTGTTTTCGTTTGCCATAGGAGCTGTCAGACCTTCTACAACTCTAATACCAGAATGTAAAACTGTAGAAGGAAGAGAACATAGCAAGTGTTTTGGCTTTGAATTCTTATTGAAAGCTTTTACTGCTCTATTATCTCAAACAACAAAATTACATAGACTTATATAGGGCAAAACCCGACTCTAGAACTATGTAACTGACAAATGCATTTAACACTCACTACATGATAATGAATATGAAAACTCATAACATATGAAACTGAAAGATACTGGAAACTAAAAGATTATAACTGATTGTAACATTATTCTAAGAAAACAAACCAGCAAGCTTGGTTTAATGACGAGCAGAAAGCTTTACAGGTTCGGTCACAATGAGCTTTTGTCTCTCAATGAGATTTATTGGAGGCATAGATCTCGAGTGCAGTTACTCAAAGAAGGGGATAGAAATACGGCCTATTTTCATCGGCGTGCTTCTAACCCGAAGTGTAGAAACAGAGTTAAAGACTTGGTTAATAGAAATGGACAGTGGACTTCTGAACCGCAAGAAGTTGCTGAAATTCTTGATCAGTACTATGAGAACATATTCAAAGCTGAGAATGTGGACGAGGTAGCATTGAATGTTGTGTTGAATTCGGTCTAATCTCGTGTAACACGAGAGATGGACTATATGCTTTACTTGAAGATTATTCTGATGTGGAGATAAAGAAAGCCCTATTCCAAATGCATCCATCAAAGTCCCAATGTCTGGACGGTATGTCCCCTTGTTTCTTTCAGAAATTTTGGCATATTGTGGGTTATGATGTGTGTTTGGCAGTTAGAGAGGTACTAGTTACAGGGAAGATTTCACAAGAATCTAACTTCATTCACCTTACACTCATACCAAAAATTCCTGAGCCTCAAGCTGCATCGGATCCCCGTCATATTGCTCTATGTAACAAGATAGCGTCCAAAGTGTTAGCCAATCGATTGAAAAGAATTCTCTCGAGTATTATTTCCCCCTTCAAAGTGCATTTGTGTCTGGAAGATTAATTTCAGACAACACTGGTAACTACAGAGGT
Source organism: Comarum palustre (assembly GCA_951800085.1). NCBI lineage: Eukaryota > Viridiplantae > Streptophyta > Magnoliopsida > Rosales > Rosaceae > Comarum > Comarum palustre. The sequence goes on from OX637587.1 coordinate 7,139,662, forward strand.
GGCTCATTTTAAGAAGAAGCTCCGAAAACAAGCTGAGGGTTTCTTCTCCCTCAAACTTGACATATCTAAGGCGTATGACAAACTAGAATGTCCTTGTTTGGAGGGTATTCTGTTGAAGCTTGGTTTCTCTATAAATTGGGTTAATATCAAGGACTAAAATTTCGACGATTAAAGAAATATAGACCTTTCGAAAAATGGAATTTCGAAGAAATATCGATAGTAGTAAAAAATTAAGAAAATTGACAGAAATTTAAAGAAAAACAAAGAAATTTTAAATGAAACTTTGAAAGATGTTCATTTTCTTCATTATATATTATATTTGAAAATAAAATATTAAATAAACATTTATCTATAATAAGTTGTAGTAATTTAAGGTGAAAAGTGTGCGCTGAACAAGGTTGGAGGCTATTGACAAACCCTCAATACTCTGATTGCACAAGTGTACAAAGCTCTTTATTATCCACTAGTTTCTTTCCTCTCTGCAGATATGGGAGATAGACCTTCCTTTTCTTGGAGAAGCATTATGAATGCTAGACCGATCGTACAGGCTAGTTTACAATGGAGAATCGGTGATGGTACTTCGGTTAATATTTTGGAAGATGAGTGGATCCCTATTGTTCCATCTCATTCTATTACGAAGCCTTAGACTCTGTGTTTGAAACAGTGTCAGACTTGGAACAAGGTAGTTGGAATTTGAATGCATTGTATGCAGGCAATGCAGCTTTTGTGCCTCAAGTAGTTTAGATTCTTACTATTCCTCTTAGGGCATATGCACCCATCAACCTCCTTCAATCCCTTAATCTATCAATTTAATTGTCTCCTTCAACCACTATTCATTACAGATTGCATTTTTATGTCATTTTTTATGCAGCGGTGCAACTCCGTCAGAGAGGCATCAATTTAAATTTTTATTTTTTAAATTTTTATTTTTTAAATTTTATATTTGATATTTAACCAATAATCAAATGACATGTGACATTTTCGGGTCTCTTATCATCGAAATAATGGTATGGATTTTTAATAGGATTTCAGACCAACCAAAATTTGATACGTGTATGTTTGTCGACCAAATAATATCATTGGATTTTGGATAGGATTTTCGATTAGATTTTTGACGAATGACGATTCAACACGTAGCATGATCTTCAAACTTTATGATCCGAAATTGTCCATAAATAAGTCGGATCACCTATTCTATACTCACTCAACATTCACAACTCATTTACATCACTACCAAAACACAATCCCTCAGTTACTTCTTCACATTCCCTCATCACTACAATGAGTTTCTTTCGTAAATTGTTGAAGCAAAGGCAAGAACAAAGTCAAGATGACACTCAGATGATGGATACCATGATGAATAATGCGACCAGATTTATGTTGCATCTTGATACTTCAGATGAACCACAAGGACGAGGTTCACGTCCTGGTCACTCTCCTAATCACCCCAGAAATATGAAATCTAGGGGAAAAAGTCTCATGGCTGATTACTTCATCGAGCGCCCTATCGTTAGGGCGGAAGAATTTCGTCAGAGGTACCGAATGCACACCCATGTGTTCAACCGAATCATGACGAAGCTCTGCAACCACGACACTTACTGGCATCAAAAGGCTGATGCCGTTGGAAAACTAGGGTTGTTGCCCCAACAAAAGATGGCAGGTGCCCTTCGAATGTTGGAGTATGGTTCAGCTGCTGATCAATGTGCCGAAATATGCAGGATGGGTGAATCAACAACACTAGAGTGCATGAAGAAGTTTTGCCAACAGGGGGAACATTATTTTGGTGAAGAATATCTTTGTGCCCCAACACAACGAGATCTCCAAAGGCTTTTTGCTAGGGCCGATGAACGAGGCTTTTCAGGAATGATCGGAAGCATTGACTGCATACATTGGGAGTGGAAGAATTGTCCAACAGGATGGCATGGAGCTTATAGTGGTCGGAAGGCTCGTCCCACCGTCATACTTGAAGCCGTGGCCTCGCATGACACATGGGTGTTGTGGGACCCCTCACGTTTTAACCGTGGTTAATGGCGAGTTACAGAGGATTAAGTCGTGTTCGGTAACTTCGCGAGTTAATTACCACGTTCTTTTCGAGTTTTTCAAAGTTCTCCGAATACCTGATTTGATGACTCGATGTCATAGTACGTGTCGACATGAGTCTCCCGGTATTTTCGGATTATTTTTCGGAGATTCCGTCTATTTCTTACGAATTTCCAAAGTCCATGGTAATTTCTAAATTACTATTTTCTGATTTCAAAACCCCACTTTTAATCTTGGCCTTTGATCTTCATCCTTTATTTTGGACCATTGGATCAGCATATATATACAAACTCATCTCCCCTTCCTCCTTTCTTTCTCTCCCTCCCTCTCGACTCACTCTCTCTCCTCTCACCCGAGTTTTTCTTCACCTCCGGCGCTCCGCCGTCCGGCCACCAATGGCCGGCGGACCACCTCCATTCTTCTCCTCTCTTCCTCCTCTTCTCATCCATGCCCACAGCTCTCCGAGGCGGTGACTGTGGAGGGAGATCGAAGAAAGCTGACTCGGCGGTCAACGCCGGATTTCCGGCGATCCGGGCGGCGCTAGGGCGCGTGGGAGGTATATTCTTGTTCCTCTTCACTTCCTCTTCCTTCTCCTTAGTCTTGATGTTCAATTCGAGTCCTAATCGAGAAACTCCATTTCCACTGTTCTTCATTGTTTCTGGGTTTCGAGGTTTTGCACCGGTGACGTCTTCTGGTGGATGTTGGAACTCCGACGAGGCTGGGGACCGAGAGGTGAGGCAGAGGAAGTCCTGGTTGGTGAGCTTGGGCAGCGAAGAGCCACTGTGCTCGAGGTAGTGAGCTGCAGCAGTGACTTGGAGGAGCTGCTGTGTACGGATCAACAACTAGGAGAGGTGAGGAGCAGCTGCAGTGGCCTTGGAGCAGATCAAGGGTAAGATTGTTTCCCCTGCTTTGGTTGCTGCTGTCTGTGTTGTTTGTGTTGATCTGATGTTGTGATGTTGATCTGGTGTTGTTGTTTGTTGTTGTGTTGTCGTAACTTGGAGGCGAAGAAACGAGGGAAACTATGGTGAATTTCCGGCAAGTTGCCGGAATCCAGTAACGATTCCGGAGATGCAGTTAAACCGGCTGAAATGCCGAGAGGTAGTTTACGACTCCTGTTTAAAGTGTGTTGTTTCCGTTTAGTCGGTAAAGTGTCGTAATCGGGAATTACGTAAGGAAATGTGTTAAAAACGGAAACTAACCGTATTTGGGAGTCTTTCCATTTAAGGAAACCTTTTAAGTTGGAAACCTGTTAATTCGGGAAACTTTCTATTTTGGGAAAGTTTCCATTAAAGGAAAGTTTCCATTTTGGGAAAGTCCCACTTTCAGAAAAACGGTTAAGTAAAGAATAGAAGTTCAGTAAGGTTTGATACAGTTTGGTAAAGTGTTAAATTGTTATCGGAAATGATAACCGGAATTTCTGGAAAATGTTAAGTTGACCATGTTAAGCAAAGTTGGTGTTTCACGTAAATCGGTAAATCGACTCTCGGTAAATAAATTGGTTAGTGTGACACGTTGGGTGTCCATAGTAATTCAACGAATTATTATGCGACGCCCTAACGTCAAGTTAAAGTGGTTAAAGGAAAGTTCAGGAACCAAGTCGGACTTTCGGTAAATTGAGTAAAGAGTCGATAACTGGAAAAGAAAGTAAAAAGGTTAAAGTGCCATAAAAGGAAATTGGTTGGTCAACTTAGTCAATGTGGTCATTCCTGGTCAAACTAGGAATGTTGTGGTCAACTGAACTGTTATTGTTTCTTGGTTGCTAAGCTACTTTATTCTGCAGTGATTATTGGACGATGTAGCTTACGAGGTGACCCCGGTTCACCAAGACAGTTCCTGGAATCTTGGAGCTACGTATGGAACAGCAATTCCAGGTAGGGAACCTTAACCCCCTTGGTAGTGGTTTTATATATGTATGAGAAAGTGCATGATTTTGTGTATGCTCATGGTCGATGCCTCGGGAAAGTTTTCTGTATATTAAATGATTTATGATTGGGCCAAGAAAACCCGAGGCTAGACGTAAATGATTTTATACGTCAATGTGAGATGTGTGGAACACCGTTGTCCTGATTTCCGGTGTGTGACCTGAGAGTGACGGGACCTAGTATCTAGCACTCCCACGGTGTCGAGACCGTGAACCTCCGGGGGGGCGATGCCCTGTTTATTTTAAATATCCCGCTTACGCTCGTCTCGTACAGAGTTAAGCGAGACGTAAGTGAGATGCGCTGTTTGGGCATTTAGCTGGAAATGGACACTCTCGCTACTATGTGTTTTCAAGCGCATAGGTAGTTGGCCCCGGTTTGCTGTGAAGACAAACCCGGGATTCGGTCATGGAGATTCGAAAGTCCTGCAGGTTGTACTTGTACATTGAGCGCTCTGGGCCCCTATGATTTTAGCATACTGCATGTTTTCCTAAAGGATAAAATGATGGTTTTTTTGTGCCAAGGATTTCATAAATGGTTTTATTACGAGCTCAAATCTATATGTATAAATACGGTTTTTGGTTTTCAAACCTATCTTTGGTGGGCCTATATGTGAGCACGCGAGGACGACGCTCACCCCTACAACAGATTGTTTGCAGGTGCTGCGTACTGTGACGGGATAAATAGAGAGAGCTATGTGTGGAGCTTCATTCTTTCCTCGATGTTTGGTCCAAGTGTACTCCCCATTCCGGCTTTACCCTTTGAGTCATTTACGAGAGCTTACTACCTAAACAGTAAAGGTGTCATCCCGATTTGTAAACCATGTTCTGTATTTTTATTGTTGTCGCTAAAGTTTTTAAATTGTCCCCTTTATTTTTACCACCTTCCGCGAAATTAGATAAACTCTGATGAATGTTTTTAAGATTTTCATGTGGTGCCACTCGAAGTGTTAAGGTTTAAAAATTATTTTACTCACTAAAAAGCCTACGACTTTAGGTTAATAAGTTGTTGGCACGTCCTTCGGACGTGTTGGCTTCTTACTGGCTTAACTTCGTGGCTACTGTAGTTTACCCCCCAGGGGTGCTACAGGTGTGGCACTCTTTCTTTGGTGTTTGGTGTGCCAGGAGCTCAAAATGATATCAACTTCCTTGATCAATCACCGATCTTTGGAAGGGCTCATAGCCGGAAACACCCCGGCTGTGACATTTCACGTTAACGGAAGGAGGTATAGCAATGTTTATTATCTGGCTGACGGAATATATCCAAGGTACTCAACATTTGTTAAAACTATTCTCAATCCTGAATCCCAAGCACAAAAACTATTTGCAAAAAAACAAGAAGCGTACTGCAAAGATGTAGAGAGGTGTTTCTGCATCGTGCAATCTCGTTAGGCGATCATTCGTCATGAAGCTCGGTTACATAAGAGGTCGACTCTGAGAAGCATAATGATCGCTTGTATTATACTGCATAACATGATTGTGGAGGATGAATTTATGGAAAACGAATTTGTCGAGCCGGGAGAAGAAGATCTACTAAACCCACTAGCTGCAAGAGTTTATGATGGGCCAGTGGATCAGCAGGGTAATCGAATTCCTTTTTTACCAGTGGAAAGAGATGGACGAAACCAAAATGCATTTTGGGACCGTATTGATCATCTCGAGTCAGCTTATATCCACAACATTCTTCAGAATGATTTAGTGGAGCACAATTGGGCTTTGGAAGCCAACCAACAATAATCAATTGTGGATTTCAATTTGGTATTGTATTTTTATCTTGTATTGTATTTTTATCTTGTGTTGTATTTTAATAAGGTATTTTAAAAAATTTCATACATAATAACTTGAAATGGAGGAACATAAAATAACGGAATAATATTACAACATAATGTCACTTTTCATCAAAGTGAACATAATAATCATCACTAGTGCTATTACTCTCATTCATTTTTCTCATGATCTCCGCTTTCCTCTTTGTGCGCCATGTCAACTTTCCCGGGGTCATGATACTCTTATCCATTGTCATAATTTTGGTTTCTTCTACCAACTCCAAATGAGTAGCACGTCGGGCCAACCTTGCTGCCTTTTGTTTTTCAAGCTCAAAGCTCTCCCTACTCCCTAGCCAACCGAATGCTCTCCTCATCTCTTCTCATACTAGCCTCCATAAATGTCTTTTGATTACATTGCATACTATTAAAAATCGCTAAAGATAACTCTTCTTTATCGGTCATACCTTTTTTTCCTTTCGTCTTTGCTTCCTTTGCCGCTTTTATTCCCATAGGTCTAACCGGACTCGTAAGACGATGTCTTTCTTGGTTTGGTGGCGGAGTTGTGTATCCTTCATCATCACCCAAGTCAATATTCTCATCCAAGTCGATATGCTCATTGGTGTCATGAAGATCGGGGGATGGAAAATTTTGGTCAAACAGAGAAGGAGTACTACTCTCAACCGTCACGAAATGAGGATGGTTCTTTAACGCTTCATAACAATCTTTCTTATCAAATTCCTTTTTAAAATCTTTATAATATAATGATTGAGTTTGAGTTTCCTACAACACACAAAAAACAATATATATCACATATATAAAAATTAAATTTCATATATTAATTGAAATATTTAATGTATGACAAAATACATTTAATTGAAATTTTTAATGTATGACAAAATATATTTAATTGAAATATTTAATGTATGACAAAATTCATGAAAAAAACTTTAAAATAGACATACCTCATCAACCAAATTCGTCCCACCAGCCGCACGAGTACTTGCTTTTGTTACACAACTATACCACTTAATCATTTTCTTCAAACGCGGAAAATGTGATTCGAGCGTCATTTTAGAACGGGGTCCTTGGGAAGAATCGTCAAGATTTCCACACCAATTCTTGGCGTAATCTTCATGGACTTTCTGCCACAAATTACCTTTGGCTTGATATCGGCTGGTGATGTTGTCGGTGGATTGTCGTCCCCAAGAAACACATAGTTGCAAGCCTTCGGAGGGAAGCCAATTAGACATAGAAATTAGGAAATTAAGAAAGAAATTGGGAAATTAGGAGAGAAATTGAGAAATTAATATATGAAGGAAGGGAGGAGAAGAAATGAGTAGTGATCTAAATTGTGAAGAATAGAGTTAGGGTATATATAGGAAGAATTCGACCGTTTGAATCAGACCGTTGGAATCGGACCGTTTGGCCTTTGACCAGCGGCTGCCACATTGCAGCTTCTGGTTGGCCAATAGTAAAAATGATGTCGGGCACCTTTTTTTTAATTTTTTTAATGGCCCGTGTTTTACACGCGCCGTATTAAAAAAAACAGGCGAGCACACTCCCACCTGCCTGCCTTTTTGGCGCGTCCCACCTCCTTTTTTTTGCCTCTCATTCTCCGTTACATCATCTCTTCTCCGTCTCGGCTGCAATTCTTCTACCAAATAGAGTGACTACCCCTCTCGGGTGCAGTTGCTCTCAGTCGTAGGCTTGGTCAAGATAGAGTGGCTTGGAAGTTAAATGCCCGAGGATTATTCTGATAGGGATCCGTATGTGAACATCTGGAGAGCCCTTTAGAGAGTTAAGGTTCCTAGTAAGGTAGCCATTTTCGGTTCGAGATTAGTGCATAATTTACTTCCCACACGCAAGGCATTAACTGCAAAGGGTTATGAGGGCCCTCTAAGTTGTTGTGTGCGCAATGAAGGGGTGTAGACTATTCAACATTTGTTTCATGATTGCCGGATAACAAAGGAAATCTTTTCTGCTTCTCCTTTCTACTTTCTGGCCTCTACAAGTACTTGGAAGGACTGTTTCTCCTTCAGTCTCAGGTTTTATCACCTGTACTCTTTGATAAGTTTCTAATTTAGTTGTGGAGTATTTGGATTAATCGGAACAATATTCTTTGGAGGAATAAGACACATTCTATTCAAAGCCTTATTGCTTCTTCTATGGCATGGTATGCAAACTATATTAAAGCTAACCTATCAAAAGGTGAACTGAAAGCTCCTGCTGAAAAGGTGAAGTTCTGGACTCGTCCAGCTGTAAATTGCTTGAAGTTGAACATTAATGATAGCGCATTTCTCCCAAACTTCAGTTTTGGTGGCGCTGGGGGTGTGATACGAGACTCACATAGGCAGTTTCAAGCTTGCTTTGCAACCAGGCAAGCATCTATTTTTTCTCTTAGCCGTAACCGAGCTGTTTTTTCGGTTTTACAATATTTCAAACCGTAAACAATTTTTTTTTTTCGGTTTTCAAATATTCGGTTACATAATTTTTTGATGCGGTGCGGTTCGGTTTCGGTGTGAAACGATTAATTTATTTTAACAAACAAGCGAAGTTCAAATCTTTGTCTAACAATTCCTATAAGGCATGAACAAATTTAGAATGCATTTAGAGTCTATACAAGTTTACAAATGTCATTAGAATATCAATTAACTAACGAAAACACCATATTTGATAACTTAATAAATCAACATATATCAACTATTATGCAAACAAAACAATTTACAAATTACAAACTTGAACATAAATAATTTTTTATATATATTACAAATCAAAATCCATTAATGAAAAATTAAAAAATTCAGAAAAATGTAATTTAGTGTGGTTCGGTTTAAATCGGTTGAATTATAACATAAAACTACAACCGAATCGGTTTTAAACAGTCTGATGCGGTGTGACCATAAAAACAACATCTTTTTAGTTCAGTGCGGTTGCTGAATTGTGTTTTTCGATACGGTTCGGGTCGGTAACCGTATTTTCGGTGCAAAACACCCACCTCTAAAAAATATATAGGTGAAATGGTGCAGTTCTTCATTCTCTGATATATATATATATATATATATATATATATATATATATATTGTAGCAGCCCGGGAAGGGAAACTACAGTGGCCACGATTTTAAGTCAATAAGAAGCCAACACGTCCGAAGGACGTGCCAACAACTTATTAAACTAAAGTCGTAGGCTTTTTATTAAGTAAAATAAAATTAAACTTTTAAAACTTTGAATGACACCACATGAAATTCTTAAAACATTCATCAAAGTTTTTCTAATTTCGCGGAAGGTGGACAAATTAAAGGGGTCAATTAAAAACTTTAGCGATAACAATAAAAATATAAAACAGGGTTAACAATTTAGGGTAACACCTTTACTGTATATGTCAAATGCTCTGGTAAATGACTCGAAGGGTAAAATAAGGAAAGTGAGTACAACTTGGACCAAACATTGAGTAGAGAATGAGGCTCCACACACACAGCTCTCTCTATCTATCCCGTCACAGTACACAGTACCTGCAAACAATCTGTTGCAGGGGTGAGCGTCGTCCTCGCGTGCTCACATATAGACCCACCAATGATAGGTTTGAAAACCATAAAACCATATATATATATATTTACATTTGAGCTCTTAATAAAACCATTTAGAAACTCCTTGGCACACAAAATCATCATTTTATATCTTTCGGAAAACTGTGCAGTATGCTAAAACAGGGGGCCAGAGCACTCAATGAACAATATAGCATGCATGGCTTCACGGATCTAGGATGCCGAATCCCGGGTTTGTCTATACAGCAAACCTGGGCCAACTACCTATGCGCCTAAAAACGCGTAGTAGCGAGAGTGCCCATTTATAGCTAATGCCCAACACATCATTGATAGCAACACACCGCACTTACGGCTCGCTTAACTCTAAGCGAGACGAGCGTAAACGAGAAAATAAAATAAACAGGGCATTTCCCCTCCGGAGTACTATATACTAGGTCCTGCCACTCTCAGGCCAAGCACCGAAAATCAGGAAAACTGTACTACTTTTCGATCCGAGTCATCACATAAAAATCATTTACGTCTTCCTTGAGTTTTCTTGGCCAAATCATAAATCATTTATCATATATATAAAGAAAACTTTCCTGAGGCATCGATCACGAGCATACAAAAATCATGCACTTTCACATATATACAAAACCACTACTAAAGGGGGTTTAGCTTCTCTGTCTGGAATAGTCGTTCCTTACGTAAGCTCCAAACTTACAGGAACTGCCTCGGTAATCCGAGGTCACCGCGTAAGCTACTTCGTCCAATGAATCACTGCAAAATAGAATAGCTTAGCAACCAAGAAACAAAAACAATTCAGTTGACCATAACATTCCTAGTTTGACCAGGAATGACCACATTGACTAAGTTGACCAACCAATTCCTTTTTATGGCACTTTAACCTTTTGACTTGCTTTTCCGGTTATCGACTCTTTGCTCATTTACCGGAAGTCCGACTTAACTTCCAAACTTTCTTTAACCATTTTAATATGGCGTTAGGTTGTCACATAATAATTCTTGAATTACTATGACCCAACATGTCATATTAACCAATTTATTTACCAAGAGTCGATTTATCGATTTACGTGAAACACCAATTTTACTTAAAGCGGTCAACTTGACATTTCTCGAATTTCAGTTATCATTTTCCGATAACGATTTAACACTTTACCAATTTAACCAAATTATGTCAAACTTCAAATCTTCACTAAACTATTTTTCCGAGAATGGAACTTTTCCAAAATGGAAACTTTCCCTTAATGGAAAGTTTCCCAAATTTGTATGTTTCCAAAAATAGAAAGTTTCCTAAAATGGAAAGGATTTCGATTATGGTTTGTTTCCGTTTTAATACGTTTCCTTAAATGTAACTTTTCCGATTTACGGCTCCTAAACTCGTTTAAACGGAAACACATTACATCCTAAAGAGATTCAAAGACTACCTCTCGGCATTTCTGCCGGTTTCACTGTCTCGTCAAAACTTTTGCCAGACTCCGGCAACTTGCCGGAATTTCATCATAATTTCTCTCATTTCTTCGTCTCCAAGTTATTGACAACATGCAAAGAAAACAACATCAGATCAACAACAACACAACAGCTAGAATTAACCACAGTTTATAGAGGGAGAAACCTTACCCTCTGCCTCTGCCTTTTCTATGGTTATAAGCAGAACATTTTTATGTAGTTTGCAAGTGCTTGCATTCAATGGCTTGGTCTTAACAGGCTAATAATTCCTTACTGTTTGGTATATAGTGTTATCATGAATGTGCTTGTTTGCCTCGTATCTTTTGTATGCCTGAAATTAACGATGCTTTGCGGCCGCTGGCTGCTAGTTTATACATAGGTGAGGCTGTATATGATGGCAGAACTTGAGAACTATCAAATGTCTTATCATTGTATATTGCTTCATATATGGTGTCTTGCAAGGTAGCAAGATATAAAGGGGATATTGGAACCCAATAACAAGTACATAGCCTACAAATATTCCACAAGCACAGAAACATGAAAGCTTGCGAGTTGCAACCAACAACATGCCTATCAAAGAATCCAAATAAATCTAGGTAAATCAATACGATGGAATCTGTTTATCTCCACATGAATTTAAAATAGTCTTTGAATTCTACAAACTCTATGAGAATCCACGGATTATACAAAATCAGACAAACTCATTTAAAATCTAGATTGAATACACCCCTCAGTTTAGTTATGAACCACATCTTAGCTTCAGCAAACATCAAATTGGTGAATTTAGAATCACCGAATCTGATATCGTCTAACATGTTCATGATCTCATTCATTGTAGACATGGAGTGATGGATTACGCATGGTCATGCTGAGTCTGAAACCCTCCATTTGGTAATTACGATGTCATGGACTCATGGGCATATTCCTTCTTTCCAACTCCAATCAAATCGAAACCTGTAGACTTAATCCCTTGAAAAGTAGGCAATAAACTAAGAGGTAATTATCATTATTGTTCCTTGTTAAAATGGCGTTGGAGGGTTTAAGACGACAACAATCTGATGAGGGCACCCATACCCAGAATGGAAGGTAATGGTAGAGAGGACTTGTATAATTACATAGTACCCTTGGGTCTTGAGTTTCTGATTTTGGGGTCTTTTATGTTTTATGTTTATTTGTTAACAGGCTTAAAGAGTTTGTGATTCTTCATATTCTTTGTGAACTGGTCGAGAATGGCCTTGTCATTTTCGTTTGTGGCGATAAAAGCCTATGAGATGAGGAGGGTACTTTTGTAAGATTGAGGAGGTGTACTTAGGGTTTTAAGCATGTCAAAAAGTTAGTTCGAGGTGTACTCAACATGAAAGATGTATTCAACAGATTTAAAGGTGTAACTTGAATCCTCGACTAATTTTAATTTTTTCTAATTTGCTAAAAAAACAAGAAAAACCAATCTTTACGACTTACCGTACTATCGAGTTCACGGTAGTCAGTAGACATCACAGACATTTTTTACCTTAAAAGAGAGGCATTAGATTCGTCGTCTTGTGTTTTCCACACGTTATCATATTCAAGGCAACCGGCCATGAACTGGAAGTAGTACCATTTTGACCAGCTGACTTCATATCTGCTTCTGATTCAACCCACCAAGGAATTGGAATAGTTTAAAGAGTGAGAACGTGTTATCTTTAGTCAAATATAATATGCGGTCTCCTGTGAGCTTCCTCCTGTCTTCCATGGCTGCTTGCTTTTTTGTCTATATAAAGATCTTACCCAACTCAACGTACCAAAATATCTCCCATTTTTTCTTCTTCGTTGTGAAGAACGCCATACTTTTTCAAAGTGTAAAGAAGTCATTTGTGGGAAGGCAAAAGATTGATTCTTTAGTACGTGGGTTATTCTTTGTTCAAGCTCCTGCGACTAGAAAAGATTTTGGTTGTAGTTTTGCGAGTGAGGTGATCGGTTTTCGAGTTATTAAAAGATGGCGGCGGCATTGGCCGGAGAAAATTTAATGAGGCAGTCGAGCAGCCGGGGGAGCTGGCGGTCGACGAGTGTCCGGGAAATGTGGAACGCACCGGACGTGTTTCAGCGGAGCGGGCGGCAGGAGACGCTGGATGAGGAGGAGGAGCTCAAGTGGGCCGCCATAGAGCGGTTGCCGACTTATGATAGGTTGAGGAAGGGGATGTTGAGGAATGTTATGAGCAATGGAAGGGTTGTTGCTGAGGAAGTTGACGTTGCCAATCTTGGGGATTCAGATAAGAAGCAGTTGATGGAGAGCATACTTAAGGTTATTGAGGAAGACAATGAGAAGTTCTTGAAGAAGCTCAAAGCCAGAAATGACAGGTGATTGAATTTGGAGATGCATTTTGAAACTGACTGTTGTATGTTTCTTGGCTTTATTGCTAGCTAAGTTGTGGTTTACATGTTGCCTAACCTTTGCTGTATGATTTGGGGAACAGGGTTGGTATTGATGTACCTAAAGTTGAGGTTAGATTCCAGAATTTAGCAATAGAGGGAGATGCGTTTGTAGGCACCAGAGCACTTCCCACTCTTTGGAATTCCACCTTGAACGCAGTAGAGGTATTGCAAAGAGATTTACTAGTATAGTGAAGCTTGATCTCTTTATAGATATCTAAATTAATGTTTATGTGCTTAGGGAATACTGGGACTCGTTGGACTTTCACCATCGAAGAAGAGAATTGTTAAGATTCTACAAGATGTTAGTGGTATTGTCAAACCAGCAAGGTATGCATATGAGTTTGCCAGATTTCAATAATCTCTTGGCTGCATTTGTACTGCTATATGAATAAACTTTACATATTAGTTCTTAAAAATATCTCGAATAATCAATACAGAAGTTCTAGAGCTAGTTGGTTAACATGTCCTTGAAATGGAGTTTGTTCTACATGGTTTAGTTTTTGTGCTCCATCCATGAACTTGTTGTTTTGTTTGTTTTCAGGATGACACTTCTCCTTGGTCCTCCAGGATCAGGAAAAACAACATTGCTGAAAGCTCTTTCTGGCAAACTAGATAGGGATCTTAAGGTAATTTTTTACTGTGCAGCTTCTGTGAACTGTATTTAATGTGCCTACATATCTGGTTCTGAATCTGTATTAATAACTTGTGCTTCTAAACAGGTTAATGGGAAGGTCACTTACTGCGGCCATGAATTTAATGAATTTGTACCTCAGAGAACCTCTGCTTATATTAGCCAGCATGATCTTCATTATGGTGAGATGACAGTTCGTGAAACATTTGATTTCTCCGGACGTTGCTTAGGAGTTGGAACAAGGTACGATATACTAGCAGAGTTGTCTAGACGGGAGAAAGATGCAGGTATCAAACCAGATCCTGCCATTGATGCATACATGAAAGCCACATCTGTGGCTGGTCAGGAAACAAGTTTGATCACAGATTATGTTCTCAAGGTCTGTTGATTCAAATTTATCATTTATTTTCTAATGTATATTGTACAAGCTAGCTGACTGTTTCTGATTCTTTGAACAGATACTTGGATTAGATATCTGTGCTGATATTATGGTGGGTGATGACATGAGAAGGGGAATATCTGGTGGACAAAAGAAGCGTGTCACTACTGGTATGTGACTGCTGTTCCATAATGATTATGCTTTCTTATCTTTCTTTGAATGTGAGCAAATTTATATATTAACAACTTTATACTTGCTGTGGAAATTGTTGAATGATAACTAATAATCAAACCCGTTCCCAATTATAACTTGACTGGTTTCCCTGAATGCAGGAGAAATGTTGGTTGGACCAGCTAAAGCATTTTTCATGGATGAAATATCAACAGGGCTGGACAGTTCCACAACCTTTCAGATTGTCAAATACATGAGACAAATGGTTCACATTATGGATGTGTCAATGGTCATCTCTCTCTTGCAGCCTGCACCCGAGACGTACGATCTTTTTGATGATGTTATCCTTCTCTCTGAGGGTCGGATTGTTTATCAAGGCCCACGTGAAAATGTCCTTGAGTTTTTTGAATATATGGGATTCAAATGCCCAGACAGAAAAGGTGTTGCAGATTTCTTGCAAGAAGTGACCTCAAAAAAGGACCAAGAACAATACTGGTTTAAGAAGAACCAACCTTACAGGTTAGTCACGGTAGATGATTTTGTTCAGGCATTCAGTTCCTTCCATGTTGGCCAACGGCTTGGAGAAGAACTAAGAGTTCCTTATGACAAGAGACATGCCCATCCTGCTGCTTTGGTTAAGGAAAAGTATGGAATTTCCAAAATGGAGCTCTTCAAGGCATGTTTTGATAGGGAATGGCTCTTAATGAAGCGGAACTCTTTTGTGTACATCTTCAAAACTACACAGATTGCCATCATGGCTACAATTGCTTTGACTGTGTTCTTAAGAACGGAAATGAAATCTGGGAGAGAAGAAGATTCAGCAAAATATTGGGGGGCACTGTTTTTCAGTCTCATTAACGTCATGTTTAATGGAATGGCAGAGCTTGCAATGACAGTTTTCCGGCTTCCAGTGTTCTTTAAACAGAGGGATGCCTTGTTCTATCCAGCGTGGGCATTTGCATTGCCCATTTGGGTGACCAGAATCCCTGTTTCAGTGTTGGAATCTGCAATATGGATCATTTTTACCTACTACACCATAGGATTTGCACCTGATCCTAGTAGGTAAGTGATACTCTATTAATGTTATTATTTGCAGATGTTTTAAACATGGCTAGATGTGTTGTTAAAAATAATAATCTAGTGTTTTTTTTCTTGTCTGACCTGTGTTCAATATGTGCAGGTTCTTTAAACAGTTATTGGCTTTCATTGGTATAAGTCAGATGGCACTCTCCCTCTTCCGTTTCATTGCAGCTCTTGGAAGATCACCTGTGGTTGCTAACACAATTGGTTCATTTACACTGCTATTGGTATTTGTCCTTGGTGGTTATGTTGTTGCTAAAGGTCAGCCTCCTTTATCTACTCAATGCTTGTATCAATTAGACTGGTATACTTTTTCAAAATGATTAAACGATTCTCATCTTGATGTGCAGATGACATCCAGTCATGGATGATATGGGGCTACTATGTCTCACCTATGATGTATGGACAGAATGCAATTGCTATTAATGAATTTCTTGATGATAGATGGGGCGGCGTAAGTTTTCTTAAATCTCCGTTGATTTCCTCCTATACATCAATATTCAATAATAACAATGTGAAGTTTAATCTCCCTTGATCATAGGCTCAAGCTCTTAAGTTTAACAAAACTTTTTAATTTATCCTTGGAACAGCCACCAATCAACTCCGCTCAGCCCACTGTGGGAAAAGCCCTTCTCAGTCAAAGAGGCTTGTACACTACAGAATCTTGGTATTGGATCTGTGTTGCAGCCCTGTTCGGGTTTTCTCTCATCTTCAATCTGATGTTCATTGCAGCACTGACCTACTTGAACCGTAAGTCAAATAAATTTCATTCATCATATATCTTATGTTGTGACAAGGGATACAACTGCTGACTCTTCGCTTTCGTTTAATTCATTTTAGCTCTTGGTGACAACAAAACATTGATTGGAGAGGATGACTCTGAAACCAAGAGGAGGCCACAATTGACAGAAGGTTGAGATACTTTATATCTTCTGTATAATTACTTGAATCCCTTTACTGGAAGGTTTCCTTTTTTTATATTAATAAATTATGAATTCCCCCAGATATATAAACGTGGCTACTTGCGATTTCCCTACAGGTATTGATATGCAAGTGAGAAATGCAGAAGGAAGTTCAAATGGACAAGCCAAGAGAGGAATGGTGTTGCCCTTCCAGCCCCTTTCGCTCGCTTTCAGCCATGTGAACTACTATGTGGATATGCCTGCGGTAAGTTGCACCGATTTTTTTGTATCTCCACAAACCTTTTCTGGAAATCCGTGCGATAACTTGTATCAAAAAAGAAACAGAATTAGAATGTGTGTAGGCTTCAAATCTGAGTGTAATATCTGGTTCAAAATCCATCGACTATATCAGCAACTTAAAATACAAATGATTGTATCTATTAATAGTAACAATCATGCTTCATTATCAGGAGATGAAGACCCAAGGTGTTGAAGAGGACCGACTGCAACTACTAAGAGATGTTAATGGTGCATTCAGGCCAGGGATTCTCACTGCATTAGTTGGTGTTAGTGGTGCTGGAAAAACTACTTTGATGGATGTTCTAGCTGGAAGAAAGACTGGTGGATATATAGAAGGTAGTATTAGCATCTCTGGATACCCAAAAAACCAGACCACATTTGCTCGGGTTAGCGGTTATTGTGAACAGAATGACATTCATTCACCATATGTTACTGTTTATGAATCCCTGCTATACTCTGCCTGGCTACGTCTGTCCAAGGATGTCGACAAAAGCAAACGAAAGGTATATTATTTAGTAAATCGTTAATATGAAAGCAGTGGACTTTGTGGATGTTGCTATGTAGTTGACTCTGATTTTCTTGGTTATAGATGTTTGTTGATGAAGTTATGGACTTGGTGGAGCTTCACCCCTTGAGGAATGCTTTAGTTGGACTTCCTGGAGTTGACGGACTTTCAACTGAACAAAGAAAGAGGTTGACCATTGCTGTAGAATTGGTTGCTAATCCTTCCATTATCTTTATGGATGAGCCAACATCAGGACTTGATGCTAGAGCAGCTGCAATTGTTATGCGTACTGTAAGAAACACAGTTGATACAGGTCGAACCGTTGTCTGCACCATTCATCAACCTAGCATTGACATTTTTGAAGCTTTTGATGAGGTATTATTAACTGTTCACGTTAATATGTCATTTCTCTAATAAAGTTCTTTATCTCCAGTTCCATAATTCACCTTCATTTTTTTTCCTTTGCAGCTTTTCTTAATGAAAAGAGGAGGACAAGTGATTTATGCTGGACCACTTGGTGACCGTTCTCACAAGCTTGTGGAATATTTTGAGGTAACTTTATATATGCTTTTGTGTTCAGTTCAGTTCTAATTCTCTGGAGGTTCTATTGTGGCTACATTCTCCAAAGTTTGATTATCTTATAATGATTGAATATTTGAATAGCTCTGTATGAAATTATATATTGTGGTTAGAAACAATTAGTAACTATGTCAAAAACTTCTTTCAGGCTATTCCTGGAGTTCCAAAGATCAAAGACGGCTACAATCCTGCTACATGGATGTTGGAGGTCAGCTCTGCTGCTGTTGAGGCTCAAAATAACATTGATTTTGCTGAAGTATATGCAAACTCTGAGCTTTATAGGTATGTAAAGTGTTTTAATGTAGCCTTTTCATTTGTATTGGTCCAAACATCATATTAGTTCTCAATTTTTGTGGTCACTTGTTCAGGAGCGTTCAAGACCAGATCAAGGAATTGAGCACACCAGTCCCAGGCTCCAAGGACCTTTACTTCCCCACCCAATTCTCGCAAAGCTTCCCAACTCAGTGCAAGGCTTGCTTTTGGAAGCAGCACTGGTCCTACTGGAGGAACTCGCACTACAATGCTATCAGATTTTTACAAACAATAGTCATCGGGGCACTTTTTGGTGTCATCTTCTGGAACAAAGGAAACGTGTTGTAAGTTTAAGAACTTTACCATATATTAAGCTCCATTTGTCAATTATTATTTTTTATCTGCAACCCAGTTGGATGTGCATCATCGCTTTATCTATAAATATTCTCTCCTAGTGTTCTCACCTGTATGATTTATCTACAGAGATAAACAACAAGATATTATTAACCTTTTGGGAGCAACATATTCTGCTGTTCTTTTCCTTGGAGCGGGAAATGCTTCTGCTGTGCAATCTGTAGTTTCGATCGAGAGAACAGTTTTCTACCGTGAAAGAGCTGCAGGAATGTATTCAGAGTTGCCTTATGCTTTTGCTCAGGTAAGATATTTGAACCTATACTCACTTTTTTATTCGTGTTTGCCCAATGCCCCATTACATATTTTGCTTTGTTATTTATTATTAATCATTTTTGAAACCTTTTATGTTGTAGGTGGCCATTGAGACGGTTTATGTTGCCATACAAACCTTCATTTATTCCCTTCTTCTGTTTACTATGATCGGCTACGAATTCAAAATTGAGAAGTTTTTGTATTTCTACTACTTCATATTCATGTGTTTTACATACTTCTCGATGTACGGAATGATGGTGGTTGCCCTAACTCCTGGTCATCAAATCGCTGCAATTGTCATGTCCTTCTTCATGAGTTTCTGGAATCTGTTCTCTGGTTTCCTCATTGCTAGACCGGTACGTATGTTATAATATTTTCTTCGACGAATGTTATAATGTTTTACGATTTTTTTCAATGAATGGAAGTAGTTGCCCTTAGGAAAGTTCTTATTGTAAACATGGAATTTGCTAGTTGTGTTATGAGTCTGACATATTCATTCTTACTTTTGCAGCTAATCCCGATATGGTGGAGGTGGTACTACTGGGGTTCTCCAGTTGCTTGGACAATCTACGGTGTCATTGCATCTCAATTCGGTGATCGGAACGATAAGAGAATCAAAACTGCTGCAGGAGATATAAAAGTGGATGAATTCCTTAAGGCGACTTGGGGTTATGATCATGACTTCCTCGTACCAGTTGTTGTTGCTCATGTTGGTTGGGTCCTCCTCTTTTTCTTCGTCTTTGCTTATGGTATCAAGTACCTTAACTTCCAGAGGAGATGATCATGCACCCTCATTGTGCATATACTTGGCCTTTTCAGAGATGTTATAGCAGCAGGTCAGAGTGACAAGAACTCTGATGGTCATTTTTTTGTATCATACATGTATGTAGTAATTTTGATTGGCTTCGGCAACTGTCCCAGTTTGTAACTTTCATAGTCAAATGTATTCGTCCATATTCAATACAACAAGCCTCGGCATTGGCATTGTTCCTTCACTTTGTATCTATAACTACGACAAAAGATCTCTTGCATTAATGTGGAACACTGGCTAGCTAATTACTTTTTGTTCAGTATTCACAGCTGAAGTGAACCAAAAGAACACTAATTTTCTACCTCCGCCGGTTTTTCTGGTCTCTATTTTTCATCTTCGGACTTCACGATTGATCGTAATATATAGCGGAAAATGTGCAGAACAACAATAATGTTTAGAATTTCTGATATATTAGATCTTCCCAATAATATGACTTATTTACACAATACAGTAACATATTAGGAAATAAATATTTCTACCAATAATACAATATTTACATTTCTAATATTGCAAGGGTCTATGACTCACGATAATATTCATTCTCAAGTTGGTGCATATAAGTCACTATAGCCTAACTTGTCAAGTGAGTCACGAAAGGCCGTAGCTAAGAGAGCTTTCGTAAGAATATCAGCTAATTGTTCCTCTGTAGGGAAAAAAGGGAAATATATAACTTGCCCATCCAATTTCTCCGTAAATGAAGTGTCGATCTACCTCCACATGTTTAGTACGATTATGTTGGACAGGATTGTGTGCAATTTCAATTGCCGCCTTATTATCACAATACAAAGGCATGACCCTTCGCTGAGTAAACCCCAAATCTCTAAGCAAATGTCTCAACCACAACATCTCACAAAGTCTTCTAGCCATCCCTCTGTACTCTGCTTCAGCACTAGAATGAGCCACCACCTTTCGTTTCTTACTCTTCCACTTGACCAAGTTACCACCAACAAATGTAAAATAACCAGATGTTGACCTGCGATCTGTGATGTTTCCTGCCCAAACAACATTTGTATATCCATAAACATCCAAGTGACTACGTTTGGACAAGACCAATCCTTTCCTTAGAGAAGACCTTAAATAATGCAATATGAGAAATACAACACTCATATGAGCCTCACTGGGATTATGCATGAATTGACTGACAACACTAACTGCATAGGCTAAGTTTGGTATAGTGTGAGACAAATAAATTAGTCTACCAACTAACCTTTGATACCTTACTTTATTGTAGGAACTTGATCCAAATACTCCGCTAAACGATGGTTCTGCTCAATTAGGGTATCAATAAGTTTACAGTCAAACATACCTGTTTCTGCTAGTAAGTCTAGAACATACTTCTTTTGACTCAAAACAATGCAATCTTTCGCACGAGTAACTTTAATTCCCAAGAAATACTTTAAACTACCCAAATCTTTCATCTCAAATTCAGAAGACAATTGCACTTGTAACTTTTGTATCTCTTCACAATAATCACTTGTCACAACCATATCATCTATATAAATGATTAAGGCTGTCACTTTACCACAACGATGTTTAAAAAACAAATTATAATCTGAGTTTCCTTGACTGTATCCAATTCTCTTCATAAACTTGCTAAAGTGGCCAAACCAAGCTCTTCATCCAAATCATCAACCGTTAGACCATAAAGAGACTTCTTCAATTTACACACCAGCTGTTCTTCAGTAGAAGTACCATACCCAGGAGGTAAATCCATATAAACCTCTTTATCCAAATCACCACGCAAGAACACATTTTTATCAAACTACTGCAAAGGCCAATCCAAGTTAACTACTAGGGAAAGAAGTACTCGAATTGTGTTCATTTTGGCTACTGGTGCAAATGTCTCATCGTAATCCACTCCATACTTCTGAGTATAGCCTTTAGCCACTAATCTTGCCTTGTATCTGTCCACCTAACCATTTGGATTATGTTTCACTGTATACACCCACCTACAACCAACTTTCCTCTTCCCAGGTGGTAATGACACTAACTCCCAAGTACAATTCTTTAAACGAGGAATTTGAAGAATTTAGAAAAACTCAATAATGAACGTGGTCGTTAACTTATTAAGTTACCGAGTGCGGCTTAAACCTCAGTAACTTGTCATAAACCACAGTAAAAACGTACGGGGTCTCACATATATGTTGTTGGTTATATGTTCGGATGACATAAGGCTTAATAATTTTTTTGGATTTGACAAAATCATACAACATTAAAATGTCATTAGAAACCTCATATAATCACAACAAACTGAAAGTATTTGTTGTTGTAAATTCTATAGCTTGACGATTATATGCAGTGTAAGGTTTAATCACACGACATCTGTTACGATAATACATTTGCTTTTCTTTTTTCAGTTGACATATATATGTTGTTAGTTTTTCATTCATACAACATAATTTTTCAAAATCTCCAAACTTGTCTCATTTCAGACGACATATCATATGTTGTCTGATTAAACTCAGACGATAGTGGAGAATTTTCATCTGACCTCAATCAATCGGCACCAAGACAAACAACTCATAAAAAATGAGTCTTGTAAATATCGTAATGCCCTTTTCAGAAAGATATCATGTGTCCTAAACGGTCAATCAGGTCAAAAGATATTTCAATTCAAATTTAACAGATTCTGCATGACAAACCCTGAAAGTCCAAAACAACAACTTCATGAATATCCTAGTGACTAGCATCCTCATGACACTAGAATTAATTATCTTGAAATCATTCTTTTTGATTATTCGCCGCTTTCGGTGAGGTGAACATCCAACGTTCCATTCTGGCTTCATTCTTTCTTTCTTCTTCTTCTTCTTCTTCTTCTTTGTTTTATTTTTCTCTATTGATTTGATAAATCACTCACCAGAAATCCACCAGGGGATTTGATTACCAATTAACGCAACGGAATATAAAAAGATAGATGATTGGAATCCACCAATCAGTTTTGGTATCGAATCCAGGAGAAGAACTGGAATCAACCAGAAAAGTTGAGATAAACTCGAAGGGTTTTTATAAAATCAAGGTTAACTAATACAACTGACATATGCTCCTTATATAGAAACAAACAAACCCTACGACAACTAACACCCAATCCTAAAATCTATGGGTTAACAGAAGATAAAATTCAAAACAAACTATTAAAGTCCAAATCCAAATCAAACTGGAAAAGATAAAATTCCTATAATAATTAAAACATTCTCTTAGAAGCCCAACGAACTTGAATGTCCGATAATAATTTGCCATGAACAAACGGTTCTCCAATCTTAATTTTTCATCCGAAAGTGATATCCCTTCGTTCTACATCAGTCACCTCCACTTCAAAAGAACCTGATCTCGAGTTCATCTTGAATAAAAATCAAGAATAAGATAACAAGAAACCACATAATAAATTAGCCCATATTGAATTTGTGATTGATTGACATGATATTCGGCAAACTCTAGAGGCAACTAACAACCAATTTTAAAGCCCATGGGTTAACAGAAAATAAAATCCAAAACAAACTATTAAAGTCCAAATCCAAATCAAAATCAAACTAGAAAATATAAAATTCCTATAATAATTAAAACATTCTTTTAGAAGCTCAACGAACTAGAATGTCCGATAATAATTTACCACGATCAAACGTTTCTCCAATCTTAATTTTCGGTTCGAAAGTGACTCCCTTTCGTTCTACATAACATAGACGCAAGCCCAAATCGATTTTACCTCTCTCCAGGGTTGTCTCTAACATGAAACCAAAGTCCTAACCTCTGCCTAGATCCGGAAAGCTGCAGTGACGTCGTACATAGCAACCAACAAACTTTCTCCCTGGCACAACTGACACCTTCTTCCGTACCAGATCTCGTAAGGACAAATAAAGATTGATCTACCCATAACAAGATTAAGCCTTCAATCTTTAACCTTGGACCAAACCTCTTCCATGGAACCATGCTAGTATCTTTGATCACCTATCCTCTCCCAGACTGTAATGTAGTGGCAAGAGCGCCGATGGCATTCGGTCAGGAGAGATCGCTCGACTCTGCCTGTCCTCTCTTTTTCGTATCGCTTGAGGCACATTCTATGTTTTAGAGTTTAATTGTTCAAATCCCTTGCAAAAGTCCAAATCCAAATCAAATTAGAAAATATAAAATTCCTATAATAATTAAAAAATTCTTTTAGAAGCTCAACGAACTAGAATGTTCGATAATAATTTACCACGATCAAACGTTTCTCCAATCTTAATTTTCCGTTCGAAAGTGACTCCCCTTCGTTCTACATAACATAGACGCAAGCCCGAATCGATTTTACCTCTCTCCAGGGTCGTCTCTACCATGAAACCAAAGTCCTAACCTCTGCCCAGATCCGGAAAGCTGCAGTGACGCCGTACATAGCAACTAACAAACCTTCTCCCTAGCACAACTGACACCTTCTTCCGTACCAGATCTCGTAAGGACAAATAAAGATTGATCTACCCATAACAAGATTAAGCCTTCAATCTTTAACCCTAGACCAAACCTCTTCCATGGAACCATGCTAGTATCTTTGATCACCTATCCTCTCCCAGACTGTAATGCAGTGGCAAGAGCGTCAATGGTATTCGGTCGGGAGAGATCGCTCGACTCTGCCTCTCCTCTCTTTTTCGTATCGCCTGAAGCACATTCTATGTTTTAGTGTTTAATTGTTCGAATCCCTTGCAATGTTCTTTGCAGTTTTTATTGATTTCTATCATTGTATGCAAACTCTTATCTCCTCTTGTAACCCTAGCTAGGGTTAGGGTTTGTTTAGCCGGCCTTCTTATTCATCAATCCTGTGACCACCTATTCAAGCTTTACCTTGAGTTTGGCTGATGGGAATGATGCTGCATGTTAATGTGTTTCTCAGCAAAGGCCGGCGCCAGTGGCTTGAGAGTGCGGCAATTAGATCCGACTACAAGTAGGTCGTCTTTTGATCCATACGATTAATTTTTCTTTTACAAGTGTACGTACTCAGATTCTATTGATATGAAGTTACTAGGTCAAAGTCAAGTATCAAGTAATACCGGATCCAAATTCCAGTTTGTAACCCGAATATAATATGAGTAATGTAAACAAGGGTACGGCCATATTCGATGACTTGAGATTCTTCATATCAAATTCTTCCGCTGAATCCTTGTGAAACCAAATGCCAACTTTCTTAAAACTGCAGAACAAAAGGGGATGTAACAATGGCAATCATATGTCCACATGTTTGGGATGCAAACGAAGAAGGGCTTAATCATTTCCCTCAAAGAGTTATTTGGTTGAAAAATCTTGTTCAACTTACACTCGTAGAATTAAAGGCTCATGCAACGATTTTTTTTTCATCGCATGAGTGTGAACTAATGCGACGAAAAACAAATTTCGTCACATGATCCAGAACTTATACGACAAAACAAATTTTGTCGCATAAGTGTTGACTCATGTGACGAAATAAAATTTTTTGTCGTATCAGTTCTGCCTCATGCTTATGCGACAAATTTTCTTTCGTCACATAAGTTCACACTCAAGTGACGAAATTTGTTTTTGTTGTATCAGTTCTGACTCATGCGACGAAACATAAGTTATTTTCGTCAAAAATTTTGAATTTTGAATTATTCCGCTAAAATCCCCCCCACTTTTCTTCTTCTTCCTTCTACTTATTCACCACCACCTCCCCACCACTTCTTCTTCTTCTTCCTCCTCCTCCGCCACCACCACCACCACCGTACCACCACCTCCTCCGATGAGATCGATCCGGCAAAAAAAAAACAAAAATGAAAATTAAAATAAATAAATTATTATTTTTTATTTATTAAAAACTCTTAAGCGACGAAAAAAATTTCGTCGCATAAGTCCATGCGACAAAAGTTTTCGTCACATAAGTTTATGAGACAAATTTGTTTTCACTGCATAAACCTATGCGACGAATCTTATTTCGTCGCTTAAGAGTCACTTATACGACGCAAATTTGATTTTTCGTCACATAAGTTTAATGTGACGAATCTTATGCCACAAATTTTTCGTCGCTTAAAGTCTTATGTGACGAAAAATGACTCTTATGTGACGAATTGAATTTGTGGCATGAGCCTTTTATTGTACTAGTGTTACATGACATGTACCTCATATTGCATACATTGCATAAATGACTTTACTCATACATACATACATACATACATACATACATACATACATACATATGGTCCCAAATCACACTCTTACATCTGCCTGTCAATTTTGAACATGAACGGAAACTCTACTAACAATCACAGTCATGTACGTGAGAATGAGATTCATGATCATATGTTGCGTTTATTCGACTCGAATCGACTCGACTCATTTTAATTGAAGTAGCATGTATTCTTCAATAGTAATTATGTAAAGAGACTTAAAATTATTTGTGACAAACTTAAAATTATTTGTGACAAAGGCAGCTGTTGTACAGCTTTTGAGTTTTGAGTCTCTCCTAATCTGTCTTGTCCTCTAAGGCTTCCACTCCTAAATACACAAAACTTCCACTCCAAGCACCCTTTCTTGACAGATAAAGATTGATCACCACTACCCTATCAGATCTAGCTGTCAACGAAATTTCACTTATATATTCAAATCATGTCTAACAGCAGGGAAATTCATTTTAGAATTATTCGGAAAAACTGGCACCTGTAGTCCTGCAAGATTACACTAAACATTTGATTATTTCTTCATATGTACACCAAGAAGTGAAGAGTGCAGTAGTATAATAACTGTGTAGTTTTGTAAGAGAAGGAATAAGAGCTGGGATTGGTTACCTGAATTTGCCAATATACCAACTTGAGAAAATAGCTACCTTACCAAAGCAGACAGATGCATCTTGATATTTTATTGATAATTAGAAAGGAAAAAAAATTAAAAAAAACTGTAGCCTGTAGGTAAGAACATTAAGTACTCATGATGTATTATCAATAACTTTGCTACAAAGAATGTAATTTGATGAGTTGTCAAGTAGGCTTTTGAGTGAAGGTGGAAAGAGGATTAGAGGGTTTTGAGTGAGTTTTGTTACATTCAACAAAGCTAAAATCTACTGTTAACTTTTAAAAATGTAAAGCTAGTTGCTAGGCATTTTGGTCATTCAAACTCAAATTGTAATACAATTTTTGTTGTAAAGCTAGCTGTGTTGATGGTTTTGATGCCTTTAAAGCTAGCCTTTCTTATAACCACCTACAACAGAAGAAAGACAGCCATCATTTAAAGGAAAAGGAGAAACCTTGCAGAGAGGGATCAATAAGAGAGTGATTCAAGGGAGAGAATAGAGGTTGAAGAGGAAGCAATGGCAACGCCAAAACAGTTACGGGAGCAGCAGCAATTGCAGGTGCAGCGTGTCAATAAGAACTCCGGCGCCATTGTTAGTTACACTTGTAGTCCGGTTGATGACAAGGAAGAAGAGATGTCAAGGTCTGCATTGGCTATTTTTCGTGTCAAGGAGGAAGAGATTGAGAGGAAGAAGTTGGAGGTGAGAGACAAGGTTCAGGCCCAGTTGGGACGAGCTGAAGAAGCAAGTAGGCGCTTAACTGAGATTCGTGAAGTAAGTAAACTGCAATATATTGCCACTAAATTTATAGCTTACATAAACCTTAATTTTAATGCAATTGTGGATAAGTAATACAAGCTAGAGTTGACGAAAGTTATATATAGCAAGTGAAGAACCATAAGTTATAGCTAGAAATCTTAGGATGTCCATGCCATAATTTGATATTGGGAAGAAAAGAAGTTTTAGATTCCAACTGGTACAAATGATATCAGGTTACTTGTATATTGTTCATTCCAACCTTCTCAGTTCTCAGTGAAGTTATATAGAGGTTACTTAAAATATAATCAATCTTTCAGGAGCTTGAAGCACTGACAGATCCCATGAGAAAGGAAGTTGCAAATATTCGGAAGAGGATAGATTTAGTTAACAAAGATTTAAAGCCGTTGGGACAGAGCTGCCAAAGGAAGGTGATACCTCCCTTTTATATATTGTTGCTATTCTTTATAATCATGATGTATAGTACTAGTCATGTTACATGTAGTAATAGACTAATAGTTACTCTTCCATACTAAGAAAGAAGTTTAATTATCAAAAGGCTGTTCCTTCATCTTTCTAAATCAACTACTTGGTTGTGTTTTATGCATATGTATTGCATGGGCAACTCATACAACTTCAATTGTTTTGCACAGCTAGAAGATTATAATTCTTGATCATAATCATTTGGCCATATAGTAATTATTTAGTATAGGCAGTAAATGCCTCAAATAATAAGCTTCGATGATTAATTCCAGCTATTATTTTGTATCTTGTTTCTGTTAACTTGCCCAAGTCGTCTGATGGTTTTGTATGCTGGTCACAGGAAAAGGAATACAAGGAAGCAGTCGAGGCTTTGAACGAGAAGAACAGAGAAAAGGCTCAGCTACTTTCCAGATTGATGGAGGTACATTACTTAATTTTCAGAAAGAGCTTCATAATTATTGAAATACTCAAATCTTGTTCAGGTGATCTCTACACTAGAGTATGTTCCTCAATTACTTCAATTTTTTTAACCATTTTCCACATTCATGATTTTTTTTTCAGCTTGTGGGTGAAAGTGAGAGACTGAGGATGAAGAAGCTGGAGGAGCTGAACAAGCATGTCGAAACTCTGCGTTAAGATGAACTCTGTGCTAATCATGAATTGAAATGTGTTGTGCATGTGTGCCTGTAATTAGATATGCCTTTCTTTTCTTTTTTCTTGCAGTTTTGTAATTTTTCGTTTGTATTATTTCATTGGCTGTCAATTCATGAAGGCAGGTTTCTTCCACTTTGTACTTCTAAATTTGGTAGAGTTGTGTGTCTCTGTGTTATGACGTGGGAAGGGAAGATTTCTTATCTTGTTCACCTAATAATCATATGGGTTAATTTTAAGAAATGTACATGACAATTGATCCACTTCAACTTTGGTATTTTAAGTTTCAAAACAATTAAAATGGTACATGACGTTTAAAAGTGTGCATACTTTTAGTACATGTCGTTAGTAACACCGTTAACTTTATGTAATTTCTCATTTTTCAAATGACAGTTTCAGGTTTTCTCAATTTTTTCTTTCTTTATATTTTCTATTTATATATCTTTTTAATCTTGTAAACTCAGAGCAATGAGACCATATTCTAAAAAACTTTGTTGTTTTCCCATGATCTGTTTTATTTCTTTACTATTTGTTGTTTTTTTAGGTTACCAGATTTGTATTTTTTTCTACAGGTCTATACCTCGATCACCATTTTTGTGTATGCTAGGTTTGAACGGGGACGAAAAAAAAGACAATAATACTTTTTTCTTTTTCTTATTTCCCTCTTCTTATTAATTATTAATATTAATAATTTATTATTGCTAAACTAAAGAGTGACGGATTTGCCCCTCAAAGTTTAACAGAAAACAATTAGATAAAGGAGAATTTAACGGTATGTACATATTTTCGGTTGAAACTACAAGTTCATGTATCATTTTGATTGTTTTGAAACTTGAAACACCAAAGTTGTTAGTGGACCATTTGTCATGTACTTTTCTTAAAATTTTCCGTAATCATATATCATCTTATTTCACTTGTGGTGTGTGTGACACCAAGAACAATGGTGTATGAGTACGTTTACGAAAATATCTCCGACTACCTTTAGGGCATGTTCACTAACATGAAGTGGTATTGAGAATGATGGAATTGATTTTAGAATTAAAGAATTCCGACATTTACTAGCATGTCAAGGTATTGGAATGAGTGTGGATCTCACATGCTCATTAGGAATCAATTCCAGATAAAACCCCTAATTCGATATTTTTCATTCCAATTTAGTAAACATGCCCTTAATTTTTTTCCCCGAGTGGAATGAATGAAAAATTCATTGATTAGAGATCATTACAATTAGAAAGAGATTGAGTAGCCTTCACAGATTTGTGAGCAAGAGAATGAGCAACACCATTTGCTTGTCTGCCCTCAAAAACTACTTGAGCATTTTGCGCCTCAAAAGAGGAGGCCCAGTGGCGAATTAACAATGAATAGTTGATAGGAAGCTTGTGTTCTTTAGAGTTTGAAGAAAATATCGAAAGTACTGGTTTGACATTCAGGGTAGCTATGATAAAAGCTTATTGTATTATAGCCGCTTCATTGGACTAGGCATGGGATTAGATAGAGCTAATCCCATGTCCCGTCCATGATATTAAAATCAGGACAGGATGTGACGGGCTTTGCGTTTTTTAGATTTTATCCTACCCGGACTCTAGCCCGGTTGCGATGGGACGGATCCAATTTCAGATAAAAAAGTTGAAAATAAACTTGTAAGCAAAATAAAGAGGTTTATAGTTTTATAATGCTTTTTACTCAATTAAATATTAACAAGTACCTGTAGCATATTTACAAGTACAACACGGTGTAATAAGAGAGTTTATACTGCTTGCTTTCTCTAAACCTATCATTACTATTACGGTGCAAGAAGAGAGTTTACAACAATTCACAAATTAAAGTATTAAACATCATTGTTATTGAATATGAGACGACCTAATAACTTAAAGAGACAAAGAGCTAAAATCAAAACAGTTAAATGAAAGACTCATATTAAATTTTAAATCAATAAAAAATCAATATTTTAAATAGTCGGGACAAGACAGGCCTAAAAGACTTGAATTATTCGTCCTGTTGGATAGAGACGGGACGTGCCTAACATTTTAAGATTTAAATCTCATCCAGTCCTAAAAAATTTCAGCACGGATTCAGGATTACAGGTGTCAAGACCCACCCTAGTTTAACCCATTTAACCAGAAGTAAATCCTATGTGGTCTATCTCAAGAAAATTTCTTACTGAAACCCCTTTGAAATTGACAACCCTATCTGTAAACCAACTAAGAACTTCCAAGAATAATTTAAATCAACTCCCAAATCTTGAAGCCATCCTACTCCCCAAATCAATATTATTCGTCCCGTTGGATAGAGACGGGACGTGCCTAACATTTTAAGATTTAAATCTCATCCAGTCCTAAAAAATTTTAGCACGGATTCAGGATTACGGGTGTCAAGACCCACCCTAGTTTAACCCATTTAACCAGAAGTAAATCCTATGTGGTCTATCTCAAGGAAATTTCTTACTGAAACCCCCTTGAAATTGACAACCCTATCTGTAAACCAACTAAGAACTTCCAAGAATAATTTAAATCAACCCCCAAATCTTGGAGCCATCCTACTCCCCAAATTACATCTATGCTTCACGAACCTATTCAATTATCTAAGTTGGGGTAATCAGAGAAATCTACATGGAAGTAATTCCTAAATACACATACTAGCGACAACAGATTAGTTGACTCTGCCCCGTATTCTATACACATGATCTTCTCTCAGCAACCCTATAACACATGACATTTGAAAACGAAGAGCCCAGGGGAAAACATTAAAAAACTTGAAGTTAGAGTGAGTGGAAAAAATAATAATCAATGGTCAGAAAATAGTCGATTATCATGTTCTTCCTCTTATTGTTCTGAAAATCGTTAATGCATGCCCATTGGGAAAAGAATCACATGTAATCATTTCCAAAATCAAAACGTATTATACCAATCTCATTGGCTTAAAAATCAATATTAAAAATAAGGGAAGAGGTTCCACCATGACAGAGAGCCTTACAGACTTGGTCGAAGCCTTCTAAGGCTACTAAGTGATATAACAACCCTTCATGGTTGAGAGATTCCATCATAACAATGAGTCTCTCAGGCTAGGGTCGAAGCCTACTAAGGCTACTATTGCTCCGCTCCACTTCCTTAAATGGGGGGTCGTATGGCTAGCTAGCATTTATAATATATATAACGACGCTTCATGGTGAAAATAACAGAGAAATACGAAAAGTCAATAATGACTCTTCTCTCGTAAATAAAATAAAGCATGCATCTCATGCATAAGGCACGGTTCCTGACCACCCTCAAAACAATGACAATGAATAAAAAATTTCTCAATAAAGTAAATTTATAAAATCAACTTCTAGCCGATAAAAACGAAGCAGCTAAGGGAGGGGAGCAACCCGCCTTCCCGGCCCTACCGACTCAACAAATGAATAAAATTATGTTGTTTATAAATTTTCATAAATATCGGAGCATGCATGTCTTAAAATCAAAAATATCCACTCACAGACATAAGCCTTAACCTGATGAAATCCAGATTATTTCTCAAGCGAAAACTCATCTCCTATTCAACGAATAATATTAAATCTCAATCGTCAAACGAATAATTATTTAATCAAACTTAATCAACAAACATCCACGACCTTCATCAATAGTTTAAGATTCTTTAAAATATCTCTTAAACCTTAATCGATAATAATCGATGACCGGAATAATGTTTTAATATCCGCCAATATTATTAAACTTTGAAAAATCCACAACCTAACCAAAACCCCTTAGAAAATTTTTAATCTTCATACCAATAAATTCCCCTCATTTAATACAATTTTTCAGTAGAAAAATCTGCCCAAAAAGTGGCAGCTTCGCCGGCGGCGGCAGCCAGCTGGCAGAAATTCCATCCAAAACTCTGACCACTTCTAATCACCACCAAATTTTAACAGTAGCTTCATCTCTTCATTTTAAACAACTTTCGAGTTTAGCTCGATGCCAATTATAACTCTAACTAGGTCAATCAAACCAAAATGTACAAAATCCCAAATTTTAAACCTAAAAACTTCAAATCGTCGATTCTCCCTCTACACTACAAATCGATCCACCAAACTTTGGGGGTGTAGTACTCCTAAAACTCATCCAATTCATATACAGAACTCACCCATTGGTGGCCTGAGGAGAGAGAAATCCAATCAAAACCTCCTACTGTACACACGACAAACAACTCGACATTTTGAACAAATCACGGTGAGATAGGTTGGAAAGTTTACCTATAAATGAAGTAGACATAGAGGCGATCCTTTTGAGATCGGTGCGACGGCCTGAGGCTCATACACTTTCTCAAAATAGTATCTTCCACATATGAACTTCGATTTGAGCGTGCTACGTGTCCATGAACTCGTATCGACGTCCTTTACGACTTTCATATAGAGCTTTCTCTCAAATTTTACTTCTAGAAAAAGTCAACTCTACGGTCACTATATGGTAAAACGGTTACTTTAAATGGTAAAAAGTAAAAGTAACCAACCGTAAAATAATTTAAGCACTGAGATGTGACAATTCTCCCCACCTTATAAAAATTTCATCCTCAAAATTACTATACTCGCAATTCAACACAATGGGGAGTACTACCACTTAAAATAGTCTTATTGTTCTTAAGTATCAACTCATTCATGAGAACTCTTTCGAATCGCTTCGCGAATAGATTTGTCAAAATTCTGCACACCTTCTCTTTACGATCAACATCCTTACCGACCCTTCCTTATAAGCCAAATTCCAGTACAAACTGGAAGGCTTTTTACAAGGGATGTAAGGAGAGAGACTTATTCACGTAATATGAACATACGTGACACTAGACATCCAAAATATCTCATAAATTATGTAACCTAGTCGAATGTCACATTTATCCAATGTAGCACTCCTTCATTTGTGGATAACCTTAAAAATACTCCATCACTTTCTGACGCCCGACCACTATTTTCAAGTCTACACTAAAGCGTCTGAAATATTATATCTAGTCACAATGATCTTCTCCTTGAACCATTGATTAAATAAAATCACCGAATTATTACTATCGTCCAACCCATTTACGAGGTATGATACGACACTGCCTAACAAATGTCCACCAACTGTTATCCTCAAGAAAAAAAATCACTTTTGTTTTCTACGAAAAGATTTACAAATTCTGTCATGCACCGAAAACATCTTTCGTCAACAATTGCCTAAGCTAAATCATAATCACCCATAGGCTTATCCATGCATTTACACTCGCTGAAAGCAGCTAACCTGAACAAGAGCAAAGTTCGTTACCACCACCTGGTTCGAACCTCATGACGTCCAACAACATCTCGTAATCATGCTTTTCCTTAATGCAGCGTCAAAACCACTTGATAAAACATTGTAGTTCTAGCATCCACGCATGCTTATAGTGATCAGCTAACCCTCCAATCAAGCTGATCGAGAATTCATACCCCGCAAAACTGCAAGAAACCAACACCCTTAGTGGCAAAAATATGCCGCAGAATTAAAGCTCACTTGGTCCACAAGAGAGTATCATGGCTGAATAAGACACATGAATTCCATTCTCTTTGAACTCAACTGTATTGTTTGGTTCACTCTTAACATTAATTTTTCCTACACACCTCCTCAAAGTGGAGAAATTCTTTGACTTCTAAAACGATCTCATAATTTCAGAATTAAGAATACCCAAAACTGAAATCATCACGTTTCTTCATAGAAAACCAAATATAAAACTTCGTTCTAATATCCAAACACTTACTTCAACAAGATAAGTCTGGATCTCCACTTCTAAAATTAAACCACAACTCGTAAAGCCCAGTTGACGTCTCAGAACAAAGATAATCAACTTATAAAGTCTTAAGAAGTTGATAATACTTCTTGTCACTATGCTAGTCTCACTCATCGCATAAATGATTTATATTATACTTACACAAGGCAATAACGAGAAATGTATCCACTCGATAGATGCCACGAGTTTCATCGTTCTCTACGTTGGGCCTAGGGTGACGCACAACTGCGAAACCCAACTCAATCTGAAATTTCAAACCAGAGAAAACGTCATTAAAGCCACAATTTAAACGAAATCATGAACATTACCAATATCACTGAGCGTGGACAACCACCAGATTTCTTTTACTTCAAGTGACACTTTCATTAATCTCTAGCGTCGTATCTCTGATCAATTGCCACATTTCTCTTTCAAGTCTGGCAACCGATTAAGAATCGAAGTCGGATACTCAAATCACATACACCTTCCAGGTGCCACTATTTTCCCGCAAAAATCCTCCTAACCAGAAAATCCTACTGCACCGCGTATGCGATGAATACCAAGTCACTTTTCATAAGGTAAAAGAGTTTTCACTCGGGAACCATTATCACAAAATAGGTGTTGCCATCATCCCAGTCTGATACCTAGACAAAAGTCAAATTTCAAGTCCATTCTCGACTGCCGCTCGAGAGGAAACCGAATTCTAACTTCAAACTTAAAAGTCCTGTATCTCGCCAACATTTATTAATAGTCCAATTGAAACAGTAACTAGAACCATACACTAACATCATGATTCGACCAATTGTCGTAACCCAAATTGATGACCACAACCGTAAATAAGAATAAACGCATAGGTAAATTTTGGATCAGTATGAGATTCCACCACAATACGATCTTTAGAAAGGTCTCTGCTCTACTTAGCAGTAAATGTGTCACCTTCAATATTAAATATCTGTATGACCCTTGACTCATAATACTTCTTGAGTCAATAAAGAAATCATTTATCATGCTCTTGCAGTTCATACTCATTTGAATGCAGGCGACTAATAATCCGAACCTCGCAACTCCTTTGCTGCATTAAAAGACTTCTGGCTCCAAGATTTGTTACTTAATCGGACCCCAATTCACATAGGATCACCACCTAATTATCCATAACCTCTGACTTTTATTCTACAGTCAAGTTTCACTTTCCTTGAGAACCCATCAAACCATCAGAAACCCACATCTTTTAATTATGATGCCCGCACTTCTGCCATTCTTCTTACTAACTCAGTTCAACCCGTAGCCAATACCATACGTCCACAGTATGATTTCATCCAATTACCTTAATACTGGCTGATGAACACATACTCAAAAAGTGATGACCTCTCAGATCATACCGGGATTAGTAAGTGGTCTCACCACACAATGATATCCATAGGGAGCGCGCCCCTTTTTGGCAATCTGCTAAACAATCACAAACTCTAATGAAGAAAGTACTTCTAGAATCGACCCGGGAAAATCGTTTCCCGAAATCACCGCACAACATTCCCACCGTAGTGCAACCAATTAATAAGCCAATTCTCGCGACTCTCTTGCAACCACTCAAAACATGAGTCTTTAAGATTTGTCACCAAATCGAAATCCAGATCATTACTGTCGATTCTTCATTCCTCTTACGATTTTAATAAAATTATATCAGATCCTAATCCTCTACACTAATGCTTGTACTCCACAGACTTGAAATTCGATGACACAACCCATTACTACAGTGGGGATAAATTATATATCTTTAAACAAGACACATCACAATACTTAGATCAAAGAATATAATTAATTTAATAATAATAATAATCAGTGAGTGGGCAGATTGCCACATCAACATGCCACAACTAATCATCACCATGGGACCAGGTGTCGTTAACAGACAGACTTTGGTGGCAAAACAAAGTTAATTATCCAAGGGCATTCATATACTCTTACTCCATAATTCAGTGGGTTTTTTACTTCCCCACTACACTTTCACCCTTTCCATGCATCTATCTCACAATGCAGTAACTGCTGGCTATCGACTGTTCTTAAATTCTCTTAACTTCATCACAGGTCAGAATGACCACTACCATCTAACTTCCGACCTAATACATAAATATCAAGGCTATATACGTTAATGCCTTACCAAAACATCCAACAACTCTAGAAGCCTGACCTCCAACTTCAACTATCCTGGAGATCTCATCATGGCCTCATAATTAAAATAATTATCTGATCGATGTCACTCTAATCAATCAAAGATTGACCGAAATTCGACACATTATAATTTCTAAAATTCCTTGATAGAGACTAAGCAATCACAATACTCCTTTTAATGGCTTATAGAAGGCCACCAAAATTACAAAAAAGAAAGGTCATCAACTCATTAAATAAATTCTCGGAGTCATCTAGGTTAATTCCTTACTCATCTCTAGCTTTTTCTCATAGTTGGTAATAACCTGGAATCACATTACCCATCGAATATTAATAACTTCTTATTTTTCAAAATATTTTCACTATGAAAATTCCATTTTTTTGCATCAATAAACCACTACTACTTCAAAATTCATTCCGCTCTTTACCCTAAGAGCAACATAATACTGAGACGTATTATTATATT
The DNA here is from genome assembly GCA_951800085.1 of Comarum palustre. Taxonomy (NCBI): domain Eukaryota; kingdom Viridiplantae; phylum Streptophyta; class Magnoliopsida; order Rosales; family Rosaceae; genus Comarum; species Comarum palustre. Next base: position 7,176,078 of record OX637587.1, read on the forward strand.
TCTATAATTTTCACCCTTGATCAATCTATCTGACACCTCCAAAGCATGATCCAATATTAAAATATAACCAATAGACATCAAATGCCCGACTTAACATTTCCACCATAGCCTAAATAAATATCTCATGAACGAGTTCCCAACTTGTATCTCAATTCAATATCTCACTTATACACGTGAAACTCGTAGGAGAATGCATATAGAACTTACTTTTCCATTACGAGAACTTAAACACTTTTAATATCGCATCTGACTTTTCACTTCTAAGAGTCTCATAACCAGGATACCAAGGTCTCGCCTTAGGTTCCTACAACTCTATGCTTGCCAACTTTCACAACAACCTCTTAGGCAGGAATCAAATGTTTCAACCACTGAGCATTTGCACAATATGCCAAAAGAATATCAAATACTGGAGCCTACTTCGAGTTCCCAACTAGTATCTCTATTCCATATCTCAAATAATCAATTGGAAACTCATAAGAAAATATGTATAAAACATAAATTTTTCCATACAGGAACTCTCTAAGAGGTTGGCATACTGAGACATAGCCTTGATGATGCAGATATTTATGGAACCACCCGATCCATAAATATAATAGGAACTACCAACTCATATTCCTAATAACACTGAGCATCTCAACAATAAAATTCTGATGGATCCGCCGCGGTCGGACCATCACTCTATAGACTAAGTGCTATCTAGTATATGAGGTAGTATTAGAAATCGTTAACCTAATACTCTAATACCAACTGTCAAGACCCACCATGTGTTAACCCCTTTAACAAGAAGTAAATCCTAGGGGATCCATCTCAAGGAAACTTCTTACTGAAACCTCATTGAAATGGACTGCCATACCTATAAACCAACTAAGCACTTCCAAGAATAATTTAAATCAACCCCCAACAACTAGAGCCATCCGGCTCCCCAAATTACATCTACGCTTCACCAACCTATTCAATTATCTACGTTGAGGTAATTAGAGCAATCTACATGAAAGTAATTCCTAAATACACATACTAGTGACAACATATTACTTGAGTCTGTCCCGTATTCTATACGCACGATCTCCTTTCAGCAACCCTGTAACACTGGGCATTTGAAAATGAAGGTCTCAGTTGAAAGCATTTAAAAACTTGACGTTAGATTGAGTGGACAAAAATAATAATCAAGGGTGAAAAAATGGTCGATTATTATGTTCTCCCTCTTATTGTTCCGAAAATCGTTAATGCATGTCTCGTTGGGAAAAGAATCTCAAGTAATCATTTCCAAAATAAAAACGTATTATACCAATCTCATTGGCTTAAAAATTAATATTAAAAATAAGGGAATATGTTCAGTGGCGTAGCCAGAAACTTTGGCTAGGAGGGGCAAAACCGAAATAACATATATTGAGAAAAACATTGTTTGATAACATAATTTCTCATTTATATATCCAGCACAAAAATCTTAGTCCATTTTAGTCTTTAATTTTGCATGTTGATAAGTTGGTTTAGGTTACAAACAATTCATTGCAGTTTAAGTCGGTGATCGATACTTTTAGTCTTTTACCTTGGCTCACAATTTTGTCATATAGGGTTTTATGACTTTTATCTAAATAATATTTTAACAAAATCACTTAATTTATATACTCATCTCGCGATTTAGAATTTTCATATACCTTTTGGTTATAAGTATGTAATTTCATAAAAGTTATGAGTGACGCATACACGCTTTTATTTTTTAACTTTCATATTAGACTTTGGATTGTCATTTTTGGCTCTCCCGCTTTTTATGTGAATAAAGTTTCAATATTTTTTTAAAATAAAAATAAGATAATAACATAATTGCTCTATGTAAAATGTTCAATTAGTTTGACTTTGAAGTTAGACCAGTGTTCTAAGACCTTATGAGATTGATTTATTAGAGAAAACATAAACAATAGAGATGAAAATCATGTACTTAATTGAACCAATTAAATGTAAAAAATATTATTATTATTAATTGTTAACATTGATTAGGAGGGTCAATAGGGTGTAATAATATAATTATCATTCAAAAAGTAATTAAGTGAACAATTATGAGAAGGGTCAATTGACCCCTCTCGCCACCCTTTCCCTACGCCCATGAATAGGTTCCATCATGACCGAGAGCCTCCCAGACTTGGTCGAAGCCTTCTAAGTGATATAACAACTTTTCATGGTGGAGAGATTCCACCATAACAATGAGTCTCTCAAGCTAGGGTCGGAGCCTACTAAGGATAATATTTCGTCGACTAAGTGCATACTAGTCGACGGATAAATATTCGTCGACTAGGTATCTCTTAGTCGAAGGATCAAATTTCGTCGACTAGGATACACTTAGTCGACGAAATATGTCAACTGAATTTATCTGTCGGCTAGGAGTTTCTTAGTCGACGGAAATGGTCGACAAAAAATTTCCGTCGGCTATGATAACCTTAGTCGACGGAAAATTTATCCTTTCTAACAGAAATAGTCCGTCGGCTAAGGTAATCCTAGCCGACGGAATAGTCATGTTTCCGTCGCCTAAGAGCCCAAATCCACTAGTGTATTCACATTTCTCCTAAATTTAAAAAAAAAAAATTCAATGGTAAATATTTGAATCCAACCATTTTTTTATTTTTTACGTTCTTTTGTGGGTAATAATTTCCACACCTACTATGTTCTAATTTCAATATAGTTGTTTACGTGAAAAAAAATTAGTTCGGTTGTTGTGCAGAAGAAAAAAAACAACCATCAAATTAGTCCAGTTGTTTTAATCTCATTAAACCAACAAATGTATTGTTTTACCCTCATATGAGTTTATTTACAATTATTATGTCATCACTTCTCACCCATTTGTATTTGCTCCATATGTGGCGGTTATATGTTCTTTCTTCGTCCAGATATCTTTCTTTGTCTGTTTTCATCTTATATGGTCAGTTTCTGAGATTTTGAAGATACGATTTTATGGCAAGATCAAGACTTTGAGGAAGGATCGGAGGAGGAGATTCATTTATGGGTTGTGCTAATAGGTATGTCATGTTGGAGATTTTAATTTTTTCCTCCCTCGCTCTGTTAGCTTTGAGTTTCTGTAATCCGTTTGTTATGGTTTTCTGCAAGGATCAGGGTTACGAAAGTCAGGTTGTGGGTTGGAGTTTAGGCAATCAGCTAATCAGACTCCATATATTGAGAGAAATTATTTTTCTCCCAATCTTTGTCACTACTGAACCAATCAACCTAAATTTAGCTTTGCTTAATATTTTATCACACTTTTATTTTTGACAATAACTATTTCAATACGAAGTTGGTGAATAGCTGGATAATAATATATGATCTATAAAGTAAATATTGTTTGTTGTCGTTAATTTAATTAAGATTTATATAAAATGAATGTTGACAGTAACACAAAATGAGAGTTAACTGATGTCAAATTTGTTAAATTAATATAATAAATTTCAAATAACCTGAGGCTTGCACACTTCAACTTGCACCACCTCACTCAAGTCTCAATAATACATTTGCATGCAATCATATTTCATTTCAATTTCCCATGTTCCTCCCTCACTCCAAAATTTACCCAAATAGGGGGAAGTGAAAATCTGGTTTTAGTAGTCGTACAAGTCTATCATGGAAGGCATTTCACGGCAGTGTCGGTGGTTGACGATGGAGCAGTTGGTGTTGTACAATTACGCTAAAGCAGCTACATGGTTTTCATCATGAAATTCACGGACCACCCTCACTGGCCTACCTTCACTTTTTATTCCCTGCACGAGGGCTGCCATCATTTTCTACTCCACTTTTGTGTGTTATAGAATGCTATTCATACTTCTCGTACTAAGAAAATCATTGATTGGATTATCCGTATGATAAAAAATTATATGAGAATAGCTCTAATATTAACCTCTCCAGCGACTTGAAATGGTAGCTCACTCGACTACTATTTTTAGAGATAAAGATAGAATGCCATTGAAATCAAAAACCAAATGCACAACAGCGTTTCTGGACCTCCTGATGCTCTTCACATTGATCATGAAGATGCTTAGCTGACTCCCACTTAGCGTAGGAACACACCGGCCGATCATATGATCGTAATCTTTGAAGTACTAAACTGAAAGAAACATATTCTTGAATGTATTGAGTTAAGATGAAACTATAGAGTGAAGTCTCAAAAGCAGAGACCAATTGACACCTTCGTCTACAGTTTGTTTAAGTGAGCTCATGTGGTGATTCTGAAATACTGGAGTTTGCTCATCTGTTGCAAGCAATAATTTTGTAGATAAATAAAATATTTATATGCTAATTGAACATCAATTCCGCTGTAGCACAACACAAATTGGAACAGCTATGACATATAACCGGGTTCGACTACTGGTTGCGGAACTATTTTTTTTCCTTTCCTCCTTTGCTTCTCCTCCTAGTTTTGTTTCAACCTATTAGACGAAACACATGTTTCCATTTCCGGGCTTAATTTGTTGCCTTGGTTTTTCTTAGGTTGTAATTCTAAGACCACACATACCTGTCTATGATCAAACATTGGTTGCCATAATCGATTTGGAAGAATGAAGAGTGATGCAGGACTCCAATAATTAGAAGTGTTATTACTCTTCATGTTTTTTATGAGAGATAATTAGATAAAAACCCAAAAAAATCACTCTTTTAAGATAAACATTTTTTTAAAAAATTACACTAAATGCAATAATTTATTCTATCTTATAAATTTTATTTCAAAAATTTAAATTAAAAAAAAACTTAAGTTATGTTACAAATAGAGATGTTGGGTTTTGTGTATAGGGTATAGGGTTTAAGGGTTAGGATTCAGGGTTTATGGAGGAATTGAGTTTTGGTTATAGGGTTTAGGGTTTATGGAGGAATTGAGTTTTGCATATAAGATTTAGGCGTAGGGGTTGGGGTTTAGGGTTTAGGGGTTTAGGGGTTAGGGTTTAGGGGTTTAGGGGTTAGGGTTTAGGGTCTAGGGTTAGGGGTTGCGGGTAAAAAACCCGAATAATTGGCTTGCGTTTGAATAGTGGTAAATCTTGTAATTTAATTCTTACGTGTTTTATTTTTAAGATTAAATATAAATAGATTTATTTAATAAATCAACCTAATTAATGGGTGAATGTATTTTAAAAAAATGTAAAGACGTAGGTTTAATCTGAATCAAGTATAGTAAATTGAGCGTATTATCAAATACCGATTTTTCTGAACTCATGATATAAAACTCAACCCACTCCAGTAAAAGAAAATAGAACATACTGTTGGACTGTTTCTACGTAATGCATTGAACTATGGGACTATGATCTTGAAAGAGACGATTGATGGATTGATACTGATCATGTTTGGTACGTTATCATATCTGCAATGTCTCACCAGCAATATGAGGACAACCATTTCCCAACAATGAACAATTCACACTAATCCATCTTGGTTCCATTATATATTAGGTCAGAACATTTATAACAATTTTATTGAAAGAAACAATTTTATGTTCTGCCAAGCTATGATAGTCCTTGAATGAAAAGCCAGCACAGTGTACTGCTGCAACTTCAATAAGATGGGCATAATGAAACAGAGGGCCCCTATACCCTTTTCCATTGTTCATCTGCAATAATCCTCATTGTTCATCTGCAATAATCCTCCTATGTGCGGTGGAGCGCCGAGGTTGCTGACTTGTGGGGTTTTTACACAGATTCATCAAGCTATGGTAATTACTGTCGCTATTTCAATGTCTCATTGAAAATGTTATATGCTACGACTATGATTGAAATATAATTCTTGAAGATTAAAGTATGAAGAAAAATTAGGGAGATATAAATCATTTAGATCAAAATAATATTCATGGACAGATTAGCATTCAGTGTGACATGAGAGGTAGGAGCTGAATTTTCCTTACCTATTGAGCAGTTTTAACTTTTCAGCCATATAATCCATATTTCACTTTTTAGTCATTGTTCTAATGTGAACGGCTGTTATTCTCTATATGCAGTCTTTTAATTGTAATTTTAAAGGCTCCCTAATCAAATCTGGGGGTCATTCCAGAGGCGAAACCTCATTACCTTCATGTTTTGTGAACATATTTGCGAGCCTAGCACTTTCTTTATAGTCATAATTGGACAGAGAAGGCTGTCCTTGTAGGAGAAATCCCAATCCCTCTTTCCTGATTGATTGCCTCAACATAGTGATGAAATGGGTCATAGGGTGTGACAGTGTCCTCTGGACAGATATGACTGTAGAAGTTGACACGCAAACATGAACTTCTGTATTTGTGTAATGTGGATTATAAATTGGGAGCTTTGGAGAATCATTTTGCTAGCTTCAGTAATATTGCCAATATGGGAGAGTTCAAACACTTGGTGATAGTTAAGTTCAAGGAAGATGTGGTGGTGGAGGAGATTCTCACAGGGCTGGAGAAGTTGGTTGCTGAGATTGATGCTGTTAAGTCATATGAATGGTAAGTCTTCATCGGTTAGATCTCAGTTTTCTCATAATTATTTGGACTTGGTCATATACTTCGATCAAGTATACCTGCACATCTACCGCAATAAGAACTCAACCTGTTAACACAATGAATTCAGGAGAACTTTATCATGTAACATGACCTAATAGGAAGCAGATTTAGTACCCCAAAGGCCTATGTGGCTCTACCAGCTGGGATAATCCTATCTAAAACTTGATACTCTAGAATTTTCATGTAGCATGATCCTTGGTGGTGTGTGCATTTTGGTTCAAATTTCAGGGGACAGGACTTGGAGAGCCAGGAGATGCTTACACAAGGTTTTACTCATGCCATCTTGATGACTTTTGACAAGAAGGAAGATTACAGTGTGTTTCTCAGCCACCCTAAACATGCAGAATTTTCTGCTACATTTTCTACTGTTATAGAAAAGATTGTGCTGCTTGATTTCCCAGCTACTCTTGTCAAGCCTGCACCACCACCACCACCACCTCCACCTCCACCAGCACCAGAAGTTAAAGCTGAAGTTTAAATCAAAATAACTAGCTCTATAACCATGAAAATGGAAATATATATGATGTATGGTAGCTGCTGCTGCTTCTTCTTGTGTCTGTATTGTGGTTTGCGCTTTATAAAATTATGGTAGTTTTCAATTACGCAGATATGGTGATGATTTTAATGTAATTTCAACTTGTGTGGAAATATATGAGGGCCTAATGTGATTGAACAATTAGCCTACTGCCTATTGTTGGATCTAGTTTACTTTTTGACTGTTGCTTTCTGTTGTCATAGTTCAAGAAATAATTGAGGAATAACTTTGATCAGCAAAAGGTTGAAAGGTCCCATTTCAACAATTATCAACTATGCCTGCCACATTATCAATCTTCTGAAATAACATCAGAAAAAGGTTCAAACACTCAAAACAAGTGATACAAATGCAATCAAATTAAACATGGTGAAAAAAGAAGTTTGGTTTCTGATGACTAGGTGAATTTCAAGCCATAATGCAGGGAAAAAAAATAAAGCTTTGAACTGCATTTTAACAGTTACAGAACATAAACAATGTCATAAAAATATGTATTGATGGCTTTTTTTTAAGAAAACGTCATGAAAAAGAACACACTGACAGAAAATAAGATTTCTCCTCTAGTTTAACGACATTTTCAAAACGCCGTTAAAATTTTCCCTTAACTATGACGTTTGCTGGAAACACCGTAACCTTAATGACGTTTGAAAACGCCATGTATGTTATATATCGTTAAGAATCTCCAGCGCCGCTAGTAAATCGATGTTGATAGAGCCTATGGTCTTTGAGGTTAAGGTTTGAGTTACTCTAAGGGTTTCAAATCTGTGATCTGTCGGTCAATTTCTGATTTTGATTTGGTTAAGGGTGTACTGTGGTTTACTTGAATCGTTGGTTTTCTGGGCTTTGCTGTGTGTTTGTTTTGATGTAGGGATAAGTCAATCAGGTTGGGGATCAGCTCGATAAGTTGCTCATGATTATGGAGGATGAATTAGGTTCATATGTAAGGTAAGTTTATTGGTGAGAATACATTTTGAGCCTCTGAGTCATGATTTGCTAGATCAAGATATATGAATGGTTATATATATATATATGATTTTTTATCTGTTGAGTTTTTCAAAGATCTCTGGGTTGTGTTGAAGCTACTACAACTTTGGGTAATAGTTAAATGATTGAGGTTCTGTTTATCTTATATTGATATCAAAATATTGATTTTTTTTCTTCTTATTCATTATGTGGGGAATACAAATATACAGTCTGGTACGGTTAACATGACATAAAGAGCAATTTAATATGTTTACTACGTTATGCCAGGTTCTGAAGTTGGTCACAAGTATTTTAAGCAGAGTATCTTGAGATATGGTGCATTTGGAATTAAGGCATCTGAGTCAGCTGCCAACCTCCTCTCAAGCAATTTAAATAGAGGGGTTTTATTTTCTTTTTCAATTTTAATAGAGAAATTAAGAAACTACTTTACTTGCAGCAATTCAGAACATGCCAATAAAGCATGTTAGCATGAAGTGAATAATTTTAATAGAGCATGCCAATAAAGAAACCAAAACTAGCATATTAGCATGAAGTAAATAATTTCTCTTGTTATGATTATGTGAAAGTTAGGGGGTACTAGGTTACAAATTTGTATGTTGAAACTGAGAGTTGTATCAGTATGTGAATTGCTCCTGAGAATAGGTGCTTAGATTTTTATTAAGTATCTGATGCAAGACTATACCTTGTAATCTTGTAATTAAACTTAAAAATATAACTTTGATATGGTTTGAGTTATACATCTTCTGTAATCTATTTTTTTCAGGATCGTAAGCTAACCAACTCATACTTCTCACCTGAAGAACTAGAACTGGTCCACAATACTCTTAAGGTTAGATATTCTTCTGACTGGAAGTATTAAATGTGTACAAGTCTTATGATACTTTATTATATTATCAGTTTTCTTTTACTGATGTTTACTGAAGAAAGAAACAGAGGTATGACAACTTCATTTATCTTGTAATGATCATGCTTATTAATAACTTGTCTTACCTTATATATCAAAATATCTTGCTTATGGAAGTGCATATATGAGTTGGCAATTATGTTGGCAATTATAAAGTGACTAACTCTGCATATTTCTTCATATAGGTTGTTGATGATGTACATCATTTGACAATATATGCTTTCTGAAGGTAGTTATTCACTAGTACTTATTAATAACTAGCTTTATTAGTATCTGGACATATAGCTTTACTTCTAACATTAACAACTCTGTAATTCATCTCTTTTACCATTTTTGCAGCTTAGAAAATGGCTGCATGTTCAGCCATGACAGAATCTTCAGCTAGTAGTAGATCTCTTGTCAAAGTGTGGAGTATTTGGCATTTGTTTTATGTTTTACGTGTGAATATGAGAATATGTATAGCTGGCCATTATACTATTAGGTTTGAATATTTTTATGTCTGTCTATTTTAAGGCAACATATGTGTGTGTGTATGTATTTTGTATTACTTTCTGCTAATAGAGAAAGATTTTCTGTGTATGTATTTTGTATTACTTTCTGCTAATAGAGAAAGATTTTCTGTACCAGAAAATCTGTATATATAATTTTTTTAAATCTGGATAAAAAATCCATGGCAATTTTCAAACACCATTAAAATGTGTTCCATGGCATTTCTGAAACACCGTGTTTCAATGGCGTTTAGAAACGTCGTTGAAAGTTTGTTTTATGACGTTTTGTAAACGCTATGAAATACCTTTTAATGGCGTTTTTCAAATGCCATAAAACTTAACACAAAAGGACAACGCTATTATAGACGACATTAAGGGACGGCGTCGAAAACGTCGTGGAAGACATTTCATGGCGTTTTTCAAACGTCGTGGATGTGCTTCTATGTAGTAGTGAGAACTAGCATGATGGTTCCTTGTGTTGCGTTGCCGGTTCTGAGCGTTCGCTTGGGAAACGACATTCAAAGAAAAAAAAAATTAATAAAATATTTAAAATCAAGCATACTTAGTAACAATTTAACCAATTATTTTTTTAATTACCTGTTTATGACGGTTGTTGAATTCTGATGTCAGATGTCAACGCCACTAGTACTCCATATACTGGAACTCAATAGGGGTACCAGAGCGTGCGTTCCCATACGTAGTCCAGTGGGTTCACAACTCGTTCTTCCACTCCTTGTACCTACAGATACAAAAAAAATATTAGAAATATTATTAATATCACATATAATTTTGTTTTTTCATTAACTTTCCAACATACCTTCCCCCATGCACAACGTCAGCCCAATTGTTCCTCAGGTGCTCAGGAACGTCAAACCACACCTACATTTATCCGTTTATTAGTTTAGTTTTTTTGATAAATCAACAATATAATACATAATATTATTGAGCCATTTTGTAAACTCACTGACCTCGCGTTGTAGAACATGTCCTTAACCTTCTGCGAGACCTCGCCCCAGTCTGACCACAACATAGGGACTCTATCCCTATTGAGTGCTCCCATGCGGCCAGAATATGTCCTCGTCTTCCTGTCCGATACTATGTGGCCATCCTCGTTAGTATCGATGGCGATCCTCACTGAGGTACTGACGGTCTTCTCGAAAGTCTTTCCTGTGACTATGCCTCTCTTCTTCCTTGTCGGCTTGGCTCTGACGGTGTCTATCACATGATAAACCAAATTGATTATTAAAATTGGAGAACCTTTATTATGACATTATAAGAAAACAAATTATTCATCTTTCATTACCTGAGGGTGATGCGGCGGACGCGACGGATTCCGTCTTTGTCGTTGATGATGATACCCTCGCAGAAATAAGATTCGTAGAAAAAGGCACGAACTAGTATGCCGCTGATGGAGTCACTAGCGGGGGCAGTGGATAAATCGGCACCCCTGAGTCATCGACTGCAAGTAAGGCCGCTAACATCTGCGGAATGAACAGAAGAGGCGGCGACGTTTGTACCCCAGATGACCCACCATCTAAAGCAGTAAGACCCTGAGTTGGCGACCTGTGTATCTCAGGCATACGGGGTGCATACACATCCGTCTGGGTTTGAGGCCACAGCTGCCTCGAAGACTGAGGGATGTCCGGCTATCTCGATGAATGGGTGGCGCCCGGCTGTCTCGATGAATGGGAAACGCTCGACTGCCTCTATGCCGTCTCCAGAATGGTGACATGTCTAGATGTCATGAGGCCCCAAAATGACGTTTGAGGGTTACTAGAGGTCCTCTCAGACGATTCAGATCTTTTGCCCTTCGAACCCTTTAAAATATAAATTTTTAACTTTTAATAAATGTCATTAATATTTGTTAATTAATAACCTTTTCATTTTAATATATTTTAATTAAAAATTTAATATATTAACAATCTTTATGAATATAGTAACAATTAATTACTATTCCTAGAATTTCTGCTATTAATAACAATTAATATTTTAATACACAACAAAATCCCTAGAATTCCTTAATAACAATTAAACCAAATCTTCATGATTACACCCATATATCAATTAACCACAAGTAGATATATGAACAATCTTTATCAAGATATTAACAATCTTTAATTAATAATTTAATTACTTAACAAAACTGTTAAAATCTCCAATTCAATTTCAATTTCAACAACATTATCAATTTTAAATTTCAATTTTTATCAATTTCAATTTCAAATACTGTAAAAGTCAAATCCAAATCTACAATAACATTATCAATTTCAATATCAATTTAAACATTATCAACAACATTATAAATTAAGATTTGCTTCTAAATTAATCATCTTCATAAATTTTCTTCCTCTACATAAATTAATCCACATAAAGCAAAAATGAAAAACGAAATTACAAACATGAATTGCACACCTGTGGTTTTGGACTGTGGAGGCAATTAAAGGATGTTGCTGTGGAGGTAGAAGGGCAGAGGTGGCCAGAGGCGAGGAGGAGGGTTGTGGAGGCAAAGGATGTTGCTGTGGAGGTTGAAGGGCAGAGGTGGCCAAAGGCGAGGAGGAGGGTTGCGGAGGCTGAGCGACTGGGTTTAAGAGGCGGAGGGGGAGGATCTGGGTTTCTGTTTGAGAGGAGGAGGGTGAGATTTAGGGTTTGTGTTTTCGGCCGAGATGAGTTTTTTTATATAGCCTTGATTATAGCCGACGACATAAAAAATTCGTCGGTAATAGTAATGAATTTCGTAGTTTATACTAATAAACTCGTCTGCTATTAGTTTTTTTTTTATTTATTTAACTATAGCCGACGATTTTTCAATAATATCATCGGCTATAGTACTTTTGTATATTTATTTATTTTTAATTTATTTGTTTTATTATCATTTTATTTACTAAAGTTTATTTCATTAACTATAGCCGACGAATTTTCAATAAAATTAGCTATAATACTTTTCATATTAATTAATTTATTTTATTTTTAATTTATTTGTTTTATTATATTTTATTTACTAAATTTTATTTTATTAACTTTAACCAACAAATTTTCAATAATATCGCCGACTATAGTACTTTTTATATTTACTTATTTAATTTATTTTCAATTTATTTATTTTATTATCATTTATTTTATTTTATTAACTATAGCCGACGAATTTTCAATAATATCGTCGGCTGTAGTACTTTTTATATTTATTTAATTTATTTTCACTTTATTTTTTTTATTATCATTTTATTTACTAAAGTTTATTTTATTAACTATAGCCGACGAATTTTCAATAATATAGTTGGCTATAGTACTTTTTATGCATTGAACTATATTCGGCTCATTGTAATTGTGATGATCAAACTTGAGAAACGAAAATTCAACCCTCAGATCTGACCATCATGATACAATATATGTATGCATGGGAAAAAATTCAACATGATCTGACATCGTTATGTAGATAGAGCTACCAATATAGGGAGAAAATTAAAATGGAAATTTGAATTGACCGTAACTAACGGCACTGAGACTTTACCGAAATACCATGATTTTCGATCGTAGACGTATTTCATCATTACGGTCATATCTTATTTCACAACTTTTTTCGTTTGAAAGTTCTACGTATAGTTTGTTTTTGAAACGAAACATTTACTTAACACTTGGTAAACAAGTTATACAACATTAGCAGACATGTTGTGATTCTGATAATCAAAATTCACAAACAAAAATCTGACCGACAGATATGATCATTATGCTGAAATATGTCTATGCGAAAAAATTCATATAGATCTGACAAAGTTACGGGCTCGATCCGGATGGTCAATCCCTTAAGTCAAACCCCTAAACGCACGGAAACGGTCATTGGATCGTCTAAATTACGTATTTTGGCTGGACCTTTAACTGAAAATAGTTTCAAATCGATGAGACGCAAAAATTCGTATAAAATTGTAAGGAAATAACCACTAAAGATAAGGTTACCTATAGGGATAAAAAAGGAAATTTTTCATTGATCGTAACTAAAGGCACCTAGAATTTATCAGAATACCATGATTTTTCAACAGTAGACGTATTTCATCATTACAGTCCTATCTTATTTCATGAATTTTTTGTGTTTGAAAGTTCTAAGTATATTTTGTTTTTGAAACGGAATATTTACTTAACACTTGGTAAACAAATTATACAATATTAGTAAATATGTTGTGAGTTCGATGATCAAAATTCACAAACAAAATCCGACCGTCAGATATGATTATTATGTCAAAATATGTCTATGAGGAAAAATTCATATAGATCTGACAAAGTTACGTGCTCGATCCGGATGGTCAATCCTGTAAGTCAAACCCCTAAACACACGAAAACGGTTATTGGACCATCTAAATTACGTATTTTGACCGGACCTTCAACTGAAAATAGTTTCAAATCGATGAGACACAACAAGTCATATAAAAATTTTATGAAAAATAACCACGGAAGGTCAATCACACAAATCACTCCTCTCCAAATCAAGGTTAATTACAGCTGTCAGAATCTCTCTTCCTCTAAATCTGGGATTTCATATCTGTACATTACATTCTTTAGTATTTTTCATATATGTAATAGGACAGACCTACTGTATATAATTGTATCAATTGAAGAACATTATCAATGTGAAATTCACTTAAATAATTATAAACAGTGTTTTAAAGTTAGAAATATGGAACAAAATATAACTGATCGCAAGCCATATCTAAAGAAACATCAACTGTCCTTACAGGACTAAAACTAAGTAATTAAATATGTACAAGATATATAAACACTACTTTTTCTTTTTTAAATGAATATATCAATATTATGTTAAATTACTTGCTGCTGTCAAATAGAATATTGTAAGGAAGATACATCTGTTGTTTTTCTTCAACCTCAGCGTGAGCTTCCAAAATCTACAGTAGGAACAAAGACAATCATATATATTCAAAGGAAGAAAGTGGAAATGAAGATCAGTATCAAGTAAAGTTCACAAAGGAGAAAGAAAGAAAAACACATATTTCACCTCCTCAGCAACTTCAACAGCCTCTGTCTGATTGACAGCGCGCCTTCAAAACCTCAAATAAAACAGCAGCAGTTTGGTATGCCTTTGTCAGTTGTGCACTGCATTAGGAACATGAACATTAGAATGCCAAGTATAATGAGCTGCAGAAACTTGAAATCAAGAAAACCAGAGGGCAAAACTCTTACGTACAAACATACCGATCAGCTTTATCAGAAGCATTTTGCAAAGCTTGAATGTATTTTTTGTAGTAATCTCGATAAAAGCTCTGCATTTCACGAGCATCACTCTTTGCTCGTCCTGCCAATGTAGTTTCATTTTCCTGTAGAGAATAAAATCATACGTCATATCTCTAGATTTTGTCTATACATATGCCCCTTTGTTTGTTTGTAAATTATGTCCCTAAAGAATACATCATGCATAAGTGAAGTAGTTGTTGCAATATGAAATCAAAGGTTTACCCTCTGAAGAAGTCCAAGCACAAGAGTAGTGTGAATTGAATTCTCTCAAAAATAAATAAATGAGACATAGAAAGAAAGAGATGGAAAACTGACAGAGATACACAAGAGAAGAAGGCACGTCTTCACTATCCAACATAGGCTCTCCAAAACTTTCAGCAGTCTGGGTCTGCTGCTGCTCGAACCCCCTTCTGTATGCCATGTGTGCAACTTAGTTATGTCCTACACATGCATAAATAACCCAACATGTTCATTCAGTTATAGCAACGAATGGAAACATTAAAATCGAACTCAGTTTATGTGCTATTACTGTTAAACTAGCCTCTTTTTTGACCAAGAGAGGCCATGGAAATGAAGAATCAAGTGGTTTTCAAGAATGACAATTTTGTCATTCGTTAGACCTAAGTTCAATAGCTTTATTTTGCTTGTCCCCGATCTTTTTTTCGTTGTTCAACTGCATATTTTCTTTCAAACTCTTCCTTAATTTGGTCGCTCAAATTGGTCTACAAGAGACATAATTTGATTCTTAAATTAGGTGAGTTTAAAAGAGATTGAGATTGATTGTTAGGGTAAAAATTTGGATTTTAGTTATGTTAGATTTGAATGACATCGATAAACGCATGGTCTTATCTTCTATTGATTATGGGTTCTTCGGTTAGAGTAAGACACGCAATGCAAAAAAAAACTCGCACGCTTATAACTCATTATTCTCATCAATCATCAATAACTATCATTGGACGATCCCTGCCCGCGTTAGAGCTAGAACTCAAACTAGTGTTGAACAATAATGGAGAATTGGTCCCAATCTATTATAAGGATAAATAGGAACCCCCAGTAGAGGCTACAAAGGAGATCGCTGTTGTTGGATGGCAAAGCGAGACTCCAGCCTTGATGGTTTCTACAAGATCGCTAGACTCCAACCTCAGTTTCTTCTAAGGTGTCACTTGGCCAACAGGTCAAATGGCTGGCATCTCACTTCATTGATAAGCAGTGCGCGGAGGTAATACTTCCAGACATCCTGATGTCGAGACGTTGGCTTCTACACACCCATGATGTTGCTGCATCCTTCAAAGGTTTATGATGGGTTCTATGCCATGAATTCTGGAAAAGGCCACGCATCCATGCCACACAAATGTAATAATTTCAAAGGTATCATCTTAGGATTGAGGGTGCCATGACACCTCTTGGTCTCAACATAGCTCCGCATATGCACACAATTGTCTTCCTCGGACATGGAAGAGGTTATGAATTTCATTTCAGCTGCTGTGTTTATGTAGCACAGCTTGGTCAGATGAGCATCATTGTAATGTTTCTTATCCATCAATGGATTTCCAGTCCACTATCAGTCCTACTCCGCTGGAATGTATGCAAAGACAAATCACATTTTACAACCTTTATGGGATAAACTGTATTTTTCTTATTTGGTGGATTAAACAAACATGCAAAAGCAATATAATACAACTTGACAACTAAGTGATACTTTCCCCTTTTGCTTCTGGATTATCATCTGCAATTGATGCTGTGAAAGTACATCGTTCCTCAGCACTAGCTGTAATGACCGGCATCCATACATCAGCAGTACCGCTCAATAGTGACTTGACCTGGGGATCTGAGGCCATTGCAGAAGATATCATTTCATCTACATCATCCAGCTTTGCCGATAACTTATCCAATTCCTTGGCTATTTCCAGCTGTACATATAGTATGCAGAGAAAGACGATCAAATGCTTATTCATAAATCATAAATAGAGAATATAGACATGTATTGTCTTGTATCGTCACTTAACATGTATCACTTAACATGTATAACTTATCTTCTAAAAAAATACATGTAGGACTTATCACACGAATCATGTCCTTGGACTTGAAACTACCTCATCAAGTTGCTGACTTGACTTTGAGGGAACTTTGGTAACCTCTAATCCAAGGGCTTCAATTTTTGAACGCAATTCGACTTCTTCTTGATTGGTCAATGCTTCCACCTGCATCATAGAAGTTATTGACAACTTAATTTTAGGGAAAGTTCTTTTCAGGGAAGGAACAATAGGAGAATGTTCAGGGCAGGTTGAAAACAGCAATGCCGACCAAAACAGATTCATCGGTGGGATTGAACTTAAACAAAAAGACATAAACAAACACAATCTTCAGAGCAAGGTGTCGAAAATATTACTCATTTGATTGAACATCTGACTACTACCCAAAAAGCTGTCAACAACTTGTTTTGTTTTTGCTACTAAAAGCAAAATATAATTGCAGTACGTGTTTCACATTATACTATTACGAATGACCATTCTACCACCGACAGATACACTCCATAGCAAATAACACATCATGAAATAATACCAGATACTTGTCATGTTTTAGGGGTTAGACAGCAGGGTTGTGGTGTAAAAACCATGAAAAATTGTTGTGGCCTTCAGTGACCTTACGCACTAGCAAGCATATCATCAAAATGCATAACCTATTTCTATGGCACTTGCAATGAAACATATTCCCCCAGCATGATAGTACTTCACTAGTTCTGCTCCAACGTCGACATGATCCATATTGTCCATTAGAATAGAAAGCTAGGCCAGTCAGTCCCTCCTACCTGCGTCCCAAACTCGTATAGAAAAAAGACAATGAACCTCGGTTTCATTTTCAAATGGATGACCATAACTTTCTCTGTAGGACTTGACCCTCTCATCATTTACAATGAAACAAATCAAATCATGCTTGATGAAACAGAACATCACCCTTGACATTCTCTGCCGCATAAATACGCATAACAGGAACCCAAAAATAAAATATTTAGAACGTGGCTATGAAGATCTATGCATCAAAGAACATCACATTAGTATAACAGAATGTAGACGGGCATGAGCATGTTTCATCCTAAGCATAAAAGGAGACCTATTATTGTCTCAAGAATCAATTAAAACTATATATATATCTGTCAACCTAAAATGGCTTGAAGAACACATTAGTAGAAGACCCAGATCATGAATTTCAAGAAAGCAAGCACACCCAGATGATTATCAACCTCATAATAGAAACAGCTGAATAAATCAGGAAGAATTGTATCAAAGAGGGGGTAGATTGAACCTGGTGGAGCAGACCCGAGAGAAGCTTGAACAATTGCGCCTCTGGTTTCCCTTCCTCTGCCATTCTCGTTTCCTCTCGTTAATGTTTTGGTGGGGGTCTTTTTCTTTTTAATTATTTTAAAATAAAAAATCCAATTTAGTGATAGGTGTTCTAGAATAAATAGATCTGGTGTGTCTTCGTCGATGTGGAGTTTATGGTTTTTATGTAATAAAATATCCATACGGTTTTCCTATCTAAGTTCTTATATAAATGTCTCATATTAATAAAAGAAATAGAGAATTTTATTCTAGTTAAACGATATGAGATCCAACATATATTAAGTCCTTATATAAATGTCTCATATTAATAAAAGAAATAGAGAATTTTATTCTAGTTAAACAATATGAGGATTTATTTATTTCAAAACAATATGAAGATTAATTGAATATTTTTTTATTAATGATTTATTATAACCATTTTTCAATTACATTTTTCTATCGCAACCGTTTAGTTTTTAGATCACTTCTGAAAATCCAGAAAATAGTAATCGTTAGGGAATCGAACTAAATCAAATTAATGGATTATTTAAATCTATCAAACATGAGTTTTTCAAGTTTATAATCAGTAAATCATATTGATGAATGTTTTAACGTTTCTCAATTTGTAGAGATGATATAATCATATATATCTACAAACTATACGGTCGAAATGTGAATATGTGATCAAAAACAAGATGAAATGATAGTCTTCAACTTAGATGTCTTCATTAAAACCACTCTTTGTTGTAGAATAACTCGTTTCATGTTTGTCTTGGTCTAATGCTAATATAAATAGGAATTCTGATTTCATGTAGAATTATGTTTCTTTCCAGATATTCAAAATGTACTCTGTAATCCTCTATATAAAGAGTAAAGAAAGTTGCTCTTGAGCTTATGACACTACCACATGAAAAAATACCTCGCTGACCTCTATTAACATTCTGGTCGCCATTTTCCAGCACTTTTTGGCCAAATCCCGGCCACCACAATTTGTTTTCCGGCTTCTAGCCCCCAAATCCCAATTTTTCTTCAGATATTATTATTTTCTAGATATAACAAGCAATAACTCGGGGATCACGTCTACTTCATTCCCATGTCTGTTTGTTATAGATACTATATACTGTGATAAAGTAATCTCACAGATTTGATTGAAAGCAAGCAATCATTTTAGTTGGTGATAAAGCAAGAACACAACTACACATCGCATTATCGTGATAAAGAAACTTCACCGAAGTACAAACCATTGTTATAGCAAATACACCCATTTTAGGTGGGTTAGACTAATTCTTAACCCAAGGCCAAGATGCATTATGATTATTCACTTACTGATAGTATTCTCACAACAAAACATTGAATTAAGTAATCATAATGCATCTTGGTCTTGAGTTAAATTCACGGCTTAGGCTCTTTAAACTAAATGAGCTCCATATTTACTCACAGTCAAAATCTTTACTCACAATGAGTATAAATATTACACCAATTCACCCATTAACTTGAGTAAAGACGGATGGATGGGGAAGAGCATAGAAAGAAATAATTGAAATAAAAGAGCGTCCGCATTGACAATATCTAGATGAGTACATGCTTAACAACAAAAGTTGATAAAATAGTTCCCTAGCTAGTTCCCTGGAGGCGACGTAACAAAGAAACTAAACAACCACATTAGAATTGATCCAATAATCCAGAATACTAGAAAAAGGACTAGAAATCCAGCCAAGATGGTAAGGAAAGGAGGACCTTGGGGAGAATCACTACTTTTAACACCGCCTGATTTATCTTTGTTGGAATCTTCATCTCGAGGGTTAGATTTTGATGAACACACAGGTTGCCATCTTTCCCTTAATTTCAAATTTAGAACGCTCTTCTTGAACCTGGATTCAAAAAACAAAAGTTCATGGAGTACAGCACAAGTTGTAATGCCCATTACTTAAGCACAATAAACAGTAGTACGCTGTACAAAGTACCAAACACTACTTGTGTATCCATTTTTCAGATAGTCACCATGGCAAACTATTCTAGGATGTGATGGTAATGTAGGCTTATAACTTTCTAGGACAATCCTCATGGTGAGGAATGATTTGTTATAAGAACTTAATAGAAATTGCTACTTGGTAAGGTTAAAACAGTACATTTGGATTTGCATTAGTAACCTCCAAGTCCATTGATAAGCTAGTTGACTAAAACAAGAGTCTTATGAGTAAGTTTACCAATGTAATGAAGAGCATGCCATATAAGAGTTCAACCACAATAAAACTTCAAGTTTAGGGTGAACAATGATGATGATTCCCTAGATGGAACAGATAACTCTCTTATTACCTTTACAAGAATCAAGAATGTCAAGATACATGCAAACCCCTGAAATGCCAAATAATAAATATGCTGTTATTCCAAATGGTAGCATGCTCCTCCCTCCCTTGGCTCTCCAAGTTGCTAATGATGGTGCTTTTACTGATATTATTTTAGAGATGAATGCATGAGATTATTTTAGATTTGCAGAATGAAGACACTTATTGGTCTGAGAAAGGTGCTTTGTTATTCGAGGAAGTGAAGACATTTTCCCGCTTCTTCTATACTGTATGTATACATAATACCCCTACAAAGGTAGCACCTACAAGCTAGCACTGAACTTTTGTTTCCTAGATTCAAGTATGGATAGAGGATAGTCCTTTTTGGCTGTATGATGTACAAGTTAATGTTCCATCTGTTTAATAATATGCAATTCTCCTCTCATACCAGAGAAAAAATAATAATAAGGTTCTAAAAACTGTATCTACCCAATAACCCAATAAGTGGAGGAGGATTTATCCATCTGTATTCCATCCTCTAACTCCTAAAAGAAGCTCAGCTAAAATAAAAAGAGATAAACAAATAAATTTAGAAGATAAGAAACTACCCACATCCTTGCCTCCATAATCTCCACAACTACAAAATTCTAGACAAATGCCATTCGCTTTACTCCATTGTGAAACATGATATTTTCTGATTTTTAGGCTTTTGTGCTGTTGCCACCAAAATGATGCAGCACATAAATCAAAAACCAGCTGATGAAGGTTGCGATAGAACTTCTATATAATGCAAACAACAATTAAGGAGATGGGGAAACCAGCAATGGGGTCTAGCAATACCACAACAGATAAAGAATGACCCATTTTCAGAGGTGTACCTGAAATCAAAAGGCGCTTGATCGGAGGCGGGGCTCAGCTTGAGAGCGATGGGAATCTGTGGTGAGACCCTGGGACGGAGAAATTGGGATGCTCCTACTCCTGCTCTTGCAGCAAATACGGACTCCATTTTCACCAGGAATCACAAATGTTAATACTTCATATCCTGACAGTGGGCAGTGGACTTCATCCTTTTTAATAATTAGGATGACTCACATTTTTCAGATTATCTTTTTTTTTCTTTAATTAATTTTGTAATCATTCCCAAAAAGTAGGGTTAGCCATCCCAAACCGGACCCGAAGACTCGTTTCGATTCCGTCCTGAAAATTCACCGGACGAGACGAGACGAAACTTCATTTTAAAAATTAAATGCCCGACCCGGCCCGTCCCGTTTTAAAAAAAATAGGATCAGGACTTGTTGAATAGAGCCCGTTAAATCCCGACCCGTCCTGAATTAAAAAAAACCCTAATTATGTGAACTAATCTGCACCGTTGGATTGATCTACGTGACCACTAAACCTAATTCTTTCAGGGCCTCCCCTCCTCACTCGTCTCCTTCCTCACTCGTCTCACACCCTCACTTCCTCACTCGTTTGAGTCGTCTCCTCATTATGCCTCAAGTCTCCTTAACCAAATTGCTCTGTCTCCTCACTTTATCAACCTCCTCTTCCTCTCTGACGACTTCCTTATTGATCTCGTGGCTCAAGTTGCTCAACCCAGCCCGGCAGCCCCGATTCCACTCTCCTGTTGAAGTCCACCTTTGAAGATTCAGCCCGATTAAAAGAATTGAAGGTATGAATTTGTTTTTGTTGGGTATTTGGGGTTTTGCTTTTGTCCAAAGCTTATGATGTACGAGTCAAATCTTGTCTTGTTTGGTTAATTACATTGATATGAATTCCTAACTTATAGGATGATCAATTGGATCCTTGATTGGTCTACATATTGGTTTGATGTACGATCTGCAAAAAATGGAGCTTTTTAATTGATGTTCAAATTTTTGAAGTTTTTAAAAATATTTCGGGTTTTTACTTTTTTCTTTGATTAACCTAGTTAGAAGCCGAATTGGCCTTCGAGTTGAACTAGAAAGTTGTTCCAAATAATGAGGCGAAGCTACTGTTAAAATTTGGTGACGATCGACGGTCGCCGGAATTTCTGCCGGCGGCGCCGCCACTTTTTGGGAAGTTTTTAATGTCCATTAAATAGTATAAAATGAGAGGAGTCTATGGTTTAAATTTGGTAATTTTTGGAGGAGTTTTGGTAAGCTTTTAGAATTTTTCAAGTTTAATATTATCGCACCTGGATATTTTCTCGCACCTGGATTAAGATATCTTTATTCCAAAAGTTTAATATTGATGGCCGAAATAATATTTAAACCATAGACTGGATATTTTGGAGGGAGAACGTTAAATTAAGATATTTTCTCGCACCTGGATTTTATTTTTGTCCACTCACTCTAACGTCATGTTTTTAAATGTTTTTCCCTGGACGCTTCGTTTTCTAATGTCTAGTGTTGCAGGGTTGCTGAAAGGAGATCATGCGTACTGAAGATGAGGCATAGTCAAATCATTCTATTGTTTCTATATAGTCTATTTAGGTTTTGCTTCCACGTAGAATGCTCTGTTTACCCCAGTATAGTTTAGTTGCATTTTATTGTTATGGAAGTGTTTAGTTGGATTGCATGTAGGGTTGTCCATTTCAAGGGGGGTTTCTGGTAAAAAAATCCCTCGAGGTGGTCCCCGCAGTGTTTACCTCGGGTTAAAGGGGTTAACCTGGGGTGGGTCCTGACAGTAAAAGTGTGAAACGTTCAATTCGAGAGTACATTGTTGTATACTTGAGTTGTTTCACACCCCATAGCACTGGTTGATTAATTTGTACACAGCATACCCATGATGAAATCAAAACTTGTCATATGCTTGCAGGATTGTCTCAAACAGGTCACTCGTGAAAGTGAATTTGTTATTTTATTAAGATAAAATTGTCTCTTGTACACTGGTTAACTGCCACACTTGAGGGGGAGAGTTTGTCTCTCTAGTTTGTAAATTACATCATGCATCACTTAAGGGGGAGAACTTTCCTTAATTCTTGTATGTGTATCCAATGACACTCTCTCCTTCTCACCATACCAAAAAAAAACTAATATTCTTTTTATATTTGTTTTATGCGTATATAAGGTGTGTCTATAGTGTTTCAGTAAGGTCGTCCTCACTCCTCGGTGGTATCGTTCTCTCTTCTTGTCATGTTGAATCCTCAGGTCAAGCATGTGGCTCGTCGGATACCCAAGCCGCCGCCGCCATAGTCCGGGTCCTTCAAAAATCATGTGGCCTTATTGCTACGTACTAGCAGATGAGGGTAGAGCTTGCAACCCAACATTTTTTGTGCATACTGAATCTGACAAACCCTCCTTTGAATTCCTAACAAAAAGGGAGAGTGACATTTTTTGTTGTGCTACTTTTATGATTTTTGATTTAGTTATCTTTGCTGATATGTACTAAGTTTTTGAACCTTTTTCTATTGGTTATGTCTATTAAACAGTTTCCATTGTATGTGCAACTTAGTAATGTACTCTTGGTTTATAATGAAATGTGTTGTGGATGTGAAATTAGTTTTGTATAGGAATGTCAAGGGAAGATTATTGGTATGTTGGCATTCCTATATACCAATCACAACAAAGTGCGTGGCATTGTGATCTTGAATTCTATAATTGATCGAAATGTCGTATATATGCATACATGGTTTACTTCATAAAGTCTTGTTTATTTGACATATTTTTTTGGAATGAGTTATTGACAGGGATATTCTCGTGTGTAAAAAGTTTTAACTTGGTTAGGATTATATTACATGATTCTGTGATTGATATATATATATATATATATATATATAAAGGAAGTTTACTATCAAACATGATTTTGTTATTATTTAGACTTGTGCTACAAGCTTTTAAGTAAGGAAAGAAATCCTATTTTGATGAGGATATTCTTTCATACTTAATAAACAATATCTTGCGTTTATTATGGCTTAATTGAAATTCCTAGTTTGTGTCCCGATGTGTTTTTTTCTCTAATTTGAAGTTTTTTACACAACGTTAAAAATCTAATATTTGTGTCTTTATTTTTCTGCCTGTTCATCGAGGATTGAAACGTGGTTTCAATCCCCAATACACGTTCCAAAGTATCTTTACATACTAATTTGATAGCATTGCAAAAGAAAGGAACCTAATTTATTATTAATAGGGAAATTAACCATGTCATTGTATATACCAGCACAGACAGGTGATCGATACAAATCCCACAGCACTCCCCCAAGTCTGCCAATAGGTGAATCTGGGTTTTAGCTTTAAAGCAGAAATAAAACACCCCAAATAGCTAACATGAATTGAAAAAGGCCCTCTAAAAACATAATTAAGGTCCAAAGTGAAGCTAGGTTGGTAAGCTTAACAAATTTATCTTTACTTCCAAGAAACCTATCTGGGTTTCCAACATGAGTTGACAAAGTTTGACTTTCAGTAAACATGTGGTCACTCCATCTACAATGTACTGTGAGTTAGTCCTTTATTTAAACTTGCCCACCAATCCTCTTTAGGGTGCAGCAATGTATACAACTCAACTTCCATCCGTTTCTGATAATCAAAGGCTTGTCCGAAAGTCCTGAATTCAGACCATGCCATCATCCAAACTTTAGAGACCTATTTAATCTCTAGTTTCCATTCCTATGAGTGATCTTAAGATCCCTACACTAGGAATACTCGACAGAAAGATTTTTTATTTTTGGGTGTAATATTGGAATTTGGATGGCTGATATATGATAATGCTTATACATAAATAATTAAAACAAATATCACATATGTAAAAGAAACAAACACTGGAATAAGAACTCAGCAACATAAAGACTAAAAGATGCTGTCAAATATTTGTTCATATGATCCAAAATAACGTTTGTGCTTGTACTTCAGAGATTCGTTTCCGAAACTTTAAATGATCAGCCCAATATTATCTCTTAGAGTAAGAATACACGCTTCAGTAGTATCATGTTCAGTGTATGCAAACAAAGGTTAATGTGTATAGGCAATAGTTTAGAAACAAGAGTGTCAAAAATGAAAAACTAAATAGAAAAAAATGGCAGCAAAGGTTACTGTTACAGTAAAACACTCCATCCCCTTTATATATAAAGATACCAAACAAACAAGGTTGAAATAATACAAATAAAGTACATAAAATCACAGGGCAGCTGTTTACATCTAAGAAGACTCTGTTTGCATAACCTCAGTTCTCCCAACGATCACAGGCCACAATGGATAACAAGATAATCCCATACTTATACACTAGAGCGAACCAGCTGCTTCAACACATTAAGTCTCTCCGTTTGCTATTAGGAGAACTTGGGTGCTCACTTACAACACAAAAAATAAGCCCCAGGTAGGTTACAAAGACCAACTAATCAACATTTCTAAACCCCTCTCTAAATAACATAATCAGACCAATCCATAGTGAAGCTAGCCATCTTGTTCAGCTTCTTTGGATTTTCGTTCCCTCCAATCAACCTAGCCGGGTTCCCAACTGCGGTAGTTCTTGCTGGCACATCTTTCAGCACCACAGAACAAGCCCCAATCCTAGCTCCCTCCCCAATCGTAATGTTCCCCAAAATACCAGCCCATGCCCCTATAAGCACCCCATCCCCAATCTTCGGATGCCTATCCCCACAAGCCTTCCCAGTCCCTCCCAAGGTCACATTATGCAAAATTGACACATTGTTCCCAATCACCGCGGTCTCCCCCATCACAATACCAGTAGCATGATCCAGTAATATCCCATGTCCCATTTTCGCCCCGGGATGAATATCCACAGCAAAAACCTCGGAAACCCTGTTCTGAATCAACAAAGCCAACACTTTCCTCCCCTCTGACCACAGCTTATGCGCCACTCTATGCGCCTGGCAAGCCAAAAACCCCTTGAAATTCAAGAAGCACTGAGCATAAGTAATGCAAGCTGGGTCCCTCTCCTTCACTGCTATCAAATCAGCCTTGACAGCCCTGATGACTTCCCCATCTTCTAGAAACACCCCCATGAAAATATCCACAAGGGTACTGCAGGAAAGACTAGAATTGCTCAACTTGACAGCCAACTGATTCGCCAAGGCGCTTTCAATAGAGGTGTGACACAATATTGAAGCGTAATAGTAGCTAGACAAAATGGGTTCCTCGTCGATAGCAAAACGAGCTTCTTCTAGCATTTTGACCCACAAATGATCTGCCTTTTCTTCCTCATCATCGGCGACTCTGCGAGTTTGGGTGGTTTTTGTGCGGTTTTGGGAGATGGGTACGCGGCAGAATTTGATGAATTTGTATTGCGAATCTTGAGAGATTTGGTGGTTGTTCTTTTTGGGTGGGCAAGTGTCGATGCAAGCAGCCATGGTGGGATTCAAGAGGTTGAGGAAGTTGTGATTGAGTGTTGGGGTTGACAAGGCATTATATAGGGATCCAGGATGAGAAGACCTTTCACGGAATAGGAGAAATTAATTTCTGTGAGCGGATTGTGTGGGCGTTGCGTGGAGAAGAGGACAGATACATTTAGTGGTCCATTTGTTTATGTTGTTCCATCATCGACATCATTCCTCTCGTCATTCCTAAATACCCCCAGCCGGTTTCTCCCCACAGTTTCGCTGCCGCTTCCACAAATATCTGTTGAGAACACCAACAAACATTGCACAAGCTTAATTCCAAGTTCTCATGGTGCCGGACGGAATGGAACGTAACATAATGAAACTGTGACGATCGTTCCATTTTTAATGAATTAACGTAACAAATATGATTAAACAGACTTAAACGGACATGATCAATTCATTAAAAATCGGATCGTCGTTTCGTTCCGTCTCACACAGATCCAGTGTCTGAACCATCTGATGATTCATAATGCCCACCTTCTAAACTATCATGAGTGAAAGTTTAAGTACAAAAATTGAACTGGGTCTGTCAAATTTCAAGTACTTGGAGATGGAATTATCAATAGGGTAACTGGCTGGGAGTGGGTTGAGTTCTTAAATTGTATATACACAGATTTCAGCAAGAAATGCATACCTATCAAGTATCCCACAGACTGCATCTAAAACAACAAGATACGATTATAACACCAGTTACAACAACATGCAATACATGGGGCAAAAGAATACTTGTGCACAATACCAACGATAAATGACAATCTGAGCGTAAGCATAATGACACAAATTACAGGAACATAGCAGATGGTTTTCATACTAAAATTAAGGTCTCTCAACATTCTTTTTTCTTGGCACGAAAGTACTATGTCATTTTCTGAATTAGATCCTTGGACTAGGTTATTGGTTCAAAAACATCCTTAGCAAATGGAGCTCTATTTTTGAAACTGACCATCAAGATATGCCATGAAAACTAAATAATACAGGAACAAGAAAATTAGAACATGCATCGTTAGCTTGGAAGGCTCCAGTTTATTTCCTTATCTGTAAATTAACTTGTTTAAAGAAGTAAAAAGTATATACACAGGAAAACAAGGTTTCCCCTTTTTGTTTCAGCACACAGAGATAGAGTATTGCTGGCCTTTAGTCATCCCTAACTAAGAAAACAGGACAGGTGCAAGCAATGGGTTCTACAATCAAGTTGCTAAATAAAATATTTATTGAATTAACAACATTACCATAACAAATGTCATAGCAGATATCCTTAACTGGCTTTGATCATATAAATAATAAGAAGTTTCAGAATAAAATTAAGCAGACGCTACTTACATCTGAGTGGCCAATTGTTCTCGATCATCCAGTACAAAGATTAATTCATATGCATCTTCAAATTTTTCCCCAAAGCTTAAAGGTGGCACGGACATAGCTTTCAAACATGCTTCAACACCAGCCAAACCAGACATTGGCACAAGACAACTCTAAGAAAACCAGAAAGTCAATGAGCAACACATAACAATAAGCAGTGTTAAATAATCTTGAAATAATTGACCTTCAAATATAGGTAAGAAGCTTTATAATAAGTTAATAACCACCCTATGGTTCCGTTTTTCAAATACACCAAGAAATTCAGCTATGGCCCCTAAAGGAGTATTTATCAGCTATTTTGGCACATTCCCTTTGACGGGAACATGTTCAGAAGCATAATAATACAAAAGGACAGCAGCGGAGTTTAGAAACAAATGGTCCAAGCTCCAAAGATTGGTTGCCAAAAAAAAGCTCCAAAGATTCCAAGTCTCAGCACATGGTCTTACCAGAAAAACTATTTTAGCCGACGAAAATGTGGCCTATCAGAAAAACTACTTTAGCTAACGAAAAATTTTTATCGGCTTGTTACAAAATTTCGACGGCCTCAGACTTTAACCGATGAAAAAGGAATTGCATCGGCTAAAATCCAGTATAGCCGACGAAATGTTTTTTGGCCGATGAAAGCTTTTTTCGTCGGCTAAAGTGTGACGGAATTTTCCTTCGTCGGCCTGTTTTTTTAGAAGGCTAAAGTATTTTTTCTAGTAAGGAGGGTTCTGCACCATAAGCATATGTTTTATTATTATTATTATTATTATTATTATTATTATTATTATTTTGGTTACAAGAGGGGTCTAAAAGGCCCTAACAAAAAGGAAAGGAACTACAAACTGGTACAAACACCAGTTTTCTAGCTCTTGAAATACTAGCAAGATCATCCATAAAGGCATTACCAGCATGCATAGGCACATCACCAAAAGTGAAAAAAATCTCAATTCATGAGTAGTGCTATTTTTAGCCGAAAGCATCAGCTACCATACATGTTGCACTCTCTAAAAATATGATTGATTTTGGCATTCTGGAATTTTAGCATCAAAGAGGAGCATCCAGCAATAAGGGAACCAAAGGGATGTAATCTGACATCTGAATGTTGCATTAACTGAGCCAAGACATGCAACAGAATCAGTTTCAGTTTCTAACCTCTCAATCTAATGGCCAGCAGCCAGTTTGATACCATAATATAGGCCTCAGGCTTCTACATCTAAAATTTACTAATGCCTAAATTAACTTGAAATCCAAGTAACCAGTTACCTAAGTGATTTTTGATGGCACCTACAACACCAAACTTGTTGCTACTAGTCACATGAGTTCCATCTACATTGAGCTTACACCAATTCTCAGGAGGTCTGCTCTAGGAAACCATTGTATAATTTAGCACAGAGTTGGCCTTTTCTTTTGCTTTTGAGCACTTGTCCAATTAGGGATGTAGTCCCAAATAACTTTGTTAGGACACACAGACATAATAAAATGAGGCTCAAATACAACTTCATTTCTCCATTTCCACAAATGCCAACAAACAAAAACAAATAGAGTGTTCCATTTGATAGAGCTTTTTATGTTGTTGTTGTAGTATAGTAGGGCATTCATCCAACTGTTCCAGTCAAGGGAGAAGGAGTTAAGGATATATAGAAACAGATTTAGTAAAAAGATTCCAAATGACCTTGTCTCTTGGACAATCTCTGAATAAGTGCAGGAGGGTTTCATCAGCAGCATTGCAGATAGGACAAGTAGGATTTGTAGAGAAATCTCTTCTCACTCTTTTCACATTAGTTAAGATTTTCTTATGCATCACAGTCTATAAGAAGATTTTGATTTTAGGATGGCACTTTAAATTCCAAACACATTTCCAGATACCGGTCTTGAATGCGTACACAATGCGTTAGTCATCAGTCCACCACTACAGCCTAAGTCCACATGAACCATATTCTTCTGGATCACACTGTAAAATGTACATGCTCATTACAAGCCAATGACTTCAAAACAACCAAGTAAAACATTATGTATCACCGTTCTATAAAGATAAGAAAGGAACCAATTTTCTAAACAAACACAAATTCTACCACGAACATACATTAAAAAATTTTTAGGTAATATAAAATAAATGTATGTGAATTCTAATCAAAATCCCAAATAGATATGTGAATATGTTCTTTAATTTTAGGACACGGAGACACCTAATTAAGTCCTTAAAAGCACAATTATAAGGAGACAAAAAAACATAAACTATCTCAATCAATTGACGTTGTGCACTTGTGCTTTCTGTTTGATCTTCGTCTGCAGATTGAAGAGATTTCTTCCTCAAAGTCCACATACTGCTGCTCGCTAAGACTTAGTACTAGCTCCACTACTGTCAAAAGTGATTAGATCGATTAATTCCAATGCTAGCTATCATCCCCTTTTCTTCAAGAATACAAGCAATAAATCATCTTAGTATGTGATTCATGTTGTTACAATTAGTTTGAAATTTATCATCGTTTCCCTGAGTTTTTGTCTACGTATGAATATTAGATATGACTAAGTATTGTGAGCTAGAGGCTATCAACACTACTGAAAAAAATTCTCTTAGCTGACGGAACTATAACTATGAGTGAAATCTTTGATCCTCTTTAAAAGAAAGAAACAAAAAATAAAAGATCTCAGAAAAAAAAACAGTAACTTTTAACATTGTTATAACAGCAAGTACGAAAATTGGGCCTAACATGTTGGTTCATGTACTAATGTGTCATTTAACAAAATTCAGACATCTTAATTATCGAAAAAGCAAAATTAGTTTATTGTTGCTATTATTTTTCCAATTAAAAATTAAACTTGGGAAAAATGGTGATGAGGAGTAAATATGAAATTATGAAGTATGAAAATGGAAAGGATTCTGGTTCCCAAGGACAATTCAAGATAATAATGAAACGTCATTTCGATACATGATATGTTCCTGACGTGAAATGTCCACATCCATGATAGACAACTCCTTGGCATTAGAAAGCATTGATCTCTCGAGACATTTACGAGCAGCAGCCTCCTTACCTAGTAGTCAACCAATTGAACTGAAGCTGCAAAACAGAAAACATATTAATGACTTGATTTGGTAGGTTCTCAATCACATCAGACGCAAAGAAATTATGTATAATAGTTAAGCATTTGTATAACAGAATCCTAGGCTTCAAACACGCCCGAGCGCGTGTAGAAAGACTTTATTTGTGTCTGTAAAATATTTAGTTTTTATGTCACTACCTATAACCCTCAGTATATAATGTATCTCAACCTTAAGATATATCAATTATATTAATTATATATTTACATTGAGATGCAGATAATTTGAATAACAAATTGATACACGATACATGTGAATTTTGTAGTTCGATCAATATTATGTAACAATTATCTGAACCTCTAATAAAAATTACACAATTGATTGAGATGACGTTAACACCGAATTTATATTAATTGATAGGAGCATAAAATGCGACATTCTTAATATGTTATTACCTCTATTTGTACTTTGTTTATCTCTTATTATCGTAGAATAATGTCATATTGTTGAGTCAAGAGTCTTTGGTTGTGTAAGGATGAAAATGTGCTAAACATAGAAGATTTATACAGAATTTTACTATGTGCTACATGAAATAACAAGAAACCGATTTAGTTTGGAGTCTTGACATGTTTTGTTGATTCTGTGAAGCTTTTACATTGTCATAAATTAATTTAACTTCTCTCATACTTGGGTGACATGTAGAAGAGTTCATGAGAGGAAGAATCAAGAAAGTTGGAGCTATAAACAGACGGCAACATCAGAGGAGCCGAAGCATGCAATTTCAGCAGAAAGTATAAATTTCTTGGGCACATCACCCAACTTCTAGAATTTCTCAAGGACGACTCACAAGGAATTAGAAGATGTACCATATAAGCATGGAAGCTGTGAGTCTAGTATCCAAAACATTTTGAATCACATCCATATCTATTTCTAAAGGGAGTTATGCCTGAATTAGTGACAGAAGGTCAGAATGCCGAAACAGAGTAACATGTTGCCGCCGATAGGAAATGTTCCTAATGGACTTAGGGAAGTAAAACAGCTGATCCATGAAGCCTAGTCCATGAAAGAGAGTCCTATTCCAAGTCCAATAAAGAATTACAAGTCAAAAATTCGGCCAAAGAAGCCTCTAGAATCTTCAAGTCTTCTTAGCCAAGCAAACCAAGTTCAAAAAGGAAAACCTAAACCTTTTTGGTTTAGCATTCTCTTTGGCCGACCCCTATAAGGTTTCTCCTATATATAGCACGACATAGAGGGCAGAAGAACATCATCTCACCACCATAGAAGCCTTGCCAAAACCCTACCAAAATACTTCCAAGAAATACATAACCGCACCACCACCGAAACCTTAAAAATCTTCCTCCATCTTTCATCCGATTTCACCACCTTTGCCAAACTTCTTCTAAGGTTTTTAAAATGTGACTCTATAATGGTTTTGTACTTTTCATTTAGTTTACGATTTTGTAATGGATTATTGGTTTTATTTTGGTTTTATACAATGAACATGTTTCAGATTCAATGATGATGTTTATGTTGTGTTGTATGATCTTGTACATATTTCGAATTTGTTTAATGATTTAGGGCAGTAGGTTTCGATATTTTTATGTATTTGTTTTGGTTTGTTTCATGAATTTGTGCATCAAAATCAATGCTTAGAGGCTGTCTCGGCCATGGTAGTTTTCTAGGTTGCGATTTCACGTGCTAAGGTAAATTTGGATTGATTCATATACTAAGTTGTTTTCATTCTAGATTATCTATTAGGGCTAAGAATTCATAAAACATGCATGTTAATATGATAGGTAACGCTATTACATGTTGCATGTCTCCAATTCGGCTTATTGTGTTTTATGTGTTTAATTTCTACACTAGTGTGTCTTTAAACCGATTAGCATAATTTAGGGTTATACGTTGGAGTTGATTCTAAATATATTAGAAGTCTTAACGATTAGTTGAATCGCTGGTGGTCTCTAATCATAATTGGAATTGAGAAAAGTACATGAGTATGTAGAGTCTTGTTTGCTGCCCCTTGTTATTTACAATTTTGTTACATATTCTTGATAGTTTTTCGTGCTTGGTTATGTGTGTGGATGATGATCACATGTATATATTTAATTTAGGATTTAATTTTCAGTCCATAGATTTTTAGAAATATCTTCAAAACCCCCCTTAAAACTTTGTAAATTGTAAATGTTTAATTATGTTTGTTGCGTAAAATGTCACTAGCTCTTATTGCATGAACGCCCTTAAGTCCCCGGATTGACCGAACTCTATTTACCAATGCTATAAATGACAACAAAGGGTTCTAAATTGGTTTTCTCATGTTTTCGTTATTGTATCCTGGTTTCGGACACACGCCATTAATAGCTAAAATATCTAGAATTGCAAGTAAGGAACATCCATCAGTTCATGTGATACGAATCACGGCTAAGTTGTTAACTGCGGAAACGAAAACAACACGAACACGGGTATTGGTCGAAGAAATTGTTCTTCTCTTATTATTGTGCTTAAAGGCTACAATCTCTGATGTCTACTCCTTTGCTACAATAACACTATGATTCGATGCTAGAACTAATGCTAGGCATCTCTATTTATAGAGTCACAAACCCTATAAATCCTTATCTAACTAGAAAACTATATATTGTCCTAGTTAGACAACTATTCCTCTCCCATAAAGGAGAAGGAATCCTAATTCCTAAAAGCTAAAGGATACACCCGTATCATGGCTCCCCCTCTTCTAGGAACTTAAACTCCCGTTTAAGTTAAAACTGGAGATTAGGAAACTCGAGAGTTCCTTTTTCCTTGCTGAACCATTTCGCCTTGCTTGGAACTTGACCCGCACGTCCAATCAGAAACGCCGTCCGCTGTCCTTTACGTGTTGTAGTCACCTTCCGCTCCAAAATGCAATCTTCGGCTAATGGATCCTCTTGGTCAAACCATAAGTCTTCAACTGATGGTAGAACCGTCTTGTCGTCACTGTTGTCACCGTCATCATCAAGCAGTGGCGGCTCAAACAGCTTCAGATATTCGGCGTTGATAACCGAGTACATGCCCAAGTAAGGTGGCAAGTCGAGCTTGAAGGCGTTGTCTCCAATCTGCTCCAGTACACGAAAAGGTTCGTACCGCAGTGGCTTGATATTCTTACCTTCTCCCTTAAGACGCTCCTTACTCAGCTTTAACCACACTAAGTCACCAACTCCGAAATTACAAGGCACTCGATGCTTGTCATGCTTAGCCTTGTACTTTGCTTGTGACTTCTGTAGTTGTGCTTCAACAGTTGCATGAATCTGACTAATCTTCTCCAGGAAACGCTGTGCTCGTAGCCTATCACTCTCTCACTTTCCCTGGTGACCGTCTCCAACCGTGAACACCATGTCAAAAGGACTTGGAGGCAGATACCCATAGCACGCTTCAAAAGGTGACGTTCCTGAAGAGCTATGTACTGCCCTGTTGAACGCAAACTGCAGATATGGAAGACTCTCATCCCAAGTCTTCGGATGTCTAGCATTGTAACCCCTTAGCATATGCACCATAGTCCTGTTAACTACTTCTGTTTGTCCATCGGTCTGAGGATGAAAAGCGGTGCTCTTCTTCAATCTGGTATCCATCATTCGCCACAAAGAATCCCAAAAGTGACCCAGGAATCTGCTATCTCGATCCGAGATGATCGAACTCAGCAACCCGAAATGCTTCCATACATTTTCGAAAAACAATTTAGCAGCCCCTGCTCCCGTCACCGTCTTCTTTCAAGGAATCAATATCACCATCTTGCTAAACCGATCGACCACAATGTACAAGTAATCACAACCTGACTTGGCGCGCGGCAACCCTCCCAAAAAGTCCATGGAAATACTCTCCCAAGGCCGTGAAGGTACTGGCAACGGTAGGTACAACCCTCTCTTCCTATTTGCGGGCTTGGAAGTGCAACACAACTTGCAGCCGCGAATGAATCTAGACACATCATCCTGCATCTTTGGCCAGAAGACGTAACGACGCAAATTCAACAAGTCGTCTATTCTCGGTAACGGATACCGATTCTTGATGGTTATCTTGTTCAACGCACGATAGTCGACACACATGCGCCAACCCCCATCCTTCTTAGGAACTAACAAGACTGCTGATCCGCAAGGTGAACTACTTGGCTTAATAATCCCCTTCGCGAGTAACTCCTGCACCTGGGCCTTGATTTCCTCAGATTCCTGCACAGTTATGCGGTATAACCCTGAATTTGGTAAAGGACTCTCCCCTATCAGCATGATCTCGTGCTCCACACTTTTTCTCGGCGGCAGACCTGGATTCTCCTTAAACAGATCAGCAAACTTAAGCTTCAGCTTCTCTACGTCTTGGTTTTGCTTCCCGGACAAAGAAGTTAAGCATACTTGACTCGAATATTCCTCCTTAAGCCGAATCATTATCAGAACAAACTTCCCGCATGCATTAACCAGTCGTTTCGCTTGTGTTGCCGTCACCAAGCTTGCTTCAGGTGGGGAGGCCGCCGCCCGGATGACAAAACGTCATTCGTCCTTAATGAAGGTGTACTTCTGAGCCTTCCTTTCATAGATAGCATCTCTATCCCATAAGTAAGGATTCCCCAGAATTACCTGACAAACATCCAATGGTACCACATCACATGTTACTTCATCAATGTATGTTTCATGAAGAGCAAACTTGAACGTACATTGAGTAGTAATGCTTAGTCCTGCATCTTTCTGAATCCATCCTAATGGATATGGCTTTGGATGTTGGACTGTTTGAAGACCTAACTTCTGAACCAAGGCCTCCGAGATAAGATTCTTTTGACTTCCCGGATCTACTATGGCATCAACTAGGCTGGCATTCAATTGCAGCTTTACAACAAAAAGCTGCTCTCTTAGGTTCTAGTCGTCCTTCCTCATCTGAGTTCCTGCCATGAGGTTGAGCTTCGCATTCGGCTCCGTCATTCCTGGTACTTCGGTGGTTTCGTTAGCAAGCAAAGCTGTTTTCTTCTTTTCCTCCTTGCGCCGTAAAACTCTCGGTTTCAAGTGTGGAAATTTTACCCAGCATTTATCTGACGAATGACCTCCCTTGCAATGCACACAGGTTTGACTCCCCGCTTCACCTTTCTTCTGTTCCTCTTTCTTGACATAGACTGACTTTCCCCCAAGCTGTTTTCCATCTCCTTTGGTGTCGCCCTTCTTGAGCTTCCATTCAATGGCGATGGCTTTCACACTAGCTTCAGTAACTGTTTGTACTGTAAACAGTTTTAACTCTTTCAGAAGTTATTCATGTAGTCCGGCTACATACTTCATAAACGCCGCATACTCTACTAAGGAGATATCCAGAACCAGAGCTTGATTCTGAAATTCGGTCGTGTATTCTTGCACGGACTGGTTGGTCTTCTGGTGCAGGTTGTACCACTTGAGCCATCGTTCTTCCAGAAATCCGACTGGATAGAACTGTTTTCTAAGCAATTCCTTGAACTGCTTCCACGACACTACCTCCTCACCATGATTCCTTCGGTAGGACTTCCACCAAGTCAATGCGTGAGAGGATAGTTTCAAAGTCGCACAGGTGATCTTTTCCTTCGATGTAAACCGATGAAACGTGAAATATGTGTCAAGCCGCTCAAGCATGTCGTCAAGCTTGTCCACATTGACGCTACCATCGTACATCGGAACTTCAATCTTGAAGTCAATCTTCAAGCTACGAAAAGAACTCCCTTCTTCTTGCGCCGGCTTGCGAGAATGCTGCGAATCCTTCCTCTCAGTATCATCATCATCCTCGTCGGATTTTTCTTTCTCTTCGTCCGAATCCGAACTGCTTTCTTGCTTCTTCGTCGGCTCTCTTGAAAGCAACTCCTTGACGAGGTTTGTGAGATCCGCTATGGCTGAATTCGATGCAGACACCTGCTTCTCCAATGCTGCAAATCTTTCTTCGGGATCAGTTTTACCGTCCACCATCTTTACCCTCGGCCTTGTAGTATTTTCTAAAGACACAAGAGCTTTCCCTAGCTTTTTGTACAGTGAGCGAGTCAGGACCATGCACCACAGACTCCCACAGATACGGCTAGGCTCTGATACCAACTTGATACGAATCACGGCTAAGTTGTTAACTGCGGAAACGAAAACAACACGAACACGGGTATTGGTCGAAGAAATTGTTCTTCTCTTATTATTGTGCTTAAAGGCTACAATCTCTGATGTCTACTCCTTTGCTACAATAACACTATGATTCGATGCTAGAACTAATGCTAGGCATCTCTATTTATAGAGTCACAAACCCTATAAATCCTTATCTAACTAGAAAACTATACATTGTCCTAGTTAGACAACTATTTCTCTCCCATAAAGGAGAAAGAATCCTAATTCCTAAAAGCTAAAGGATACACCCGTATCATCATGTCATAGGCTGAACTGATAATCTTAATCAATAGAGAAATTAATTGTTGGCCTAAGCCCTAAATTCACATATCAGCATTCATATGCAACGTCAAAATGAATATTTTGAAAAATTGATATAAATGAATTATTTAGTTTTAGAGCTGATTCAATTTTCTTTCTATTATTATTATGAATATTATTATTATGAATATTATTATTATGAATATGTTATTAACAAAATCGAGTATTTAACAAACCAATCAACATATTATTATTATTAATATTAATTATTTTTAAATGAGTGGTGAAACTGTAAAAATATATAAAAAAATTAAGGGCAAATCTGTCAATTGATCTATTAATGGCTTGATTGTAAAAACATTAAAAGAGGGCGCGGAAGTGTATTTTTGTCAGACAAATTTATTATTATGCAATTTTCGATAGTTCTATCAATATTGTGTAACAACTCTCTGAAAACTCAAATAAAAATAAACGCATTTAATTGAGATGAAGTTAACCCTGGTATTGGTTGTCTAGCCGAAGTCGGTTTTTGCTAGTTCGGTTAATATTGTACAACAACTCTCTGGAACCCAAATAAAATAGCACAACCCTTAAACCTTAATTCCGAACTTCTAACCCTAAACCTCTAAACCCTAAATCCATAACCACTAAACCTTAAATTCAATGTGTTTGAGATTTGGTCATATATTTATTAATATGCATAAACCTTAAATCTGAATTTCTAAACCCTAAATCCCTATTCCTTAAACCTTAAATCCAATGTGTTTGAAATTTTGTTATATATTTGTTAATATACATTTGAAACCTATTAGATTTAATTACAAATTAAATGAGGAGCAAAACTAAATCTATATATAAAAGAAAAAACTAAAGGCTAGACCCGAGAAAAAAAAGTGGCAGCCTTGGGAAAAAACTGAACAGGAAAAAAAAGTGGCAGCCTTGGGAAAAAAAACTGAACAGGAAAAAAAAGTGGTAGCTAGCACAACCCCTAAACCTTAAATCCGGACTCCTAACCCTAAACCCCTAAACCCTAAATTCATGACCCCTAAACCTTAAATTCAATGTATTTGAAATTTGATCATATATTTGTTAATATGTATAAATCTTAAATCCGAATTTCTAAACTCTAAATCCCTAACCCTTAAACCTTAAATTCAATTTAAGATTTGGTCATATATTTGTTAATATGCATTTAAAACATATTAGATTTAATCACAAATTTTACAAATTAAATTGAGGAGTAAAACTGAATCTATATATATATATATATATATATATAAACTGAAGGCTAGACCCGAAAAAAAAACTGAATAGAAAAAAGTGACGGTCTTAAAAAAACTAAACTGAAAAAAATGACAGCTAAAGGACTGTTCATGTAAACAGTAATCTCTCCTGCTTCCTTTTATATATAAAGATATGACAATGGAAAACTCAGATGGAAATTGAACCACAAATTGACAGAGGCAAAGTAATGAGATGTCAATTGCAGGTTATAATGAGATGTCAATTGCATTTATTCCCAAAACAAAACGAATTCATCTTCAGGATGAAAAAAATTCGACAATTACCCAACAATAAAAGTCTGACCTCTTCCGATATGATTACGGCTCTTCTGTCTCACTCTTTTGCTTCGGAATTCCCTTGATAAACTAAGTAGGAGAATTTAATAAACCCAGGCAGTATGGGTACTTCATAAATAATAGAGATTTAAAATAAAATAATATTTAATATAATAAGACACTACGTGTATCGTATGAGTACGGTACATGTATGGTACGCGGATTGCTTACGTATAATTCCACTTTATATATAACATGAATTATATATTATATGGAACCAGTGGGCAGAAAGGTGGGTTGCTCCCTTTCCGTAAGTCCTTTCCTCATCTCATGTTCAACGAATAATATTAAATCTCAATTGTCAAACGAATAGTTATTTAAAATTGGCAATAACGTTACCCTCAGCCAAAACTCTCAAACTTAATCAACAAAAATCCTCGACCTTTAACAATAGCTTAGTAGTCCTTAAAATATTTCTTAAACCTTAACCGGCAATAGCTGATGGCCGAAATAATATTTTATTATGCGCCGATAATATTAAACTTGAAAAAATCTAAAACCTAACCAAAACTCTTCTAAAAATTACTAACTTTAAAGCATTCTCCTCTCATTTTATACTATTTAACAAGAAAAAGAAATGAAACGCAAGAAGAAAACCAAACTTCGAATTCTTTTTTTTCATTCATTCAACAGCTGCGGCCTTATACAAGTGAGACGCACACAACAGAGCTACTTGAACATTACATTGATCTCAACGGCTCACTACAACTGTGCTACTAACAACCAAAACCTAACAGACAATAGCTACTAAATAGCTATTGATGGCCCAACTACTTATCCTAACATAATTTCTCTCGCTCTGTTTCCCGAAATCCCTAGATCGACTGTGCTTTTCCGTTTGGGAATTCCGATTTTGTTGATCCACGGTACGCATGTGTTTATTATTATTATTACATATCTTTCAGGATCTGAAATGATAGGGTTGTGAATTTTAGCTTTGCCTTGTTTTCGATTCTGTTTGTCGTGAATTTCTGTGTTGTGTTGTTTGTTTGATGTGAAAAATGGCAGGGTTTGGACAGGAGACAGTTACATTGGCGGTGAATCTGCAAGGGCGTGAAAAGGCTATTACGAGTATCGACCCAACGAGCATTATAGTTCTAGCAATATCATTTTTCCTGATAGTAACGTCTTTGCTGAGGTTATGATTTATCAAATTGTTCCTGATAGTAACATCTTGCTTTCTAACTACAGTGTGGATAGTGATTCAGGTTCTGCTGTATTATGATTGTTCCCCTCATGTCACTATTGGTATGCTTGATTCGTCATAGTGGTTGAATCAAAGGTGTCATTGGCCAATATAGGTGGGGCTTGGGGAATTGCTGGATGCTCTTATGGCTTAAAGTCGTGTGGAATGACTGGTACGCGTTTGAATTGCTGAAAAAGTTGGTTCTCATCTGGACTCTAGATACAGCAAGAGAGCTGATTGCTGCTGTAAGACTTCCTGTGGAGGAGGAATCACTGCTACTGCTGTAAGACTTCCTGTGGAGGGATCACTGCAGCATGCTAAGCATGGGACCTTTGCTGGTAGAGTGGGCAATTGATAGGAGTCGAATGCAGTGAAGAGGATCTTTCAACATTTAGGGTAGTGTGTATTTAGGGTACAGTGTGTGCTCCTATTGTAGTAGAGGTTTTGATAGTTGTATGTTGTAATATACTCTAGTTTCACATGAACGATCTTCTGGTTTTTCCTTTAATTGGATGATGAAAGCGGTGTATACTTCTCTTTTTGGTTGCAAAATGTCATGTATTGTTGTTTTACATTTAACTGTTGTGATTATAAAGTAACTTGTAAATGTTTTGAATTCTAAGGCAAATATGCTCATGTTTCCTGCCGTGCTGCTAGTTTGATACTGAAGAAAATAAATGAAACTGAAAAAAGGAAAATGTGAGATATTAGGAGATGCAGCAGTAGTTAAAATAGTATAAGAAGACCATGCACATCAATTCTCGCAGAATCAGTACGTAAAACACCACCACATCATTAGATATAGGGATGTAATCTTGTAACCACAAAAAGAGACCAAAAACAGATCATGCGCACAAATTTCACACTTGCCAGAAATGGTCGAGCAAAGTGATTAAGAAAGACGAGATGAATTCTACTACAATGCATGAACACAAAAGACAGGTATTTTTGGAATTGATATATAATTGAAAGGCAACGTAAAAGAGCTTCTTATTAGTCACAAGTATAACTTATACACCTACATTCCAAATTAAGAACTTAATTTCTGTCAAACATGTTTGTTCAGACAAGAGAAGCTGATAGATACCTAAGCTGCCCCCTGCTTCAAAGCTTGACCTCCACATCGACTCCAGCAGGAAGGTCAAGTTGCATCAAGGAATCAATTGTTTGGGCTGTTGGGTAAAGAATGTCAATAAGTCGCTGGTGGGTACGGATCTCAAAATGGAACCTTGCATCCTTGTGGACATGGGGTGATTTCAGAACACAGTAGATCCGCTTTTTGGTTGGTAAGGGCACAGGACCCATAGTCTTTGCATTTGTGTTCCTTGCAGCATCCAATATCTGCTTGCAAGAATCCTCTATCAGAGGCACAAAGTACGATCTAAGCTTAATCCTAATCTTCTGCTTTGGTGTTATCTGAAAATAGAAATAGCTTGAGATTGTCAGAATACACATTCTTTCACAACATAAATAATAAATATATATATATATATATATAAACAAATGAAGCTGAGGAATACTGATTTATAAATACGACTCAAACCAATTATTTTCATTAACTTTGGTAATTTGCACAAAACGGCCATTCCAAACTGTCCCAAATATATGGGCAATAAATCATTCTGGACAAGCAACCCAAAGTCTACATGGAATCTATGTTCATCAAATCTAAGGAATAAAATGGAGCTCTCTTTGCCACATAACTCTCAACATGTGAAAGGGGAACACTGTCCATAATCTTACTGTGTGGCTGAATCTACATGCACAAGACTTTGCAGTATAACCAAAAATTTCTATGTACATATACTTCGTTTTACTTTTCAGGTCAGAGCTAAAGAGTAATCAAATTGAATATGTGATGGACCAGTTGAGAAAGCAGAAGTTGACTCCTAACAGGTACGTCTGCAGCATAAAGAAACTTCCCTAAAAGCTCAATCAGGGATTAAGTTATTGTCTAAGTCTACCCAACCAACAAGAACTCCATAGACCCTTCAACAAAAGAACAAGGTAAAAGCAAAAGATTACGTGGCATCCCCCCATAGAACGTATTATTCCAAGAGCATTGCCCTTCCATACATTTCTTTGTGGAAGCACACTTGCACTAATATCCCCCAAAGTCTTGACATAAGGCTTAACTGCATTTACTTATTCAGAAAGGCTTGTGATGCATCTTTATTCTGTAGCTCAAAAACCACTAATTATAGTACTCTGCATTATAACATCACTAAGAAAAGAACAGTTTTTCAATCCCAAATGACTAAGGAATTAAGAATCCCTAAACGATCCTGAATCTTGTTATCCAAATTCTAAATTTCCAAATAGCCCTATCTCCAAAATCCAAGAATATTAAGAAAAAAGAACTGAAATGATACTCAAACTCCACATTAGACAAACAGAGAATAAGGAAATGAAAACAAATGGGCCAAGAAACACAAACCTCATCGGAATGGCGCCCTTCAAGGATCTCCGGAGGTGGTACCTGGATATCCAGAACTTCAGGAGCAGCATAAACCCTAGTAGATGACTGTGAGGGTCTCAAAGCTTGAAGCTTTGTGCCATTGTGGGAAGCGGAGAAAGAGAAAGAAGCGAGCTTGGGTTTAGAGGAGGGAAATGGGGAGGAATGAGAGAGAGGAAGAGGAGGGATTAGGGTTGCGGTAATTGAAGAGACCGCCATTGCAAATTGAGTTGAGCACTGTCAGTGTCTTGGGTTCT
Organism: Comarum palustre; assembly: GCA_951800085.1. Lineage (NCBI taxonomy): Eukaryota > Viridiplantae > Streptophyta > Magnoliopsida > Rosales > Rosaceae > Comarum > Comarum palustre. The sequence continues at coordinate 7,218,895 of OX637587.1, forward strand.
GTTCTCACAATTATCCAAAATATTTTTCATTTTTGTTTCGACCGAATTGTATCTAGCTTCACATTACAATATTACCCTTCTTTAGGTTTCATCATTCATTACGTTTTTTTGTGATCAAGTTTCAACCTTTCAATTTCGATAATTACGGAAATATCGATTTTCTGTAAAACAGATATTTTAAGAAAATATCCATAGCAGTAAAAAAGTTGAGAAAATTGACAAAATTTAAAGAAAAACACGGAAATTTAAATGAATTTTTAAAAGATGTTTGTTTACTATATTATATACTATATTTGAAAAGAAAACCTTGAATAAATATTGATTTATAAGGAGTTGTAGTAATTTAAAGTAAAAAAAGCAAGTGTTGAACCGTTAATAATATTTAAAAGTTTACTTTAAACATTTTTTTATGGCTGGAAACCTAAAGTGAGGCTAGGTGATCACGCCTTATATACATTTCACATGAAATTAAATGAGTACTTTAAAACTATGTAGAAGATCTATGAGGTACAAAATTTTCGCTACATTCATTATCTCTCTGTGTGAATCCTTCAGTATATTGTGAAGAATAATCATTAAATGATATCTCACCTTTGTAGTTTTACATGTATTGACTTATATACCAACTATACGGGTCAAGGGGGACTGACCGTGGGTTTTCGTACTGAGAGTTGTTGTAGGCATTGGGTATCGTTTGACCTTGGTCATAACCATAATCATTGGAAGAGTATACTTCACAATGTGACTACGAGTTATCATTTGATTGCACCCCATAAGACATGAAATATATTAGATAAGGCATTGCCAGATTTTCGTCGTAAGACTATATGGTGGATTATAAACTTTTGGGCAAAAAACATAAGGGATTAAAGTAAGGATATGAATTAAAGTTATTGTTTCAATTTTAACTTGAGGATTAAAATTATTAAAATTTTATTAAAATTAAATGTAAAAATTACATTTGATGAAAATAACAAAAAGCCCTTTAAATTTAACGGTGTAAGTGGTCACGGTATCAAAATCAAAATGTAGGGCTAGGCATATTCAGACTGGATCGGTTTTAGACCTAAACCGTATCTGATCCGAATAATTCGAATTTGTCAAATCTCCATCCGAATCCGAATTTCGATTAACCGATTATTCGGATCATCCGAAATCCGGATCAGATCGGTTTCGGGTTTCATCCGAATTTGGAGAGTTTCACTTTCAGACTTTTAGTTTATAATTTCATTCAAACAGTTGGCGAGCAATATCAGTTTGTCATATCCATTCCTATACATAATACATAGAAGCAAGTGATGGTGAAACAAAATCATAAACCTAGAAAACCTCAGAACTCAAAAACATAGACCTCGAAACAAATCATAAACACGGAAAACCTCAGAGATTAAAAACCAGTGATGGTGAAACAAAATCATAAACACAAGAAACTTTAGAACTCAAAAACACAGGCAATCTCGGCAGAGAAGCCTCTCGATCTCAGAACCTTACTTACGTCACTGAACATGTAAATCACCGCCCTCTCTGCAACTGAGTTAGGGTTTTTCGATGCGAGGCAGAAGCGATTCTCGTGACGGCAGGTCGGAATTGGACCTGAGATCCAGAAATACGGATCGAAGAAGCGGTCAGTGTCGTAGATGATCAATTCACCGTCGTCGTAGATCGGATATGGCGTGACAGTGACATTGTTGAGAGAGAGACGAGGCCGTCGACGGGGATTGTGGTGACGGTGAAAGGGTGACCAGCAAGCAGAATCGGATTTATCATATCTTGGCTTCATTACGGTAGTGGTGAGAGGCGAGAGAGAGGATTAGGTCACTAGGTTTTTTCTATATATATTGTGATAGGGCTGTGATCAAGTGTGGGAAGATGCGGAGTAAGAAATCAGATTAACTAGTAAAATGGTGACACTTATATATATATATATATATATATATATATATATATATTAAAAAAATTCAGGTAATTCGGATAAGTTTTCAGGCAAAACCGAAACCAACCCGGTTTAAACCGAATCTGATCGGTTTGAGTTATTTTTTCACCCGCTTAAAATGGATCGGTTATCTGGTCCATTTTTTCGGTTTTCGGTTGAAATCCAGTTTTTTGCCCACCCCTATCAAAATGCTAACAGAATGAAACTTTGGGTATGTAAATGCGAGTTTTTGATAATTAGGTATGAAAATAAAAATAACATCATAATTCAGGTGGTTTTTATAATTAATTTAAAAAATAATTACCATTCAAAATTCTGAATCCTTTCATCATTTCCTCTAAAACCTCATGCATGCAAAAAGACCCTCTTCCTCTGTCTATGTAATAAAATCCCCTCTCAAATCCTTGAGGCCTTTTCTTTTTCTCGTTTAGATCTTTCATGTCAGTTATCATTCCCCTATGAATAACGAGAGAGTATTCCATGCACTATTAAAAATTAAAAAATAGAAAAAACAAAAATGAATAGTGAACACATCTGGCGGTAAGGAGATGGTCGAACAGTGTAAATTTGACGGGTCACTGGCGATGACGGTACACTACATAATTTTCGATGAATAACATAACCGCTCTCTTTGCCACCTTCCAGAGCTAAACCCTTCTAACTTTTAAGAATATAAACCACCTAATTCTACTTGAGAAACTCCCATGAATTAATTTGGAGCAGTAGCAAGAGTTTGATGTCTAACCATCAAGTCTCTTTAAATTCTTAAGCTTATATAATTCAATCTGTGCAATATCTCTGGGACCATACTAGTTATGATTGTTGTTATATATGCTGTTGCTGATCTCACCTCTGAAACATTGTCACAAGGAACACCCCACGCTCCCTCATTTATTATCTTCACCATTTTCAACCCCCCCTCCAATTCCAGAAACCAATCAAAGCTTCATTACTACTACTGCAAACATCACCTTTTTTGATCAGCTTTCTGGGTTCATGTACTTCTTAGTGTTTGATTGTTTAATGCCACTACTTTTCAGACGTGGGATTGGGTGTTTCTAGTGCTTCTGTTGCTGCTGGTGCTGGATTAGTACTACTGCTTCTGTTGAGTGGTTTTCGGTTGTGTTTGTCTCAAAGTGAAGCATATGCAAGGAGTTATATTAGCTGGGATGATTTGAAGGTTGATGAGCAAATGGTTATTGGTTTGAACACTAGAAATGAACAGAAAAACGAAACGTGCGTCATTGTTGTGGACAAGAATGGAGGGGGAAATTCTATGACAGTTCAAGGAGCAGTCGACATGGTTCCAGATCATGACACACAAAGATTTAAGATATACATTCTTCCAGGAATCTATTGGTGTGTCTATATAAGTAAATAAATTCTTCTTTTCTTTTTCGTATAAACATGGCCTCTGAGAAAAAGTATAGTTTCCATCTTTTCAACAGAAGCCAAAAGAAAATCCAGGTCTGCAGAATTTGACAGTTTCTGTGTTCTTTTGGAGAAGATGAGTTAAAACTTCAAATGAGTTACGTAGGTAGTGGAAGATAGACATAATCTTAGAGGGGGCGTTTGTGTCTCCCTTGAACTTGTTTGGCAAAAATATAAATATAAAACATTATCTATGTTTTGCTAATGTGTTTTCTTGGAGTATGAAAATTTAGTCTCACCATTCTTTTTGTTTGTTATATTTTTTTGCAGAGAGAAGGTACGTATACCAATTACCAAGCCATACATATCATTTATAGGCAGCCAGAATCAGACTTGCAACACTGTTATCACTTGGAACAACATAGCATCTGATAAGGACAGCAATGGCTTCGAACTAGGAACGTACAGGACAGCAACTGTAGCCATAGAGGCTGATTACGTTTGTGCAACAGGAATAATGACTGACATCCGAACCCAAATGTAACACAACTGGATTCGAAAGATTTAAAACCAAGTTGTGGAAAGTTATGGCATTCGGTAATTGATTGGATTACAATTTCAAGTAATTATTGCAGAACAGTGTGGTTGCAGTGCCAGGAGGATATGGAATGCAAGGAGTAGCTCTAAGAGTTGCTGGTGATAAGGCCATGTTCTATAGAGCAAGGGTCTTGGGAGGACAAGACACACTACTGGATGAAAATGGATCACACTTCTACCAATCCCACATCCAAGGAAGTGTGGACATTATATCTGGCAAATCAAGGTCACTCTACCAGGTACAATTCCCAATGCCTAACATTTCCATGGGTAACTTGCTCTTCAAGGTTCTTATGGTTCTGATGATGTTTGAATTGGCTTCTTTGGAACCAGGACTGTGTTATCCAATCAACAGCTAAGACATATGGAGCCATTGCAGCTCATCATAGAGACTCAGCAAATGAAGATACAAGGTTCTCTTTCGTGAACTGCAATCATCGGAACTGGAAATATCTACTTGGGAAGAGCTTGGGGAGCTTTTTCAAGAGTAATATATTCCTACTGTTGTATCGACAATATAACAACTCCTCCGGGATGGAGTGACTGGAACATCCCACCAAGACATGTATACTTCAAGCTTGAACATTTGTCATTTTGGCATCATGAATCATCTCTACGCTGAACACTCAAAAACACGTTATTTGCTCCCTCTAATAGTGCAGAAGGCTTTTTGCAAGTTCGAATAAAGTGGTCTTCTTATTGCTTGTACTGTTTCCAAGCCTCTAACAAAAACAAGTTTTACTTGAACAGGACTGTGGAATTCGGAGAATACAATTGTAGAGGCAAAGGAGCAGATAAAAGAGGCAGGGTACCATGGTTGAAGTCTTTCAGTCCTGCTGAGATAGTGCCCTTTCTGGGTACCAAGTCCATTTATGGGGAGCAGTGGCTTAGACTATAGTTTTGCAATTTTGTTCATAATTCCTTTTCCTTTTGTATCTTCCATTCCTTGATCAACCCCTGCCAATATCAAGCTAGGAAATTTGTGTAATTATTTGATCTCTCATTCTTTACCCCTAAATTTGTGAAGACAGCATCTGGCCTTATCATCTTTTGAAGAGCCCCCTACTCATGTTGCTGGTTATTTAGATGATTTAATTGGTACTGCTAGACCTAGGAAAACTGGAAGTCTGGAACTGCTGTTCCTTGGTTTCTTTGTTGCTTTTGCTTTCTTGGGATTTATAGTTTTGTAGTTTTCTTTCTCTCATCAGACAGAAGACAGCATGACCAGGTTTCAGATTTCTACAAAACTAGTTGTTCTTAAGCATGACCATTTTTTGTAGTTTTCTTTCTCATTAAGATGCATTTCAGATAGATGCGCAGAATGCGTTCAAACTTGACCAATTTTAGATTTCTTCAAAACTACTGAAATTTCATAAAAAAAATCAAAATTTGAACCTTATTTGTTTTCCTTTTTGCAGAATTTAATGGACACATGTACAAAAGGGAAAGTTACTTCACTATAATTTCCAGAACTGAATCAGGTTTAAGTTCTACACAACATGGAGTCAAAATAATAATTATTTAACATTATAAGAGAGTTCATAAACAACAGCACTAAGGTGGAAGAACTGACTTATTCAGAGGGCACACGGTGAGCAATGCATACGAACCTGTACTTGGGATGGGAAAAAACTGGAATCAGCTGCTGAACCTGACCTCCCATCTTCCCCACTCCAACAATCTAAGGACCCGAATTCTGAGCTTCCAATTCTAAGTATCAGAATTCCAAAAGTCACTGAAAACCAGAACAAAACAATTATAGATCTACTCCCAATACTGTACATCCCCGAAGGCCACCAACTCCAATTGCATTGAGCTTCCTCCAACATCTGTGTAACTATTTACAGACATCCCAAGTGAAACACTGATATTAGCCACCAATACCTCATCAAATATCTAAGCCAAAGTTGGACATCTTATGATGTCACTTTCATGTTTTCTACAGCTTCAGGGCTCTTCCCTGGAGTTTCATACACCTCCATGCCTTGTTGGCCCTCAACAACACCATTGTGGTCATCTTTCTCATCATCGTCATCACTACCTTGGACAACCTGTATATCACCAGAACTTCCATTGCCATCAACATCTTCAGTACCAATGTCCTTCATTGATGGTGACTTCTTATCATTGACCAAGTCAATTTTTTCAGGAAGATGATCAGGACTGGGCGATGCGCCTAGTTCATCCTTTTCATGTCTAGAACAAGAAGGAAGTTTAGGACACAATAGAGTATTATCACCACAATCAACGTCATCAACATCCTTGGCAATGTCGGATGACACAAAGGGCCTAGTGCAAGAGCTAATTGTTGAAGATATGGCTGAGAGGACATCAGGCTTGACCTCAATATCAACCCACCGGTCCCCCAACCAATCTCTAGATATTCTTAGATCCCTTTTGTCCATGTTCAGGAGTAAGCTTTCCCCTAAAAGCACCACAGTTATTACAGCCTAAAGGAATGAAGCAAATTCTAGAAGGAAAATGTAACCGAAAGATTAACAAAAAAAAGTAAAACTATATTCAATATTAGCATACCCGGACAGTAAACTTGAAAATTATCATCACAGCTGCCAAATCCAGTTATAATCCCTTCCCACCAGCCATCGCTCCACCATGCATCAATTGCAGATCCAACCTCGAGAAGATTTATTTGCTCCTTAGGAGGAGCTGGACGTATCAGTGGGCGGCCTACATGCCGTATGCCAATCTTATCAGGCTTAGCAAGTCTAAAAGCAGGGATCCATTCCTACAAGTTAACAGAGACAAGCCACAAAAGTAAACTTCACAAACCATAGGAAATCAACATAACACAACAGTCGCTCAATAAAACTGCTGGATCTCTCTCAACATGTGGGAATCTACCAAGTATAAGTTGAGATATAACTGCAGTAGAAATGTGAAAGAGCTACTTAACAAAAAAGAGCATAAATCATTGGTGTGAATACCTCAAGATTTCCACATCCTTCCTCATCTATCAAATCATTGTACAGGACTCTAATCTGCTTTCGTGATGTCTGCAAAACTGTACACCTAAACCAGCAACCCCGAATGCCACTATCTTGGCATAGCAATTCAATATTTTCATCAACCTTAAATAGTGGGGTATACCAAGAAAGCAACTTCCTGTCTAGATAACCTATGTTTGAGTTTCGATTAGTTGGAACCCTCTGGCATGGCCTACCATTTCTAGTCCTCTTAGTTCCCAGCTTTGCATAGTCACTTGGGCCCAACTTGTCTTCTGTTCCAATCAAAGTACCACTCATATACTCTGAATTTGGTAAAAAGTTGGGACTCACATAAGAGAGAATCGGCTGAACAAAATATCCATGCATCTTACTCAAATCAAATGGCTTCACCCTTTTACTTTTAAATTGCCTGTAGCAAAGATGTACTTTGGCCAATAAAGCCTGAGGAAACACAAGTACACACTTTTCATAATGTTCACACGTTAAAACTGTTGCAGGACCATCAACACACTCTGCACTAATGACCTGCACATATGGCGTGATGAAAACTTCCTTTGGGTGAGGATTTTGAAGGGGAATTACTCCCCTAACTTCCTGATTATGATGAAACCACCTCACTTTGACCTTCTTTTGACCCCTTTTGTCTTCAAACATATCTTCCATATAAGCAACATAGCGATTTTCTCCCTTTGCCATGACGAATACAAAGGACTTGATCTACATTGCGAGGGGAAAATACAACAATCAGAGGAGCAATTACAATGACAGTAAAAAACTGAATAGCATGTTCATTATATCCAATGTTCGAAAAGTCGGCCGCCTAGTCAGGGACTAGTCACTAGGTGGCGGCCTTCTAAGGCGATTTTGTGGTAATCGTTTCACATAGTCGTCCAGGAGAAAGGCGGCCGACTAGTCGGATCCTAGTCGGGCTAGGCGGGCTGAGCGGGTCAAACTCGGGTCACTTAAAAAAAACTGAACGACATCGTTGCACTAAAAGAAAACCTAATTTAGTAAGCCGTTTCTCTTTCATTCTTCCTCACTTTCACTCTGTGAGGCCCTCCGACTCTCTCGTCTCTCTCCTCTCGATCCCCACAATCGTCAAGCATAGCCGCGTAGCAGCCAACCCAACCATCTCTTCCACTGTAGGTCTGCAGCTCACAACAACTCACTAACTCTGTGTTTGTAATTATGATTTCAATGGCAACTTTCTGCATTTTTGTTCAATTTATTTTAACAATTACAGTGAATTGTTGTCTTGATGAGAAAGAGAAAATGAGAATATGGGCTATTCTTCTTGAATGTAGTTTAATGAGAATTTGATTCGATTTGAGTTTGATAGCTTTGATCATATATGGTTTAGAATTTGAACTATTCGTAGAGTTTGATTTGAATGATTACAATTACTATATTACTATATATTCGTGAAAGTGATTGAATTAAGTTATGATGGATATGAACTATTTAAAATCTGTTTTAACTTTTTCATTTGATCAGAAGTTGTTGAAGTCGTTCCATGCTCATGCTCATGATGGACATGCAGTCATGCTCATCCCATTCTCATATATAGAAATATAGTCAATTCTATATGACAGATTGACAGGCCCTGAGGCACTAGTTCTTCTGCATATATAGAAATATAGTCAATTCTATAGAAATATAGTGAACTACAGATTACAGATTTTGTTTTTTTTTCTTATTTTAGGGAAATGGCAGGTACTAGTTCTTCTTATTCATCTAACACAATGTCAGAGATTGATAGATCACTGAAGTGTAGTTCAACGGATATTGGGTGGGAGTATGCAGAGTTGACAAATCCTGAGAACTTAGATAAAGTGATGTTTAAGTTGTGTGGAAAACATATGCATGGTGGAATTCATCGGTTGAAGCAACATATTGCTCAGATCAAGGGGAATGTGGCATCATGTAAAAAGGCTTCAGCAGAAAATATAACCAAATGCAAGGAAGCTATTCTTGAGGCAAAGAATAAGAAGATACAAAAGACTAGACATGAACAAGAAGTGAGGCAAGAAGTTTGAGTCGGATACAGAGGAGTACTAGATGGATATGGAAAAGAACATGAGGCATAGCTACGTATGCTTGCAAGAATCGAATTTGCGATTACTTTTATTTCATAGAACTCATTGTAATGGTTATTTTGAGTACAATAACTTTTTTAGGCATTATTATCTTCTTGTTGTTGAATATTGTAATGGTTATTTTCAACTTGTTGACTATTTTTACCATTTTTAAAAATGAAATTACCTTCAATAATTTTTTATATTTAATTATATGTTTAAAAAATAAAAATAAATCCTAAAATTAAAAACCGACTAGTCCTCTAGGCGCCAGTCCCCGACCTTCTGCCCGACTAGCACCTAGCGAGTTTTAGAACCTTGATTATATCATAATAGAAAGTAAGGCATTAGTAATTTCACTAAGAGGTACACTTCAATGCAATCTTCTATAAAAGGGCTCAAGCCATGTAGTCTTTAAACTAAATCCCTCAAGTTACATGCAACTGTATCTCAACTCTGATAAGATGTGCTTTCCTAGGTTATCAAGAATATCAGATATGCAATGCAATACTGGCATCAAGAGGCAGTCAGTGTGTTGCATGACCACAGGGCATGCACAAGTATTATATCAGGGGAAAAAAACAAAAAAAAACTGTGCACGTCATCTTCCAAACCAGAAATGAAGACTCGACTCAACCAAAGTAATGCCTCTGAAGTAAAAATGTAGGGAATATGGTGATAAGGGTCAGGAACATGGGTAAAAGCTTTTCAGATATTACTTCTCTCTAATTAGCATTTGGGTTTGATTACATCTCCCTCTTAAATGAGAGCTGAAGTGGCAACCATTAAACTACAAATTATTTGGAAATGACAACGCAATATACTTGATTATTTTCAGCTAAATTATTATTGAGAGAACACATCCAACGGAAACATCTTACCTATTCTGTAGGACCTCCTTTCCTTTTGCATTTGCAATTCCTTTTTAATAGAAGAAATTTGAACAGCATGCGGGAGAAAAGAAAAAAAGCAAATAAACAAACATAACATAACCTAATAATTAACATGACAGGAACAGAAGTAATAGTAACAAGCCATGGCGGACAACTAATAATCTACTTGACTCCTCCCCAATAATAATAAACCTCGGCCTATGAAAACAATGCCAAACTGCCAGTGATAAACACAATATTAATTGAAGAACCTAACAGTGATCCAAGAAAATGCGACATAAATGGGTATCATGCCATTGAACTCTCCAATTTCCCATGTAAAAAATCAAAATCAAATCAAATTTGTGCCATCGTGTAGATGCTAGAGCATCTCACCTGACTTCCTTGGGAGGCATGCCGAGATCTAGTGGAGGGTCTGGTAGTCAGACCAGTTCATTAGTAATCTGAAATGGCCAATTCGTACACTCACAATCTAATCTTTCCTGCTATGATCACGATCATAAATATCACACCCCATTTCACTTGCACCCCTACTTTACCTCAAATTCCAAAATTACCCCTTCTCCCTTTGTCTCTTACCCGCTCTATCTCTCCCCGTATATCAACAGTTAGAAAATATGGAAACCAAATCCATTTCTGGCAAATTAGTTCTCTATTAGTAACAGCCAATTCTTATATCTCTTTATGAAATGCCAAATCCATAACATAACCAAAAATGTAGAGTATACAAGCAGTGAAGTAATTTACTTCTAATCTCGAGTCCAAATGATGTTATTAGCTGAGAAATGAATGAAAATCTGAATCTGTTGACTTCAAGATAAGTACAGAAAGTCGGTGGAATGACTTTCTTCTCATTAAAAAAAGGTGGGGAAAATAAGTACATGTTACTGGCCATTTAAAAGTTCCAAATGACTTGTCCCGCATGCCCTGCTTCCTCAAATGACTTTTTGGTCCCAAAATAATTCCATCATTCTCCAAATTATAACCCTATGATGAAGAAGTTTGGCTCAAGACTTGGAATTGATGGATTGAAGAGTAATTGAACAGTAGAGCAAATCTAATATGCCATGGGAGGACTAGTGGGACTACAACAATAACCAGCAGCAGAGAATGTAGAATTGCCATCAGATGCAAGTAAAAGATTAGTGAATGCTTCAAGATGTCAGGAAGGACCTTCCTCTAGCTACCAGTGGAACAAAAATAAGTACCACAAGACCCACCCAAATTATAATCATTAATTCTATAGCTGTCACGATTGATAATCGTCCTGAATTTTTAGATTGATTCGCTCATTTAACTCACCTCTGTACAAAACATTACTTGCATGCTTTTCATGTCATAAATCATTAATAACTAACTATTCTTCTGTTTCATGAATATTGATGAATTTATTTGATTTCTATTTAGTCTCCTGATCCTTATTTGATTTGGCATAGAACAGTAATATAAAAGATTAGACATGACAGAGGTGAGAACAAACAAATAAATATAACTGAAAAGGACTGCAACCAGTAAAACGAGTAACCGCTACCCTATTTTTTCGATTGATAAAGCTTTCATGTTAATCAAATATCCTTTATGGCAGAGAGGTTCCAGGTGTCAGTCTAAAGAATATGGAGGGCTTAGAGAAGAAAAATATAATAACTATCATTTATTTATCAAAACTACCTGAATATAGATTAATTAATGTTATTGCCGGTTTCCTGGAAAATCATTAGCAGTTCTTACAATATTTCTTTTAAAATCATGAAATTGTGTGATGCAAGAAGACTAACCATACACAGCTCTACTGCATGCACATAAAAGGGCAACACCTCAGACATTGATTAACAATAATTACTAAATGCTTACCTCTATTTTAATTCCATTCCTACAAAAAGCAGGAAAATGCTTCAGCTGTTTACCGCATGTCCATGAAACACCTGACCAAACAATGTCTGGACTGTTCATCTTGAAGTTCTTTGCAAGATGGACCTGATAATATGTTTCAGAATGACTCTCTCAGACATGAATTGAAAGCATAGCCAAGATAATAAACAACACAGAAGGATAGCAACAGATGTACATACCGTGTCTTTGGAAACTTGGATCTCAGGACCACTAATTGCATTAGTTTGATATCCGGGACTCCCTAAAGCTTGTGATGAATCATGTCGAAGTGAATGTGTTATCAAATAAAAACATTTAGTAACAGAGAATTGGCTGATCCACGTTGAGTAAACTACCATAGAAGTGTAGATGAATATGGATTTCTTATCAAGTAAATTTGCACAGACAATCAGAAGTAGTAGATGATATCCTATTTCAATTATCAGTTAACAATTTATCAATTTATACTAGGCTGTTTCACAAAACTAAAACCTTTCTCTGACACAATCCATCATGGTTCACTAGAGCAATATATGAAATATCTTAACAATGGTACATGAATGCATACAAGGAAGTAAAAATTACATAGAGGGAGCAACACATACCAAGCATATCTCCATGTAAATACTGCTTGGACAGCATAGAAGTAAGCCAATCCACAACCTCCCTTCTTGATCTCCATTTGTAGTTAGAACTAGCCGAGCTTTCCTTTCCGTGCACTTCCAAAAACTCATCGGCAACAACATAGAACATGTGCCTAACACTCCTTTCCGTACCTATAACTGCAAGGATGGATTCCCCACCAGAGTCCTTCAAGAAATAATGAACCACACGGTTGCCCCTCTCCTGTGAAACAAAGTGTTCCTTCCATTCCACAAAACAGTGCTCATTCCCAGACATTCTGGCCTAATCAAACACCATACACCTACTTGAATCTCCAATTACAAACCAGAAAACGCCCCAAATATTAGAATCATGCAATCTTAAACTACCTTACCCCTATGAATGAGAAAATGTGTCTGATAAAACAGACCACAATACTAGAAAGCTTAAAGCCTTACGACTTTAAAGCCTAGGCAGCCCCAGGAACACCAAAGGTCCTAACTTTACAGCTGAAAAACCACACCCAACTATTTCAATTATCTACAAACTCAGCAAACCCAGCATAAACTAATTCAATTTATACACATTGATGAAAATTAACACTACCCTGAAATTTTATGCTGCAAATGTAAAGACTTCACCAACAAAGATCTGTGCTTTGACGATCCAAAGACAGATCAGAACCCCCTATACTCAACACAACTCAGCCTCAGCTTCAAAGAAGAACAACACCCCAATCGACTGGTTTTCAACAAACAAGAAAATTGAAAGGGCATTGGGACAGTACAAAATACTAAAGCTTTCAAAAAGGTCAGAGCTTTACAGAGGCTATGTTTGGTGGTGGAGGGTTTCAAGAGAAGGGTGAGAAGACAAAGGCCTGGGCTTGTTTTGGTGGGCGCAAGGAAGAGTAGAGAAAGAGAGGGAGTAGAGGGGGAGATGATGAAGGGAGAGTAGAGAAAAGAAGAGTTGTTGAAAAGGCCATGGACATGAAAACTGGGAGAGTTGCAGAGGAGCTCTGGAGATGTGTATGTGCAGCTATTGGAATGAAACCAGTTGAACATGAAAAAGGAGTATTTGTTCAATTTTATTTAGTTATTTTTATCAATAAAAAATGTGTGTATTAGATCCGGCTTCAAATCTTCTGTCACCAAATTTATATCTTCAACCGTTTGACTCCATTAACTTTCAGGATGGGACTCAACTCTAACTCATTCTTGATTTATAATTTAATTTTAATTTAGCAAAATCTGGTGATGAATACTCAACGTCAAAAATTTTCTTCTTTTTTCATCAACAAAGAAAACCTCTCTTATTCTTTGTCCTCGTCTGCAACTCTAACTCCGCTTTCAAGTACAACAATACCAGTTCATCATTTAGTTGAGAAGAAAGAGAGATCATTTACTATTCTCTCTGATATTGTGATATGAATATGAAGAGTATGAGAGAAGGGTGTAGAGCCCACGGAAGGCTGGTAGGCACTGAAATGGCTTCTTTTGTTTCAGTTTTGGCTCAAACCCTGCTGTAGAAGATTGGAATGGACATGGATTTTTCTTGTGAATGGGAGGTTACGAGTCTCCAATCCAATGGACTATTCTCTGCTTGATTAATTAGTTTCTAAAGTTTTTCATTTGTATGTTTGGTTTACTGTAAGTATCTAACATCCAATTTCATGTCTATGATCTCTATACATCAATTTTATCTATAAATTAATACAAAGAAGAGGATGTCTTGTAGCTTTGAACGAAATGATGTACATGGTTTTGTTGTTCTTTTGTCCGTTTTTAAATATAAGTTGCAAAGCTTTTTAATTATGTCATTCTAGTTAATGGCAGTGACTTGCAAACTGCGCTACAAATGGAGATAACTTAATGCTACAACCATTTGAATTTAACATCACTAAGCATGTACCAAAACAAAATCAAAAACATAACAATTGAAAGGTTCATATTATGTTTCTGCATAGAATTTTGGTACTGTCCAAATCATACAAATTGAGACTTCGAATTTCATCTCTTGGATCATCATGCTCTTTCATTTCACGATTCATCTCGGGTATGTGAGTTTCTGTAAAGTGTAGTTCTTCTTCAGTAGAAATTGTATCTACACTCACACAATAACATTCATAAAACTTCTTAAAATTGTACCTACATTTAACACAGTAGATATTTCAATATATGTGTACTCGTAGGAGTCAAACTTATGGATGGAACTATGTTCCAATTTGTTGTAAAATCTTGTTGACAATTCATTCTAGAACTTTGCCGATAATATATTCCAACATTGGAGCCTCCTAAACTCTGTAGAAATACAACAAAAGAAAAAAACATACAATAAAACTAGTAAGCATTAGTCAAGCACACAAGAAAGGTATTGGTGAACACATAGACATTTAGGGACACTTGAAAAAACCTGAACATGTTGAAATGGTGATAAGAATTGCATTTGTGGAAGATAACATGTGACTGAAAATTGCATTTGTGAAGGCAAAACAGGTGACTGAAATTGCATTTGTGGAGGTAAAGCAATTGGCTTGTGAGTTCCATTATTCATATGAAGAATATGGTGTATTTAAGAGAGGACAAGTAATAAAATTATGAGTAAATTTTAGAGCCGGTACTTAAACTCTTGTGGCACAGTCAAAATGATACTCAAACTTACAAAACAACCAATGTAGTACCCAAACTTCATTTTTGATACCAACGAAAGGCTTGAGCCATTTTTCGTTACAGCGTCGTTTGTTTAATGACGTGTCTCGTATGTGACCCACAAAAAATATTTTTTGTCAGTAGATAACCACCCTTAGTAGTTCTTAAACTCTTTTAGAATGATCAATGATATACCCAGAATGAAAACCCAAGTTTTTATGTTTAAACTAGGAAGGAAAGTGGATCCGCAAAATTTAATTTTGGAGATTTTAGAAAGAAATAAGATTTAAGAAAGACAGAAGGTTATTTTAGTCGAGGGTTTAGAGTTTAGAGACTTTTTGTCAAGAGTTTATTGTTTAGGGTTTAAATGACTTTTAGACTTTTCCTAGATCACATTTCCTTTAAGGGTTTAGGGTTTAGAGATATTTTTTTTCAAGGTTTAGGGTTTAGATGACATTTAAACTTTGGTTTGAATATGGAAAATCTGGGTTTTCATTCTGAGTATCACATTGATCCTTTCAAAAGAGTTCGGAGACTATTGATGTGGTTATCTACTGACACGAAATATTTTTGGTGGGTTCCATACGAAACACGTCATCAAACAATTTATGTCGTGACGGAAAATGGGCTCAGCCATTTATTTGGTATCAAAAATGAAGTTTGGGTACCACATTAGTGTTTTGTAAGTTCGGATATCACTTCGACAGTGCCACAAGAGTTTGGGTACTGACGTTGCTAAAAACTCGATGTCAAGACCCACCCCGGGTTAACCCCTTTAACCCGGAGTAAATCTTGCAGGGTCCACCTCAAGGGAAAGTTACTCCAAAAATTTCAACATAACCTCCTCATAAAATGGACAACCCTTAACCTACAACAACCTAAAAAAATGAACACTTCTAGTAATTCAACAACCACCCACAAACTCTTGGAGCCATCCTGCTCCCAATTGACAACATCCGCCGCAATCAACCATAAATTTTATGATCAATCTGAAATACAAATAACTTCTTGTCATAAGAATTTAAGAGTGATAATTCTCTACTACTAAGTTGGGATTAAACACACAACCACAATATTACAAATTCTCTCATATAGTTGTCAGAGTTCTAAAAACGATAGAAGGAAGCGAGAAAATTTACACAAGTAGGTATATAGGAACCAACTATAGAAAAATGGGAATGTGGTAACTATGCCTTTGCCTCCTAGCTATAATCGAGCAAATTACTGCAATCTAGGAATTTTAAAACGAAAAGCCCAGGGGAGAACATTTAAAACGTTAGTGTGAGTGGACAAAAATAATATTGAAGTGTGAAAATAACTTGAGAGTAATGCTCTCTCTTTTATCTTCCGAAAAATTATACAGATATGTCTCATTAAGGATACACTCCCAAGTAATCATTAAAAAAACACAAAAGTCATGTCAATCTCATTGGCTTAAAATCAACATTAAAAATAGGGACAGAGGTTTCACCATGACGAAGAGTCTCTCAGACTAGAGTCGGGGCCTTCAGGAGGCCACTAAGTAATGAACGACTCTTCATAGTGAAGAGATTCCACCATGACAATGAGCCTTTCAGACTAGGGTCGGAGCCAAATAAGGCTACTATTACCCCACTTCACTTCTAAATGGAGGGCCCGTAAGGCTAACTTGTATTGATAATATATATAACGACCCTTCATGGTGAAGAAAACAAACAAATACGAAAAAGTCAATAATATATGACTCATCCCCCGTAAATTAAAACATGCATCTCATGCATAAGGCACGGTTTCCCGACCGCCCCCAAAATAATGGCCATAAATAAATCATTTTCAAATATGATAATCATAAACAAAATTACAGCCGACATAACAAAGGAGCTTATGGGAGCAACCCAGCTTCCTGACCCACCGACTCATTACATCAATAAAATCATGTGATTTATAAATATTTGAGCATGCACGATTTTAAAACAAAGTCCACTCACCGTACATCTAGGTCTGACGACTATCCGTAGACCCCTCAGCCGAAGTCTCCTCGCGTCATGTTTCAATGAGATATATATATATATATATATATATATATATATATATATATATATATATATATATCAACTCTAAAAATTATAATTAAATAAATGGGCCTCAAGCGAGATGAGCGTACTACTTGCTTATGTAGCCTAACTTCCCAAACTCATCAATTTCACTCCTGGCCCTTCTATTTTAGCGTAGGAAATCTCACGACCACTTTCTAACGCGATTCCAAAACCCGAACCGAAGTCCGATTAAATAATTTACCTCCACACAAGTAATAACTCACGAAAAAAATCCCAAAACTCTTCCAAAAAAATATAAACTCCTCTCCAAAAGACCCCTCTTATTTTATAGAATTTAATGGGCAAGAAAAACTGCCCAAAATGTGGCAGCTCTGCCACCGACAGAAAAATCCAGCAAAGCTCTAGCCACCACCAATCGCCACCAAAATTTCACACTTTGTTCATCTCGTCATTCCAAACAACTTTTTAGTTCAACTCGAATGTCAATTCCTAGCCTAACTAGGTCAATCGAACAAAAATGTAAAAATCAAAAATTTTAAACTTCAAATCTTCGATTCTCCCTCCACACTCCAAATCAATCCACCAAACTTTAGGGGTGAGTAGTACTCCTAAAACTCATCCTATCCATATATATAACTAACCAATTGGTGGCTAGAGAAGGAAGAAATTTGATCTAGAACTCCCATTGTACACTCGGCAAACAAGTCGACATTTCTCTCAAAATACAGCGAGATAGATCGGAAAACTTACCTAGAAATGAAGTAGACTCAGAGACCTTTCTTTTGGGACCGGTGCAGCGGCCTGAGGTGGAGCGACGGCGGCGCGATGGTGTTTGGAAGCGGCGGCAGTCCCTGGCGTCGGGAAAGAGGAAAGAGAAAGTGTTAGTGGATTTTCTGATTTTTACTTTCTACTTTCGGTAAGTTTCCTTTTTTATAGACTTTCCTAAAACAGTAACTTTCAGTTTTTAGACCATAACATCCTCATACGAACTCCGATTAAGACACATAGCATGTCTACGGATTCGTATTAACGCCCTCTAAAACTTTCATGAAGTTTCCCGAAATAACGATCCTAGGAGAAAGTCAACTTTATGACCTTTCAAAGTAAAACATTTACTTCAAACGGTTAAAGATTAAAGTTACCAAAAATTAACCGACTGTAAATTTATTCTAGGACCGGGATGTGACAATTCTCCTCCCCATATAAAAATTTCGTCCTCGAAATTACATACCTATCAAGCAAAGAGATAGGGGTACTGCTGCCTCATTCTTGCCTCGAGTTCTTAAGTCGCTTCCTGTATCTCGTGACTCCTCTAAAGAACCTTAACTAGAGGAATAGTTTTGTTCCTGAGAACCTGCGCCTTCCAATCAAGGATCTGTACCGGCAACTTCTCATAAGTCATATCATTTTTCAAACTGACCGGTTGCTCTTGCAACATATGAGAGGGATCAGCAATATACTTACGAAGCATGGACACATGGAAGATATTATGTATCTTCGCCAAATCGGAGGTTAGATCCAACCTATAAGCAAGTGAGCCAACCCTCTCAATAATCTCATAAGGGCCTATGTACTTCGGGCTAAGCTTCCCCCGCTTGTCAAAATGTACTACACCCTTTCAAGGGGACAGTTTCAAGAACACCCAATCACCTACTTGTAACTCAATATCCCTTCTTCGATTATCTGCTAGCTCTTTTGCCTACTTTGAGCTATCTTGAGCTTGTCCCTAACAACCTTGATTTTCTTATTTGTCTCATGAACCAAAGCAAGACCACATAACTCTTTTTCACCTACTTCATTCCAACATAAAGATGTACAACACTGTCGCCCATAAAGTGCCTAAAAAGAGACATATCAATGCTAGAATGATAGCTATTGTTATAAACAAACTCCATTAATGCCAAGTTCTTGTCCATACATCCTGTAAACTGCATACACTAGAGAGTAAGGTGTAGCGTTTGTGGCAGTTTGATATGTCATTCTATATGCCCACAATGCTTCGCCCATTTTCTCATGCCAATCTCTTTGTGACTTACCGACTGTTTTCTTCAAAATGTTGCAAAGCGTCTTATTGAATGCCTCTGGCAAACCATTTTCTAGAGCGTTGTACATCGAAGAATAGTGTAGCTTGAAGTGATACTTCTCGTTAAGTTTTTGCATTGCACTATTGGAGAAGTACTTGGTGTTATCAGTGATGATACAACGTGACACACCATAGCGTTGAATGATGTAAGTCTTGATAAAGTCCACGACTGTCTCCTTCTCTATCTCTTTAAGTGGTATTGCCTCTGACCATTTTGAGAAAGAATTTGTGACCACCAGGAAGTACACATGACCGGCGAAGGATTTCGGAGTTACAGGTCCCACAGCGTCCATCCCCCAGATATCAAACGGATGTGAGGCAATTGTAGGACGCAATGGCTCGGGCGGTTGATTGATGAAGTTCGCGTGGAATTGATAAGCTTGACATTTTTGTGCAAACTCCATACAAGCTTTGACCATTTTGGGCCAATAATAACCTATCTGCCGTACTTAGAAGTGCAACTTAGGACCGGATTGGTGAGCTCCACAAGCATCTAAATGAACTTCTTCCATGGACCTAATTGCTTCTTCATTCACCAAGCATCGAAGGAGTAACCCATCGAATGATCGTCGGTAGAGAGTCTCCTTGTAATAGAAGAAACGTGGGGCTCTTCGCTTGATATCTGATCACACTTTCGGGTCATCGGTAAGTGTATGATGCTCAAGATAGTCAATCAAAGGATGCCTCCAATCTTCGACAACAATGACATAAACAAACACTGCATTGGAACTTTCACACAATTAAGCGCTTACAGTTTGTATAACCCATCTTTAGAAAATAAGCAAGTTCGCTATTTCATTGTTTGACAATGCTAAGGTTGCTGCTAGATTAGCCAAGGCCTCTGCCATTTGATTCTCATTCCTTGGGACATGCGCTAGCATGACTGCCTCGAAACCCTCCATGAGTTATGTAGCAATATGGAAGTAAGGGACTAAGTTCTCTTTCTTGACTTCATAGTTAGTCAGCAATTGATCGATGACTAGCTTTGAATCTCCATATACTTCCAACCTTGCGATTCTCATTTCGGATGCTGTTTGTAATCTCATGATCAAAGCTTGGTATTCTGCAACGTTGTTGAAGCACAATTCACCAAGACTGAATGCGTACGACAATATTTGATTTTGTGAAGTGACGAAGACAACACCAGCTCCTGCTCCATCCACCCTTGAGGAACCGTTGAAGAACATCTTCCAAACGGGATGACCTCCTTAAGGAAAACTTCTTCGTTAGGTAAGTCATCCGAAATTTTCCAATCTGCTGGAATTGGGTGATCAACTAGGAAATCAGCTAAGGCTTGCCTTCCTTGGCAGGAACATAAACAATGTCATATTGGTTCAGGATTAAAGCCCATTTGGCCATTCGTCCGGTCAAAAACGGTTTTGACATGACAAACTTAACTAGGTCAGCTCGCGCCAGCAAGTGCATAGTGTAAGCTTGCACGTAATGCCTCAACTTTTGGATCGTGAAGATGAGAGATATACATGTCTTCTCTATTGGAGGATAATTTAGCTCTGCTCCCGTTAGAGTGCGACTCAAGTAGTACAAAGCTTTTTCTTTCTTCTCCCCATTCTCTTGAGCTAGAAGTGCTCTGATCGATCTCTCTTGAGCTGCTATGTAGAGAATAAGGGGTTTCCTAAGGATGGGAGTACCCAACACTAGAGGATTAGCCAAGTACTTCTTTATACCTTCGAAGGCGTTATGACATGCTTCATCCCATACGAAAAGCACATCCTTCTTCATCAATCGACTAAAAGGTTGGCATCGACCTGCTAGGTTTGAGATGAATCTCTTGATGAAGGCGAGCTTTCCTTGTAGCTTTTTCAACTCGCGTAAGTTGCTCGGCTCTGGCATTTCTTGAATGGCCTTAATCCTTGATTGGTCAACTTCAATCCCCTGATGTTTCACAATGAATCCAAGAAACTTTCTGAAACTCACACCAAAAGCGCACTTTAAAGGATTCATTTTAAGTTGGTACTGGCGTAGCTTACCGAACACTCTTCGTAAGTCTTGTAAGTGATCACACCTTCTCTTTGATTTGACAACCAAATCGTCAACATAACATTCAACATATATGTGAAGCATGTCTCCGAAGATCCTTTGCATAGCACGTTGGTATGTTGCACCAGCATTCTTTAGTCTAAATGCCATGACTTTATAACAGAAAATGTCTTTGGGTGTGCGAAATGTAGTTAACTCTTCGTCTTCTAATGCCATCCTTATTTGGTTATAGCCGGACATCTCATCCATAAAGGATAGAGCTTCGTGCACCGTGGTTGAATCTACCATGAGTTCAATGTTGGGCAGAGGGAAGTCATCTTTTAGGCATGCGGCATTTAAGTCACGGAAGTCTACACATGTACGGATTTTCTTATTCTTCTTCTCTACTAGGACAATGTTTACGATCCATTTAGGATATTGCACCTCTCTAATAAATCCTACGGCGATCAACTTGTCCACTTCTACTTCAATTTGGGTTTCCAACTCTATTTGAAACTGCCGTTGCGCTTGCTTGATAGGTCTAGCATTAGGTTTAACATCTAATCGATGAACTGCTACTTTTGGGTCAAGACCTGGCATTTCTTTATACGACGAAGCAAATACATCCTTGTACTCGAGAAAGAGGTCATAATATTCCTTCTCTTCTTGGAGACTTAATGACGCGCTCAAAAATATTGGTTTTAGGTCCTCTTTTGTTCCCAGATTGAGCTCCTTGAGTTCATCAAATGTAGACTTCACTCCATCCTCAAATTCTGGAAGAGCCTCTTTTACTTCGTCATCAGATCTTTCACACTCGTCTTCATAAGCGTCGGCTTCCGCTACCATGATATGATAGACAAACTCAACCATGTCACTTTCGTCATCGCTAATAGCATCATCTCCTTTGTTTCGACCAGTGCCTATGAAGGTGTGCTGCTTCACCTTGAGTTGGTTAGTCGAATTCACCTCCAACACACAACACCTTTTCATACGTGAGGGAATGAGACTTCGTATTTTTTTCTTTCAACCTGACCATTATTTTCTTTTCTTTTGCCCCTTCGTTGTTCTTTAGGTGCTTAGATCCTTTCGAATGCAGATTTTCAAGAGGTTGGCTTCGCTTGTTTGTTTTCTTCATTGCACGACGACAACCTTTCAAACACAGAAGTTCGACTAGGTGTGGCATCAAGGCGATTGAAGACCGAGCTCCGACTTGTTGGCCTATCAACACGTTTAAATACCGAAACCCTGTGTGTTGATTCAGAGGTTGCACTTTGGGAACTTGGACAGATGCGATCAAATGGTGATGTACGAGACACAGATTGAGCTTGTGGCTCTTCATCTTCTACTTCCTCAACACCGATATATTGCGTGCTTGCTTGAGTAGCTTTTCTTCTACCCGAGATCTTGATTGGCTTACTTGTGACAAAACCAAGACCTGCTCTAGCCGAATCAACAACACTTCCACGCTCTCTTAATATCTTTTGAGATTCATTAAGCTCATGTGTTTTCTCGCTGACAACTTGGTCACCTCCTTCACTTGATGAACTGAAATCGAACCCAGCCTTAGCTAATAATTTGTAAGCATTGGGGTCGAACCCTTCATTCGTCCTTCTCTCAGGTAAAGGCCCATGCTCCATCTTCCCTTGAAATGGTTTGACAAACCCCCTTCAATGGTTGCTTGATAGCAGCTTGGTCATTCAATTTCGTCAATGGTAGTATCGACGCTTCCTTCAACAATTTTATGTCCTCTTTTCCCAATCTCTGAGGGCTTTCTTGTTTCTTTGCTCTTGTGAATGGAGATTATTCCTTCTTACGCTTTGACTGTGGTATATAGTGAAGAACTGGGGCAACTAGATTGGATTTCTCTTTTGTAGTTGATACTATAGCTTCGAATGTAAACTTATGCGATTCTTCATGTCTCTCGCTTTGTGTGTCAAATTCCTTCTTCTTTACTTTCGTGGCTTTTCCTGTAGTGGGTACTTCGACCGGAATGACTTCTTGTCACATCCCGGTTATAGAATCCATTTACGGTCGGTTACTGCCCAAGTTACTTTGATTTTTAACCATTTTGTAGTAACCGTTTTACCGTGAGAGGTCAAAAAGTTGACTTTTCGTTAAGTCAGGAATTTGGAGAAACTTTCTTCATGAAAATTGTAGAGGGCGTCGTTACGAGTTCATGGACACGTACCACGCTCAAATCGGAGATCGTATGAAGAAGTTATGGTCTAAAAATAAAAGTTACTATTTGGTGAAAAGCCTATATATAGTGAGTTACTGGGGTAAATCGGTGAAAAAGTCAAAATTGGAAAAGTTACTGTTCACCTCGAAAATTCCTCCGAAAACCCGATTTTTTCTGCCGGATTTCATCACCGGATTTCTCCTCCGTCCGGCGGAGTTAGGGCGCGTGCTAGGTACCAAATTGAAGTCTGTTGTGCCACCTTCAAGTTGGTGGTGGTCACTGGAGCTAAGTCGCCGCCGTTGGAGAGAAATCACGGCGAGAAGGGACGGCCTGAGCACTGTTCATCGACACCGGATTTCTCCCTCCTCAGGCCACCTCCCAGTGAGTTCTTTACATGGTTTTGATGGGTTTGAGGAGTACATTAAGCCCCTAGAATTTGGTAGCTAGATTTGAAGTGTGTAGGGAGAATTGAGGATTTGAAATTTGGTTTGAATTTGATTTCAGGTTTTTGAATTTCTTGTCGATTGACCTAGTTAGAGGCCGAATTGGCCTTCGAGTTGAACTAGGAAGTGGTTCCAATTGACGAGACGAAGCTGCTGGTAAAATTTGGTGGCGATCGGAGGTCGCCGAAGTTTTGGCCGGAATTCCCTGCCGGCGGCCGCCGCTGGCGGTGGAGCCGCCACTTTTTGGGCGGTTTTCCTGCCCAATAAATTGTAAAAAATAAGAGAAGGCCATTGAAGGGCGGTTTCTAATTTTTGGAGATTTATTTGTCGTGTTTAGTATTTTTGGAAGGTTTAGGTTATTAATTAGGTAATTAAAGGTTAACCGGTCGTTTAGGAAGAACCGGCTAGGCGTGAGAGCGTAATTGAGAGTTTGTACGCTAATGAGGTATTAGAGGCCGACTCCCCACACTTTTTGAGAGATGGTTAAGGATGAACGTTAAGGGTAGAGTTTGTAGTTGTTGTTGCCCTTACTTTAATTTTGGGTTTAAGATCTGTTTGCATGTTTTGGACAAGACATGGGGGAGCTCGAGCTGAGCAGCCTTCTGGTAGCCGACAGACCTAGCGGCATCTGTGAGTGGACTTTGTTTTTAAATTAAATTGCATGACATAGACTTTATTTGTTTTCTCCTTTATTTATGTGATTTCCTCTATTTAATGTTTTACGGTGATTTTGGGGAAAATGGGGATTTTACCTTTTAAAGATAAATGAGCCGGGAAAGAGGTTCCTACCTTTCCCGGGGTTTTAAAGGATTTTCCCGGATTATGGTTTTTAATGGTTTTCACCGTTTTGGGATTGTGGAGGGGAATGTTTTAAAAATGGGAAAACTTAGCTCTTGAATTTAAGGAGTTTTAAAGTAAAGGCAGAGAACCGGTTTTGGGTTCCTGGAAAGGTTTTTAAATCCTATGTATTTGGGGTAAAGTCAGGGAGATTTGACTTGGTTTTCGATTTGTTATTCCCACGAGGTTTTACGAGGTTTTAAAGGTTTTTAAAAGATTTTAAAGGATAAGGATATATATTGCATGCTAGCATGGACCCTCTCCAGATGGAGCGGGTACCATCTCTGGATTGTAGCTGGTCTGACCCTCTTCGATGGTAGCTGGTCATTATGACCCTCCTGGATAGAGCAGGTTAGGACCCTCTACGGTGGTAGCTGGTCGTTTGACCCTCCCGAATAGAGCAGGTCATGGGACCCTCTCCGATGAGCTGGTCAATGGACCCTCTCGTGGTAGAGCAGGTCGATTCATATTACCTAAAACACTGTTAACAAATAACCAAGTAAAAACCAAGAGGAATATATAATTATAAAGATCTCAAAGTCAACATGATCATAACATATTCCAAATAACTTATTATATGTAGAATCAATTCTCCCCCTAGGAAGAACTCTCTCTCTCTCTCTCTCTCTCTCTCTCTTCAATGAACATTCACCCCCTTTTTGTCTAGGAATGACAAAGAATCACTCACCAAGGATTGAACCACATAGAATGAAAAAGTGAATCATCTAAGCAATATACTCCACATATTAATACTCCTCCTAAGACTGACCATGAGATGCATGAGATAATAATTCACAACATGGAGAAAAACTCTCCCCCTCAAATGATGCATGAGATATCACAAGTATATATGATTGAAAAAATATCATGCACATACACAGCTGGGAGTCAATTACAAGACTTTTGCAAGTAAGAAATAAAATATTTAACCAAAGTACAAGACATAATTTTATCTCCATAAAGCCAACAAATTTATCTACCTTCACGAGTGATCTGTTTGAGACAATCCTGCAAGCATAATACAAGTTTTGATTTCATCATGGATCTGGTGTGTACAAAGTGATCAACTAGTGTTATGGGACATGAAACAACTCAATATGCAAAAATTTACTTTCCTTTTAATCCTTATATCCCCTCAGTGTCAACATTGCACACTTTCACTTTCCTTTTAATCCTTATATCTCATCGGTGTGAAAGTTGCACACATTTCACACAAAAAAACTTGTAACCATTTAACAATTCATGTTCACACTTTTACCAGGGGACCAAGCCATTCTTGTTTCTAGGTTACCCATTACCTTGTATTGGTTCTCAACCAATGCATGTTTACTTTGGGAATAGCCGGTTTATCATCAAAGAATCTCCAGAGTTGCATAACCATTCCCGTTTCTCACCCAGTACCTGATATTGTTCATCACAACTCAACACATGTTTACTTTGTGAATAGTTGGTCTAGCTCCATGTACCCATAACATTTACTCTTTTAATTCTATGGAGCCTATTATCACAAAAACACATCAAAGATGTCTTATACCACCACATCAAAGTTTGTGTGTAAGAGTGAACAAGATACCCATGATAAAACAAATATGCACATACTCACAAAACCACCCAAATAAGGTACACACATGCCTGCAAATTTATCAACTTTATGTAGATAAAGCCATGACAATTACTGAGGTAATATCAGATCAACTTATTATTACAAAAGCCTCGAGATTGAAACCTGTATGCAATCCTGGAAAGACACTAGAAGTAAACTTGGTAACAAAACAAATACCGAAAGATACTGACATTCATGAATATATACAGTGGCTGCATGTCATATGTATCAAACTAGAGGAGAATACTAATACTTAGAATACACTTCAAAGGTGCTTCCAAGTGATTCATCAAGAAGCACAACATCTATCCAGTTATCATTAAAATCACAATGTCAAACTATGTATCTGTTCAACTCATTGCAGTAAAATGGTACACAAGGGATGAAACATTACTTACCTCGGATGTCACTTGTCTTCAAGTTTACATCACACTGATGTCTTTAGTAAAGTGATCTTCTTCTTCTGGCAACTTCTTTTAAACATATGTTCTCCAAATATCATTCTTATAGAAATATGCAAACATCACCACATGGTCACTGACTGATTATATACTGATCCACTTTCTCCATAAATGGTGACCATGAAATTATTTCATGACTCATTCATGCCCTTCTCACAGAATGATGGTATGCTGGCCTGCTCCCACATTTTTGAACAAACCAATCATTGAAGACCATTGGATCAAATTATCAAGATGACAGCTGCTGAGATATGCAAAATTTAATACCACCGTTGGCTTTCTTCCACTTCAAATATTTTAACTTGCACTTTCACACTCAAACAAGAAAATCTGTGAAGAATAGTGTGACATATTAGAGTCAAATCCTATGATAGAGTTTTTGAAAACAAAGATCAATATAAACTTACTCAATCAGTCAATTTCATATTATTTGTCAAGAAACCAGAACAAAAACCTTAGCCTCAAAGTCTATTCGCGCAGCCATAGATACATAATGTAGTTTTTCACATACCCTGACCTTATGTTGCTTAAATTGTCATAATGTTCTCCTCTGATGTCAGAATAACGAACTATAATTTTTTTTTGAAAAGTAGACATCTAGAGCTTTTTGTGCATATGCTGTATTTCTTCTAACTCCTAATTGTTTGAGAGTTAGAACCCTACAAAGTTAGGACATAAACCAGAAATCCACAAAAAAAACTGCAGGATGACCTTTACTCATTTAAATCTGAATTTTAAAGGGTTCTGTTTTCAGAATGTAAAAACACTTCAAATAAAAGTTGTAGCTAACTCAACAAGCCTTTCAGCCATATATGGCATTCCTCTATAGAATTCCTGAAAGTAGCTCTTTTCTGGCTTTTTTCAATTGCACATCTTTTATTTTCTAGCAGTGACCTTGCTGTCTTCAAAATCAAACTGAGAATGACTCAGGCCTCCAAATTGTGTTTTGTAAAAACCTACAGAAACTAGACTTAGAGATCTTTATTTTGATATAAAACACCTATTCTAAGGTCTTGTGAGAAGAAAAATGAGGTTTTCCAAAGATGGCATACTGTTTCTTTAAAAACACTGTTTTGGTTGAATTTCAAGTTTTCTTTAACTTTTCTCAACTTTAACATGTACACACACAAAACACATAAAAATAAACAATAACACAATAAAGAACACACTAAAGATTGAGTTGTTCTCTTAACAAGCACTTGAGTTAAATGTTCTTTGAGTGCAAATATTCCATTCCAAATGCTGCATCCATGGCAATTATTAATCGCATGCGAGGATCAAGATACCTATCTTTTCAAAGCAAAACATACCTAAGAGAACCATCAACCATGTACTCAGTTAAGGTGGCTAGTGTTTGCCCTCGCCCATCTTACACTGCACCATAAAATGCCACCGCATTTGGATGGTGAAACTTTGATAGAATGTCAGCTTCTCGCCAAAACTCTACATGCAGTCTCTCTTGCTCTGATGATCTCCCAGTGAAGTAGCTCTTATTTAGTCTCTTAATAGCAACATCACTCCCCCTCCATTTTCCGTGATACACAATCCGTGAAGTAGTTCTATATCTTCATTCTTTATCAACTGCAAGGTACTGATATCAAACCGTCCCAATGAGGGATTTAAAGGAGGTAAACCAACAATTCTACTTGTAGACTTTCCTTGCTCATAATCAGATTGTGGCATTCTTAAGTTTTCCATCATGGCCTCAAAATGCATACTTTCAGTTTCCTTAAGTTGTGGGTAATCATAATTAGCTTTAGTCAATCCAGTTTATCTGCTAACATCTTCTGTAAAATTAGGCTGAGAATTCATATGGGCCATGGGAACTCCATCTGTTAGTAAAGGTGTATGATGATATGATTTATTATCTTCCTCAACATTTCTAATTACAGAAGGAAAATCAAGATCCTGGTTCATAAGAGATACATCTTGTTGATCAGCCCCTTCTTGAGCCAACTTTTGAAAATATGACCAGCCCTTAGGATCATGATTTTCCATGTTTATGCTCAAACCCGCTCCATCCTTCTACAGTAAACCAACATCAGGGGAGCCTTCAGAAAGTATAGCCTTAGAGAATATATCAGACAAGAAATCACGAGGAAATTGTTCCTCGATATCAATAATTATGTCTCCTTGCAATGGAGTATAGGTACCAACTTGTGCATGGCCCATATTGTCAGCAGTATTTGAATCCTTCTCGGTAGACTCGTCCTGATTAAGCACTGAATGATTAGATGCAGAAACCTCATGTTGCTTCATAGAAGGTATCTGACTTACAGGTGGACACTCTAGTACTACGCAATGTCGCCAGCCACAAGATTCTTATGGCTACCTTTCAAGCAGTTTGTGTCTTGGTCAGATTTAAGGATCCTATCCCTGTTTGTGAACTCTGTAGTATCCGCAGGGTTTAGCAATGCTGGCTTTAATTCACCATCTGCAAACGCTTAGCATTCATCTCACAAATTGAGTCAGCAAAGTCTTTGTATTTTTGCAGTTGGGCAAGTCTATCATCAACAGATTGGGCATCCACATATACAGTTGAAGAGGATTGTTGTCCAGTTTGGGGAGGCAAATTTTCATGATCATGCAATTGCTTAACTCCTGTAATTGAATCCTGGTGGGTGATATCAGAGTGTGAGTGAGACACGAGAAACTGCGGACCATACGAATCATTAGATTTTGACGATCGATTCAGCAACTCTACCTGTTCCCTGGGCATTCTTTTCGAGTAGTAGATTCTCTGAGGCTGCATAGGTGGCTCAAGGTGCCCCTGGTTCTTCCTTTCATCTTTTGATGCTTCTTCAACTGAAGGATAATTCATCAAATTACCATCATATAGCGGTTTGGGAACATATTGCTCTTTCCTTGAGGGGTGAAGTAATTCATGGTCACTCTCTTGCTGTAAGGAACCATCACGTAATGGTTGTACGTTATTCTTCACTAGTCTCGAAGTTACGCTCTCCCAAGCCACTGGTAAGGGCTAGTTTATGCTTCGAATTGAACGGTTCATGAACAGAAACCAAATCTTCAATCCTGTTGAATGGTACACTGTTCATTCAAAAAACAAATTGTGAGACTGTGTTGTGGTTCATTCTGAGACTTCAACTCATCTTTACTTTTTGATCCAAGACACCTGTTATCACACTTGCACAAAGAATGATCAAAAACACCATAATCACAAACCTTAGATTTTTGAACATACGAAGATTTTAAGAGGTTCTTGGAAGACTTTCTATTTTTTAAGAAACATCTTAAATGTTCTAATTAAATGCTTATACTCTTTCATGTCAACATCAATGAAAGAAGAAGATTTTAGCTTTTTTTGGGTTTGATTCTTACTTCAAAAGTTTCGGGATGACTTACCAATGATTTATTAAAGAGATGAGGACTATTGATCGAACCATCAGCTGCATCATATTCTATCCTTAAACCTTACCCACAGACCTCACTAAATATATCTAGTGACCAGCTCTAGTACCAATTGAAAGGTATTGTGGAATGTGTAGCAGAAAATGAAATGGGATTTCAATCCATAACGAACTGGACATAAAATAAAGAACAACTAATATTGCAAGTTTTTACCCAGTGAAACCTCAAATTGAAAAAAAAACACTGCCGGAGCTTTATCTCTTGAAAGCCCCTATTGAAAAAAGCAATTTACTATAAATCAAGAATGAGTCAATTACAAACTATGTAACACTAACAGCGGCTACTATCTCTAGAACCCTAGTAGATATGTTTGAAGCATTCTGCTTCTTCTTCTTCTTCTTCTTCTTCTTCTTTAAGGAACCACGTCCATGATTCTTCAATCACACAAATAAGAAGTTCAACTCAACACGGAACAGTTGAACTTCTGACCTCACAAAGTTTTGCAGCGGAAACTACTTTATCTCAAATGTTATACTTGCAGAGGTAGTCTCCAAAAAATACGCCCCAAATGTATTTTCTAAATATTTGTTGTTCCACTATATAACAGTAAAAGACTCTTCTTCAATGTCAAGTCTTCAACGTGATTACTCTCTCATGTAAGGAATGAACAATATAACAAGATTGTTAATTAATACATTCTGATATAAGGAGAATCCTTTTAATTGATAGAGAATAATCAACACATATATATCCCATATATAAAAGACTCAATCACCACAGTTCAATCTAACAAGATGCAACCAATTAATTGATATAAGAAAATCCTAATCATAATAGGACTCTAATTGATAAGACTAATTAATTGATATCAAAGGACACAAGTCCTTTCCTTTCACAACACATAAAGAAATCCGTACTAGGCTTCTTACCTTTCTTTTAAGATTCACCAATCAAATAATAAAGATACATTCCCTTCTAGGCACCAATCCGTACTAGGCTCCTATTAAAACAAGAAATTTTTTCTCGCGTATTACCTGTATCAAATAACTAATCAAATCAGATCAAATTTTCATGCGTTCATTCCCTTCTATAATTATAGATATTATATGAATGAGATCCTAACCATGTTAGGACTCAATCACACACACGCGTAGCTCTGTCTGTCACACCCCGAATCTTTTGAAGTTAATAAAAGTAATCTTCTCCGTTTACTATTAGAAATTACCGCACCTATTTTGGAAAAGTGTCGGTAATTAAATTCTCAGAGAGTAGATTTTGAGAAGATAATTAGAGAATTTCGGTGAATTTTATTCTGGTTGACGACGTCTTATTTCGAAGAAGAAAGAAAATGGTAAAGGAGTTAGAAAAGTTTCCGTTTCAGGAAACTTTCTATTTTTTCCCCTCTTTCTTCTTTTTCTTTCCTTTTCCCCGGTTCTTTCTTTCTCTTTCCTTCTTCTTCTTTTCTTCTTCTGCTGGCGCTCGACTCTCTCTCTCTCTCTCGCACGGTACCGCCGCTGTTCTCCCTCCACCGGCCACCGTTTGACGCGCCACCGGTCCCGGTCGACTCGCCTCCACCTCCGCCGTCGATCTGGGCGGCTAACCGTGGCAGAGGAGCGCTGGAGAGGGAGAGGAAAGCTTGCACAGTGACTGCAACAGTGACTGCTTACCTGGGTCAGCCTCCTCCGCCGTTCGCGCCAAGTTTGGTGGGTAAGGGAAGGACCGCCGCCCTCCCTGGAAGCTCCATTTGCAAGGAGACAGCCTCTAACGAGCTAGGTAAGGAGATCGAACTCCGGTTGTGATTTTTTGGAGTTTTTACTGTGCTTGGACGATTTGAGGTAGTTAGGCTTCGATTTGAGCTTAAGTTTCTTGAGAAAAGTTGTTGTGGAGGAGGAGGCGGAGCTATTGATGGCCGGAGATCGTCGGTCGGAGGCTTGCCGGCCGGCGACTGTGTTTGCACAGTGAAAGGGGTATTTTGGTCATTTTACCCATGATTTTTGAATAATTGTTAATTATTTACTGTTGTGGTAAACGTGGTTTCACTTGGGGTAAAATGTATGTTTGGAAAGGGATTGGATAGCTTTGGTAAAGAAATTGGAATGAACGGTAATTAGGGTTACCCCGGTAATTGTCGTCCGACATAGGATATAATAAGGTTGGACTTGAGTATAAGCTGAGTTGTTGGTTAAGTCGGTAAAGTGTTATGGTTATCGGAAATAAATGATAACTGGAAATCCTGGAAAAATGTCGGGTCGGTAATTGGGAAATAAATCTAATTGTTGAAAAGTTGTTAAAAGAAAGGAACTTGGTCAACACGTGGTCAAATAGAATTTCCTGGTCAAACTAGGAAAAGACCAAGTCAACGATGAAATGACTAATATAGTGGTTTGTTTGTACAGTCTCTGATTGAACGTGAGACGGGCTCGACTACGCGGTTAGTTCGAGGGTTTCGCTCGAGGTACTGTGAGTGGACATATTATTTTAAATGCGTGCATGCCTTAATTATCGATTTAATTGCATGGTTTTTATGATCGTTTTCGAGAATTATATTTTCTCGGGTTCTTGGAGGTGTTATTTGGATAAAGTTTAGCGGGAACCTCGGTTAAAGGTTTTCTTGATTTTTATGCTTATACGTATTTACCATTATTCCTCCAATTTGCTATTTCTTTCTGAAAATGGTTAATAACGGGGATGGCCCGTCATTTGAATGGAATTGAACCCGAGATTTCGTTGGAAAGTGGATTATTGCATATAGGACGAGGAATGGTTTTATTTATTTGTTTTGGGAAGAGAAAATCATTGTGATCCACGGTAAGACCTTATGCTTTAGTTTTGACCTAAGAAGAGTGGTCGGGTGTCAGAAAATGGGGAAGTAGCGGAGGTTATCATCCACGTAGGAAGGAGTGCTACGTTGGCTAGATGTGACACGTGACAAGGTTACATGAGTTTGAGGAATATGTTGGGTATCCTTAGAGTTAATGGATACCTAGTGTCACGTATGTCCATGTTACGTAAATAAGTTTACTACCTTACATCCTATGTCAATTGTAGCACCCCTGGGGGGTAAACTACAGTAGCCACGAAGTTAAGCCAATAAGAAGCCAACACGTCCGAAGGACGTGCCAACAACTTATTAACCTAAAGTCGTAGGCTTTTTAGTGAGTAAAATAAAATTTCAAACCTTAACACTTCGAGTGGCACCACATGAAAATCTTAAAAACATTCATCAGAGTTTATCTAATTTCGCGGAAGGTGGTAAAATAAAGGGGACAATTTAAAAACTTTAGCGACAACAATAAAAATACACAACATGGTTAACAAATCGGGTTGACACCTTTACTGTTTATGTGGTAAGCTCTGGTAAATGACTCAAAGGGTAGAACCGGAATAGGGAGAACACTTGGACCGAACATCGAGAAATGAATGAAGCTCCACACATAGCTCTCTCTATCTCTCCCGTCACAGTACCTGCAAACAATCTGTTGTAGGGGTGAGCGTCGTCCTCGCGTGCTCACGTAGGCCCACCAATGATAGGTTTGAAAACCAAAAACCGTATATATACATATAGATTTGAGCTCGTAATAAAACCATTTATAAAATCCTTGGCACACAAAAACCATCATTTTATATCCTTTAGGAAAACATGCAGTATGCTAAAATCATAGGGGCCCAGAGCGCTCAATGTAAAAGTACAACCTGCAGGACTTTTGAATCTCCATGACCGAATCCCGGGTTTGTCTTCACAGCAAACCGAGGCCAACTACCTATGCGCTTGGAAACACATAGTAGCGAGAGTGTCCATTTCCAGCTAAATGCCCAAACAGCGCATCTCACTTACGTCTCGCTTAACTCTGTACGAGACGAGCGTAAGCGGGATATTTAAAATAAACAGGGCATCGCCCCCCCGGAGGTTCACGGTCTCGACACCGTGGGAGTGCTAGATACTAGGTCCCGTCACTCTCAGGTCACACACCGGAAATCAGGACAACGGTGTTCCACACATCTCACATTGACGTATAAAATCATTTACGTCTAGCCTCGGGTTTTCTTGGCCCAATCATAAATCATTTAATATACAGAAAACTTTCCCGAGGCATCGACCATGAGCATACACAAAATCATGCACTTTCTCATACATATATAAAACCACTACCAAAGGGGGTTTAGATTCCCTACCTGGAATTGCCGTTCCAAACGCAAGCTCCAAGCATCCAAGAACTGTCTCGGTGAACCGTGGTCACCTCGTAAGCTACATCGTCCAATAATCACTGCAGAATAAAGTAGCTTAGCAACCAAGAAACAATAACAGTTCAGTTGACCACAACATTTCTAGCTTGACCAGGAATGACCACATTGACTAAGTTGACCAACCAAATTTACTTTTCAACTCTTTATCCTTTTTGACTTTCCTTCCGGTTATCGACTCTTTACTTATTTACTGGAAGTCCGACTAAACTTCGGAACTTCCCTTTACCATTTACTGACGTCAAGGTGTCACATAATAATTCGTTGAATTACTATGGACACCCAACGTGTCACATTAATCAAATCTTTAACCTTGAGTCGATTTACCGATTTACGTGAAACACCAACTTTGCTTAACATGGTCAACTTAACATGTTTACAGAAATTCAGTTATCACTTTCCGATAACAATTTAACACTTTACCAAACTGTATCAAACCTTACTGAACTTCTATTCTTTACTTAACCGTTTTTTTTCAGAAAATGTAACTTTCCCAAAATGGAAACTTTCCTTTAATGGAAACTTTCCCCAAATGGAAAGTCTCCCAAATTAGCAGGTTTCCAAACTTAGAAGATTTCCCAAAATGGTTAGTTTCCGTTTTTATACGTTTCCTTACGTAATTTCCAATTTACGACACTTTACCGACTAAACGGAAACAACACACTTTAAACAGGAGTCGAAAACTACCTCTCGGCATTTCAGCCGGTTTAACTGCATCACCGGACCTTTACCGGATTCCGGCAACTTGCCGGAATCCTCTGCCGGATTCCGGTCAACTTGCCGGAAATTTTGCCGGAGTTTCCCTCGTTTCTTCGTCTCCAAGTTACGACAACATGCAGTCAAACAACATCCAAATCAACATCACAACAACAGCAACTAATCCAATACCAAAACAGCAACAACACAGTAGTTTTTCAAAAACCTGAAAATCTGTCTCTCACCTCCACAATCGATCCGAGGCAGCTTCTCAGCCTCTGTGTCTCTGCTCCAAAACCAGTGCAGGTTCTTCCCAGAACCTCATCATCTGCCTCTA
The DNA here is from genome assembly GCA_951800085.1 of Comarum palustre. Classification (NCBI taxonomy): domain Eukaryota; kingdom Viridiplantae; phylum Streptophyta; class Magnoliopsida; order Rosales; family Rosaceae; genus Comarum; species Comarum palustre. Next base: position 7,254,110 of record OX637587.1, read on the forward strand.
GCTAGAACCACACCTCCACTGGGTCTCCTCCATGTCACTGCTGCAGCTCCACTTCTCACCAACCCAACTCATCCACGTGCTTGTGCCGTCGTCAGAAGAGGGGGACACCGGGAAAGCCAAGCATCGGACTGCCGGAGGAGTTGCAGGGAAAAACCCAGAAAAGTTAAGGAGAACAGTGAATATGGAGAACTCGAATGAGGGTCCGATTTGGAGATTGAAGAGCAGGAAAAGGAAGAAGAAGTGAAGGGGTGAAGAACCATACCTCCCACGCGCCGAACCGCCGCTTGGAACGCCGGAAATCCGGCGTTGACCGCCGAGTCAGCTTTCTTCGATCTCCTTCCACAGTCGCCGCCTCGGAGAGCTGTGGGCATGGATGAGAAGAGGAGGAAGAGGGGAGAAGAATGGAGCCGGTCCGCCGGCCATTGGTGGCCGGACGGCGGAGCGCCGGAGGTGAAGAAAACTCGGGTGAGAGGAGAGAGAGTGAGTCGAGAGGGAGGGAGAGAAAGAAAGGAGGAAGGGGAGATGAGTTTGTATATATATATGCTGATCCAATGGTCCAAAATGAAGGATGAAGATCAAAGGCCAAGATTAAAAGTGGGGTTTTGAAATCAGAAAATAGTAATTTAGAAATTACCATGGACTTCGGAAATCCGTAGAAAATAAACCGAAGCTCCGAAAAAATAATCCGAAAATACCGGGAGACTCGTGTCGACACGTACTATGACATCGAGTCATCAAATCAGGTATTCGGAGAACTTTGAAAAACTCGAAAAGAACGTGGTAATTAACTCGCGAAGTTACCGAACACGACTTAATCCTCTGTAACTCGCCATTAACCACGGTTAAAACGTGCGGGGTCCCACACTCTACCCCCCTTAAAAGAAATTTCGTCCTCGAAATTCACGTACCAAGCTGATCACTGATCAAGGGTCAATTTCTCCATCAATCTCTGTTCCTTTCGGAATCATGTTGACTAAACTTTGCCAGTCCACGTGTTGCAACGTCACAACTGATACCCTGGTGACTTAAGTCCACCAATAACCTCGTTTACCGTGAGTCCAACTTTCTTCAAGTTCACTGAATTTTCCGCTGAAGCTCGAAACTCTGCTCGTAACCCAAACAACAATGCCAATACCAAGGCACGTGCACTCAAGCATTTCCACCTTTCGTTACCTCGTGTAACGAGTGCTGAAGTCACGATCTAAGTGTAATCGTCGATTCGATCGTCAATCTTGCAGGTTCTAAAGTCACGAAACAATCTCGAACTTGTCACTTTCTCGTCTTGATCGCAAAGACAAGATACTCGAAACGAGCTGTCACATCCGCTAACGCACAGCGTCACAAAGTCCTCGTGCCAAAACGACTTTAACAAAACTCTTACTGTAGGAGAGGATGCACAAATACCAACTGACAAGTGATGTCACACCAGATCACGTCTTTCGTTGCAGCGTCGTGCTTAAACGATCGATGAACCACGAACGATGTCTCAACACCGAAGAACCACTAATGGATGAGCCAAATCAAACAGGTTGTCACACTTTCAACTCATTGATGACTCGTAACGATGTCGTCGATAGACTTTTCCTCGAAGTCAAAACCGCGAACTTAGTATCCTCGTCATCGAAAAATCGAAACAGACACTCGTAGACGCTTTCGCTAATCCACTCCTTTGATACCTCCACGACGTCGAGTCGTCTCATGCGAGTGTTTCCGTCAGGCTCCATCAGAAAAGATAACCGTCAGCCTTGATAACACGTTCGAAAAGATCTGAAGACGCCTTAGCTACCACATCCTATTTAAAGGATCAGTACGTCTTCGCCTCTGAAGCTGTCAGGTCGCACCTCGTACGAAGCTTTCCCTAAGATAGAATCTTAGGTTCCACACCTGCCAAGAAGAATGTTACACGTCACCACGTCGTAGAACGTTCACCAGGTCTCTTGCTTTCTAGACGTTTCCCTCATTACCGTGTCTCGTCATAGATCACAGCGTTTTCTAACTCAAACCGAACAACGCTTTATCTATGAACTAGTCAGAGGCACCAAATACCTCGAAAACATACCTTCTTACCCGTGATCGCTTGTTGAAGAAGTGATTAACTCCAGGGTAACTTCCACCTCGAAGTCCAACACTTGGTTGAACTGAGACTCTTTGATAATGTCCTCTGGCCACAAACTTTCTCATCTGCTTTGCTTTTTCCTTTTCCAGTGGCCCGCTACCAACTTACACCGAAGTGATGCTCTCTTTTGTCACTAACTTTCACAAACTCGAAGCTGACCAAGATTTCGATAATCTGAACATCGGTCAATCTTAACTGCATGTCTATTGCAGGGGAAATTAGTACCCACTTCCTTGTCAAGCCAACACGTTACCACCAAAGCTTATGGTACTAACTGAATATCCTTTGGTACACTCTCTTCCTTGTCTCAGACCGTTTGTTCAAATCATGAAGCTACCACTTGGTCATCAAACAGTGTTTTACACTTTTCCTCACTCCAGGCTTTCCATGCTTAGAGTTCAAGCAGAAAACAACATGTCCAATTCCACCCATGGACAATCTGATAAAGTTGCAAGCTCCAATGCAAATAACCAAGCTGATGCACAAACTCGAGTTCGTCGTTCCAATCTTTGACAATTCGGTCGTACAACATTTTCCTGACACCTCATCCAACATGCCAAGTCGAGGGTAAGGCATTGCATATTCTTACTATCATGTCCACATCACAACTCTTAATTCAGGACCTGAGAAGGTCAACACAGTTCCCAAAGCTTCACCACGCGTCGGAGTAACCACAAGCGTTGACGCCAAGCTTTAACAATGCACTGGGAATGATACGATACTCATCGCTGAATCAACTTCCTCGAATGTCTCTTTCACATTGCGGAGGATAATACCAATCACCTCGACGCTACATCACAACTTTCCGAAATAGGGGAGAGACACCACTGATTCGTCGTAACCAAGCTAATACTCAACCAAGCACGTACGACAAATGCAAACTCTGTCTTAAAGACTAAGCAGACAACGGAGGCTCCTAACTCCAATAAGATCTGGGATATCACCTTGGATTCCACCAATGATAACATCTCTTTTCAATCACGAACTTCCTTTACAGGATCTGCCGCTAAGGGAATCTGAAATCTCTTTTAAACTCCAGGATCTGCCACTTCGGGATCCACAATCTCTTTCTCAAGGATCTCCCACTACGGGATCCTCGATCTGAATCTCAAACCCAAGGACCTCGTCTCCAACTCACTATCCCAGCAAGGAGAGTCCATAAACACAAACCAGGTGCCATGCTCATGTACAAGAAATCTCGTGGCCTGCGGCTCAAACAACATGCTCTGGCCCTACATGCAATCTCGTAGCACAAACAATATCCATCATCCATAGCACATGCACAAAGTTTTCCTCTATACCATCAACAATCCAAACAGGACGTTTTCACATCCATAATCCTCAAGTATGCCAAGTTTTCAGAGCTCAAAATCTATAGTTTTAATTTACTGCCACTCTTATCATATGTCGCAGCCCGTGTACTGTGAGAGAGCTAAGTGTGAAAATACTCGATGAAACAATGACCTCATTATCAAATAGGTTTGGATATAAAAGAAGCACAAGAAATTCTCCTGTGGTCATTCGGGTACTCAAGACAACACAATGGTCAGGATACTCAGGCAGGACATAACACAAGAATAGAATCAAGGTGACAACATGGCTTTTTAGTTCAAGGCACAACTGTCACTGCCATAAAACAAATCTGAGTCACAAAGGGATTTCAAATACTACCAGAAGGTAACGAGTCGGATTTTAGGGAATGACATCAAGGGTAGGAACACGACTCGTGAATGACTTTAAAGTTGTCGCTAAAATTTAAAATCGTAAATGAAAATTCCCAAGAGAATTTTCAAAACCCTTTTGATGCCAACTCACGAAACTCTACTAGCTCCGAAGTTTCATAAAGACCACTTTCGGAAAAGTTTTGACGCGCAAGCACAGACTTCAAGGCATCAGAGGTGTTAAAACATTTTAAAAACAAAAGTCCGGGGAACGATTGCTCTGATACCACTGCTGTAGCACCCCTGGGGGGTAAACTACAGTAGCCACGAAGTTAAGCCAATAAGAAGCCAACACGTCCGAATGACGTGCCAACAACTTATTAACCTAAAGTCGTAGGCTTTTTAGTGAGTAAAATAAAATTTCAATCCTTAACACTTCGAGTGGCACCACATGAAAATCTTAAAAACATTCATCAGAGTTTATCTAATTTCGCGGAAGGTGGTAAAATAAAGGGGACAATTTAAAAACTTTAGCGACAACAATAAAAATACACAACATGGTTAACAAATCGGGTTGACACCTTTACTGTTTATGTGGTAAGCTCTGGTAAATGACTCAAAGGGTAGAACCGGAATAGGGAGAACACTTGGACCGAACATCGAGAAATGAATGAAGCTCCACACATAGCTCTCTCTATCTCTCCCGTCACAGTACCTGCAAACAATCTGTTGTAGGGGTGAGCGTCGTCCTTGCGTGCTCACGTAGGCCCACCAATGATAGGTTTGAAAACCAAAAACCGTATATATACATATAGATTTGAGCTCGTAATAAAACCATTTATAAAATCCTTGGCACACAAAAACCATCATTTTATATCCTTTAGGAAAACATGCAGTATGCTAAAATCATAGGGGCCCAGAGCGCTCAATGTAAAAGTACAACCTGCAGGACTTTCGAATCTCCATGACCGAATCCCGGGTTTGTCTTCACAGCAAACCGGGGCCAACTACCTATGCGCTTGGAAACACATAGTAGCGAGAGTGTCCATTTCTAGCTAAATGCCCAAACAGCGCATCTCACTTACGTCTCGCTTAACTCTGTACGAGACGAGCGTAAGCGGGATATTTAAAATAAACAGGGCATCACCCCCCCGGAGGTTCACGGTCTCGACACCGTGGGAGTGCTAGATACTAGGTCCCGTCACTCTCAGGTCACACACCGGAAATCAGGACAACGGTGTTCCACACATCTCACATTGACGTATAAAATCATTTACGTCTAGCCTCGGGTTTTCTTGGCCCAATCATAAATCATTTAATATACAGAAAACTTTCCCGAGGCATCGACCATGAGCATACACAAAATCATGCACTTTCTCATACATATATAAAACCACTACCAAAGGGGGTTTAGATTCCCTACCTGGAATTGCCGTTCCAAACGCAAGCTCCAAGCTTCCAAGAACTGTCTCGGTGAACCGTGGTCACCTCGTAAGCTACATCGTCCAATAATCACTGCAGAATAAAGTAGCTTAGCAACCAAGAAACAATAACAGTTCAGTTGACCACAACATTTCTAGTTTGACCAGGAATGACCACATTGACTAAGTTGACCAACCAAATTTACTTTTCAACTCTTTATCCTTTTTGACTTTCCTTCCGGTTATCGACTCTTTACTTATTTACTGGAAGTCCGACTAAACTTCGGAACTTCCCTTTACCATTTACTGACGTCAAGGTGTCACATAATAATTCGTTGAATTACTATGGACACCCAACGTGTCACATTAATCAAATCTTTAACCTTGAGTCGATTTACCGATTTACGTGAAACACCAACTTTGCTTAACATGGTCAACTTAACATGTTTACAGAAATTCAGTTATCACTTTCCGATAACAATTTAACACTTTACCAAACTGTATCAAACCTTACTGAACTTCTATTCTTTACTTAACCGTTTTTTTCAGAAAATGTAACTTTCCCAAAATGGAAACTTTCCTTTAATGGAAACTTTCCCCAAATGGAAAGTCTCCCAAATTAGCAGGTTTCCAAACTTAGAAGATTTCCCAAAATGGTTAGTTTCCGTTTTTATACGTTTCCTTACGTAATTTCCAATTTACGACACTTTACCGACTAAACGGAAACAACACACTTTAAACAGGAGTCGAAAACTACCTCTCGGCATTTCAGCCGGTTTAACTGCATCACCGGACCTTTACCGGATTCCGGCAACTTGCCGGAATCCTCTGCCGGATTCCGGTCAACTTGCCGGAAATTTTGCCGGAGTTTCCCTCGTTTCTTCGTCTCCAAGTTACGACAACATGCAGTCAAACAACATCCAAATCAACATCACAACAACAGCAACTAATCCAATACCAAAACAGCAACAACACAGTAGTTTTCCAAAAACCTGAAAATCTGTCTCTCACCTCCACAATCGATCCGAGGCAGCTTCTCAGCCTCTGTGTCTCTGCTCCAAAACCAGTGCAGGTTCTTCCCAGAACCTCATCATCTGCCTCTAGCTAGAACCACACCTCCACTGGGTCTCCTCCATGTCACTGCTGCAGCTCCACTTCTCACCAACCCAACTCATCCACGTGCTTGTGCCGTCGTCAGAAGAGGGGGACACCGGGAAAGCCAAGCATCGGACTGCCGGAGGAGTTGCAGGGAAAAACCCAGAAAAGTTAAGGAGAACAGTGAATATGGAGAACTCGAATGAGGGTCCGATTTGGAGATTGAAGAGCAGGAAAAGGAAGAAGAAGTGAAGGGGTGAAGAACCATACCTCCCACGCGCCGAACCGCCGCTTGGAACGCCGGAAATCCGGCGTTGACCGCCGAGTCAGCTTTCTTCGATCTCCTTCCACAGTCGCCGCCTCGGAGAGCTGTGGGCATGGATGAGAAGAGGAGGAAGAGGGGAGAAGAATGGAGCCGGTCCGCCGGCCATTGGTGGCCGGACGGCGGAGCGCCGGAGGTGAAGAAAACTCGGGTGAGAGGAGAGAGAGTGAGTCGAGAGGGAGGGAGAGAAAGAAAGGAGGAAGGGGAGATGAGTTTGTATATATATATGCTGATCCAATGGTCCAAAATGAAGGATGAAGATCAAAGGCCAAGATTAAAAGTGGGGTTTTGAAATCAGAAAATAGTAATTTAGAAATTACCATGGACTTCGGAAATCCGTAGAAAATAAACCGAAGCTCCGAAAAAATAATCCGAAAATACCGGGAGACTCGTGTCGACACGTACTATGACATCGAGTCATCAAATCAGGTATTCGGAGAACTTTGAAAAACTCGAAAAGAACGTGGTAATTAACTCGCGAAGTTACCGAACACGACTTAATCCTCTGTAACTCGCCATTAACCACGGTTAAAACGTGCGGGGTCCCACATCAATGGTATCAGAGCATTAGGTTATCGTTTCCTGTTACTACCTCATATACTTGGTATCACTTAGTGTCTATTGAGTGATGGTCCGACCGCGGCGGATCCATCGGCATTTTATGCTTTGGACGCTCAGTGTTTATTGAGGATATGAGTTAGTACTTCCTGATTGAGATATGGACCGAGTGGTCCTATAAACGATCGAATCTTCAAGACTATGCCTCAGTACGCGCGACCTCACAGAGAGTTCCTGTAAGGAACAAGGTAAGCTCATTACGTATTTATGTTTTATAGTTCCCCAAGGATTTGTTTAAAAATATTTATTGAGATCTGAGCTGGGGATCGAGCGGAAACTTACGCTATTTAACGAGCTTGAACATTTGTGTGAGTATTCGGTGGTGAAACAGTTAATTCACACCTGGAAGGCTGTCATGGTTGCTGACAGGGATGCTGTAGAAGCCTAAGACAAGGCTTGGGTGTTCGTGTTATGAGGCTCTTAGCAGTGAAGAGTCGTACGAGTTACTGGAAGATGTTGCATCCTGTGATGGAAAAAAGAGCTGAAGTCGCCTAACGCGATTATTCAGAGGAGATGAATATTGAGATTTGACGATTGCCAAGATTTTGTTGAGGTTCGTCATTAGTGTGGTTTCAGAGAAACCAACGGACATATGAAAGTGGAATGACTCAAGGAAAGTTGAGTGGGGTTATTTTGTGATCAATGGACTTTTTCTAGTGACGAGTCCATGGTGTGACACTATTGAAGAATGTTAAGGAAGTAAAGGCTGTTTTGGTCACTTGATGCTTTATGGGACAGCCACTAGAACTAATGGTGTGGGTCAGCTTTGGTGCTGACATTGTTGTCGACAGCTACGACTAGATCTTCTTAGCTCCAGCACCCATGTTTGGGGTACTAGAAATATTCGAATCGTTAGTGAGTCCAAGCGTGATTTGAATTATAGGTGACAATGGTCATTTGGCCATTTATCGTGGAGGCAAGAATTTAATCGTGTCACCAGATCTTGGGACTCATGTCAACCATAAGGTGAGTTATCCACCTATGGTCAGGGTATTCTAATTAGTACACCTGTGGAGGAGTCTCCAGGTTGGCTGTGTTAGAGTTCGATTTTCTGATCGAGAAAGCGTTACTAGTGGTAATTAAAGTTAAGTGGTTCCGAAATTTTAAGGAACATGTTGGAAGTGGCAACAAGCCACCGGGTCTCGGACCAAGGGTGCTTGGGGTACCGGAGATAGTGATACGAGCCTTGATGGACTTGGTATTATTGTGGTGTAGGAACCGGTCATTGTGCAAACGGTATTGTTTCGACGGCCGAAGTTGTACATGGGAATACCCCACAGGAGCACGTGTATCCTCCTGTGTAGGGAAGTGGTAAAGCTGAAATTTGGGTAGCACATACATGTAAGGCATAATTATCGTGTGCAGCTGTGTGTGGTCAAAATGACACTAGGTAAGTGACTAAGGCTGATGATGACTTCATTTTAAGAAGGTGTCATGAGAGTTTCATTCATTGAGAACGGAGATTAAAGACGTTTGGTTAGAAGTTTCTGTGTAAAACGTCAATTAAATGGTTTAATGTCGTTAGTAGGTGGTCTGATGTTTTCTGGGCTAAATGCACGAAAGTGATGAAGTGACAGCAGTGGGGCAAGGTTTACTGAATTGTTGAGAAGGAGAGAATGTTTGTAGTTGCTCAAGCTTCAACCTGCAACCAAAGTCGTCCGTTATGACACTTGGTTTCGTTGAAGGTGATTAACTGAGCTTAATGGCAGGGGAATTTGTGCACTCACTGGCTGTGGTCTAATCAAGTATTGTAATCGAAGGTGTACTTAGGCGTGTTTGGGGGTTTATAAGTTACACTCACTGCAGTGACAGGAAATATTCTCAATCTTGATATGGGGAATAAGGATTAAGATCTGGGAGATCAATTATTGAGGTTAATTTAAGGAAATCCTGAGAGGATTAAAGTTTTGTTGGCGTTGCTCTGGTCATTGGTCATTTGAGTAGTGACCCTACTTGTTAGGAATTTTTGACCTAGCGGCAGTTCTTGGCGCCACGAGTGTAGAGTAGTAGCAAGAGAAATCACTAGAGGTGACTCTCGAAATTGTCAACATTTCGGTGAGTATGAAATGCAGTGGAACTAGGAAAAGTTTTCCTTGATGACTCAAAGAGTGTTACGAGCCTAAGTTTGGTAGCAATTGTTACCGAGATTGGTAAGGTATGTTGTTAAGTTGAGCAACACTCCATTGGAAATCGTTGTGTGTTAAAGCCACGTCCAGATTAAGTTATGATCTGAGGGGATGTTAACGTGTGGCAGTGGATTTTGTGATTTAAGATCTAGAGTGGTAAGCGATTGAGAATTTTGAATCTTACCGAATAGAGGTTGCGGTGGATGGTAAACCCGCAGCGCCTGGGGGACAGTTTTGTTAGAAAATGCTTAGTTACGAGTTGGCTCCGTGAAGTTTACGCGCTCAGTGCGGTGGTGGTTTTCGATAAATTGTGCCTTGATAACTGGATGCTCGGTGAGCAATGTGGCTAAGTTCGGCGTGGAATTAATTTCCAGTGCTTTGATCAGGGGTTACCTTAGGTGTGCACCAGTGGCACTAAATTTTATGCAGATGTCTGATCTGGTTAAATGTCCAAGTTGCTGGTTATTACCGGACGATGTGGTAATGGAGGCATCTGGGAATGGAATATACTTGTTGAGCGGGTAAGGCTCTGGAATCCTTTTAATGGTAAATCTATCCCAGATTGTGATGCGGATAACGTTTATTAGACGCACGGTTGGTTGAAGTGCAAGCTCTGCACTATGCGTCATTCCAGGTTAAGGTAAGAGTTAGGGAGGTCAGTGGCACCTCACCTATGAGTAGTACGGGTATGTGTTACCAGTTGCAAAGTATGCAGTAACCCCACAAGTGATATTTGAGCTAGCGACTCTAATGTTCGACTTGTGGGTAAAAGTCAAGATTTATCCGGTCAGAATAGTTTGGTAGGCAGTGTGAAGCCTGACAATATTGTTTTCATGCGAGGAGTTAGTATTGTTGGATCTCGATGTCAGGAGCTTTTGGATCTCCCCGATTTAAAGGCTATGGTTTTGGATTTACGCTAATATTCACGGCAGTTCATGTCCTGTGTGTACAAGTGGTTTGAGTAATGATAGAGTCAGGGAAGACAATTACTCTACAACATGACAGAATAGTTTCTAGAAAGCGTAAACCAGATCAGGGAGCCTGGTTCAAATGAGGTGATGGTTCGTGTAACACGAGTCGCCATGGTTTTCTCGTGGACTTGTTGTCAGTAGATTTGGCTCCACGTGGTATTGTGTTACCAGAGGATTTAAATCCATTAGTGACATCGAACCCTACTCCTCAGGCGTGATAATCATTACCTGCATAGGGAATGTGTGAGCTGATATTTAAGGTTCCACGAAAGTATACGAGTATTCTTGAAGAATTTATACTCACGACAAGCGAGTGGTTATTGGAATCAGAATGATTGATAGCGGTATTGTGACGACGTCACATGCGGTTGGTAAGGACGATTATTGGATTTTCAAGGATATGGTTATAATCCGGTTTAGGCAACAGGGAATTGTTGCCAAATGATGTTTTCAGCGTGTGACAGAATTTATCATCTTTTGGTGAAAAAAAAAACAATAGTGATTCTCGCGAGGATTACAGATGGTGGATCAGCATAGGCGGTGTCGTATTCCACCTCATAAATGAGATGAAGTACAGTAAGAATTCGGTGATTCAGTTAATCAATGATTCAAGAGAGGTCAGACAAACTATATAGTGCACTATGAGGGTTGACCGTATCACTTTATTTAGAGCTCTTAGCTCCGACCCTGGTCTGAGTGGACAGACAAGCCTGAGAGGTCAGGTTGATATTTCAAGGGTTGACCGTTATCATTTTATTTAGAGCTCTTAGCTCCGACCCTGGTCTGAGAGGACAGACAAGCCTGAGAGGTCAGGTTGATATTTCAAGGGTTGACCGTATTATTTTATATAGCTAGCATAGAGTAGCGTGAGGGCGCTACTAGAGCTCTTAGCTCCGACCCTAGTCTGAGAGGTCAGACTTATTGTGTTTGAGAACATTTCTCTTCCCATAATCCTTACTTGTCTATCTTATCATGCAATTGTGGAATATTTGGTGTTTGTGGGCATGCATAAATGATGTTTAAATCAAAACATTTTTGGGAGAGCATTAAAAGAAATAGAGTTTTATATTTGATTTTCGTCCACTCACTCTAACAGTTTTTAAATGTTTCTCCCCTGGGCCTTTCGTTTTTAAATGCCCAGTGATGCAGGGTTCTTGAGAGGAGGTCGAGCGCGTACGAGAGTCGAGGCATAGTCGATCATTCCGTTGCTGCTCGAAATTCTTTGGGGTAATCATCTCTGTAGACTGCTCTGACTAACCCGGTTTAGTTAGTTTTGTAGGAAGGGTTGGCCATTTCAAGGGGGTTTCGGTAAGAAGTTCCCTTGAGGTGGTCCCCGCAGGATTTACTTCGGGTTAAAGGGGTTTAACCGGGGTGGGTCCTGTCACTGTCAATACCTCATACCAATTACACATATACATGACAGTCAATCAAACATATATATTAAATCATATATAAACCAAATTAAAACTTCGCTCCTCATAATGTTCTTTGTTAATAGTGTTCTTTGTTAATCTTCTCTGTTTGTATATGGACCCTAACATAATCATACTAACCGAATTCAATCATGGGTTCTTGCCTACAACGCATTTACCAGGATATAAAGAAACTACACATCAAGATTAAACAAATAAACAAGCGAACCCAAGAGAAACTGAACACAGATTCTGTCGACTACGAGGTTGGAGGGCTTTCGGATGTCCCGCACGTGTGACAACAGCCAAGTTTCTGTCATATTGTACTGTTGTCGCATGAGGACTTGAGTTACTTGTACTTGAAGAAAAAGTCAATAAATACAGAAACCCCAAGCTAAAGTAAATCGGTAAAAAAAAACCTTGCTGTCTCTTGCCCTTCTTCTGCTGCCAAAATCCAATCTTTTGCTTTTTGGGTCCGTCCAAAGTCCCATCTTTTCGAGTTCTCAAATCTCGAACTCCACAGAAGAAGAGGGTTTTTGTTTGAGGGTTTGGATTGGTTTAGTAGCAATGGCGGGAATAGCTATAGTGTTGGATCTGCTGAGGAAAAACCCAAGTGTTACAAACCAAGCCCTCCACGCTTCTGGGTTCTTCTCTGCTAAAGCAGCCGCTTCCGCCGCCGCCGTCTCCGTTGCCGCCGGTGCTCCTTATGTTTACAATTCCTTGTTTGGGTAGTCAACTCTATTGCTTTCCAACTATCCATGACTGGATGTGACTTTTTCGATTGCGTGTTATTGGAATCTGAGATTGTTTTAGTTCGACTGTGTTTGATTTGTTTGTGGGCTGTAATGGATTGTTGGATATTATTAGGTTGAAGATGAAGCAGTAGATTACATAGGACTATTGTTCTGATGTAGGTAGTTATAAAATTCTAAGTTTATTTTGCTTTATACATTCTTCTAATAAAAAAATTCAAAGTTTCTTTTGGATTACTGTGTTTAATGTCCATACTGTTTGTGTTTATCTTTGTTGAACTCATTACATATACTTTGAAGAACAAAAAATCTATAATGTGCAACTATAATGTGGTTCTAATTTGTATTTTCTGTGGCATGCAATTACGGAACTTTTTTGATGTCTGAAGATTAGTGTTGGCTGATTTTGGTCCTGACTAACCCCTTTATATTGTGAAACAGTAATTTTAGGGTACCAGTTGCATACTGTGATGCTGGAGCAATGTTGTCGGACGACAACATCTCTAATTTACGAAGTGCATCCTTCAAATTATTTCAGAATGATGCTGTGAATTACAGTACCAAGGAATACACAGTCGAATTAAAGCCTCTATACTCGGCTTTCGAATTGAAGAATTTCACTATAACGACTTTTAGGTCACTTTTACTAAACTTCTTACCTCTTCTGGAGCCTCGTGCAAACTTGGAATCAGACGATGAGGATTTCCTGGAGGACACTGAAGAACAACAACATGTAGATTACATTGTTCCACTAAAAAAATCACTAAAGCAAATTGCACGTGATGTAAGTTGTTTTCCTTGCTGTCATTATTGTCTGTTTATTGGAGTTGCTATCCACATTTCATTATACATGATGTCTTTCATTTAACGTAATTAGTTCCATGGCATCTCTGAATAGTTTCTTTTGCTTAAAAACTGTTTTATCTCCATTTACACTTGGTTGCTCACAACTTTGACTTGAAGTTATCTTTGCCAATGACTAGAAAAGGAATTCACATATCTTAGGAATCTTGAATAGTCACTGATCATATGCACTGCTTGTCTTAAGTCTGAATGGATCATAAGTAGCCACATACAATTCCTTAAATCTTGGGTATTCAGCAATTTTTTCTCTTATTTGTGAATGTATACATGGTTTGATGAATTAACACAACTTTGACTTGAAGTTATCTTTGCCAATGACTAGAAAAGGAATTCACATATCTTAGGAATCTTGAATAGTCACTGATCATATGCACTGCTTGTCTTAAGTCTGAATGGATCATAAGTAGCCACATATAATTCCTTAAATCTTGGGTATTCAGCAATTTTTTCTCTTATTTGTGAATGTATACATGGTTTGATGAATTAACACCAATAAGCCATATTTACTGTTGAATCGATGTGATCACCGAGCAATTATTTTGTTTTGATTTTGTTCTTTTAGAAAAGTGATGAGCTTGTCCATTTGATTGCTAACTTAGCATCCTCATGATTTACCACTCTCTATTGTCCATTGACGTTTTTCCCCTTTTGTATGTAGCTTTTGGCAGATAATGATTACTGCCTGTTACAAATAAAAAAATGATCCAGAAATTCAGCTTCCCAAATGAACCGTAATGATAAGCAAATAGTTCGAACAACTCGAGAGTGAAACCTTTCCATTCAAGCTGTATTTATTAGCTGCCAAAGCTTCAGTTAGCATCTAAACTACAATTTATTGCTTCATTGGGGGTTTGGCATTTTGCCAAAGCCAGGTTCACTACTTTTTTTGTGATGGAGGGCACACGTTGATATGATTCTTAGTTAGATGTGTTGCCTATCAAGTATATAAGTCAGCCGGTAGCTAATGGTGACCAAGTTTGATAACTTATGTTTTGCATTTCATTGCAGGTAACTATCACAACCACTAGACGAGTGCTAGAAAAAATTTCTGTTTATTATGTGTCACAGAGAATGGCATGGAAACTTCTGAAAGGTAATTTATTTCCAGGATCAGTTCAAAGATAATTTCATTTGAGAAGTATAAGTCAATACAACTCTTAAAGGATCATATAGATAAAGTTATTTGTAATTAAAAGATATAGTTATAAATAGTCTCTCATCTTTTTCCAAATATCTTATAAGCAACTGACATTATTCAACTTGTACAGATCTCTCAAAGTCTGCCATGAGGAAAGCTGGAAGAAGAATGCCAACTTATGCTTTCTTCTACAGTGTTAGCAAAACAACTATGAGAGGTGAAATTTCAATTCAGGTTTCGTGATAAATATTATATTAAAGTTAATATGGGTTTATCATTGTTGGCGGCTTGAGTTTCAATCTGACTGTGATGTGCTTGCGCTTGTGTGTTTGAGCAGGACACTGTCTGGCCATAGCAGCATCTTGGATCGTCTCAGTTGGCATTGATATCTACAGAACTGTATATGGAATAATAAAGTCTACAGAAGAGATTGATGAAATTGATACAGCACAAAAACTTGAACTTCTTGGGAATAAGGTTGGGCGCACTACTCTCAGGTGTGGTGCGTCACTGATATTTGCTTCGATTGGGGCAGGTATTGGTGCCACTCTTTTCCGCCCTTCAACTGGCCAGTGGGTTGGTAAGTTCATTACCTAAGTGATCTATTACTGTTGCTTCTTTTGATGTTTTTACATGTGTATGACCCTGCTGCCGTGTGTTTTTTTGCAGGTTGTCTTCTGGGAGATGTGGTAGGACCTGTGATTGTCTCATATTCTCTTTACAGGTCTTTCGATCCAGACCTGTGATTGTCTCATATTCCCTTTACAGGTCTTTCGATCCAGAATTTTAGGTACTGGGAATAGTTTATTTGAGATATACTCTTTGCATTTGCTTCAATTGTGACTTCTGTACAATAGGAAATTTCTGAGTCGTGATAAGTGATTAGTCGGAGTTGACCTTTTCTGGAATCATGTTATTGCTTAACGGCTTATGTTTACAATGAAATTTTCAATAATTTTCTTTGGTTGGAAGTATTATGTTAGTGTCATAAGCAAGGGCTGCACTCTGGATTGTAGTGCATTAAATATTTGTGGTTTTTCTTTGGATTTCATTGCACTTGGTTCATATGAATTCAAGGGTTAAAACTTGGCAAGTTGACATTAATCAAATGATGCTACAACGAAATTCAAAAATTTAAGGTGTGGATTTATCCTTATAGTTTGCATTTTCTTGATTTGACATTCATATTGTCAAGGATTATTTCACTTGATAATGATAAGGCAACTTTCTGTTAGATTTACATCCATTGCACAGAGTATTACAATAAACAACCAGGAGAAACTCGGTTCTGCTGGGGT
Source organism: Comarum palustre (assembly GCA_951800085.1). Taxonomy (NCBI): domain Eukaryota; kingdom Viridiplantae; phylum Streptophyta; class Magnoliopsida; order Rosales; family Rosaceae; genus Comarum; species Comarum palustre. Next base: position 7,269,904 of record OX637587.1, read on the forward strand.
AATCTTTCGATGAGTTTAGTCCCAGATCATGGCAACAGAGATAACCCCTATACCAAAAACAACAGCTAAAAACTTGTATTGGGGTTTGTCAACAGAGATCGCATTTTGAGCTGTGTAACCTTTTGCAAGCAGATGGTTTACCGACACAGATGAACACCCCACAAGCCAAACCTATAGAAATAGCAAACATCAAATCTGCTGTGGCACCTTGAGTTGTGGCATCTATTGTGATCCCAACTCCAACTGGAAATGGCAAATACAATAGCATACGCCATACATGATAATAAGGGACGATTGGGAATCATGCGGAGGAGAGCAATGCTCATGGCTATAGCTGCAATGATTTTGTCCAGGCACAGTCCACAAGGCCTTCCAAGCATCCGGTTTGGTCTTGGCAATCCCAATTGCAATGCCCTCAAAGAAAGAGTGGAAGCACAGGGCTACCACCAACAGAATTGTGTCCCCAATGAACCAACTGCTGCAATGTGGTGAGTATTATGGCCCTGCAGTGATGGCATACAAAACAAACTGTTCAAGTCAGTATGTAGTATCAAATGGAGGTCTCTATTCCTAAAGGATATGTCACCGTTCAAGCTGAGACTCTTGGATTATTGGCTAAGCTTGCAGGTTAGAAGGCAACTGATCACAGTTTCTTATATGGACAGTGAATAACCAGTATTTCCTTAGTAACCAAGGAGTCACTTCTCTCATCACCAATTTTCACAGTTTAATTATATATTCCGTGAGGCTAATATGAGAATTGATGTTGATCAATTAGCTTCTATTGGCTAGAACGACCCTCATCAAAATTGTTTTCGTGTTCCCTAGAGGATTTTCCTAGTAATAAAAATAGAGTTTAGGAGCCCATTTTCACCTTGTGAGCCTCTTCCTTTCCTGTAGAAAAAGAAATTTGTGAAATCAGTGTACTGATTGCAAAATTAAAGACTTAAATTCGTGTAACAAGTTTGGATAACCACCAACCTTGAATTTCTGGATCACTAGTACCGCTTTTCTGCTTACCATACACATAAGAAACAACACAATCAGCAAGCATAGTGATCATGAACCCCACACATGCCAGCATATAGGCAAAAGGGTACTCCTTTTCAGTCAAGCCCTGAAAGGTCTTGTCTGAATCATTCAGGAAATGCATGAGAGCTGTTCCCAGAAACACACCACCAGCAAACTGCGTGCCGAGAACCAAGAAAGCCTCGCTCCACCTTAAGAAGTAAGGTGACATTCCAGCTGCAAAAGTCCCAACAAAGACCAACAACAAGCACCATATCTTGACCAGGACTAGAGACTTAGACCGAAGGTTGGGAGCACCGTTGCCTTTTTCGGGTTCATTGTCATTGTTCTTGCAGTAGGCCAAGGAAGAGAAAGCGAGGCAGAGAGAGAGAGGAACAGAAGATTATTACGGGAAGCCATTTTCCACTGACTGCACTGCATGGAAGGTTTGGGGAGATTTCAGTGTTATTGTAGTATTAGAAAAACAATTGTGGCTTTGGTCACTAATCTGTTATCATATTACAAGGTATCAACTGACCAAGTATCATGTAAGACAATCGTTCATGCTGGCTGATCCCATTATTAAAAGAATGAATTCAGTTGTCACCAGGAAATAAAATTTCAGAAGTGAAAGCTACCTTGGATTAATGTAACAGTAATCAGAGTCAGATTACAATGACATACATGTCCGAATGTGAAAGTATGAAACTGGACCTGTTCTTGTTTCAAGTTCTTAGAACAATACAGATTGCAAGATTTAAAGAATACAAGAATTGTTTACTACAGTGTAAACCTCCCTCGAGGAAACATAACTGCGAGACGTACTTTATAGTAGTCCATACTAGAATCAATTCATTATGAATAATCAATACAGTTTATCAAACAATGATCACTATCACGTTTACTAGCACAAACTAGCTTTATCTATAACAAATGAATCATCTAATCTACTCACTAGAAATTGAAAGACGGAAAGATCTAAACTAGTCTTCAACTTCTGCAGCACTGATTCGATTCACTATCGATGATAAAAGCAACGTGAAGAGACAAACGACAATTATGAGTTATGGTATTGAATCTGCATAAGACTTCAACACATGAATATCAAACTATGACCAAGGAACTCCAACTCCTCCAAATGAGTTGGGAATGTATATGTAGAGATCTCCACCTTAATCGAATCGTCTTTATTTTCGACTGAAGGTCCGCACAGAAGATTAGTGCTACAAAATCCTTTAGATTACCAATAGATATGATTTTGCAATAGATTCGATTTAATCACAGTACGAGATATGATTTCAATATCTTATCTTTCCTTATAAAACTCAATCAATATCTCTATCAATCTATTAGATTAACTAAGATAAAACATACCTTTTATCATTGTAATTCAAACATGGTCTTACTGAAAGTTTAACTGCAGTAATTGATTTAGATTTAGTTTTCCCAGATAAAGGAAACCTTCATTCTTCACAAAACGTATTCGTGACTATCGCGAACAGACCTTGCAGGCACATACTTGTAGCTCGGCGAATGTATGCTAAGCATTCCCGACTATGGCGAACGAACCTTTTAGGCACTTATAGGTTGTGAATGTATGCTGAAGTATTTGCGACTTTGGCGGACGAACCTTTTAGGCACTTATAGCTTGTGAATGTATAATGGAATATTCTCTATAAAAATATGTATGTCATATACTTACAGAATGAAACAGTAATCAGAATTGGATAAAAACAATAACCGGTTTCCTATCTGGGGAGATAGTTTACTGGAGTTGGATTCAAGTATGCAACACTTGTTTGAATCTTACTGTACTTGATAATGAATCTTTTTAGTTCTTTTTACCAAGACAATGAAATGTTCAGCCATTGATATATGAGCAGTGCATGATAAGGGCTTGGAGTTGGTACTTGGTAAAATTCAACTCTCCCTCTCCCTCCCTAAAGCCTAAGGCCAGCAGCTCTATTAGTAAGGCAACACTACAAGATATAGTTATATAGTTTACAAGAATTGGATGCAAGTAACATAACAGACTCTTCCTAACCGTACCTGAACTTGAGCCAACACTTACCTAACATTAACAAAACTACAAGATTAAGTACATTGCGCTTTAAAAACTATCCATCAAGTATCTGAGGATTTTGAGTCGCAGCTGTTTGTGCTCCAGTTAGAACAACAGCCTGATTGATAAGGCCATACAACACCTGCCAAAGCTTTAATGTGCATCTATGCCTTTTTCAAATTTCTTTTTCATATTATTATTCGGTTTTCTCATGCATTTATTTCGTATTAATAGTTTTTTATTATTGAAACTTTCAGGTCATCGATCGGTTGAAAGTGATCATATAAGTAAACATATTGAACTTTATACAATAATATTTGATAAACAGTGCCACAGATAATTAAGTCATGTAATAGACTTGAGGCAAATTATGCAAAGTCAGAGGAAATAATAATGTTGAACATATTATCTTGTCCGTTCTTGAGAAAAAATAGAGGCCAGGTCAAAAACTCAGAGGAGATGAAATTAGGACAAGAAGTGTCACATCCAGGTTCTAAAATTTATTTTCTGTCGGTTACTTTAATCTTTGACCGTTTGTAGTAACCGTTTTACATAGGAGGCTTTAGAGTTGACCTATCTCCTAAACCATGAAGAGATAGGTCGAAAAGCTTACCTAGAATTGAAGTAGACTCAGAGGCGCTCCTTTTGGAACCTGCATCACCACCTGAGGTGACCTGGATCGACGACGGCGATGCCAAGAAGGTCTGGCAGAAAATCTGCCCGATTTTCTGGTTTTTGGGCTATTTATAGCCTTTTTTACGAAATTACTCATATGCCTCTGACTTCAGATCCTTATAACTTCTTCATACGAACTCTGATTTGAGCGTGATACATGTCCACGAACTCGTATCAATGTCCTCTACAACTTTCATGAAGAAAGTTTTCCCAAATTCTTGACTTTACAAAAAGTCAACTTTACGGTCAAATAGTTACTTTAAATGGTTAAAGACCAAAGTAACTAACCGTAAAATAATTCTAGGATCAGGATGTGACAACCTCTCCTATACAATCAACAACACTACAAGCAACCACAAATAGCACAAATGGAGGAGATAAAAGAGAAAAAATGGAGGAAAAACCTCGATGAACTCGGGTAGGAACTTTACTGGCGAATCCTCTCTGGTGAAGGGTTTCAGATGCTCTTCCTCCTCCTTCAAGCCACTAAGCAGCTTCAGCTGCTACTTGAAGCTTCCCAGGCCTGGGTTTGCCATCCCACTCACCTTGGTAGTTTGCCGGCTTGATTCGCCTCCTCGGCTAAGCCTTGACATGGCGTCTTCGAGCAGCTGAGGGTCTAGGCAGGCTGACAAGAACGAGGTGAGGCTGGTGGTGGTGGTGGTGGCGGTGAGGCACCACTCGCGGCGGTGTGGCTCCGCTGAAGAGGGATGCAAAGAGATGGAGAGCGAGAGGAGAATCGAGAGAGGGAGAGAGAAACAGACTTTCCAATTCTGGAAAGTCTCCCCCTATAAATATAACAAAATCTAACGGCCCAGATCAAATCTCTGTTTGATCTGACGGCCTAGATTGATTCATAGAAAGTTACCATGAACAGTAAATATATATTTTGCTATTTACTATTTACCACACAGTAACTATACATTATCTCGAATAACTTCCGTATATGAACTCCAATTAATTCATAGGACCTACCCACGAGTTCATATTAACGTCCTTTTATTATTTTAAAGCTCTGACAACATGGGGGTTTGTTTTATTTACAGTTATGTGTTAAAGGCTTAAAACCCCAACTTAGTATCTTGAGAAATGTTACTCATAAATTCTTATGACTGATATTATTTATCGGAAGTGATCATAAGATATTTAGTTTATTTGTGGTGGATGTGATTTATTGGGGGCAGGATGGCCTCAGAAGTTGAGGATGATTGAGTTGATTATAGAAGTGTGTGTTTTGGATTGTAGGTAAGGGTTGTCTATTTTGAAGGAAGGTTATGCCGAAATTTTCAGAGTAACTCACCCTTGAGATGGACCCTGCGAGACTTATCTCGGGTTTTAGTAGGAAAATTGGAGGTGGGTCTTGACTGTTTTATTTATGAACACGTAAGGGCATATATCATTATTCTTAAATCTCAACCCAATCTAGTCACTTAGACTATTATACCACATTCGTCCGGATTGTTTCAATCCATAAAGTGAGCGTTGCAATCTAATAGCATACACACTCTGTAGTTTAAAGTTACTCGATTTAGGCAGCCGAAACCCCTCAAGGAGTTTCATGTATATCTCAGTATCTAGATCCCCATATAGATATGCAATAACCATATCCATGAGCTGCATTTCAAGCTTTTCGGACACTGCCATGCTTACCAAGTAGCAGAAAGTAATGATGTCCATCACAGGATAGTATGTCTCCTCATGGCCTATTCCAGGGCATTGTGAGAAAACTTGTGCAACTAGGCGATCTTTGTACGTAAGTACCTCATTCTTCTCATTACGCTTCCTAACAAAGACCCGTTTATGTCCTACAGGCTTTACACTTGGGAGGGGGTTGGCACCACTGGTCCAAACACCTGTCTCTTTGCTAGGGAATCCAATTCTGCCTTGATAACTTCTTTCTATTTAGGCCAATCTACTCTACATTCACATTCTTTGACGGTACGTGGTTCGATTTCATCGTGCTCTATGATCTTTTAAGTCACGGAATATGCAAATACATCATCGATAAGCATGGATGATCGGTCTAGCAACTCAAATGCGTTCTCATAACACATCGAGAAGTCCATGTTCTCTGACAATGATGTGGATTCTGAGGCGTCCCCCAGATATGCCGACGTCGAATCAAGGACATAATTGTAGTCAAAGACAACCTTGTAAGTGGGGTTCTATCTATCGATGATTAAGGGTTTGGTTTGTGCCTTAGGCGTCTGTTTCTTTCTAGGACGTGCATCAACCGAACCAAGTTGTCTCCCCCTCTTTCTCTGAGGAGCCATGGCCTCCACCCACGTACTAGGGTCGGCGGCACCCATACCGTGGGCAGCCTTGCTCGGACCCGAGGTGGTTTTGCTTGCTTTCAGGACCTGCAACCTTGCAGGGACATTTGCAGCTGGTATGTCAGATCTTGTAACCTTTGCAATTTCAGTGAATGAGTCGGGTATCAAATCTGCCACATCCTTTAGAGCAATGATTCACTTGACTTCAATATCACAATGAGAGGTACGGGGATCATAATGAGACAGGGTGGGAATGCTCCACAACAGTGCGGCAGCTTAGCCTCGCTAGCGCTCGGCAGAAGTCGGTAGCAGCTTCAAGGCCTGCAGCTAGGCATGTGTTGGCAACCATGTTCCCATGTCGTCTAGGGTTTTTGAAAAAACAACCTGCATAATCACTAACCCAAGCATAGAATGAGGATGAAGAAAGGAGAAACCAATTTTATCCTCCCTGAGGTTATTGAACTTTGAAAAGTTTTAGGGCATTTTGAAAACACACTTGTCGAATTGATCTTCACAAACTTGTTGGAGATTTTGACATAAAAACAAAGGCGGCAAGGCAGCGGCAGCTAGCAATCAGTGTGCGGTAATGAGCAGGCGATGTGTGGCAGCAAGCAAGCAGTGTGAGGTAACTTTAGGTTGTAACGACAAGTAAGGCTGAAGGCAGCCGAGGGGAGGTACGACCGATTTAGGGTTTTCAAAAATAAAAAAATTCAGTTTTAAGGTTTCTTAACTCTAGGGTTAAAGCTCGTGACTTGATATTGTGCCCGTTTGGTAGGGCTTTTTGTCAGCTTTGCTTCGAAGCAAAGCTGGTTAGTGTGTTTGGTAGGCAGCTTCCCACCTGCTTCGCTTATAAGCACGGGTGTTTTCTCTCAAAAAGCCGAAGCTGCTCGACCCCAGCTCTTAGAAGCCAAAAGCCGAAGCTGCTACAGTGTAGTTATTTTCTTCTTCAACTGTTGTCTCTCTCAACTCTCTGTCGAAGCTCTTATACCTGCGATTACCCTCCATCAACACAGCCAATTACAAAATGCAAATGCTTTGACTACTCGATCAGGGCTGAATCAGAGAAACAGAGAAAGAGAAAGGGACAGAGAAACAGAGAAAGGGGCGAAACTCGATCAGGGCTCAAATTGAACATGCAGGGCAATAGAAAGGAAGAAGAAGATGAGATAAGAACTCTACCCTTCACTACCGCAGTCGCCGCCTGAGCTTGCCGAAATTTGGAGAAATCTGCCACGCATAGTGGATCCCGATCTCCACAGAAATAAGTTGTATGCTGGGTTTAACGACTGGGCTAGATAGAAGGAAGCGAGGAGAGCATTTTGGTGGTGGTCCTCCGCCGAGTGGTGGTCGGAGTCACGAGGACAACGACGGAGGCGATCAGAGCTCGAGGGAGAACAGTTGACCGAATTGGGAGACGCTTTGACTTCGGTCAAAGCTTACCTCTTATTTATACTTGAATGGACGGTCAAGATTAGATGAAGGGTAAGATCCGACGGTCCATATTTAATAAAGGGTAAAAGTAACTCTTAAATAGTAAAATTTATTTACCGACGTATTAATTAAAAATTACCAAGAAATTCGTAGAAAATAGACGGAAGCTCCGAAAAATAATCCGAATATACCGGAAGACTCGTGCAGACGCGTATTATGAAAGATAAATTATTATTAATGTATGGAACTTGTTGTAATTCATATATTTATGATAATGTGTAATATTATTCTCTTGGTAACCATGATTTATAAAACTCCATATATAAATCATACAAAATATATATAGACATAAGGATTCAAGAGTAATTATGTTATAATACATTACCAAATAAATAAAGTAAAAATATATTGTAAGGCTAAACTGGTAATTGACAAACTTAAAGCACTTTCAAAAAGCTAGTTTGCCAAACAGGTTGTCTCTGCTTCTACCATTCACAGCACTTATAAAAAGTTAATTTACCAAACACTCAGAAGCTTTGCTTGTCAGCTGCTTATTTTCAGAATAAACCACAGCCAGCTTATTTTCGAAGTCACAGCTGTACCAAACAGGCCCATTGTATAGTAGGAGCTAGTATATATTTGAAGGTATTGAATGTAATTCGATGCGTATTCGATGTACTTTAATTATAGAATGAGTCTATTTATAGACTCACTTAAAATACATTAGTCATTCTCTTACATATTAGGACGATCTCATATAGTTTTCCTATTACATAAAGGTAAGATAAAACGCATTAACCGGGATAGATCAAGAGCACACACATGCCATACATCATACAACAAGAACAACAAATGCAAGTAGCCCAAAATGTAAACTGATATTGGTTAGAACCTTGATGTTCAAACAAAATAGATCAGACGCTAGTGTCAGCAGCCCAAAGACTGAGCTGAACATATACCTCCTGATTTTATCCAGGCCGTAAAATCATTTTGTTTCTTTTTTCTAAAAAACACTTGAAATTGGCTTCATAACTTCTCTAACTCAGCGTACTTCAAAACCAGATTGCCAATTACGCCTGAAACAATCGCCTAGTTTTTACATTATTCTGTCTCCGTCACTTGGATTAACGCCTCCAGATTGTATGCTGCTTCTTTTCTTGCATTATCCTGCAATGGAATTTCAATTGAATTTTGTAAGAATTTGCACTTTGTATGATTATAATCAACTTGTCATTTTCAGTCAATGACATGCAAATGGGTGTGCTTCGATATTGCCTGTAAGTAACTCATTCTGTTCTACTTGGCACAGGAAGGTGAATTGAACCTGGGCATTCTACATGTGCATTATCCATGCAAATCAAATACATACAAACAGTTCTGTATCAAACATGTGTGGGATCACATATGATTTTAGACGCGAGGGAGAGGTGGGTGGGTGAGATAGAAGAGTATCTCAGTCTTTGTTTAGGGTAAAAACTGTGAATTAAGAACATGAAATGAAAACATCCCTTTGCTTCTTTACCAAAATAAAAATCTCTAATTGAACAAAAGTTTTAGAATCACAAATGTAAATTGAACTGATGTATTACCTCTGATGCTCTTTGGAACGCCTAATAAACTCAGCAGGAATATCATGTCCTTCATACGATGATAATACTGGTCTGATATCTGGTGGATTATTACGGGCAACAACTGCACATAAACCAGGTACAAACAGGTGTCAATAGATTCCCATAAATATTCAATTTTGAGAACAGAAAGCACAGACGACTTACATTCAAGAAATGGGATGAAATCTACAAGAGCTGTATCATCTGACTCAGACTTAAATGGCTTTATGACGGCACCATTTTCAGGCTGAAGGCTATTTTCCCGTGCATGGGCACTAAGATATATGATCTTTCTTGGATCTCTATTAAGCTTTGAAAGGTCCTGCCGCAAGAAACTACATCTTAATATCTCATGTAGCTTAATGATCACATATGTAAACACAGATACAGAGTTATAAGTTGTAACCCAAATGCATAGCCATAAAGAGAGGAAAGTCATTTCCAATTATTTACTGGTTTGGCAGGCATATCACCGAACACATCAGCCCAGGACCAGAAGTAGTAGGATTCATTTTCATTATGAATTATGTTGGAACTTTTTGCAAATCTTACTGAACTAATGAAGCAAAATATAAATTTTCAATAGAAAAACAAGTCAGGTCGGGTTCCTTCAATGAGATATGAGCCAAAGGCAATCAAGTGTTCATACCGTCCGACTATCCCATTTTAGTGAACATATTCAGAACTTCAAAAATACCGATCATCAGGAAGATACAGAAAAGGAATCTCAATTCAATTAATGGAACAGCAGAAATTTAGGAACCAACATACCCTATAATGCACTCCTTCCTGATACTTGGTGGCAGCCTTTCCTAGCTTCCAAAGTACACAATGTTTTGGGTCCAGTCTCTCCATTACAGGATCTACATACTACATTCACCAAAGAAGAAAGCTGCTGTTAGTGTTTATGACTTAATTCAAACTCAACAAAAATATAAAACAGGTTAGGAAAAAGCCCGAGCAAGAAGTTCTGAAATAACAAAGCCCAAGCAAGATGCTCCGAAACAACTAATAGTAAATTACCATTTGTGAATAGTCTGACCAAACCACGATTTCATAACACTGAGAAAGATGTTCTAAGAAAGCATCAACTCCAGGTCTTTTAATTGTCTGCCAGCCCTTTTCTCTCTGTAAAACATATCCATAAGTAATCACATAAAAAGTAAAATGAAAATTGGTTACTATTTACAGACAGCAATCACAGTATAAACGAAGATGAACAAACACGGATAATCATTGCTTTCATATCATGTGCACATATATTCACAAGACTACAAATACTATTATAATTTGCAGAACAATAAAATCCCCAACCATTCTCCAGCAGGGCCTTACCGTCCAATAAGAGTAAAGTAATGTCTCCTGTAGATCCAGAACAAGTGTATACATAGGTCTCTGCATAGGGTGCAAATCAGGAAGAAGCTTTTCTGCGTATGGTTCGGTATAACCCTATAAAACCAAGAATTGTGATCAAACAAACCAATACCATAACATTTCAGTGTGCCCAACTAGACAGCAAGAAACAGAAACAAAATACCCACTCGAACTTGTTCTTCAATTGCCCTCCTTGCATCAAGGTAAGCTTCAGCTGCTTTAGCAGGAACTGATACATCAGAAAGAAAGAATCAGCATAAATGAGTAACAAAAAAATCGAAGTACGGAGAGTTTTCTTGGGTACTAAGCAAGAGATTTCATAGGTCGTAATCTCATTCGTCTCAGGCCCAAAGGTGACAAGTGCAAACCACGTGAGCCCTATAAAATTATATCTTCAGCCTAGGAGTCACAGCTAAAGAAAGATGAATATCAAGACCATTTATACATATGTGCTAGTGCATCTGCTTCCCTACACTGTGACTAGCGAGATCAATAAAAATCTTATATTATTAGTACTATGATATGATTTTCAGATGTTGGTTCTCATTAATCATTATACAGATCAATTATATCTTAAGCCTAGGAGTCACTGCTACAGAAAGATGAATATCACACCATTTATATATATGTGCTAGTACATCTGCCTCCCTACACTGATAGTGAGTTCAATAAAAATCTTATATTAGTAGGACTATGATATGTTTCTCAAATGTTGTTCTCATTATGCAGATAATGCTAGTAACTAGAAGAGAGAGAGAGAGACAGAGAGAGTGTGTGTGTGTGTGTGTGTGTCCACACAACAGTAATGATTAAAGTGAAAGACATTAACATAAATCAGTGATTAAAAGACTGACCAAACACCTAATAAATTACAGCACAAAAACATGATTTGTGAAGCTTACTACCACTGAACAGACATGTTCAAACAACCCACCTGTAATTGCAGAAGAACAGACCATACTTTTGAATTTCTGCAAAAGAAATTGATAAGAAAAAAATTAATCTACTGAAGTAACAAAACATGTAGTTAACAACGATTATATAGCAAGTTAGCAAGTGAAATCAGAAAGGCTGCATGACGGCATAGAGTGCAATCCAAATTTTAAGCAATCAATTGGTCTCGTGTATAGCTGACGACTAACCAACTCGGGGATTGCATGTGGTCAAGATTCTAAAAAATGCTAGGCGCTATTAGGGCGGACAGTCAGGTTGACGACTACGCGGTTTTGTATTTTATATATTTTTAATTATTTAATAAATATAATTACATAAATAAATTTATAAAAAGCATTATTATGTTCCAAAATAGCAAAACTACTTCAAAAATAAACAAACTGTTCAACAACAATGTTCTTAGAATTAAAAACAAAAAAACAAATTAGAGTTTATGGAGATGCAGATCACGACTCGCGAAGAAAAGATAGTTTACGGCTTTTGGTTTATGGGGGTCGTGTAATTAGAGTATAGGGTTTTGATGGTTTTGTTTTTATTAAAAAAATGCCGCCCAGCTTGTCTAGGCGGCCGTTTTTTACGCTAGCGCCCTGCTTGGCCTACTTGGAGGAAATCGGAACGGCCACCTTTCGCCCAGCACCTAGACGGCCCTAGGCGCCTTTTTTAGAACGTTGCTCATTGTATTCTACCCCCAGAAGATTGTAGGGTTTGGCAGGAGGACCCAATCTGTGAAGCAGATTTGGGGGATTTCTGGGTACAAAAAATATAACATATAGAAAAAAGATTAGTAAACAGTTTACATGACAAATAAATGATAAGATATTTGATGATGAGTGGCCCAGTTCTAGCAAGCTAAAACAGGGGATATTTGTTTAAACAGCATGTGTATCAATTCCGGATAGCTTATTATACTTTATTTTCTGTTAAATCAAGGAACAAAAAAACCTAAAAACAGCCATGGTCATGTCATTTTTGGACACAATATTTCAAAAACAATCTTGAAATAGGGTATTTCAAATTAATAAAACCATTTCTCTCATTACATGAGCTTCTATCCAAAATATCTCAAAATAGTTAATTTCTCTCTTACTTCCTCACAGCTGGTCTCTCATTTCTTTGACCAAAGAACCTCTCTATCTTTGTAAAATAAAAGCTTTCCCGTCCATATATTCAATTTACGGATACAGCAATTGTTGCTTGCACCTTTTTTCCACAACAAGAAACCCCACTCAAAACAAGTTTATTTTCGGCAAAACGGGGAGGGAAAGGTAGATAGTTTCCGCTCTTTAAATTAAAGTCTTTCCACAAGTTTTAATCTTCAAATTGATTGTAACAATTGGCGGACTGAATCCTAGTTCTCATTGATGAATTAAACAAAGCATGGCACAATTCTTCACCAGTCTTGGTCCTCCCTTCTTTCACTCTAATCACTTTTAATATAATCGTCATCCATAGCTAATCAATCATTTCGCATCTTGAGTAAACATAGAAACATCAAAATATGCACACAGCTGAGTTACAAAGCTCTGAATCAATCTTACATCAATAACAGAAGCATCATCCGGAATCTCAATACTCGCACTCGCATCTCGCAGAGCCTTTGTCTTTACATCTATTTCGTTGTACGAGTAAGCTGCAAAACAAATGTCAATTCCAAAACTCACTCTTCCTCTTCTATAAAGAAACAAAACAACAACAAAAGGGATACACAAATCCTTCTAGCTCAGCCAAAACCGAAAATCAAATCACAAATAAACAATTCTACACTGCTCAATCCAATTAGCAAGAAATGAAAACTTGTCTCCATGATCCAATCCATTCGAAATACAATTCAACAAGTAACCAAATGAAGTAAGCCGAGAATACCATAGGAGACATAGCTAATGGAGGCGGTGGCTCCGGTGAGAGCGGCGATGAGGGAGTACTTGAGGAAGTTCCAGGACCTTCTACTCGCGGCGGCGGGTGTTGGAGGCGGTGTGGGATTGGAGGCGAGGGTTTCAGCGGCAGCGAACGGCTCTTTGGGAGCGAAGTCGGTGCTGAAGAGACGGGGGGCGCGCTTCGAGAGGTGAGAGGATAAACGAGAGCGGAGTATTATTGAAGAAGACATTGCTCTGGGTTTAGGGAAGGGTTTTGGGTTCTGATCGCTCCACTGGGGTTTAGGAGAGAGAAAAGAGACATAGATTGTATGAAACTTGTGACGACGGCGTTTCGTGGGGTTTCTAGCTGGTCTAATTGGATATTGAATTTAGATTCTTGTTCAAAAAAAGGATATTGAATTTAGATTCCGTATATATTTTTTCGATAAAAGAAATAAATTATAAAAAGGGTTCTATTAAGCATCTTTTTGTTGAGTATTAGTTGAAAAAAAAAAATTCCGTCGGTCTGTTTTTTTCGTCGGCTAAAGTCTTTCTTTTGGTAGTGGTGATTCACTGATTATAAACTTGAACGGTTCTTATTTGACATATTTGGATCATCCATTGATTTGATTTATTTTGATCTTAACGATCACCAATTTGACTGAAAAATTTATATATGTGATCTACTTATATAAACATATAAACAGAACGGTTGAGATAAAAAATGTGATTGAAAAGTGGGTGTAATAAAATCATTAAGGAGAAAGTTCTTAACAAGAAGGTCCTTAATGGATCTCTTCTTTCTATTGAGAACTTTGTTGTTGAGGACTATATGAGGACTTTTTTCGTTTCACCCTATTTTCAATCGCATATTCACATATCGACCGTCTAGTTTGTAGATATATATGTGTAGATTAACTCTACAAATTTTCATACAAATTGAAAATCGTTAAGGCATTCATAAATGTGCACTACTAGCACAATTACTTTAGCCGTCGAAATTTTTTCACCAACCTATTAAAAGATGTCGTCGGCAATGATGTCGTGGGGAAAACGCCATCGTTAAGGTCTTAGCCGACAAAATTACTGTACATTGTTGCCTAAACTCAGAACTTTAGCCGACGAAGAAATATTTCGTCACTTAAATTCTAGACTTTAGGTTATGAATTTTTGGACTTTAGGCGACGAAATTTCGTTGGTAGAAACGTCTTCTATTGGTTAAAATGGTTGGCCGAGTAAACTTTAGCTCCGAAATTTATTAAATTTCGTCGGCGATAATTATTTATTTTATTTATTAAACTTTAGCCAGCGAAATTTTAATAAATTTCGTCGGCTATAGTTATTTATTTTATTTTATATATTTTATTTATTTATTTAACTTTAGCCAACGAATTTTAATAAATTTTATCGGCTATAGTTATTTATTTTCTTTTTTTATTTTTTGTATTTTTGATTAATTTTTTTTCTTTTTCGTTTTTGCACCACCACACCACTGTCCGGATGTGGTGTTTGGAGGAGAAGGAGAAGAAGAAGAAGAAGAAGAAGAAGAAGAAGAAGGAGAGGAGGAGAAGCAGGAGAAGGAGGAGAGAAGGAGAGGGAGAGGGAGAGGGGGAGGGAGAAGGAGAAGGATAAGAGGAGGAGAGGAGAAGGAGAAGGAGGGGAGGATGAGGAGTTACCCGTCGGAGGAGGATGAGTTGCTGCTGGAGGAGGATGAGTTGCCACCAGAGGAGGTCGTCTGAGGAGGAGAAGAGTGGAGGAGAAGGAGAGGAGGAGGGGAGGAGAAGGAGAGGAGGAGGAGAGGGAGAAGTTGAAGTAGAGGAGGAGGAGAATGAGAAGGAAAGTAGAGGAGAGGAGAAGAAAAAGGAGTTGCCGCCGGAGGAGGATGAGTCAACGCCAAAGGAGGAGGAAGAAGAGGAAGAAGTGGAAGAGAGATAAAGAGAAAGAGGTGGAGAAGGATGAAAGATATAGATAAAATTCAAAATTTTTGGCAGGATTGTGAACTTTAGCCAACTAAATAGAAAATTTCGTCGTTAAAGTTCAAAATTTTAGTCGGAAATTTTGAAAATTTGAGGAAACTTTAGCCTACGAAATACTCTAATTTCGTTAGCTAAAGTACATTTTACTTACAAAATTGCATTACGAATATTTCAGTGTCCGATTGACTAATGTGATACTAATCTGGAAGTGGAACGGCCTTACGAGTCAAACTTTTCTCTTTTCTATGACCTATGAGTCTTTTTGGCCATCCGAGTCCGTTTACGGCTTCAAAATGTAGTTTTTCAAACCACTTACAACACAGAAATGCCTATATCTATATCTATATGAAGTATTTTTGTAACACCCTGTCCCGAAATTTACCTTTTTACCAGGATTAGACGAGTTACAGAGGGTTGTAACCACGCTGTTAATCTTCCCCGAATTATTGTTCGAGTTTAATATCGAGATATTTTTGGTTCTGGGGGAAAATAGAATTAATGTCTAGAGAGGTAAATTATGTTAATACAAGTCATCGGGTATGTCCGGAAGATTTTTCGGAGCTACGAGCTATTAGTTATGAATTTATCCAATTTACGGAAGTAATAAATGTTAATTACTTTACCATAAAAAGATGACTTTGCGATAAGTCAAGAATTTAGAGAAACTTCCTTCAGGTATGTCCTATGACTTAATCGGATTTCGTATGTGAAAATTATTCGAGAAAAGATATAGTTACTGTGCGGTAAAAATAAATGGTAAAAGATCTATTGACCACTTAAGGTAACTTTTGTTATTTCAATCTGGACCGTCCGATTTTAAGGAGGAGGAGATCGAGCCGTCCATCCCTCTATTTAAAGAGGCGCGGTCAGACTTCAGTCCGAGCCAGCACCTCACCTCACCTTCCTCCGCCAGCCCTTCTGCGCTCCTCTCAACAAGCCCAACCAATATACACTGAAGAACGAGCACGAAGTGAGGTTTTAGAGGAAACCTGGTTTGGTATCTTCACTATCAGGCGAGGTTTCGCCGGTCTTTGGTCACCAAAGCTTCGGTTTGGGGTAAGAATCTTGATCCCCTCGATGAGTTCTTTAAGCCTATAGGTATAGTTTCTTCGATTAGTTTATGGAATTGGATGGTTTGTGGCAGTTGAGTCTGGTGGATTTTTTAGCTGGTTTTGTGTTTATGGGAGTGTTATTGTGAAGTGGCTTTGGTTGTGATCTGTTAGGATAGTGTAGTGGCCGAAAAATGGGGTCGAAACCGGATTGTAGGCCGGTTGTGGTGGTTCAAGGTAAAAAAGGGTAAATCTCTGGGTTTTTACCACAGTAGATCTGGTATTTTTATCATTTACCTCGGTTGTGAAAGGACGAAAATGCTCCTGGCAGTTTAGGGTAATTATAAGGATGTCATCGGTGCTGAAATCTTTGAAGTACCCCTAGTAGTGTGAGTTAATTACAGGACTGCCATTGGCATTGAAATCCTAGAATGCCCTTGGCAGATTAGTGAAATTACAAGAATGCCATTGAGGCTAAAAAGACGATACTGCCCTCAGTAGTTTTGTATAATAACATGGATGTCATTGAGGCTGAAATCTCATAACTGCCCCTAGTAATTCTAGTTATTTACAGGGGCTGCCACTAAGGCTTAAATTCCTAAATTGTCCCTAGTATCAGATTAATTACAAACTGTCATTAAGGATAAAATGACCATGCTGCCCTTGACAGATTTGGCAAATTACAAGAGTGCCATTGGGATTAGAATTACCTTTATATCCCTAGAGGATTTATCAATTTACGTGAATGCCACTATATTATATTTACGTGTGAATGTTGTTTATATTTATGCGATTGTCGTTGTATCCTGTTCGTATAGGTATGGTTGTTTTATAAAGGTTGGGTGTTAAGTTCGGGTTAATCTCGAGGGTTAGTTGGTCGATGGATACCTCATTTAGGAGGTTAAACTCAGGATATGCATTAGGTGTTTGCTATCCATTTTATTGGATCGACTGATAATTAGAAAAGCGGGTTTTGCCCGGTTAGGACGTGAGTAAGTACAAGAGCTACGTGTGCCTTGATCCCTAAGGACATGGTACGTAGGCAGCCTGACCGGGGTTCGGGTGCAGTCACAAATATTATTAGAACCCCTAGGTCCTTTAAATGATTGGTTTGAGATCCAAATGCAGAAATCGGGATAACCTCCAGCTATGAGGTTTATTCTAGTTTCGTTTGGACCGGATGAAATTGGTTTAGTGTAAGGGTTATCCTTTCTCAAAGGGGATTTCGAGTAAATCTCCCTTTGGATGGGTCCCGCACGTCCTAACCCAGGTTTAGGAAGGTAAACTTGGGCCGGGGCGTGACAATTTTGGTCGAACCCTCAACACAACAAACTCTCACAATGGCTCCTCATAGGGATAAATAATGGTAAATAAGGTTGACCGCTACTATTGACACCTAGACTTTACCCGAATTACGTGATTTTTCAACTATATATGTATTTCATTATTCTGGTCACATCTTATTTCACTAGATTTTTGAGTTTGAAGGTTCTATATAGAGTTAGTTTTCAAAGTTGTGTATTTACTTAAAACTTAGTAAACAAGTTATATAACATTAGTAGGCATGTTGTGATTTCGATGATCAAAATCCTCAACCAAAAATTCAACCGTCCGATATGATCATTATGTCAAAATATATCTATGGTAAAAAATTCAACTTGATCCAACAACGTTACAGACTCGATCCTTTCGATCAATCACGTAAGTCAAACCCCTAAACGCACGGAAACAAACATTTGACAATCTAAATTATGCATTTTGACCGGACTTTCAACTGAAAATAGTTTCAAATCGATGAGACGTAACTAGTGGTATAAAATTTTTATTTTATTTATTATAGCATAGCCTACGAAATATTAGGGTATTTGTCGGCTATGGTTTAGGGTTTAAGCCGATGAAATATAGCTGATTTGGTCAGGTTAACTTTAATTTCATCGGCTAAAGTTCACAAACTAAAGCCTACGAAAAAATGAATTTAGCAATGGAAAATTAATTTCGTAGGCTAAAGTTGACTATAGCTGACGAATGAAAATTTCGTCGGCTAAAGTGGACTTTAGCCAACAACAAAAAAACTTCGTCGACCTGTTTTTTTCATCAGCTAAAGCCTTTCTTCTGGTAGTGGTGATTCACCGATTATAAACTTGAACGGTTCTTATTTGACATATTTAGATCATCTATTGATTTAATTTATTTTGATGTCTTAACGATCACCAATTTAACTGAAAATTTATAGAAGTAATCTACTTAAATAAGCATATAAACAGAACGGTTGAGATAAAAAAAATGTGATTGAAAAGTGGGTGTAATAAAACCATTAAGGAGAAAATCCTCAACAAGAAGGTTCTTAATGGATCCCCTCCCTCTATTAAGAACTTTCTTGTTGAGGACTATATGAGGACTTTTTTCTTTTCATCCTATTTTTGATCTCATATTTACATCCCGACAGTCTAGTTTGTAGATATATATGAGTAGATCATCTCTACAAATTTTTATACAAATTGAAAATCTTTAAAGCATTCATAAATGTGATTCGCCGATTATAAACTTGAACGGTTCATATTTGACATATTTGGACCATCTATTGGTTTGATCTATTTTGATGTCTTAACGATCACCAATTTGACTGAAATTTTTTAGAAGTGATCTACTTATATAGATCTATAAACTGAACGGTTGAGATGAAAAAATGTGATTGAAAAATGGGTGTAATATAAACCATTAGGAGAAAGTCTTCAACTAGTCATCAACAAGAAGGTCATCAATGGATCCCCTCCCATAAATTATAAAGAAAATCTCTTGGACATCCTAAATTATGGAAGTCCAATTCCAACGTGATGTTTAAGGTTAGCTAACGCATCCACGACAGAGTTTTCTTCTCCCCTCAGACATGAGAGAAAAACTGACGTGAGGCTTATATATTGCTTCAAATTATAATGGATTATTTTAGTTGTCTTTTCTTATTTTAGTCCAATTGTCAAGTGATATTTGAGTCTTGAAAGATCTTTTTTCTTTAGTAAACTATAGTTAAGTTACTGAAAAAATATCATTTGACAATTAGATTCATTCAAATTGTTTTTAAACAAAAAAGGGCTAAATTCTACAAATTAGGACAAGTTGTTATATTTTTGTCATGTGGCAGTAAAACATTTACAACTTTTCTTAATTAAAACATCTTTCACTTCTGATTGGAAATCTATTGTCTCTCTAACGAGAAATTCATTGCTGCTGCCTCTCTAATTGGAAATTCATTGCTACTATCGCTTATCAAATCATTTTGCTATTGCCACTGATTGGAAGCTGATGCTACTGTCTCCGATCGAAATCTGCTGCTACTACCAAATACCGACTAAATAGCTTCACCAAAATTCGCTAGAAAAAAGGCTTCTGCTTCTACCCTAACTCACCATAAAAAGCTTACTGCTACTACCAAAATTTACCAGAAAAAAGCTTTTGCTACTACCAAATTCATCAAAAAAAGCCTACTGCTTCTACCAAATTCACTAGAAAAAAGCTTCTACTACCAAATGTATAGTAGCAGACTCTTACGCATCTAATAATCAAAATTCTTAAGGAGGGTGCTACTGTCAAGTGTCGAGGGAGGGTGCTACTACATGTGCTATTGTCGGCATCGAAACTGCTACTGTTGACTTAATCGACTGAATACCTGCTACAAATCTGTTATTGCTGAAACCTACTGCATATCTGCTACTGCTGAAACCTATTGCATATTTGCTACTGCTGAAACCTACCACAGATCTGCTACTGTTAAAACCTATTATAGATCTGCTATTGCTGGATGTACAGTAGCATCACTCATCATCACTCCCTATTCGATTTAATCTCAAATCCCATAGATCTGATCAACGCCATATAGACCAAAATTACCTTTGATGTCATCAAATCGTGGCCGAAAAAGTGGTCGACGTTGATCTGGACTCCTTATTTTGATCCGAACAGGCGTCTTAGACATCGTGGCATGGATAGAGGCGATAGAGCTGGTATAGATCCCATGGCTACTGAGCAACAATGACCCGAAGCTTGATCCAATGCCCCATGAGATGAAGGAACATTATATCGTGCCAGAATGAGAGAGAGAGAGAGACAATAAGAAGAAGAAGATGGCTATATGCGGTGGTGAGAGGGAGAGAAGAAGAGAGAGAAATATAGGGTGATATATTTTAATAAAATAGGGATATTTTAGTTAATTACATATGAAATTTAGATCAGCTCAACTATTGTTTTGTGTTGGGTTTGAGTCATGTCATAATTTGTATAAATATTATAATAAATGATTTTATATATATAAATATTTGATCAGAAACTTAAATGTAATTATCTCATTTTTCTTCCCAACCATACGGTATAAGTGTTGAACACTCCTTCACGAAACAAAAACAGGAGACGGAGAGGAGATCAAGGGTGCGAGACAATCTTCCATCCCCACCTCGATTCCTCCTTCCACAGCCATGGAGTTTTGATTATGCTTAGGAAGATTAACTATATTGTGTTCTGCTGGTTTGCTGCAATATTGGAGGCACTCAAGCAAAGAATACGTTGGTTTTGAAGGCCAAGAATAGATCCTTACTATCTTTGGCTGAAAGATTTTTTCTTGTTTTTAGTTAAAAAGAATTACTAGAATAAGATTTGAGAGGCAAGGCAATGACATGAATGAAAGTATAAAAGGCTCATTCAATATATAAGTAAATACTAGTTCTACAAATGAAGAATAAATCAACAAGAAGTGAATGTACACTTCAGAATGAAGATCAGCGGAACCCTTTTCTAGCCCATCGTATGATGCTGCATTGCTTGCTGCCGCCACTCTTAGACACCTTATCCGAGGGTTTCACTACCTCTGCAACACTAGCATTTTGTGGTGCTGACGTTTCCGAACTCTGTGGTTGTGGTGCATCACCCGAATTCTGTGGTGGTGGTGGTGGTGGTGGTGCTCCTAATAGTAATGTGGGTGGTGGTTGAGGTAGTGCTGCCACTGATGATGATGATCTTGGTGGCGGTGGCAGCATTAAAGCCGGTGGCATCACCATGGGGTAGTCATACGGCCCTCCGGTCGGATAGGAATAAGGATGGGGATAGGGCCCCATTCCATATGGGGGGTGAGGAGGGTAAGGGGGATAACCACCCGCCATGGATGGTTCCTCATCAGCAGCATCAAATTTAACACTTTTTATCTTGGCATGACTCCCTCCAAGCAGCTGTAGAATTATCTTTGGATTTACCTTCCCTGAAACATTCACCGTTCCTCGTTCGGCATCTATGTCTATTGAATAAGCACCTAAATTTGAAAAAAGAATAACACACAACAAAGTCGAAGTGAAAATATATTGCACGTACGTAGTTGAACTATCGGCAGGAAGAAAGAGAGGACAGTACATACCATGGACACTGATCAAGACTTCATAGACTTTTAGCCTACACTTTTCACATTCCATATTCGCGTTCATAGTCAATGTCTGCAAAAGAATGAAATCAAATCTGGTTCCACATTGGCACATCTGATACTTTAGTTACTACTGCATGCACTAAGATTTTTCAACAAAATTCTACTATTCTCGATAAAAAGGAAAAACAGTGTAAGGTATTTCGAGCGGTCTAACCATTTTTGCAGAGGAAGAATCCATTATGGCGACTCTTCTGACTCTCTAGATGTCTTAGTAGGAGGAACGGGATATGAATACACAATTTATATGAATGTCTTCTGTACTAAAAGTTGGGTAAATTCATGCTCCAGCAGTACAGCTTGATCATATTCATTATATATGATTTCTCATTCATACCCTAGACATATCCGCTATAGATTCTAGACTATCTTAGATTCAATTTTAAAATCTTAAATATCTTTCCATACTGGTACTCGTACTGTAGATTTCTCATGAAACTTCTAAAATTATCAGAAATTCTTGTATGTACGGCCGTGTATGTATACGACACAATTTTAGTCATTCATAACAATTCATATGTTTGATTATCTATGTATTAATATTATATCCTCTAATCTCAACCGTTCACATAAGTCATGTAGATGACCGTGTATGAAAATACTTCATAAAATCTCTGTATTAATATTATATCCTCTAATCTCAACAATTCATATGTTTCATTTATTGTTTTGGCCTTATTTTGACCCTATTTTTTCGCACAATAGAATTTTCTTGACGATAGCTGTAAACTGGTCAGTTAATTATAAACTAGATTTACCTATAAGAGAAATTATAGCACAAGAGAGAGCTGCAAATTATTGACACTTGGACTACCTTTTCTATATTTCTCTACCTTATTTCTTACTACGCAAGACTTTCTTGTCAGTTCAAAATTTGGCATGCACCCAAACTTTGTTAACTTTACAAGTTCAAAGATTGATCAGGAGGCCTAACCAGAGAACCAAACCGATATGGACAAAGATGTCAAAACCGTAGGGATCACAATCTACCAATCAATAGACAGCTGGGAGATGTAAAGTATCAACAAGGAGTCCCAGAAACCTGGAAAACATGAATAGAAGTTATACAACAGAAATGGACATAAGTGAAAGGCAAATGCAAATAGCATAGGAAAGGCACTCCCTACTCCCATTTAAAAATCGCAGAAGGATTCTATCTTCTTGTGGAAATATCAGGCGAAAAATAATGCACCAATTCAGACCAAAGGATTTTGGTTTCTCGACTGCAGCTGTAATCTCTGCGCCCTCCTAATCGCAATTGTGGTTCCTCGGTTGCAGGTGTAATCTCTGTGCCCTCCTAATTCAAAATCACAATTAGGTAACGTTCGTCTCTATCATTCATAGATGGAATTGTTTTGATTTAAGTTTTTGTTCCCTAATCTAAATTTTCGCCGATCTCTGTACGTCAGTTGTTGAGTCCTTGTTCTGAATCTCCAGGTGTCAAATCCTTCCCTCTCAATCAATCCAGGTATTGAGGCACTTGTTTTGTTTTCTATCAAAGTTTGATGAACTGTTGTTTACGAGGATTTGGGTTTTTTAACAGCAGGCATAGTAGAACAAAAGAAAGAAAAAGAAAAGAAGAGAGGGAAACACGATTGGAAGTTACTGAAAGGGAAAGGGGAATTGGGGAAGGCCATCTTTTGGGTGATTAGATTTTGCCTTGCAGTGAGTGATTGTAAATTTCAGTTTGATTTCTTAATTTATTTTCCTGTTTTGTTATGCTATTGAGGTTTAAGGTGAGTACCTTCAAATTTCAGTTTGATTTCTTTTTTTGTTTGTTTTGTTATGCTTTGGTTTAAATTCATGCTCTCGTTGTTCTATTACTGAGATTGTCGTTGCTGAATTGTGTAATTGATACATATTACTCCTGAATTAGTTTCATAGATGTTATAACAAATGTCATCAGTATTGTTTTTTTGGTAGAAAACAGAAAATAATATAAAGATTAGTGTAATATACTTAAACTAGCCCCAAGATTAGTGTTAATATATTTGAACAAGTACCTTTGTCTCTGAAAATTAATCAGAATTTTTTAGCCTTTTCATGTTCATATGCCGGTTGTTCCTAAGTTTTTAGCATTTCATTTTTCTGTAGCAAATTGTAATTGTTTGGTTACCTATCTACAAAATAGATTCTACTTGGCACATTTGCAAGACTACTAGGAACGGTGTAACATTCTTTTGGAGAAATCCGTGAGTATCTTTTCTGTTTCCATCAATTACTGATAATGAGTATTAAATTATTGGTTTTATTAATTACAAAAGATAAATGAAACTTACCAACCTGATTTGATAATATATATATATATATATATATATATATATATATATATATATATATATATGTGTGTGTGTGTGTGTGTGTGCGCGCGCGCTTGTGTTTTGGTATGCTATTGGTTTAAATTCTTGCTTCATTCCAAAATTATTTTGAGATTGTGGTTACTAAATTGTGTAAATTCTACCCATGACTCCAGAATTAGTTTTATAATGGCTACCCAAGGCATTGTGTTATAGGAGAACCAAATGTTGTTATAACATGGGGCGTCAACATTGAAGGGCTTATATAAGCTGTAGGATTATAGGATGTTTCAGATAAGTTTGGGACAGTAGGTTGAAATGGAGTCATGAAAAACAAGTCTAGAAGGGGGTCAAACATTTTAGGGGATTATATAGCATGATTTTCTTTCTTGACTAGTATCTTCTAATCTCTACTTTTGAATTGAATGTCAGCTTCTTTCTGAATGACTAGAGTGTTGTGATTATTTTGTCTCCCAATATTGTTATTTCTCTCCCCAAAATAAGACTTCAATTTCTGACCCACAAAATTACCCCATCTCAACTTTAAAACACTTGCAACAATCACCTATACATATTTGAAATCCCTCTTCTGTTTTTGTTCCATCGTTTAACATAAGTATATTAATCTATTTCAGCAGTTATGAAGTTTAAATTTAAAATGGATGAAATAAGAGGAAATCACACTTCAGTTTCAAAACTATGCCATATAAATATGTCATTATTATCAACCTAGAACATATCTAAATCTCCTGTATCCAAAAATTGTGTAGATAAAGTGCTAGTGTTAACATTGTGCATATACAAACACAATTACCTATGTACGATACATATTGTATTTGGAGCATTTGGAAGACTACCAAGAAAGTTGTTGCATTTTTGCTGGGAGAAACCCGTAAGTGTCTTTTCTTTTTAATGTATGCAATTTGCTGGGTTTCCATTCTTTAATGAATAATAAGTCTGGTCACGAAAAATTTCTGAACAAAATTAGAGTTTGTTTAACTAATGACAATGCTATATAAAGAAAGTTTAGCTCCAACAGTAATATATTTAAGTACGTTAAACTATTAATAAGGAGTATTAAAATGATTGGCCTTACTGATTATAAGAAATAAAAACGACGTCCTTCATAGTTTTTAGTATATATGTATGAATATGCTTAATTGTGTACTTATTATAGATATTTTTTTCCTTTTTTGGTAGCAAGTAGGAAAGTAAACATGGATAAGAGCTAGATTGATGTACAACTAACAGACTGGCATAGATATGAAGATGGAGTTGATAGATTTTTAGATTTCGCGTTCGCCAATAGCAAAGATAAGATAAGGATTTACTGTCCTTGTAAGGTATGCAAAAATCGCTATTTTCAGAATAGGGAGGAAGCGAGTGAGCATATTAAGGTTGACGGATTTTTTGAAACATATAGAATATGGGATAAACATGGTGAGTCAGCTTCTAGACCTGCGGCTGCATACCAAGGTACTAGGGTTGACTCTAATATGGCCATCAATGATGATATGTTTGACATGATTCATGAGGAATTGGCGCTCCCGCTGCCAATTTTGGTGTAGGTGATGATTGTCTAGTAGAAAGTGACAATGTTGAAGGACCAGATAAGGAATTCCTGAAATTTCTTAAACTTCTCCAAGATGCGAAGCGTCTTTATATCCTGGTTGTGAACAATTTTTTTTATGTCTTCTAAGACTGCTTCTGATATGAGATGGCATGCAGAGAACCGCACCAAAGATGGCACACTAAGGCATCCCGCTGACTGTGTGGAAAACACTTGATGAAAAGTATCCAGATTTTTCTAGTGAGAGTCGCAATGTTAGACTTGGGTTAGCAGCTGATGGGTTCAACCCGTTCCAATCAATAACCCAACCTCATAGTGCATGGCCTGTTGTTCTAATACCTTATAACTTGCCACCTTGGATGTGCATGAAGCAACCATTTTTCATTTTGTCAACGCTCATTGATGGCCCTAACGGACCTGGAAATAAGATTGACGTGCCTCTGTAACCTTTGATTGAAAAGCTGAAAGAATTATGGAATGAAGTTCTTACTTATGATGCCTCGACTAATCAGATGTTTAACATGCGTGCGATGTTGTTATGGACAATTAACGACTTTCCGGCCTTGGCAAATGCAAATGGGTTCCTTTCACAACTTGGAATCTTGGCGCGAGACGGGGTGAAGATTCCTCTAACATTTACTTGGACTGCCATGTCAGATGAGGTTTTGGATGATATTTGGAAAGACGTCAAGGTACAACTAACTCTCGTTATCACTACCGATTATGTTTCATTCACTATTGGGTGTTGACAGCTATAGATGACTAACTTTCATGTCAAAATAACAAAGCTTGGACAATTTTTGTGAATACTGACATCTTCTGGGTTCCTTTTCTTTTCTTCTAACTTCTTAAATGTTTGTTTTTATTTTCTTTGCTTTTTGGGTTTTCTCATCTTTGAAAGACACTGTGTATGATACTCGTGTTTATTATTAGGATAATACGGATGTTCCAGATGAATATAAGCATCATTGCTTAAAGGTTGTTGGTAGTAGATGGAGGGACTAGAAATCTTGAGTGAAGACAAAATGGTATGATAAATATGAAACTGATGAGCAGATATTAGCATCCACTCCTAATCAGATTGTTGCA
Organism: Comarum palustre; assembly: GCA_951800085.1. Lineage (NCBI taxonomy): Eukaryota > Viridiplantae > Streptophyta > Magnoliopsida > Rosales > Rosaceae > Comarum > Comarum palustre. Next base: position 7,296,580 of record OX637587.1, read on the forward strand.
AAGCAATGGAAGACATTAGTAAAGTATTGGGGTCTTCCGCATGTACAAGTAAAATAAGCAACTATTTTTGATTTAGTAACAATAACTGAAAATTAAGGAATACAAAAGTTTATGGTGTATCGTTGCTTTTGTAGGAAATGTGTGAGGCGAATAAAGCTAACCGTGCAGACGGCGGGGATGCCCCTCTGCCCCCTCATAGGACTGGTCGAATGTCTTTTGCTAGACTACGAAAAGAGGTATGTATAACATCCCGATAATAAATAGCACATATGATTTGTGTATGCAATAATTTGCAATTTGAACAGTGCTACTCGTATTTTGCTTAAATGAACGGTGCTACTCGTATTTTGCTTTAGTATATAGAATTTCTCTCCCAAACATTAGTGTACAAGTAAAATTATGATTGGTATCATAAATAAGAAATGTTATTGCTTCTTTTTACCTATTTGTCTCAGTTGACAATCTAGATGTTGGCTTTCTTTATTTACCATTTGATAAAAGAAATATTTTTGCTATTAAGCTGATGGACAAAGGAGAGAAAACAGACCGTGTGAGCATGTTCATGAGAACAAGAGCAATAAAAAAAGAATGATGATGGTGAACCAATTGAAGAATATGATGTGGAGGTTGCTGGCTATATTGTAAGTAACAATATATTTTATCTGTGTAACTATATTAAAAATTGGGATATGATGTTAAATTGAAATACGCAACTACATTTTGTCATCCTTTCCAATATTGACAGATCGTCTACTTTTAGTATTTGAATTCATGTCTTCCCTAGGATCAAGTAATTTACTTCATATAGCATCTTTATATAATCAATGTAATTATTGACTGATTTTTAAGGAATGTTCCAAAACAGTAGGTATATGTGTGTGTGTGTTCTGAATATGTATTTTGCTTGTGTATTTTGTTAAAGTGGGCGTATAATTCTAATATTCTAAAAAGGTTGGCCAGGTTGTCACTAATTGGTTCACAATATGTGATTTTTGGTTGTAGAGTGAATTAAATGACCTCTTGAGTGCGTTGCCAGATGATGACCAAGACGATGATTTTCGTGAAGTGGTATTCACTGAAGTTTTCAAAGAAGAAAAACCTGGACGTGTTCGCATGTATGGAACAGGTGTAACTCCATCTCAAGTATTTGGTAACTCAAAAAATCCTAAGACTAATGAAAGGAAGAAAATTGAGGAAATGGAAAAAACTATTGAGGAAATGGGAAAGGAATATCAATCAAAGCTAGAGAATCTACAAAAAAGTCATGATTCCCAATTGGGAGACATGAAATCAAAGTATGATGACGTGTCGAATCACCTCAATCTTTTGATGGCTCATCTTGGTATGGAAGTACAAGTGATGAACAGGTAATAAACTATTTGTTGTGTTTTTATCATTGTTAGCTAGGCAGGTATAATTTTATTTTTTATTTTTGTTTTTCACAAGTTTGAGTTATTCATACTTTCATAAATTTATAATTCCTCATGTCTACAGCACTTAAGGTGTAATATAGATGAAGATCGTTAATTGGATATGAATGGGCAGCCATAAGCACAACCTTATTATGAAATATAAGGTTGGAAATAACAAATATATCATTATAACTAAAATAATTTGATCATATTATTCTGTTTATCGATATTATTATTATTATTATTATTATTTTCCAATTTTCAGGTTGGAGAACTACTATCTAGCTAAGTTATGAGACTACTTTTAACATGCAACTCTAAACTACGTACTGCGCTTGTATTGTATTTCAACTATGTGGACACCTTGACCTTATGGTATGTATGTTTGCATATTTACTCTAGATGGGATGACAATTAACAATGTATGTTACTTTAAACAGTACGTGTTATGAAATTTTATGTACTTTAATTATATGTCATGATGATTGTCAGTTGATATAATCTTGTTACGATGACAAAATTGTAGTGAAAAGTGTCGCAAATAAGGATCACTAGCTAACACATATTGCGACACGCATCTACAATCACAACATAATATTTGTAACATAAAAGCGACGTCCAAAATATATTACTCATTATCTTTTTGCGACACGTAATAACCGTCACGGAAAAGAGTCGTAATTACTCGTGACCTTTTACGACGCGCAACTATCGTCGTAAGATCATATTTGTGACACAAAATAGGCGTCGCAATTGTATACAAACTTTTTTGTGACACATGGCGAGGGTCGAAAATAAATGTTTGCGAAGGTATATAAGTGTCGTAAATAGTGTCACAAAAGAAAACAAATCCGACTCATCTTTTTGCGACGAAAAAATCATGTGTCGCAAGTCCGTCGCAAATAACATTTTACGACGGGTGAAATGCATCGCGAAAAGGTTTCAAATATTTGCTACGCGTTTTTTTGCAATATTTATTGTCGCGTCGCAAGTTCGTCGTAAATAATATTTTGCGACAATTTCACGGTCTTTTACGACGTTTATGTTACGTCGTAAAATAGGGTTTTATAGAAAAAATACAAATTGTTCACCTCATCTTCAAATTAAATGCTAGCGTTTTCAGACTCACAAGCAAATATGATAAATCTATGTTAGAGTTATGAAGTTTGTGTTCATCCAAAACTAAAGGATAAAAAAAGAAAACAATTGTAATTTATAACAACTTATTGTCTTTTGCTATAATTTTATATTAGAGTATTTTGATATTTTAATAAATTAACAATTTATGAGGTGAACAAAACAATTTATAGGATGATAACCGACGCACCATTTCAAAAAATTTAAACATGTCACTAAAACTTATCAATGGTTGAGCATTAACAAATTGTTAAAGTGAATAGATTTTTCACATGCATGGCGAGGTTAGACGATTAGTCCTGATGAAGGTTTTGGAATATCAACGCTGTAAAAAGAGTTGAGGAATTACAATTACTGACTTACTGTGTACACTTGATTGGTTTGGAGTTTTGAATTCATAATAGCAGTCATATTAGAACAGAAGAGTCAAATAGACATGAAAGCATTGACGCAAGCGTAAGGAATTTTGACGATGTGATGCGTGTCAGAATAGGAGAGGCTGAAGCTGAGACCCGAGACGAGCCGGTACATGCTAGAAAAGAACTAGCAAGTCGAGTCACCAATTCTGCTCACATGCCTACACTACCAGGATCAACACTTTAGCCAACGAAAGATTTTCGTTGGCCTGTTCATCAAATTCGTCGGCTAAGATGTCATTGGCAAAGACTCGTCGGCTATAACTTTAGCCGACCAAATAAGAGTGGTCGTCGGTTATAGTTTAACACTTAGCCAATGACTTATTTTTCTATTTTTCTTCGGCTAAAGTAATACTAAAGCCGACTAAATAATTTTTCGTCGGCCTTAACCTGTGATTAATATATTTGTCGGCTAAAGTATTTAATAAAAAATTAAAAAGTAACTATACCCGACGAAATAGACTATATTATAGGCTATATTTCATCGGCTAAACCTTGAAAAAAAAATTAAAAAAATACTATAGCTAACGAATTATGGTAAATTTTGTCGGCTATAAGCCCATTCCAGCCAAAAAAACCCCCGAAATTTCTAAATTATCATTCCAAGCAAGCTGCAAATTACACTAAAACAATTTTATATAACCAACACACCATCAAAAGTGACAACACATTTTCCATTAAAATATTTATAAATTGTTCATAAACCCATAAAACTATATAATTATTTAACTATATAAAATCTATACCATCTAAATCTATATCTGCGTCAAGAGGAGCAAGGTTCTAAAAAACGCTAGGCGCTACTAGGGCGGAGAGCCAGCGCCCAGCGCCTAGGGCACCTAGGCAGCTCCTAAGCGGGGCCTAGATGATTTTATATTTTACCTATTATTATTTATTTAATAAATATAATTATATAAATAAAAATTATAAAAAACACTTTTAGTTTACCTAGGCGGCTGATTTTCGCGTCAGCGCCCAGCTTGGCCGATTCGGGGAAAATCGGAACGGTGCCCTATCGCCCAGCGCCTAGGCGCCGTTTAGGCGGCCCTGGGCTCCTTTTTTTAGAACACTGAAGAGGAGGTTGCGGCGGCTAAGGTAGTGGTATATGCGTAGACATGGGCGGAGCCGAAAGTCCCTGAAGCTGGGCAGCTGAAAAACTCTTGCAAGTACTGGAACATCTGCTGCTGCTATGTCTGCTAGTTGGCATATACTGCTGCATTATACTCTTGTAAAACGACAATATAGGCTGTCTGGGCGGTTTGCTATTCCCGTAGCATCTGAACTTCCGCCTCTAGCTGAGTCGTCGTGTTGCTGGTCGTGGTTGTTGACATACGTGCTAAGCAGAGCACTTTCGCGACCTACGAATCAACCATAACCATCCCACCAGCCTGCGCTAACGGCACGAAAAGCAAGCCAGTAACAAGGTTTACGCAACAGTGCGACTCGCCAGCCAAACGGCCTAGCGACGCGCCCGCACGCGCGGCGCGTAAACCGCTACTTGACACTATGTTGGCGTGGCTATGTAGTGTCTCTCGCCTTTCCCGAGGAGAGTATTTACTCCCACATCGAAGATAGAAAAAAAAGAGAAGAATGGTGGTCGGAAGTGATCAACCCCCTGAGCCTAGCCGCTAGAGGGCAGCGGAAGAAATCGCAAGAACCCTGAATTTTTCGATGCGTCCCTCAAAAGCTGGGGATGTTATCGAAACGCCAGTACCAAATTTACCCTTTACTTCCCTAACCTTAGCCGGTGATGACAACGACGTGTTAGCCGCCCTCATCAAGGAACTATAGGATTCCGGAGCACGCTAGGCTAGCCTGGAGAAAGAATTACTCCTGGCTCATGCAAAACTGGGAAAAGGGGAAACCCTGGATGCTGACACATCAGAATCCGCCAGCTCTGAGACAAGAGGAGCTCACCACCAAGGGGGCCGGCGGATCGAAAACATTGATATTCCATTGATCCCACCAGAATTTGGAGGCCTACAGGCACCTCTTCCTAGGAAAATCAAGGAAAGTTCTCCGTCACCATCCGCCAGTCATGGCCAGCTTAACAGTAGGGAAAGCGCTGGGACTGACGCGATCCTTCGAGGATTGGCGGAGCTAGAACAACGGATAACGAAACAAGCCTCCCACAGGCAACCTCAACAGTTGTACAATGAGCGGTCGGGCCCGTTCACAACGCATGTTCGAAGAGTAAGAAGCCCCACTAATCTAAAAACTTTGAAGATTGCCCCTATTTTGGAAGCTCGGATCCCTATGCTCATGTGGACAATTTTCAAAAAGTTACCGGCGGAAGAGAATTCAATGTCGCCCTTCTTTGCCAACTATTCAGTGAAACACTGGAGGGCGAGGCCATGAGTTGGTTTTTAGAGCAACCGCCTGTTTCCATCGACAATTTTTCAGAGCTACGTCTAGCATTCTTGACCCACTTCATCTTACGGGCAGATGCTGGCCAAGGAACCGAAGGGTTGTTCAGGGTAAAAACAACTACATGGTGAGTCGCTCCAGTCATTTCTCACTAGGTGACAATCCGCTGCCTCCAAGGTCCATAATTTCAACAAAAAGATTGTCTTGGCAGCGTTCAAGGAGGGTCTGCTAAAGGGTAGGTTTCTCGTGGGACTAACCAAAAAGTTTTTATCCGCCGTATATGATGAGGTAATGGCAGAAGCCATCAGCACGGCTCAGGCTGAATACCTTACATATGGCGAGAAAACCGAGCCAACAATAGGAACAACCCAACCATCAGTAATTCCCTGCAGAGAAACCGATACAAAGGACCGAAAAAGAGATTGGCCCACGAGAAACCAGCAGGACAAACGCCAGCGGGGAAACCACTGGCAGGAGAAGAACCGCCAAATAGGGTAAGGTCATGGGGGGCAGGACCGAACACAGCTGAGAACAGCAGAAATAAACAATGTTTTGATGGGACGTATGGAGAGCTATTCGATCGTTATAAGGATCGCATTCCACCTCCTCCACCTGTGCAATTTCCTAAACGCCAAGGAGATGAGAATAGATGGTGCAAATATCTCGAAGATGTCAGCCACAATACCAACGACTGTAGACATCTAAAGAGAGTTTTGGATCACCTACATAAAGAAGGAAGGTTAGATGGGTATGGTCAGCAGCTAGACAAAGAGCCTATAACGGCTAATGCCGCGCTACGGCGGATTAACATGATCGACGGCGGGGCACCGCTCACAAACATATCAAACAGAAGCAAGAAGCGATATGCAAGGGCTAACGACCCTAGAAATGTCAACGCAGTGACTTATGATCCACCGTCCAAGATGTCTAAACAGGGGTATGTGCCCATAACGTTCCAGGAAGAGGAGGAACATGGGATAAGCGGGCCTTGTGACGATCTGTTTCTGTGTGATATAGTGATAGCGGATACTTTCAGTCTTGGTTCAATCTTAATCAATAGCGGGTCAACCGTTAATATCATGTTCCGCTCATGTCATGAAAATTGCAGATCATGAACCGCTGCTCAGTTTTCGGGCGATATGGTGCAGCCATTAGGGTTAGATATGATGACCATAGAGATAGGAACCGCTCCTAGAACCACCAGGATCGACGCCCAGTTTATCGTTATAGACTGTGTAAGCTCTTATAACGCCATCCTCGGCTGACCTGCCCTTAACCAGCTGAAGTGTATTATAGTTGGCTACATGCTCGTAATGAAGTTTCTAACGCCTCATGGCACTAGTATAGTCAAAGGCAGCCATACAGTTGCCAGAGAATGCTATATGACTTCAATACAGCAGGCCAAAAAGAGAAGGGAAATCCTGTTGGTAAATAACCAGCAGGAATTAACAGAAAAACTGGACGATCCTAGGGAAGAGAGTGATAAATATACCCTGAAGACGCTAATTAGCGACGCTACTGTGCGAGCAGTCAGGATATCCGCCACCAATCCAGAGCGCCAGGTATATATCGGTGCCCAAATGGATCCTGTTTTGGCTAATGAATTAATCCAATGTTTATGTGATAACGCACATGTGTTCGTATGGTCCCATGTGGACATGCCTGGAGTATCCCGCGATATCATTGAACACTCATTAGCCATCAAACCATCAGCCGTCCCCGTTAAGCAGAGGCGCCGGGCCTTTGATGAGGAACAATATGTAGCAATGAATCAAGAAGTACAAAAGCTGTTGAAGGTAGGCTTCATCCGCCCAGTTCTTTACCCGGCTTGGGTATCCAACGTGGTGATGGTACACAAACCAAATGGAAAATGGCGGATGTGTGTGGATTATAAAAATCTCAACAAGACCTGCCTAAAGGACAGCTTCCCTCTACCTAGAATCGACCAGCTCGTGGATGCGGCGGTCGGACATGAGCTGTTAAGTTTAATGGACGCTTTCACAGGATACATGCAATTGTCAATGAGCGAGTCCGACCAAGAGGCTACCACATTTGTCACCAATACAGGGACATACTGTTACGTAAGGATGGCGTTTGGGTTAAAGAACGCCGGATCTATCTACCAGCTGCTCATGACACTAATGTTTGAACCATACATTAGGAAGATCATTATAATCTGCGTGGACGACATGCTGGTCAAAAGTCTCAGGGAAGGAGACCATATCAACCATCTCAGAATCACTTTCAAAATCTTGCATCAGTATAATTTGAGGTTGAATCCAGAAAAATGCTTCTTCGGCGTTATAGAAAGTAATTTTTTGGGTACATCATCAGTGAGCAGGGAATCAACACTAATCACACCAAGATAAAGGTCATTCATGACATGAAGGCGCCAGAAAAAAAAAAGGCGGAAGTCGAAGTCCTGCAGGGACGGTTAGTAGCCTTATCACGTTTCATTGCCTGCCTAACAGACAAATGCACTCCATTTTTTAGAGCCCTCCGCCGACCAACAGGCAAGAGGGTAGAATGGTTAGCAGATTGTGAGGTTGCCTTTCGAGGACTCAAGGAGTACTTGGCCGCAGTACCTATGCTATCGATCCTAGAGCAGGGAGAGACACTATACTTGTACCTAGCAGTTTCATGTACTGCCGTCAGCTCTACCATTATCCAGCGGGTTGAGTCTTCTGAATTGCCAGTATTCTACGCCGGTAGGGGGATAAGCGGACCAGAGACAAGATATCCAGCCCTCGAGAAGATGGCCTTGGTACTTATAATGGCTGCAAGGCGACACCGCCAGTACTTCCAGGCACACTCAATCGTTGTCTTAACTAATCAACCTTTCCAGCAAGTCCTGCAAAACCCAGAGCATTCTGGTCGGCTCAGCAAATGGGTTGTTGAGCTTAGTGAATTTGATGTTGAATTCAAACCCAGGACCGCCATGAAGGGAAGATGAGTGGATGGAGGAGAATCAAGCTGGACACCAGGACATAAAAGTTCAGGAAGTCACGAATAAGATTGCCACCAAAGCAGAATGGAACCTTTATGTGGACGGTTCATCCTGCAACAATGCTAGCGGGGCGAGCGTTATCTTAACAGGCCCAGGAAAGATCCATATGGAATATGCGCTGAGATTCAAATTCAAAGCTTCCAACAATACAACAGAGTATGAAGCGCTCATAACATGGTTGTTATTGGCACTACAAAATGGTGCCACCAAGATAGATATCTTCAGCGACTCCCAGCTGGTGGTAAATCAGGTTAATGGAGAATTCCAGACCAAGGAAGGACCACTAACAGCATATTTGGGTTATGTACAAACCCTCTTGGCACGATTTTCCCAATATACACTCACCAAGATCCCTAGGGCAGACAATGGAAGGGCAGACAACTTAGCACGTTTAGCAACGGCTCAACCACATGCATATTCCGGGGATGCTAGGATCGAAATATTGGAAAAGCCATCGATCACCAAGATACTAGCAGAAATTTTCCACATTGATATCAGTTCCTCCTGGATGGATCCATTTCTCGCTTATAAGCAGAACATGGATTTACCCGCGGACAAGATAGCCGCCCAGGCTCTTATCAGGCGTGCTACCAATTACACAATACTTGAAGGCAAGTTGTACCGCCAAAGTTTCAAATACCCACTTTTGAGATGTGTCAAGCCAGTAGAGGGGCATAAAATCTTGCATATGATCCATAGCGGGGTTGAGGTGAACCACTCCGGACATCGCTCACTAGCAAACAAAGCTATGTGTTACTGTACTATTGTCCCACGTTGGTAAAAGACTCAGAGCTTATTGTGAAGGCTTGCGAGAAGTGTAAGCAATTCGCTAACATTCCTCAGGCACCAGCAGAGCCGTTGTCAAACATCGTGGGTCTATGGATAGGATCTTTTTGGGGACTTGACTTAATAAGACCATTTCCCGTGGCGAGAAGCAAATACCGTTACATCATCGTAGCTATTGACTACATGACTAAGTGGATTGAGGTCGTCCCGCTTGTTAAAATGACACCGCCATAGTTCAAAAGTTCATTTGGAAGAACATATGTTGTCGGTTTGGGGTGCCATACACCATAATCACTGACAATGGGGCACAATTTAACAACGAAGAACTGGTCAGTTTGGCACGCGAATGTCATTTGCATATCAAGTTTGCCTCTATAGAACATCCTCAAACCAATGGTCAGGTAGAAGCCGCCAACAAGAAGATCAAAAATTTACTTAAAAAGAAGCTTGATGAAGCAAAAGGACTCTGGGCGGATAGGCTCTCCGAAGTCTTATGGGCGCTCAGGATAACTCTAACCACCGCAAGTAGACAAACTCCTTTCTATTTGACGTGTGGCATAGAGGCAGTGCTGCCCGTTGAGGTAACACATCCAACGGCTCGATGACGTTGTTCAATCAGGAGACCAATGAAGAAGGCCTACTTTTGGATAAAGATTTGGTGGAAAAAAAAGGTATCCAAGCACACCTCACCAACCTCCAAAATAAGCAACGAAGCACTCGCTTCTTTAACAAACGGGTCATGACCGCCGCTACCAAGTCGGAGAATGGGTCATGAGGAAAGTCATTCCAGCGCCTAAAAGACTAAACCCCAAATGGGAAGGACCATTCCAAATTATGGAAGAAGTAAGCCCGGGTACTTACTATCTTAAAGATAAGGCTGGAAAACTAACCGCCCACCCATGAAACATTCAGCACCTAAGGAGGAATTATACTGAGTAAGCCTAGCCAGAGGCTAGCGGTCACTGCTTTTCAGTTACGTTTTTCTATTTTGTACGGTTCACGGTATAAGCCGCTAGTCTTAGCGCTTCCATGTTTTGTAACCGCCAGCTTTACAAAAGCTACTAGTGAATGAAACATATTATCCCAACTATTGTCCTTAAAAACACAACTAATTGCAAGAACAAAGATAATATACTAAAGATTTCATTCAGACAAAAACCATGCACAAAACGAAAACAGAGCAATGTGCTGACAAATTCTATTCATGAGCAACAAAGTACATACATAAGTACAAATGCATTCTATACTACAATCAGGTACACAAAAGGGCGGCATATCATAGCGGGTCAGGTAGGCCAGCGGGCTGGAGGCTCTAGAAAGGGGAAAGTATCAGCTAAATTGCTGGAAACACAAATCGATCCGCTCTTCTCCTTACCCCGCTCAGCCGCGGACAACGCCTCAGCCCTCCTTAGAGCCATGCGTCGCTGTATGCGGCGATAGCGGATGACATCCTGTGAAGTGGGAGAAGGCGTTTCGGGGTTAGAATCGGAACGCTGGCTATCGCCAGATAAACCATAAGTAGAAAAAAATACAGCTACCTGAGTAAACAAGAGACGCCTCCTCATGCATGTCAGCGAAAACGCGGTCGGTGTCCGAGCCTTGAGGAGCCTCTTCATTGCCTTTCTGCTGGCGAGACGCCCAGGCAGCATACTTCTCCATGTCAAGGCATCCCACCTCGCTCAGCTGCTCAACAATGATCTCCATGGCGGCTTCCTCAGCACCCGCTCGCATCTCTTGTTCTTTCACAGCCCATTCGGCTGCCATAGCCTGGCGAGTCTCAACCTCTTGCACAGTCCTCGCCTCGATTAGCGCCGCCACGGCATTGGCACGAGCAGACTCTGCAGTCATAAGCAATTGCTCCTTGTCACCCAGTGCTCCGCAGAGGGACTCCACTTCATTGGCATGAGAGGATTGGAAGCGTCGTAAGCGGTTCAACTCAGATTCTAGAGATGCGATCCGCTCACAGTCTTCTAGAGTTTGGGTGGTGGCGATCCCCAACTTGTGGCGCTTATCCTTTACATCGGCTTCAAGTTTGACTACTTTCCCCCCAACTCCTCTACTGATAGACCCTCCTGGTTGTGGTTTATTTAATAAGAATATGAGGGGAGTTATGTACACCAAAGAGGAAGCTGAAGGGCAAAGGATAAAGAATCCATTTGACATGATAACTGACGGAATTGGTGTCAATAGACTAACAACGAATTTTCTGATGGCAAAGCTTGATAGGGCTTTCCGAGGCACAGATAAGTATGCTGTTGAAATGTCCAGGTCAGTCCTAGTTCTTGCTAAACTCTTTCTCGTAGTGTTTTCCCTTTTTCTTAGACGTTCAGACAAAAAAGATGGAAATGAATATAGAATTAAATTCAGTTTAACCCCATGAAGTTTATAGGCAACTTCATGTTAGTCCTTAAACTTTCAATTTCATCAGAATACCCCTTAAGCTTTCTAAATTCAATCAGTCATGTTCAATTTAACAGATACCGTCAAACTTGCATGTGTGATTTTCTTATCTAATAGTTGTGGTAGTGTGGGGGCCGGCGAGAGAGGTAATGTTTAAGAGGTGAATGAATATTATAACATTTGAAATTAAGGGAAGGATGAAGATTATTCAGATGTCATTAAGAGCAATTTGGGAAGATTTTATGGAAGAGAATCGAAGAAGAAAGAGCATTGTCGTGTGTGTTTTTTTTCCTTAAAAATAAAATGACCCTTCTAGCCCTTTCAATGGGTCATATTAATAGACTTAACATCTAATTTGGACAGAGTTTGTTAAATTGGGTATGACTGATTAAATTTGGAAAGCTTAAAGGGCATTTTGATGAAATTGAAAGTTTAAGGACTAACATGAAGTTGTCCCTAAACTTCAATGGGGCAAACTGAATTTAATTCATGAATATATGTTAATATTCTCCCTGCTCGGGGCCTTTTGTATATGTTTTGCTTTGGTTAAACTATGAGATATAAGAAATATGTTCTTTATATCATTGACTTAACAATTTTAGAAGAATTATCAGTTATTGTACTTGCCTTAAGTGACTTATGCTCAAAACTTTCATCAGGTTTCTTATGAAGAACGATGGGCTCTTCTTAGGGAGTTCCTCAGCTATGAAGTGTGTTGGAGCAGTTCGAGTGGCGCAGTCAATTGGTCCTGGTCACACTATTGTAACCATATTGTATGATAGTAGGATGAGACATCTAAGCAAATTTTAAAATGCTGAGTATCTGTCTAAATTTGATTTGACACCCACTGCTTGCGGATTAGAGTTCCTGGGTGTTGGATAAAGATGCAATGCCGATGTGATTCTCATTTTTCTCTCTACATGTTCATCCAGAGGTGGTGCAGCAGCTAACTGATTTGACAAGAGAACTCTTGAATGTTGGTTAGAGATAGAGAAGAGATATACAGGGAAGGTACCCCGAAAATTTCAGTTGTACCCTCAGTACAATATTTTCAGTGGCAAAATCTGCTTTGCTGATTATTTCGGGTTTTACATTCCAATTTGAAATGGGATTGAGATCTGTGTAATTGTGGTCATCTTTGTAGTCGTTCACTTTTTTCTTTTTCTTTTGGCTATTCTCAGGGTTTTGTACTATTACTCACCATCAATTCAAAGAGGCGATAATGGGATGTACAGTGTCGAATTTTTGGGGATGCAAATTTACTAGTGTATAACACTTGTCTATATAATAAAGTTACAGTTGGTCTCAAACAGCCAATTCTGGTTTCAACTAAAATTTTATTGTCAACATAAATCGCCCCAAGTGTGCAGATATAATGTAACCATCGCAACAAACAAGGGCTGTGCAAGTAGAATAACTTGAACAGTATTAAGTTTCAAACAAGACAATGGTCTGCCAAATTCAGATATGAAGTATCAATAGATAACAATCACTGGGGATGCCACTTTTCAAACTCAGACTCATGACAGTGGGGGTCTAACCAGTCCCTCGAAGTACCTTTTGCCATGTTGCTGCTTCTGTTCCCACCACCCACAAGTTCTCGCAGATTGTCCAACTTATTCTCTCGACCAGTCCTGCTACTCTTCCGATCTGCTTCCCTTAATTTCTGCTTGAATTTCTGCTTACGACTGGAAGGATTTACCTCTTGCTGCTTTGAGTGTGTAGGGGGCGCCCCGTGTGGTCCTAAATATATGTTCTCTTGCTTTTTGTCCTGCATAAAACAATAAAAACTTCAATAAAGCAGTCAAGAGGATTCAGAATAAGAGCAAGGTCTATAGTGATTTTGATAGTGCTAAGTACTGTTTGGCATGCAGAAACAAAAGTATTTTCTGTGTTTACATGAGCACATTGTAAAATAACTGTGTAAGAAGCACCTCCTCTTTTTATGATATATGTACAGTTCAAATGGAAAATGATTTATAATAGATTATACTTTCAAGCAAAACAATGACTTGCTTGCTGGCATACAAAGACAAGCGTACCTTCCGGCAAGCATTATCTAAAGTGAATATGTAACGAATTAAGGAATTTTTTCATGTTAACTGAAATACCTTGTATATGATACCTTCAAGCAATGACTCACAAGTTTAGGTTTAAATAAGTTGCTATCATTTACAGGATAAATGGAACTAAAGCAGTTGCTAACTGACCTTTGGAGACAGAGGTTTTGGGTCTTCTACTATAGGAGCATCATCATTACTTTTATCTTGGTCTTCGATAACCAAGCTTGGAATCACAAATCTATCGTTGTCTGAAGCAAAGAACAGTCATTAACTAAGGTCAACACAAATCAACATACATCAAATGCAAACAGAAAGTATAAAGTATATTGCAGCATACTAATAATATATGGGAAGGAACTTGCACTCCCTTTGTGCAAATGCATAGCACAACAGTTTGTTCTAGAGTGCAAATACTATTAATCTGAAAACGATAAGATCACTTAAAGCATAATTATTCAGCCTCTCAGAACAACCATTTCCTCAGAAACCACACAAAGGGGTAACGCAACTACATGCCTAATCCCAGATCTAATGTTGTCCATAGAATTCAGCAGTAATCGAGCCAAAATGACAAATAACAGCTAGACTACTCAAACATTGACAATGTAACAAGTTCGATGGGCCTACAAATCAATTTCTCAAGTTTGCTGTCATTTCACTGTTTCAGACTATCATCTTAACTTATAAGATTCAAGTTAGCTAACAAATCTATTTCAATGCATCTAATACCTATAGCAGCTTCTTTTGTTCCCATCAAATAACATAAAACCCAAATCAAACATGAATGTATGAACTTAACCCAATAAAGATCCCAAATTTAGTTAAGAACCAAAAAGGGAAATTGGGAGAGAGATAGAGAATGATACCCCACTCATCATCTTGTTGTGGTTCAAAAGGTGGAGTGGTTCGAACTGGAGAAGGGTCCATGGGACGCTGATGATCATGGACAAGAGCCCAGATTTCAAGATCAAATCCAATCACAACTCCAACTCCCACAGAGACCCAACTGCGTGCTGTCTGCCAAATCTGTAGAAACACAGAAGGTGAGGTTTCGGGTTATTATAAGCAAAACCTAAGACTTGTCCAAACATGGAGAATTCAGTTCTTTACGTGGATACAAAAACTCTTCTTGATGGTGGCTCTAGGGATTCTAAAATTTCTATAAAAAATAAAATAAAAGAAAAATAAAAACGGTAAAAAGGTTGGAATACAAAACCTTTTTGTTTATGTAAACTACTGGAGGGTTCTTGGATAAAATATCGGACTTCGAGAAAATTTTGATGGTCTGAAAATTAAAAATTTTGATTGAAATATCAGAAAAATATCGATTATGGTAAAAAAAATTAAGGAAATTGACGAAAATTTGAAGAAAAACATAGAAATTTCAAATGAAACTTTAGAGGTTGTTTGTTTCTAATATAATGTATTATATTTGAAAATAAAACTTGAATAAATATTGATTCATATGGAGTTATGGTAATTTAAGATGAAAATGTAAGTGTTGAACCGTAAATAATACTTAAATTTTACTTTAAAGTTGGGAGACCAGTGACCATAAACCTCTCTTTTTAAATAATCCGATCATCAGGCACCATTGGACGGAACCAGGGGTGGGCTGGGGTTTGCTGCAGCCCACCTCATCTTTTTGGTAATGAATATGGAATAATGGTCATTAGATCTCCAATTGATGATATTGAAGGGTTAAGATTGAAACATGCTAAAATAATTTAATGAGCTCATATACTCTTGCCCACACCATATTATTTTCCATTCATCATCTACCTTTTGTCTTTCTCGGTTTCCCCTCTTCTTCTTTATCGTCCTCTTCTTCTTCCTAGCTTTCCCCTGTTCTTCTTCTTTGTGTACTCATCCTCAATTGATTTCTGGGTCCGTCCAAACTGCAACCATATCCTCTCTCTCCACTACCACACTACCATCGTCATCTCGTCCTCTCTCTCCTCCACCATCCCCTCCTTCTCCCAAAACCCATTCTCCCCAATCGTCCCCGTCACCGCCTCTTCCGGCCCTCCCCGACCCGCTCTGCCAGTAAGCAGCCCTCGACCTCGACCGCCACTTGGCCTCCCGCCGCGAGCTGGACCATCCGACCAAGGAGGTCTTCTGGATATTTGGATAATTTCTGATATTTTCGGAAAATTTCGATAATTTCGAACAGAAAAATTTGGGGGTAGAAATAAAATCGGTGTCCTAAAAATAGCGAATTTTCGACGAAAATGTCGATTTTTTACTCCTTGGGTTCATCAAGATTAGTCGAGTTCCCTATTATGCAACCCCGTGTTTTGAGTCTGAAACTTGGTGAGTTCTGAAATGAATGCAATACATTGTGTACTTTAGCCGTCTCACTTCGTTTTTCCCGTTGGCGCGTGAGGTGTAAGATTTTAGGTAACACTTCGTCCGTGATCGACGATGTGGAGGTGAGTAAACTTGAGAGGTGAGTTGAAGCTTGGCATTGGGGTAATAACCGATCATGTATATTTCTTGCTCACAGACACGCCCAAACCCATAAACCATGAATTGAATTCCCCCAAATGCGGCGTAGGGGTAGACTTGTGATGATATAGACATTTTGATGTGTTAAGTGGTTAGAAAAACTACATTTTAAAGCCTTAAACGAAGTCGGATGGCCAAAAAAATCCTATATGTCATGCCATTAAGGATAAGTTTGACTTGTACTCCCGTTCCGCTTCCAGATTGGTATCACAATAGTCAATCAGACACCGAAATATTTGTAGTGCAATTTTGTAAGTAAAAGGTATTTTAGCCGACGAAATATCCTAATTTCGTCGGCTAAACTTTTCAAATTTCGTCGGCTAAAGTTCATTAACTATAGCAGAAGAAAATATAACTTAATCGACAAAATAATTTTTCGTCTTCTAAAGTCCACTTAAGTCGACGAAAAAAAATTTGTCGGCCTGTTTTTTTTATTTCGTTGACTAAAATCTTTTTTTCTGGTAGTGTCTACTTCCAATCAACCATTTAGCGTGTACGTACTAGTTGATCACTAGATATGATCTTGACTTTACAAATCTACACTCTTTAGTTGTGTCTAGTATGCGCTCGTAAAAGCGTTCTAAAATGGGTTTTGAGAGACAACTAAGAATTTATGATGGCTACGAGTGTCCAACTATAGACATGTGTTCTCTTTTCTACAACATTTGCAGATCATCACTTTGACGAGACAATTTTTCCATTGTGAAGGGGAGATACGAATAAAAGTGTTCAAGTAGAATGACATGAATATTGTAGTTTGTCCTCATTTTGTCTCATTATGATCCTAGCACCTCACAAACTGGAAGTGAATTGAAATAAAATCCTCAACCTTTAAAATATTGCAAATTCAATGCTTGGCTCCTTTTCTGATATTGCAAAAATGACAAGATCATACATATCAGCTGCAAACATACCTGTAAAATTATAAGTCCCTTTAGATGACAACACCATCCACAGGATTAAAACCACTATCAACAACGCCGCCCCTAGTGGATGGGTCTTTGTTCGGTTGATGTTCCATCCGAGAACAAAAAACTAATTGATAATGCACAACCAAATCCCTTAATCATTGATGTAGAGAATCATTCTCACAAGATTAACTACGATTAATTATGTCTATGAATCGACACTATCATGTTTGGGGATGTATTAGGACCAATGTTGATATGAGAGAACAAAGGAATCTCAATGAACTATAATAGTGCTTATCAATTAATCGATGGACCATCCATGTATATTAATGACATATTTGCTTATTTCGTGGCTCAAGACTCAAGAAATCATTAAGCACAATGACATCAAACCTGGCTTTGTTGCAGGATGTCAGTAAAGAGTAGAATGACCTAAATGGAAAGATTCAATCCAAACAGAACTACATTCTCTATCTAGTAGAGATATGTATTTGGCCCGATAGTGCTAAACCCCACCTAGTTTAGCCTTTGGGTCATAATGTGAGTTTGTTAAGTGATCAAATATGATATTTTTGTTAGCAGCGTGATATTTGGATGACAATTTGCATGGACTCTAAATATATTAAATTTTGTTCATGCCTAATCAAAATTGTTAAGTAAAAATTTCAATATCCCCTTCTTGTCAAATAATTAAATTGGTCCACGCCGGAACCACATGCACCTAACTGAAAAATGAGGTAACCGAAGTAATCAATGTATCAATTTTGAAATGCGGCTACGGTTTGAAATGTTGCAATATTGACAAAATAGGTTCGTTATAGTTTGAACTTCAAACCGTTCCGGACCGAACCACGTCAACCTCCAGAACCAACCTATGATAACAAGATATCTGCTCTGGAGGGAGCTCTCTGTTTGGTTGCCAAATGGGTTGGAGTTCAATTTTTTTCCCATTATTTTTTCTTATAATTTATACATATTTGATAGGATTCTTCTTAGTTTGTGATTCTACCTTTTTATTACACTTTTTTATTGTTGTGTGGCGTTTTATGTTGCTCCAAATTCCAAACTCATCAAGTCAGTCTTACAATTAATCTGTAGTTAAACTTTCTACAAGATATACGATTGAGGCGCACTGATCTAGTTCATGAACTTCGGAAATTACATTCTGCAAAATGGAGTTTCCTCCAAAAGAGGTAGAGGCCCCTCCCACATTTCCCAGTCCCAAAACAATATCAAACAACAGCCGTCGATATCCCAAGGCCCCATCCTAACCCGCATCGCAGCCGTCCATTACATTTCCTCGACGTGGCCTTTTAACTGCATTTAAAATCCGGATTTGAAATCCGAAGCTTATAAAAATAAAACAAAAAGAAAATAGTAAAAATAAGAGAGAGAAAGAAAACAAAGAAATAAGAAGTGAGAGTGTGTGTGGGTCTCGACGACTTCTCTCTCTAAGAGAGCTCCAATTATTCCCAAATCTCTGTAAGCTTTTCTTCCTTCTTCTTCCCCAATTCAATTTCTCAATTAATTGCTCCCACTTTTTCTCTCCATCTCCAATTTTCCATGTTGGGGGTTTCTGCTTTGGGCTTAGGGTTTCGAAGGCTCTTGAATTTCGTGAATTTGGGTCGGTTTTGTAGCGATTTCTGTGTAAAGTTGTGTTCTTTGGTTAATTTGGTTACGGAGGAAGTGAGTGATTTGTTAGGGTTGAGTTTGGTATTTTTTTTCACAACCCAGGGTGAAAATCGTTAGTTACTGACCGGAAAAGTAAAAGGGTAAATAAGTTAAACCAGTAGGGAAGATAAAGATTTGAAATTTATGATTGGTGTTTAGGCAGAATGTGAAAGTTAGAGACTTTGTTCAGATTTATTTTGAGATTTAATTGTTCTGGGGTTGTATGATTCTATTGTGTACTTGCATGTCGGTTTTTTATTTATTTTATTTTTTGTCTGAAATACTTTAATTATTTTTTGGAATAATATTTGTAATCGAAATGCAGCTTGCTGAAGTTCATAGCAGCCGCTTTTGTGGTTTTATTTTTAAATATTTAATGTAATGGCATAGCCTTTGTTTAGGATAAGAGTCATTGCTGAAATTTCTATGAGTGGTTGTTTTATACTTTTCTGTTGTGTTAGCCTTTCGAGGTAATATCAGGATGGTTACAGATTCTAAGTAGATCCTGACATTTGTTTCAGGAGATACTTATTTGTGCAACTTTGGGGAAAGATAGATCTTTTTGAGGCTATTTAAGATCAGTTTTGTCATGGGTGAAGAAGAGACGGTGGCTAATGGCACTGAAACAGTAGCAAATGGTTCTAGCAAGCTGCAGGAAACCTGCAAAGCTGAGAGTGAGAAGAAATGTGAGGAGAATGTGGGTCTCAATGAAATGGATGAAGATAAGAAAAGTGGTGGGAAAGCTGAAGTTGGAAAAATGGATGAAGATAAAGAGGCAAATGGAAGCACAGGTGATAAAGGGGAAGAAGAAACAGAGGAGCCCAAAGTTGAGGAAATGGAAGAAGACACTGATCCAAATTGTAAAGAGAAGACCAAAGAAAATTCTGAAGAACAGAAGGAAACTGAAATGGAAGAACATAAAATTGATGAGACTAATGAAATAGAAGAGAAGGCACAAGAGAAGGACGAAGAGAAAGACGAAGAGAAGGAAGCAGGAGAGAAGGTAGAAGGGAAGGCAGAAGAGAAAGAAGAGAAGGCAGGCAAGAAGGAAGCAGAGATGGAAGGAGAGAAGGTAGCGGAGAAGGAAGAAGATATAGTAGAAGAGAAGGGAGAAGAGATGGAAGAAGATAAGGAAGCAGAGAAAGACGGGGAGAAGGACCAGGAGATGGAAGAAGAGAAAGATGGGGAGAAGGACGAAGAGAAGAAAGAAAAGAGAGAAAAAAAGGCCAAGGGGGTGAAAGGATCGAAAAAGCGCGGACAACAAAAGAGTGGAGAGAACACTAGCGAGAAGAAGAAAAAAGTATTATCAAAGGAGCCGGAGCCAAGGACTCCTGCTATTGATCGTCCTGTACGTGAGCGGAAATCAGTTGAAAGGCTGGTGGCATCTATTGAAAAGGATACTACCCGGGACTTCCAAATAGAGAAGGTATTCCTATGTGTGTTTGGTTGTCGTTTTATAATTTATTGGTGTGGATTGTATTGTTTAAAATGGTATGTTATATATTGCAGGGAAGTGGTACAGCACTGAAAGACATACCTAATGGTATGGTTCCTGCTCTTTTATTTTGTTTGTTACATGTTGTTTTCCAACCCTGGTTTAGTTTCTCTATCAATGTGAGCTGTTTTATTTTACATATATATATATATATGTGTGTGTGTGTGTGTGTGTGTGTGTGTGTGTTTAATTTTAGCAAAGTAACATAATGTTTCAGTTTTTAGCTCCATGGAGTAAAAAAAATTTAGGCTATCACTCTTTTATTTATTTAGTTGTGTTCTTTTTCATATATTCTTTACATAGGGATTAATGCTTGATTTTGTTTGTATAATTACCTCTTTCTGGTGGTTTTTTGGTCTTGTAGTATCAAGCTGATATACTAACTGTATGATTTTTTTTTTCTTTTTGATACTGCTCATCATACTGATTAGGTCATCCATTATTTTCTTTTCTCTTCAAAGCAAAATGGTTGTTTCAAACAATTGGCCAAAGAACGAGGGTTGTTCCAATCATGTTGAAATGTGAAATGCAGAGCAGTTGTAGATTATTGAATTTTCTACAGTACTTCTCTTTCTTTTCTGTTGAATTATGGATCTTCAGTGTTTTTGTTTCCCGCCAGACATCTTCTCAATTGTAAAAGGTCATAGCTTTTTCTGCTCACTCTTTCTCTGTTTTCTTTGATCTTGTTTGAAACATGAACTGTATGATTTTCTTGATATTACTTGTCTTACTGATTAGGTATTCATTTCTTCTTTTTTCTTAAAAGCATAAAGGTTATTTTAATCAATTGGCCAAAGTAAGAGGGTTATTCCCATACTGTCAAAATATGAAAGTATAGAACAACAGTAGTATATTGAATATCAAAAAGTCCACCTACATCTGTTTCTTTCATGTAGATTTATACGTAGATAATGGTATGACTATTTTGTTTTGTTATTATAGATTCATTTTTTTCTCCTTTAATTCTAAGTGCTTTCTCTTGTGTATCCACTTTACTAAGGAGGACACCGTATGGAATCCTTTAGGGACCCACAATGTTCAAATTGATTTTTATGGAACCTTGCATGAGACTGGTTTTACCGTGCATGCTTTATTCACAAAAACCTATGGTTGCAATTGCCTAATTATTAATGGTTCCCTTAGGTGAAAAATTCATCATTATATACATTTACCTTGTTTGCCCTTATTAAATTTTCCCAGTGGCCTTCAAGTTATCAAGGAAGAAAGTGGATGATTCCCTCAAACTACTTCATACAATTCTTTTCGGGGGAAGAAGAGGAAAGGTAATTCATATATTATTTACTTGGTTTTTTCTATGTCACTTCATTCTTTTTACTTGATGTGGATGCAGTATAACTCATTTACATGTATATTATTTACTTGGTTTTGTCTATGTCACTTCATTCTTTTTACTTGATGGGGATGTATTATAACTCGTTTACATGTATCTTATTTACTTGGTTTTTCTATGTCACTTAATTCTTTTTATGTGATGGGGATGTATTTATAACTTGTTAACATGCTGTTTATTTAAAAATTATGGTATTAAAAAGCATTTTGGTGCGTGCAGGTATACCTCCAATGTTGAGTGCAATTGATTGTTTTTAATGTAACTTTTATTTATTATTTTGGCAGGCACTTCAGGTCAAGAACAACATATCCAGGTTTTCTGGTTTTGTTTGGCATGGAAATGAGGTAAGCTGTTACTTATTTAAATGAAATAATCTTTTCCACTTGCGGTTGTTTATCTTTGAATGACATGCTTCAGCACTGTCAGGATTCATTTTATCGCTTAAACAGAACAGCTTCCTTTGATTCATATTAGTTGATTCAAACTTATTATGGTTGCAGGACAAGCAAAAGGGGAAAGTAAAAGAAAAAATGGACAAGTGTAATAAAGAGAAGTTACTGGAATTTTGTGATTTGTTTGACATACCAACCTCCAGAGCTACTTCTAAGAAGGTTGGTCAACTTTTTGTTTTTTGTTTCCCGCTATTTCTTTCTTATTCAATCTTGTGATTCTATAACTAAGTTCATTATATAGCAACTCTTTTACTGGTTGTGATGTATATTGATGACTTGATTGTCAAACTAATAATTATGCAAATTGTACAATTTGATTGTCTGCTTTGTCTGTCTGTCCTGTTTCTTATATGGATAAAGTATGGATTTGGTTCTCATCTGATATCAGAAGGGGCATGTAAAATTAATTTGCAGAACTGATTGTGATATCAAAGTTGGAAATCGAATTGCTTAAATGAGCTTGAATGCAAATGCAGGAGGATATAATTGCAAAGCTGATAGACTTTTTGGTTGCACCTCATGCGACCACTACTGTGGTACTTGGAGAAAAAGAGCAGGTTTTGTTCATATAAGCTTCAGTTTTTTTGCCTTCAACAAAATTTGTTTGGCTTTACCGTTCTTTCACAGTTTCCTCTCTGTTGACTATAGTCAAGTAAGGGCCAAAAGCGCAAGAGGGCAGCTAAAGGCAGTTCATTAACATCTGGGGGATCTAGTTCAAAGCGGTCAGGAAAGGTGGTTATTTTTTGTTCACCTCCCAGTAGAAAGTTCATTAAAAAAAGGAATCACTTATAATTGCATAAAGTATAGAGAGAAAATAAACGCACAATAGGTACAAAAGAGGAAAATTGTGACTTGACGTTGCTTTAAGTTCGTAACCTGCTATAAGCAGTACACATTTTTTTTGATATGCTCTCTCATTTTGTATTTATCTTTTACACCTGGAGAAAAATCTCTGGGTGTGACTTGTATTCTTTTTTGAACAATAGCTGTTCCCATTCAAACTTGATATTCTTTCTTAGTTCAGTCATGGTATGTCCAGGGAAGTATCTACTCCCAGAGCTGCCCAAGGGAAATTCCTCTTAAACATTTTTTAAGTTTGTAACATGCAATATATATACACAGTTTTACACAGACAAGTTGGTTCAGGCATGTTTCCCACATATTAGGGCCCTAGTTTGAGCCCTAGTGTAGGCTTCACACTTTTTCCACTTCCTTTTTCCACTTTTTAATGTTCTCTCGTATATTGCTTTTATTTAGGTCACTTGTATATTTTTCCTTGTTTTTTCTTGTTTCTTTTACTAAATTTGGATCTCGTGTTTTTTCATCTTATGTTGGTTTGCATCTAAAAGATTTAGTAATTATACTTAAAAACACGTTAGATTATGAAAACAAAAAAAATTGTGGGCTTCCCCCAACAAAGAACATCATAAATTAGCCTAACCCTAACCCATATCTGGATCCCGGATACGTCCTGTCGGCCATGGTGTCGTATTTTCTTTGATAATATGTGCCATATTCTTATTCAGTGAAGACATTTGTGTTCACTACCATTAGGGACATCTTTTTGTACTGAAGGTAAATTTTACGGCTAGTTTAGAGGGGAGATTGGAAAAAGTTTAACTGAATAAGAATATGACAATAACATCATGTGAGCAACGCGGGATCTTTGCCACGTGTTTATTTAGTTTAATTGTTTCTTTTTCCTGGTAATTTTGTAGGCTCGTAGAAAGAATGATGTTGATTCAAAATTAGATGACAAGAGTACACCAGATACAGAAGATGAGTCAGAGGAAGAGGAGAAAGAAGAAGACGAAGAAAAGGTAGAGGAAGAAATGGAAGATGTAGCTCAAGAGAAGTCTGATGATGAGATGCCTGAGCATTCAGTTAGTGAGGAGAAACATGATCCTTCAGATGATTCTGAAGAAGTGCACAAAAAGAAGCCACGTTCAAAATCATCATCCAGAAAGAAGGAATCTGCTGGCAAAGCTAGAACCAAAAAAGCTACAGTTTCTACTAAATCTACTCCTAAATCCCCTCCACGAGCTAGCAAACCAAAGAAGTCAACACCAAAACACACTCCGGCTGATGATGACAGTGACACGAGTCCAAAGCCATCTTCAAGGAAGAAGAGAACTGAGAGAGTGTCAAAATCCTCAACTCCAACAAAATTTGCCTTGAAAGAAAAAACTGGTATGATACAATATTTTCCCATTTCTTTTATTGAAATATAATCATCATTGTCATTTGAAGTGTTGGTTGAGTCTTGACAAAATGTTTTTCTATTTGGTTGTACTGTTGCTTTCATTGAAATATCGAAAAATTTGCTTTATCCTGTCAACTGTTGAGATTTTGAGGTGTTATTTGACGTGGATTCATGTGATTTTGTTACATGGAGCAAGATTTGGAGCTTTTCCTGGTCATCAACACTAATTGTTTTTTGGTTATTTGTAGGGAAAAAGGTCGCTAAGGGGAAGGAAAAGTTGATGCCAAGTGATGATGATCTGAGAAATGCAATATGTGAGATTCTCAAAGAAGTTGACTTCAATACGGTAAGCTGACAGTATCACATTCTCTATACATGCATGCGCCAAATTCACATCTAAATTAGCATTTAATTTCCAAAATTATTAATATGACAGCATGAAAAGGTTGTTATGTACACAAAGAGTGGGTGCCCTTGCCCTGGACCCTCTTCCTTTCATTTCTCTATTATATTAAATCTGGTCTTGGCCCAGCTATCTTATTAAAATGCCTCCAAAGGCATGTGGGCTCTGGATCTCTTCAATTATAAGTTTCACACATTGTAATCACCAAATAATTTGGTCACATAAGTTCTCATGAAACTAACACATGCACAGCGTCGAGAACTGAGATCCCCCTTTTGTCATTTCCCCCACTATTACAAAACTGGCTTTGCCATTGCACAGACATCCACACAGCCATGCATCACTCGTTCCAACATTTCATTTAGTATAGTATAGTTTTCACTAGCTGTGACAGATGAGAAGCGGATTCTGCCTCATAATTGATACGAGCTTGGGTGAGAGGGAAGGGTTACTTTTTGCATGGTAATAGCTGAATACATTTTTTCCTCAGCTGTTCTGATGGGAAATATACGAATATCAAATTTAATTTTCATGCTGCATAGTAACCTATTTGTGTGTGGGGGGGGATTAATGCTTTTTGAGCTCATATATTTCTTTATTTGCAGGCTACTTTCACTGACATTCTGAAGCATCTTGGTAAGCACTATCAGTTCTGCTATTTATTTTAAATTAAAGAATATCTTATCTTATCTTTACATTACTATTACTAATTTCTAATGCTAAGACAGAGCTTAACTTTTAAATGGAATCTATATTTGTTAACACAATGATGCTACATTCATTGGGTACTCTGGTCAGAAAACATTCGACGTCTGATAAACAATCAATGTCTTCTAGTCTGCTTATTCTAGGATATGGCTACTACACTGAAATAGAATGAATAATGGAATACGTTTTCCTTTATAATTTCTGTCTTTTTTGGTAAAATCAATACTCATCCTTGGATTTTCTGTTTGGGTGCGTCCTAACTTTTGTCCTCTTTTAGCTCGGCAATTCGATACTGATCTCAGTGTGAGAAAGTCGGCTATTAAGGTAATGATCCAACAAGAGCTCACCAAATTAGCTGATGAGGCGGATGAGGAAGATGGAGAAGATGCAGAGAAGGATGAAACCCAATCTGGTGGGGGAGTGGAAGCTTGAACAAGAAAGATGATATGATCTGCATGGAACAGAGATAGTATTAGCTATTCATCTTTCTTATATTCCGACTTACCTTGTTCCCGCATGTAATATTTAGTTTTTCACAGTTAGCATGTTGTAATTTAATTTACTGCTCCATTTGCTGGCAAACAAACTAGTAAAGTTAGACCAGTGGATGTGGAACCGCACTGAAGTGCTCTGCAGGAATGCTTCTTGCTATGTAAACATTAACATAAATTTGTAGGAATTTTACTGTAACATAACCACCCTCTTGGATTTGCTATTGTTTTGGCATATTATTGTTATTGTCATTTGGTCAAGGTATATTGTGACTTAATTTCCAGAAAATATGATAAATTGTGAATGGAAAATCATATGAACTCGGTTCGGGTTCTGGTTCCCAAGCCCCAACCCAAGTTTATTCATTGGGTTTTTTAGTGCAGATTCGACCTAGACAGGAGCATTGTCATCCAACCAAGCAATGCGATATGAAAATTGTTCATGAACTTTAATTCAAATTTGGTGTCAGGCTATAGCCTATCTAAATTATAGAATTCTTTTGTACACCAAATATCCTCAACGTTCGGTTGCTAATGAAGAGCATGAAGTTTTGAGAGACCCCAAGTTGGCTAAAGCAACGGAAGAAGTCATGGAAGCATTGTAGAAGAATACCCCAAGTTGCCTTCCTTTCCATTTCTTCTACTTATGTCATGTTGATACCTTAATGAAATTTCAGACCAAAAAAAGATACCTTAATCAAATGTCTGCCCAAAATCTAGCTCTGTGGCTGCCATTCCGATCAGTGTGTTTGAGCTCCTATTGCACTGATCCTCGAGACAATTTGTTCCACTTGTGAGTGGAGCACTCGTCAATACCAAACTCTAGAATCCACAACATTCATTGGAAAATCTCCTGGAAAATAAGCAAAAAGTGGTTGAAGTACGAGGATGTCACACGAGTCACCGGCCGGGCGGCATAGCCATGCACGATACTGATATAATTTGAACTTGAGACATCTTCCAATAAAACAACTAGTTTCATTTACGCAATGACTATCATGCAAATGTCTTTTATATATTATCTCTAACATTGTGGTGGCAGATTGTAACAATATCCTATTTTTAATTTATCGAAAGCTCTGCTTTACATAAAAGAAAAATATTCATAGTAAAACGTCGTGATGATTTGTGCTTGGTTGGTAGTATTGATGACTTTTCTATGTAAATATTTGGCACTTTGTTTAGTTGCCTTAACAGCAAGTCACTATGCGTGACTAATAACCCCCACTAGAATTCAAGAGTGCTTTGTCTTTGCCCATTAAACTACAAGTAAACATAATTAGTTTATCTAAACCGTACAAAAAGATGTCATACAAAGTTAGAAATAATGTTTCTTAGTACAAATTAAAAACTGTTTCCCTCTAAAGCACCATGAACGAGTTCAATCCAAAATTTTCATCGGTGAAATGATGGAACTGGGAACATGATAATTTGAAGGGCCATTACTAAAGAGCTTCTAGAGGTGTCGAATGGTGATTTACAATGCGATGCACCCCTCTCAAAGTAATTATAGATAAAACAAGATGTAAAAGTGCGATTTGATGTAAAAAAGTACTGTACGTAGAGGCCACAAAGCTAGGACACGTACCAATTATGCATTCATGCTATATACCTAGAGAAGTCCGAAGCCTCCGAACCACATGACTGCATTTTGTCTTGTCTTTTTTTTTGAAGAAGGCTGTTTGTCCTGTAATCATTTCATTTTGTTAAAATGTGTAACCATCTTCAAATTATTATTTTTACTAAATTGTCAGACCAATTTTTGTTTTAATTTCACTTCGCCAATATATTAAACTAGTTGATTGCATATTTCCCAAAATTTGAGCACATATTTTCCATCCTTTGATCACATATGTGCACTTACATGCATACGACTTATTAAAAAAGTTATATTATATTCATAAACATGTTATCATTTTAATAACTAAAATTAGAAAATGAAAATTCAACCGTCTGATGTAATTAGCATACGTAATTAGTATAACCTTAAATAAGGCTATAGAAAAAATTCACTTATTTTCGTTAACGTTTGGGTCTCGATCGACTAGATCAACCCTAAATGAACCTCGCTTATTACAAGAAATCCCTTTTACCAATCTTTTTTTACTCATTATGGTCAATTCTTATGCCTACACGCTCTCACATAGATGAGATGTAGAAGCCTAAATAAAATTTTGAAAAAAAATACTTCTAGACAATAAGTCTCTCCATAACGAAGCATAAATGTAAATACGGTTGACTGCCTAGATCGGGTCTAAATATTATCAAAAATATGTGAATTTTCTACCATAGCCATATAGCAGTATACTAATCACATTCTATGGTCGATTTTTCAAAATTTTATTTTCTAGATATAGTTGGTTCATATGGATGTACACATACATATAACTCACTAACCAATTTATACCATATTAGTAGATATATTGTGGTTCCAACAACTTAAATTCACGAAAGAAAAATTTGATCGTCAGATGTGTTAAGTATACTTAAATAAGGCTATGGAAAAAAATTCACTTATTTTCATTAACGTTTAGGTCTCGATCAACTAGGTCAATCCCAAATGAACCTCGCTTATTACAAGAAATCGCTCTTAGCCTCTTACCAATCTTTATGTTACTCATTCTGGTCAATTCTTATGCCTACACGCTCTCACATAGATGAGATGTAGAAGCCTATATAAAATTTTGAAAAAAATTACTTCCAGACAATAGGTGTGAGACCCCGATAATTTTATTTAATTTTTCGACACATTTAGGGTTTAATTCCGATTACCTATCAGTATGTCGTAAATTTTTGTCCAACGTCTTCACGTTAGGACACGTCTTCACATGCGTGAAAGTATTTACAGAATATTTTCTGACACTTCACGTATTTTTCGTATAACTTTTACTATTGAATTTGACGTTTGGTTGTTTTTAAATTAATTTTTGAAAATATATTTGGTTTTAAAATTATTTTGGAAGTGTGGTTGAATCGTGGCCGTTGATTCGATCGTCGAATCGTGACCATTCATTTTTCTTTAAAAACCCTATCACCTTATCCTTTCTCCTTTTATTCTTTCCTTCCTTTTTCTTTTCTCCCTCACTTTCTTCTTCTTCTTCTTCTTCTTCTTCTTCTTCTCTTTCCTCTTCTGCTTTTCTCCCGAAGCAGAAAGTCTTCCTCCTGCTCTTCGACAGCAGCTCAGCCGCTCCCTCACCAGCGCGCGTCGAGCCTCACCGCCATCGACTTCGCCTTGCCCCGCGACCTCGTCCAGGCCACCAGCGACGTCAGCGCCGCCCAGCAAAGAGGAGAAGACCGAGGTACTGTGCAGACTGAATCGAAGTGCCTCAGCCTATTTGAAGAGCTAGGAAGCTCCCAGGCGCCACCAGGAGCCGCCCAGGAACAAGGAGGAAGAAGGAGGAGGCCAGCGGAGCTCCGCCGGAGGAGTTCTGCCGGAAAAACAGTGGAGGAAGATCCAAGGTATAAAACTCTACCTTTTCTGATGATTGAGGTGTTGTCGGTTAGACTAGGTTGTGTAGAAGGAGAAGAGAGGAACCAAAAGACTCGATTTGGCCGGAAAACCGACCTATTCCGGCGACACAGTCCATCGGAAACCGGCACGGTAAAAACCAGAGTTTTTACCGTGTCAGTTTCACTTTTACAGTTTTACCCAGGGATAGAGTTACCAAATTACCCTGACAGTTTAAATAATTACAGGTACTGTTTTACTGTTTACCCTGTATATTTTTACTGTTTTACCTTTTACTATTTACTGTTACTGTTGACTTTTACTATTCACCAGTTGACTTTGACCGTTGACTTTACTGTTGACCGTTGACTTTACTATTTCAAAGTTGACTTTTAACTTGTACCATAGAACACCTACTTTACGTTTTCGATCACTACGGTTAAACGTTTTAAAGACTTTTGATTTACAAACGTGGCAAAACGACGTAAGTACTGAATAAGAAATAATCCTGAATTCTCGCCGGTTCGAGAATCGGAGTGTTAAATAAGTTAGACCCTAATGTCAGAAAGATAAACAAAGAATGTTTATCAAGTCTTAATCGTAGATAGTAGATCCTCGAATTACATATACCTGACTGTCATTGTTATCTCACTCACAGACTCAGGAGAACATCGACGTTGGCTTCAGGAGGACCAAGAGTTGGAGCGCAGCCAGCTGTATTATCATACCAGGTAGTAGGGGGACACGCCCAATGGGTGAGCCGAAACCCTCTTGGGTCGGTGGCTCTTTCTCTTTACTTATATATATATAAAAGTACAGTTGCATTATTTTAAGTTTGACCACACGCTTCTTATAGCATTGGTGTGCGTGTGTGAGTTTGGATCAAAAAGTAGTACCGTTGTCCTGATTTCCGGTGCTTGGCCTGAGAGTGACGAGACCTAGTATATAGCACTCCCGCGGTGTCAATGACCGTGAACCTCCGGAGGGGCAATGCCCTATTTATTTTAATTATTCCGCTTACGCCCGTCTCGTATAGAGTTAAGCGAGGCGTAAGTGCGGTGTGCTGTCAGTTGAGCGTTAGCTGTAAATGGACGCTCTCCCTACTACGCGCACTCGGGCGCATAGGTAGTTGGCCCCGGTTTGCAGTGAAGACAAACCCAGGATTTCCGCCGCGTGGATCCAGAAAGTTCTTTCATGTGTGGTTAACATGTTTTACCGAGCTTTGTGTGCGTGGCTATTGCATTTATATTTTCACACGCTCTTTACGTATACTTACGAATACCTACATATACAAGCTATATGTTTTCTCATGGGTTTTAAACCCTGACTTGGTTGGCTTTGGCCCCATTTGGGTTAGCGAGGACGAGTTGCTCACCTCTACATCTTTTCAGGTCTTCAGCACCCATCTCTAGAGTAGCTGGACTAGGAGCTCGTGGAGCGTCGTCGGTCATCGTGCACTTCCGCTTTCGAGGGCACCCATTCTGGTGTGGACTCCATATCATGTGATTTCCGTATTTGACATTCATATCATTTGTGTGTTGATTATTTTATTCATAGCCTTATAGTTTTGGTCCGGAGGGTTATTAATACGTCAAATGACGTATTGATTACTCGCTAGATCGGGATTACGGCGGTTACCGTCGTGTTCCGGGGCCGGGAAAAGTCCCCGGGATGCGACAATAGGGCTCTTTATAGGGAAGGATAAGTGTAAATATGGTAGGCCGTCTAGATCGGGGTCCAATATTATCAAAGGACCCTTTCCGTGCGTTTAGGGGTTTGACTTACGGGATTGACCGTCCGGATCGAGCCCTTAATGTTGTCGAATCAAGTTGAACTTTTTCACATACATGTATTTTATTATCATGGTCATATCACACGATCAGATTTTCATTTGTGAATTTTGATCATCAGGATCACAACATGCCTACTAATGTTGTATAACTTGTTTACTAAGTTTTAAGTAAATGTTCCATTTCAAAAACAAACTCTGCGTAAAACCTTCAAATTAAAAAAAGTCGTGAAGTAAGATATGACCGGAATGGTGAAATACGTCTACGGTTGAAAAATCAAGTAATTCGGGTAAAGTCTTGGTGCCGATAGTTGTGGTCAACGTAATTTACCATTCTTTCTTCCTATGGGTACACCTATCTTCGAGGGTTATTTTTCAGTAAATTTTTATTCCACTGGTTGCATCTCATCGATTTGAAGCTATTTTGTGTTGAAGGTCTGGTCAAAATACGTAAT
Organism: Comarum palustre; assembly: GCA_951800085.1. NCBI lineage: Eukaryota > Viridiplantae > Streptophyta > Magnoliopsida > Rosales > Rosaceae > Comarum > Comarum palustre. Next base: position 7,328,053 of record OX637587.1, read on the forward strand.
TTAGATGGTCAAATGACTATTTCCGTGCTTTTAGGAGTTTGACTTACGGGATTGACCGTCCGGTTCGAGCCCTTAAAGTTATCGGATCAAGTTGATTTTTTCTCATACATGTATTTGTAGACACATAAAATTCGACGAAAAATAAAATAGTTGAATATTCAAACCACATGTGGGCCTGATAAATCATATACGTGGCACGTGAGTCAGCAAAGTCAAAGAGACTCCGAAAGTACATGTGGTGACGTGTGAATGGTCGATCAACAATAAAATCATCCAATCCCGTTCGAAAAACAAATATTAAATGTCAATCGATAATCATACATCAATCAAGTTAAATTGATTATCGAAAAGGAAGTCTGACATTTAATCAAGTTGACGTAATACCTTATCGGTCATAATCGAGTTAATCAATAAATACCGATTGATTTAATTATGTAAATAATTATAATTAGACCAATCAATCAAAATTGATTGATTTAATTACACCGTTAAGGAAATACGATTAAATGGTGTCTGCAAAACAGTAATTATACGGAGAAGCATTCACACTATAAATACCCTCTCTTATATCAAGAAGAGGACTTCCTGCGGGAGAGAACAAATCACCACCGAGAATTATCAAACTTCCAAATAGCCAATTCCTCACAAATCTCAAGCCTAGAAGTCATCAAATCCTGAAGAGTCATCAAGCTGTCAAATAGCCGATCTCTTCACTAGACCTCAAGCCTAGAAGTTGCCAAATACCGAGGAGTCATCAAGCTGTCAAATAGCCGATCTTTTCACCAGCTATCAAGCCTAGAAGTCGTCAAATCCTAAAGAGTCATCAAGCTGACAAATAGCCGATCTCTTCACTAACTTCAAGATAGAAGACAAACCACCTTGTGAAACCGCTCGTGGATCAAACCCGATCAACATCAAGCCTCCATGGCCCATGATCAACCTTCGTCTTCAAGTCTTCAACAAATCAAGACTTCCACCAAGTTCTTCAACAAGTTCGTGGAGAATCAACAAGCACCGAACACACGTGCCGATACATCTGCCATCAAAGCCGAAGAACATTCACCACGTGACACTACTCGTGGCATAAATCTGATCAAGAACAAGCCTCTACAGTCCTTGGTCAACATCTTATCCAAATCGTCAACACGATAGGAAGATCAAATCCAATCGATTCAAGATTAAGTGCTTGTCACCCTTGGATCAAATCAACGTCAGAAATCGAATAAGAGGACATTCTTGTTAAAAAAATACCAATAGAGATTGTAACTCGCAAATTCATTAATACAAATATATTATTTTGTACACATGTCTTTCTGCTATTCGTCACAGGAATTTTCATGTTTACAAAATTGGCATGCCCAGTAGGACATCTCTGCTTCTCATCTCATTCTCCGACAATCTCGTCATCCTCATCACATGGAGTCAAAGATGGTGCAAACCAAATTGACAAACAAGACTAACAAGTCGGGTCATCAGATCACCGCTTTGGCAAAAATGGGGGCAAACCTCATGAAGCAAAGACATTCAACATCGTCAAGCAACTCGATGAGTTATTCTCCTTCGTCCACGACCGAAGTTGATTCGGAGATATGCTCACACAAGTATGTTGTGCATTATGATAGTCAAAGAGTTATTCATCTCCTCTCCCTACCATTCCAAAGCCGTGCGAACACAAGGAGGAAGATTGGCATCGACCTAAGTACTTATCCAAGTTGACGTGTCCAGTCCCCAAGGTTGTGCATGCATCCAAGGAGAAGCAAGGAATTTGGCAGCCTCTCTAGTCTTCACCGAATTGTTGCCTAGAAGTCTTTGAGTCCTTGCTACCTCTCACAAGTCTCAAATTGGCCGTTTGAAGAACTTAAAGTGTACTGTGTCTAGTTTACTTTGTTATTCCTTTGAACATAAAATTGGTTAGATGTTCAATTGAGTTTTGTTTCAGAAATTATGAATATGATTTCGTGTGCTAATGATGATTCACAGCTTATTTAAATGATAATGTCAATTGTAATTCTCTAATTCTGCAGGTTAGTGTTTTTAGAATTTATACTAAGCCGCTGAGGTAAATATGGATTTATAAGTAGCAAATGTCGTTCCAAGAACGTTGGTGTCGCTTAATGTTATTTGTGGAATTATAAAAGTGGCATGGTATCCAATCGATGAAGTATCTTTTGTAACACCCCATACCTAAAAGTTATCTTTTTACAGGGGCTTATGAGTTACCAAGAGCTTTTAATGGTGACCGGTAATTTAATAAGTTATCGCTCTAGTTTGTTTTCAAGTTTTTCTTGAAATAAGGAAAAAACAGCTTTAAATCCCCGAAGTCATAGTATGCTTTGAGACGAGCTCACCGGTATGTCTGGATAATTTTTTCGTAACATCGAGCAATTTTCTAAGAATTTTCAAAGTTTCTGGTAACTTTAATTACCATTTCAGACTTTCACTTTTACCTTTTCGGTAATTAATTTTCATCATTCACTCTGAGCTGCCAGATCTCTTCTTCATTAAATCCTAACCGTCCGCGCACCCTATTGAAAAGGGAGACCGGTCAGACTTAGTCAAAGGTACCAAGTCGAGCTTCGATCGAGCTCTCTTCTCCTCCGACCTCACTCCATTATCCTCGACGGCGTCCAACCGGTTCAGGCCACCACTCACCATCAAAGCACCCCAAAAATACTCGCCTCTTTTTTTCTCTTCAAAACCCCTCAACTAATTCCCACGTATAGCCAGCGACGAAGCAGATCAGAGACGAGGGTGAGGTGCAAAGTTTACCGGATTCTGATGAGCCTAGTTAGGAACGACGTCAGAGAGGGGTAGTTTCTTGTTCTCCTCCTCCCTATCATTTCTATGCTTTTATTTTCTCCTAATTGTGCCCTAATCTGTTTTATGGGTTCAAACCCTAACTCTGTGATACCTTCCTCAATGAAGGGTGAAGTTGGTTGTGCAGGCGCTGGGTGTGGAACAAGGAGGAGCTGCTGGAGCTCGGGCTGGAAAGGGGTCTAGGGTGAGGCAGGCAGCAGGGAGGCTGTTGTTGAGTTCTGGATCATATCACTACAAAAATGATTACATTGGCTACCCCAATTTCGGCGTGCAAATGCCGTCGCCAATAGTTCTTCTTTTGCGACGGCAAATCAGTTACTGTCGCAATAATGGCGACCGAATATAACCGTAGCCATTAGCCGTCGCCACCCTCTTTTGTCTACTTCGGAATGAACTCACCGTAGCCAAATAACACCACCTTGCGACTGTAAAGGAGTTGCCGTCGTATTTAGGATGACTTTTAGGTTTCTTAGATCTGGGTAGATCCTTAGATCTGGGTTACGGTAACAAGGTTTGATAACCACCTTACATTTTCTGCAATTTCGAAGGATTCTGGATTGTGAATGCAATGTGTCTCCTTTGTTTTTCGTTGCTCTTATTGAATTCAGTGTTGAATTGAAAAACCCAAGGACGAGAGAATGCTTGAATTGAACTAGGTGTATGCATAGCTGGTGGGAAAATCAAACGTCCTGGCTACACGGATGGACCCAGCGAAGATGCATTGTTCTCAAACGATTTTGTTGTAGTATATGTCCAGCCTACTTGTTCCTTGCTAGTTGTTGATAGAGAGAATGATGCTCTTAGGCCTATATCTATCAACCTGGAGGATTGTGATTATCAGTACAGTTCTATTATGTCATCAAGGACAAACAGCAACCTGTTAAACCACATACCAAGTTTCTAACTTTTAAGACGATTGTATTCTTGACATGGTGGCAAGGAATTTCTGTTGCGTTTCTTTTCTTGATGGTTGCCTTTAAAGGTTCCTTGGCGTATGGTTGTACATGTTATTGTTTGCTGAGTGCATTTTGTATTAGAATAAGGCTTATATGGGAAGTGATAATGCCATACTTCTACTTTGTCACTTTTTTGCTCTTGAAGTTTGAATGTTGCTCGATCATAATGAGAAGACTACTCAGCAACTCAAATTAGTTCCAATAAATAGCTAGCCTTTATTTGCATTCATTCAAAAATAGATACTATTGGTGATTGTCTGATTAAGTCTAATTCAAGTCCAGTCATCCTTGAAGTAAAAGAATCAATAACTCCCCTTCACAATTGTTTGGGTTTATGGGCACTTCTGATTATATCTTTTTCATGATTAAAGATTTGAAATTCGTATGTATTTCTGCATTATTACATATATGTACATATATATATATATATATATATATATATTTCAATTAACCCTGTTTTGCAGCGCAGGAGCGTCCGGGTTAGTTTTCCTTCAAAAACTTGATTTTTCAGCTTTCTGCAAATTAAGATTTGGTATTGCGTAAGAACCCTATTTCGCATTCCTAGCTGCGCATAGGCTAGGATAGATGGAGACCAGATGGAATTTACTTTTGATTGTTTGATTATGAAAAGATTGAAATTTTGGTTTGTTTTGATTTTTCTGGTATTTGAGCACTGAATGCGTTTTCATATTGTTGTGTCTTATGATTGATAGATATAAAGATATATATGATTGATGTCTATTAATTTCTTTGGCAAGATTTGTCTATCATAGTACATATACATATATCCTTGTTTAATGATGGCTTTGAATATATAAAATAGCTAACTAGAATGAAACTGTGTAATTAGATTGATAATGAACTGAAGCTTGTAATTATATGTGCATGCTATGGACGTTTTGTATTGATCATGATTAAAAAGACCATCTCCCTCTAAGGAATTCATTATCTTGTTAACCAATAATTGATATAAAACTCTCCAACTAATGTCATTTAGTTCTAGATTTCAGAATGGTATTGTGGTATGTATTGTAACATCACTCAGCCATTTTTTATTGTTTTGATAATTATCTAGTTATAGAACAATAACTTGTGTCTTTAATTTTTGGAATATAATTGTATCTTCAATAGAAGGATCAGACTCTTATGTTCTTCAAATTAAAACAGTGTAATATGAGACCTTAGATACTAAATTCAGTGAACTGAGACTTTCTTCTTGCAAATAAGTGTTGCATTTTCAGGGATATCTTAGTTTCTAATGTTTCAGTTTTACAATTAAGATAATCTACAACTAATGAATTGTCTTTTCGCCAACAGGTAAAACTTTTACAAGTAAATTACACAATGGAAATGATGTTACAATTAATAATCATGCTGTTAGTACTTCTGAGCTGGTAGATTTGGCAAGTTTGATTATTGTATCTAATAGATGGAAGGTTTGAAACATCAAAGTTGGTAGATTTATGGTAATATATACCAATTATTAATATATTGCTTCTCAGTTTCAGTTATGTATCTAAGTTTTGTGTTGAACTCTTCTAGGGTCCCTTTTGAGGACATAGTTTAGAATTAGGAACCAAGTAGTTTATTCAGGTGCATTATGTCCAAAACAATATATCTGAAACTCCATTTACTTATTGTGTTCAAGGAATTGGCTCTATTCTGGTGTATCTACATAAGCTTGCTCATCCTACCAGTCTCTTCACCTTCGTTGTCTTTTTGTTTTACTTCCATGAGGAAAGGATCAGGTGCTTACTCAGCTTGACGTTTGCTGAATTGTTGATTTTACATGTACAAATACCGCAGACACTGATGATCTATATATCAGATGATCCATATTTAAGATGTTGCACCTTAGTATATATACATACTTTGCTTATAAGCATGAGTTTTATACCTTAGTTTTGAACATTGATGAGATGCATTTTAAAGTGTAATATTCTCTTACCATCGAACTTGCACATAATGCAAATAGTTCTCTTTTATAGTTTTTATGCAATAAAAATTTCCAATGTATATTTGTATGGCAGAATTTTTTTATTCATAAATAGCTCTTTTGCCACGGCGTTGTTACCGTCGCAAAACGTTGGTCGCAAAACATTGGTCGTAAATACTGGCGTCACCAATGTTATTGTGACGGCAATTACGCCGTAGCATTTTTTTGCGACGACACTTGTTTGCCGTCGCTAATGGTCTTACGACGGCGTATTTGCTGTTGCAAATAGTATTAGCGACGCCACTATTTGCGACCGACGCTTTGCCATCGCAGTGCCGTGGCGAATACTCTTTTGCAATGGCAAATTGGGTTTTGGCGACAGTTTTACGCCGTGGCTAAAATACTTTTTTTGTAGTGTATTATGGGGTAAGACTAAATCCCTGGTTGATTAGATGTCTCGGTGTTGTTACTATGTTATGGTAGTTTTGTTGCTATGATGTTGATTCGATGATTATGTATTGTTGCATGTATGTCGATACCTTGGAAATTGGAAGTTATGAGGAGATTATGGCGAAATTCTGGCAAGTCGCCGGAATCCGGCGAAGGTTCCGATTAGGCAAGTTTCTGGCAGAGAGCCGAAGAGGTATAAATCGATTCCTTGGATAACATTAGAATCGTGGAGTTTCAATTAATCGTAATTAGAGTCGATACGGAAGACCTGTCCTATTTGGGAAGTTTCTATTATGTGAAACTTCCCATTTCTGAAAACATCCTATATATGAAAAGTTAATAATTTGGGTTGAAAAGGTTAAAGAAAAGGTGAAATTCAAGTTAGAGGATTTGGAGTTAAATAACGAAGCTTGGAATTAAAAAAATATTGACAACTTTAGTTAAGAGGAAGATAATATTTTCAATCAAAGGAAAATATCGAGTAGATCGTTGTAAGTAATTTGGATAAAGGACTTAACGAATTATAGATTCACAATTAATAAATCTGTTTAAGCTGTGGATTAATTGGAAGTACATAGTAATTCTACAAAATTATTATGCGATAGTCTAACGTCAATGAATGTTGAAGAAAGTCAATGAGTTAAGGCTCTTTAATCAAAAATAAATCTATTAGTTGAAAAGTCGTTAAAGGAAATGAGTTTGGTCAACTCCTGGTCAAATTAGGATTTCCTAGTCAAACTAGGAAAAAAAATCAAGTCAACGGTAATTAAGACTTATATGTTGGGTTAATTTTTCAACCTATGGTTGAACGTGAGACGGACTCAACCATGTGGGTATTTAGAGGTAGCGCTCGAAGAGTATTCCGAGCAATAAGGAGGTCACATTAAGTACTGTGAGTGAACCTTTGATTTTAATGACATGAATGCACGTACGTTTTTATTAAATATATACAACATGAATTTTATTGATTTAATGAGCCGGTGGGGCCAGGAAGATGAGTTGCTCCCCTCCCGTAAGATCTTTTGTTATGTCGACTGAAATTTATGTTATGTTGATTACATTTGGAATTGATTTATTTATGACTATTGTTTTGAGGACGGTCGGGAAACCGTACCTTATGCATGTGATGCATACTTTATTTACGGGGGAGGAGTCATTATTGACTTTTCTATATTTTTTTGTTTGTTTTCTTCACCATGAAGGGTCGTCATATATATAAAGATGCTAGCAAGCCATAATAGTAGCCCTAGAGGGTTCTGACCCTAGCCTGAGAGGCTCATCGTCATGGTGGAATCTCTTCACCATGAAGGGTCGTCATATTACTTAGTAGCCTTAAAGGTTCTGACCCTAGTCTGGGAGACTCTCCGTCATGGTGAAACCTCTTCCCCTATTTTAAAATTGATTTTAAGCTAATGAGATTGACATATTACGTTTTGGTTTTCGAAGTGATTATTTGGGAATCTTTTCTAATGTGGCATGCATGAATGATTTTCGGAATAATAAGAGGGAGAACATTACAATCGGCTTTTTCTCACCATTTACTTTTATTTTTGTCTACTCACTCTAACATCATGTTTTTAAAATGTTTTCCCTTGGACCATTCGTTTTCAAATGTCTAGTGTTGCAGGGTTGCAGAGAGGAGGTCGTGCGTACAGAAGACGAGACATAGCCAGATAATCTGCTGACGCTAGCATGTTTATTTAGATATCACTTTCATGTAGATTTGTTCTGATTATCTTAGATTAGCTTGGTTTAATTGATTGGTGAAACATAGATGTGATTTGGGGAGTAAGATGACTCTAGGTGTTGGGATTGAATTATATAATATATGGAAGTGTTTAGTTGATTTGTAGGAATGATTGTTCATTTGAATGAGGTTTCAGTTAGAAGTTTCTTTAAGGTGGACCCTGCATGATTTATTTCGGGTGAGTTAATCCAAGATGAGTGTTGATAATCTTCAATACATGGTTGTGTATGTAGATGAGATTAGAGAATAAAATATTGATACATGGATAACCAAACATATAACTAGTGATAAATAACTAAGATTGTATCAATAATTTTATAACCGTTTGTTATTTTTGAATCTTTATACGGGAGAACAAGACCGCGGGTCTAGACTCTAGAACTGAGTTTTTTTTGTGAGAATACTCTATAATTGGTTTAATCAACGAAGACCAATTATAGAAAACCGACGAAAGCTTCATTGAACGACAAAATAACCGGCACCAACCCGTGATACGTTGCCAAGCAACGGCTACTTTACCTGTTATAGCCCGTATCCCCACAACGGTCACATTTCTGTTCTACATCCCAGGAGTCACCTCGAACCAATTTTCAAAACCTTCACAACGTTTAGTTTCAGTCACCACTATAACCCTCCCTCTCCCCTATAAATCTCATTCTCTCTCTCAAATAACAACAACAATCATTCTCCCCTTAGCCGACCAAAAAAAATTTCATCAGCATTCTTGCTTTACCATCATTCTTCACCCACACACTCAAAATCTCCGATCATCATGATGCCCAAACTATTCCTATCAATGTTGGTTTTGAGTGTGTCACTACATATCAATGTTGTTCAATCTTCCAATGCGCCCGCGCCTTCGCCGAGACAAGCAACCACGTCTCCTCCCGCGTCTTCTCCGGCACGTGCTCCCATCGCTTCTCCTCTGGCATCCCCTCAAAGCCCTCCGACTCACTCTCCTCCTGCGGCTTCTCCCAAAGCCTCTCCTCCAACTTCGACTCCTCCTCCCCCAGCAGCCTCGCCGGCCGTCTCACCGGCAACTCCTCCTGCGGCGGCACCCGTTTCTCCAGCGGCTAGCCCGAAAGCGGCAAATGGATCGGCGCCTGTTGAAGCACCCGCCACGCCTCCGTCGACTGTAGCCTCTCCCGTTGCGACTCCGGTTGCAGAGACTCCCAAGATTGCTGCAACCCCGTCTCCGTTGACTGTGGCCTCTCCCGTTGCGACTCCGGTTGCAGAGACTCCCAAGATTGCTGCAACCCCGTCTTCGTCGAGCATTCCTGCAAGTCCGTCGGGTTCGCCAATGTTCCCGTCGAGCAGTGGCCCGCCGAGCCCGACTCCGGCTGGTGTGTCGACGGCGGAGGGTCCCGCTAATGATGATACGTCGGGTTCGGAATCCAAGTACGGAGTTGGGTTCATTTTGAGTGGACTCTCTATCTGGGTCGCTTTGGCACTCTAAGTTAAAGAGAATTCTTCATGATATTTATTTATTTGTTAGGCTTTTGTATCTCTCGTTTAGATTGGTTTTGTATTTCGGATCACTTTTTAATGAATGAAATTCATTTATTCTTATATATCCTAATTCGTGAGTTTCACAATTGTCATTTACTTTTGACAATTTGAGAAGTTCTACCATATATGATGGTATGGCATACAAGCATGTATAATAGAAGTTGCTCTTGAATCATTGAAACAATAACGACTTTCTTAGGCCGGGAAAGTCCGTGATCAAATTTTTGGGTGTGAATAGCAAATATTCTTTCGGCATCTATGGAGGGAATGAAACCAACTGTGTAATGGAACTAGTTTACGCCCAATGGTTGGTTACATATTTCAGGTGTGACTGTGTCTTCCCTCAACTTCTAATTATCTACTAGTTCACTTCCCTCAACTTCTAATTATCTACTAGTTCTAGACTGCTCTTTACAGATATGAAATTATTATTTTTTGTTAAATGAAAATATATTAAACCCAAGGCAGAAGCCGAGGCAAAAGACACTAAGAACACAGCAACACAATCAGACCTCAACTGAGGATTGAAACAAGCCGAGAGGCACCAAACCAAACAAAACCAAACACCTAAAAGAGCACCAGCAACTAACCAAACTAAAGCAACTAAACATGCCACTCATTCACCAACTCAGAGTTACTAGGAGTGTCACCAAGCTCCAGGGAAAGAAGACGAAGCCTTATAGTCGCTATAATCTTATTGAAGACTGCCACAGGAACCAAACTTTCACTCCTGACTTTCTATTGTTTCTTTCTTTCCACATCTCATAAACAGAGGCTTGAAGAGCAAACTTTTTAATCACTACCCTCCAAGATTTGCCTCTCCAAAAAGTAGCATCCCAGGAAATGAAATCAAACCAAGTTTGTTGAGGAATGCTAGAGCCACATTTAGTCATCACATGAGCCCACACTTCAGAACTAAAAGAACAATTAAAGAAGAGTTGATCATGAGACTCATTAGCAGCTTGGCATAAACAACAAACCTGAAAAGCTTGATGAGAGAAACGAACCACTCGGTCCATAGTAGCAAGTTTACCCCTTATAGCAAGCCATAAAATGAAACTTAACTGGGGAACATGCTTCCCAAACCAAACTAATTTCGTCAAAGGAACCTTAGGATGAGTAGGCGTAATAGATATGAAATTATTTGACTAAAGAAATACATATGGAAATAAATGCAACTAAGAAGAGACTGCTCTTTACCTCCCAGCTTATAGCAGTATAGTCATTTACTATCTGCATTTCTTTCTCTCACACTTGACATATTTTGCAGGTGGAAAGCCTTGTCTTGTCAGCTGTGCTTGCTTATGGACTGTTTGATGCGGTGCACACACCTTTTTGTGTTTGCATTTCTGGCCAGAATCCTGCAGCCAATAAATGCTCAATCTTTTACTGTATTTCATTTCTTTCGCAGCTTCTAATATATTCTAGTCAGATGGTATGTGTTAGCAAACACTTTTATTTGGCATTCCTTATAAAACAGTCTGTTTACACGCATATGCTAAGTAGAAAACTTGCTCCTAAGATGACATCTTGATTCTAAAAAACTGAGTTATGTCTGAATTACATAATGACTATGCCACTATGGCATGGTCTTAATAGAATCCAAAACGAGAGACTTTTAAAATGTCTAAAGTCTAAATTAATAATTAAACTTCTAATAATGCATATATATAGGTTGGGAATTGAAGAAACTCATTACTTCTAACATTAGTTCTCTTTTGGTTCAGGTTCGTGATTCCAATTTACATACCACATATCTCAGAGGTCTGTTTTGGTACAAGTGTGTGTTTAATTGCAAGAGCAACTCTAAGGTTATGTTTTTGGGTAAAATGCATCAAATATGTCTAGACTTTTAGAAGACTGACAAAATGACACATGAACTTGTAAAGTTGTCAAAGTAATACCTAAATTCTTAATTTGTTATCAATAAGATATCTGCAAGGAATATTCCTTTAAGAATATTCTGTTATTAATATAAATTTACCATTTTAACCTTATTTTGTATGTTCTATTGTTTTTTTTAATTTGACGGAGCATGGTGGGCCTAGGTCTATGAATTTGTTTATCTAACATACTGCAAATATAAACTCATCCTCTTACTTGAAGGTAAACAATTATTTTTCATCATCAATAGCAAACTTAATAGCTACTCGGCTTGATTTATTAGCTTATGTTAAAATTTCTCACAAAGAATTACAAGACTAAAAAAACTAAGAAAATTGAAAAAATATAGAGATAATCTTCCTAGAAAAACAGAAAATTACTGGGATATTATCCTCAGAGTTCAGCATAGAATCAAACGTACTGAAGAACAGATTGAAGTTCTACATGAAGTTTTTGAATACGATCAGAGTTCTCTGAACGTTCTGAGCCTCGGTTAGATCCGGCGTAGCTGGTATCAGAGTCTGCTTGGCTCAAAAGCATGTTATCAAGGCTTATACCACAAAGTTGGTTTCTCTTGACTAACAAGAGAGAATTTAAACTAAAAAGTTACCAGTCATTCTGTGATACAAAATGTACGGATAAGTGGCAAAAACGCTTTCATTCAAGGCATATTCAAGAAGATCAATACTCGATAGAGTACATCAGTAGAGTATTAAACACGCTCTACGACGATCTTGTCTATCTCCAGAGAGAAGTCAGAGTCGAAGAGCTTGATCCTTCCAGACCAAGCCTAATTGAATACCTAGATCATCTATCTAGGAACAAGACTTCAAACAAGATAACAGTACAACTTGAGAGATTTCTTCTCAAGTTCAAACAGTTTGAAGAGATAAGCTCAATACTTGGCAAACTTGAAGTCAAGCTTGATTATCTCCAAGAAAAGTAATATGTACTGGATATTGAAAAGAATCTAGTTCGTACTGAGCATCTTGCCAACAATATTCGTCTGCAAGCAATTGAGCTAAAATCTTCTCAAGAATCGCTGAAAAAGCTTTTAGAAACTCTGATTACCCGATTAGGATGAATCACAGAGTTAAACTAAAAGTAAAACATGAAGATGATAAAACTCTAAGCTTTTTCCTTCCTACAGAGACAATGCATGATAATATCAAGACAATAATTCATCAACAGAATTACAAGATCGCTTATCTCCAAGAAATGAGTAATGATCTCGAAAACCAATTCAAGAGTTAAATAACAGGATAGCAAGACTGCAAACAAGCATAGAAAAAATGAAGATACAAGAAGGAGAAAGGATCAATGAAGAACAGCTAGCTCAAAACATAGCTAGTAAAATAATCATACCCCTTTACCAAAAGGAGAAAGTGAGTTTAAGTTTAGTGAACCTAAACTCCTTACATAGTCCTCGTCCAAATCTACATCTTCAACTAAAAGAGATGTGAAGATGCTGAGTAGAATACTCAGTAAAAAACACTATGACTGTACAGCTAATCAACGCTCAAGAATTTGAGTATCATGAAATTGAATTTAGTGTGCGAGAAACATCAGTTCCTAGATTCAAACTCAATGAGATCTATAGGAGAGGGTATTTCCTTATGGATTCTCACAGATTCAAGATTCTTGAACTAACAGTTCATTCCACAAGAGGAGAAACCAATATCAGGTTAATCACTCCAAAAGAAGTTAGTGAAGCATCTCAGTAGAAATATTCCTACATGCATATTGGAGCAGTTCAAGTGGGAATAAAGCTTTTGGCTAGAGATGGTATAGACTGTTCTATTTTATGTGTCTTACAAGACGATAGAATAATAGACTTTAAGAAAATTCTGTTAGGAATAGTAGAAACTTCTTTGTGCAACCAAGTTACATATTTCAACGTATGTCCAAACTTCACCACACATCTCAGAGATGCAGCATACTGTCTAAGATTACCAATCAAAAAAGGTGGAATTTTCATGAAGAAAGGAATGATGGAGCTCGCGATAGATTATCAAATCTAATATAAGCTGATGAGCTCGAATGTAACCTCAATTATCACATTTTTCAATAGTCTCGGGATTACAACATCAATCCTCACCAATCCAAGAAATCATACTGAATAAAAGTATGTCACAAAATGGCATGAAGTAACATTTCCATGAGAATGAAATTTGACACCTCCAGCTAGACAAGTAGAAAATACCAATGCTTCTATCTATGAAGATATGGGAGGAAAAATAAGCTTACCATTTCATAGGCATTCATTCGCTAGCTATGAGAAAGCTAGTACTTATGGAACCAAACCAATTTCTTGTCTTGAAAAATCTTTCAAGGAAGATGCTAAAAGACTTATGATGATGTTAAAGTCAGAAGAACTGAAGAGCTTGTATGAACAAGCAGAAGTTTGCGAATGTACAGAAGAGCTTGAAAAAATCATGAAAAAGATTTCCTAAGTCCAACTGAGAAAGAACAAAAGGAAGATTCTTCCTTATCAAGCAGCAAAAGAACAGCCAGACGAATCCTCGACAATGGAAGCTGATGATGTTCCTTAAGGAAGCACTGTAGTTCAGAACATCACGAACTACCATACTAAGATCATTCAGGAAAATATGATTGAACTTCTTAAGGGACAAGCTCCTACATGGACACAAGAAGAACGAAGTTCTCAGAAGTACATCCCTACAGAACCTAAATGAGGATAGTCAATATCTGAAAGAGGAGTTTATCTTAATCTTGATAAGGTAGGAGACAAGAGAAAGATAATAGACAACTAGGTAGCTAGTTTAAGGCCAACTCAAGCTTTGGTGTTGTCTAAATATGCTTACGAGGAAGCTCATGCATATTATGAGTCCACCTTAACTGGCATATTCCAGAAGTGGTATCAGTCTTTCAAGCGAAGCTCTTAATGGCCTGACTGGAAAACCAAATTGGCTCAAACCAATAATCCTCTAGATTTTGCATGTCCTATCTATGCACAATTTTGTTGAGACGTTACTGGGCATAGTGAGCAGTCTAAAGAAATAGCTAAAGTAAATATTCAAAAGTTGAGCATTTGCAACATGAGGTATTTTGAAGAGTAGACTAAAGAGTTCCATAATTACTACTGCACCATTGGAGACCTAGCTAATGAAGATCTAGTAAGAATATATTACATGAAGTTATCGGAAGATCGCTTGAGTTATCTTCGGAAAGTGAAATTGAAAACACTTCAGAAAGTTCTGAAGAAGAAGATGACGGATCTCGTCTTATGTTTGTCCTAAATGTCCTAAATTGGAAAAAAGAAACTACTGATATTATCAGTAACTTTCACCCCAATCCAGGAAGATTTACATGTGATTACTGCAACTACGATGATAGTAATTCAATTTCCATGTACTGTAAAAGTACAGGTGAAACCTATCATCGAGAATGCTACATTACAGAATTACGAAGAAAAACCAAAGACAATGAAGCTCACACCATGGTAGAATAAGAATATAAAGAATTCTACGAAGCTAAGGAGCAACAAGAAAATAACTTTGAAGAAGATTTGAAGAGAATAAAGTTAGTAACTTCATTAAGCCAGAACAAGGAATTAAAGGAGTCCTTTGATTCCATCAATGACTCTGCTGTCACATCCCGGTCTTAGAATCAATTTATGGTACGTTACTTCTTAATTTACTATAATTTTTAACCATTTCGTGGTAACCGTTTTACCGTGAGAGGTCACAAAGTTGACTTTTCTTTAAGTCGAGAATTTGGAGAAACTTTCTTCATGAAAATTGTAGAGGGCGTTAATACGAATCTGTAGACATGCTATGTGTCTTAATCGGAGTTCGCATGCGAAAGTTATGATCTAAAAACGGGAAGTTACTATTTCAGAAAACTCTATAAAAAGGGAAAGTTACTGTAGGTAGAAAGTAAAAATTTAAAAGTTACAAATCTCTTTCTCTCTCCTCTTCCCCGACAGTTTCCCCTGTCGGATCTTGCGCACGCCACAGCGCCGCCGTCGCTCCACCACTCGCCGCCGCACCGGTCCCAAAAGATCGGCCTCCGAGTCTACTTCACTCCTAGGTAAACTTTCTGACCTAACTCACAGTAAATCGGGAGAAATTCCGATTTGTTCTTCAAGTGTATAGTGGAATGTTCTTGATCGAATTTCTCTCTCCCTAGATCACAAATTGGTGAGTTCTTTATATGGATAGGATGAGTTTTTGGAGTACTATAATCCTCTAGAATTTAGTAGCTTGATTTGGAGTGTGGAGGGAGAATTGAAGGATTGAAGTTTTGAAGTGAAAAATTTCGGGTTTAAGGAATTTTTATTCGATTGACCTAGTTAGAGGCCGAATTGGCCTTCGAGTTGAACTAGAAAGTTGTTCGTAGTGCTGAGAGAAACAAACTGTGAAATTTTTGTGTCGATTGGTGGTGGCTGGAGTTTGGCTGAAATTTTATGCCGGTGACGGAGCTGGCGGCTGAATCGCCACCTTTTGGATAGTTTTTCTTACCCATTAAATTGTAAAAATTAAGAGAAGGCCATTGAATGACAGTTTCTATTTTTTGGAGATTTATTTGGTACGTTTAGTATTTTTTTTGAAGATTTGGAATTAATAATTGGATAATTAAATGGTAACCAGTCATTTGGAAATTACTGGCTAGACGTTATGGTGTAAATAAGGGCTTTTACGCTAGCGGGGTATTTGAGGCCGACTCTTCACGTTTTTCTAGAGGCGGTTAAGGATGAACGTTAAGGGTGGATATTTAATGTTGTTGCCCCTTACTTTAATTGTGAGATTGAGACTTTAATTGTGTATTTTCAACAGGGTGTGGGGGAGCTCGAGTTGAGCAACCTTCAGATAGCCGGCAGACTTAGCGGCATTTTTGTGAGTGGACTTTTATTTTAAATATATTGCATGCAACAAGATTTTAATGAGTTTCTCTTTTAATTGTGAGAATTTCCTACACGTTGAGTTTTATGGTGATTTTTAGGAAAATTAGAAATTTATTATTTTTCAAAGATAAGTGAGCCGGGAAAGAGGTTCCTACCATTCCTGTGATTTTAAAGAATTTTCCTGGAATATGGTTTTCAATTGTTATCACCATTTTGGGTTTTGGAGGGGGATTATTTTTAAAGGGGAAACTTGGCTCTTGGATTTTAATGATTTAAAGTAAAGTCAGGGAACCGATTTCGGATGCCTGAAAATGTTTTAATAGCCACATAAACTTTGTAGTTTTCAAGTTACCTATAAATCAATTGTTGCAAAGTATCATGATTATATATTGAACATGTATAGTGAAAAATTTAGGTGTAAAAACATACCTTTCCATGGGATACATCCAAGTGTAGTGTATTGGACCGGTAACCAACAATTGCTCTGGAAGATAAAACATCAAGTGAGGCATGATGTCAAAAAACTTTGGAGGAAATATCCTCTCAAATTTACACATGATATAAATAATGTCCCCCTGCATTTCCCGGAGGTCAAATTTGTTCACTTCCCGTGTGCATAATTTCTAGAAGAATCGTGACAACGCTACTAATGACTCCACCACCTGACAGGGAAGGAACGGTCGAATGAAAACAAGAAAGAGACGTTGTAACAGGATATGACAGTCATGACTCTTTAACCCATACATCTTATTATCCCAAAAGTTTACACACCGGGTTATATTTCCTGCATAGCTTGAAGGATATTTCACACAACTCATCAACCTGAAAATTACGTTCTTCTGGTCAAGCTTAATGGTATAAGGAGTTTGATCCATTTTTTTCTTCCCTTCTTTCAACCACAGATGTCTCTAAGTTCAGCACTGTGCCCACCACATTGTTGCATACATTCTTTTCTATGTGCATCACATCTAGGTAGAGTCTGATCAACAACTTACTCCAGTTTGAGAGTTCCCAGAATATGCTCTTACGTGTTCAGAATTTGTACCTGTCGGGTCTTTAGGTATTGCCGCCACAATATTGGGATGATTGCTGAGCTGCCCAAAATCAAACTCATTAAGCACTGCTAAAATTTCTTCCCCCGTCCATCTTCTTAGAGACACACCGTTTTCTACATACCCATCAAATGTCTTGTCATCGAACCGTCATTCGTGATTATACGGAAGGAGAGTACAGTGACCTAATTTGCATATCTTGTTGCAAGGACTGTTGCTCCCCTCATCGCTAAGGCACTATGGACAAACCTTGTATCCCTTAACAACGTTGCCTGATAACATCCCATGGGCAGAAAAATTACTGATGGTACCAACAATTATGGCATGCATGTGGAACATCTCATGCATGTACTTGTCATAAGTGGGATGACTAACGTCTCAAATAAAATTAAGCTCTTCAATCAAGAGTCTCAAATACATATCGAGATACTTCCCTGGATAACCGGGTCCCGAAATCAACAAACTCAACATATTGTATTCCTTCTTCATGCACATCCATAGAGGAAGGTTGTACGGTACCAAAATCAGCAGTCATACATTGTATTGAAGACTCATGTTACCAAAAGGATTGAATTCATCAGATGAGAGCCTGAGCCTCACATTTCAAACCTCTGACGCAAAATGAGGAAACTCCCTGTCTATATGCTTCCAAACCTCCCCGTCAGCAGGGTGTACAAGGGTATCTTCGTCATGCAATTCCCTATCAGCGTGCCATCTCATAGCTTTAGCCATGTGTGATGACATGTACAACCGCTCCAGCCTATCCCTCAACGGGAAATACCGAAGTACCTTTATAGGTTTCTTATTTCCTGTAGGAGTCAGTTTATACCTGTAAGTGTGACATACTGGACATGCGTCAATGACACCAAGGTCATTCCCTTCTGCATCTTTACCCTAGAAGAGAACGTAGTCATATCTGCATGCATGGATCTTAATGTGGGAAAGCCCAAGATCTTTCAGGATACATCAGACCTTATGATGAGTAGTAGGAAGACGATGACCGTGAGGCAGCATCGAAGCAGAGTAGTAGATATTCTTCAAGAGCCTTCACGGTCAATTTTTCTCAACTTTAATCATCATTACGTCCATCACACTTTCAAGAATCGTCTTCTGACAATCGAGGTACACAAGTGTCTGTTGGAAAGCAAGGAGTTTGTTGTACTTGTCAATACTAGCAGTGTTTACAACTCTAGGGAAGGGCTGCACCGACTCAGACATATACTGTCCTTCAGAACATACACCTCTCTCATAAGGAAACATATCGTTGATGAAGGCCGTTATTGGATCGTTAGATGTACTGCCTATGTCAGAAAAGCAACATAGCTTTTCAGGCATATATTGTCCTGAAAAGCTATGTAGCGGCTTGTGGTCTTGTACCAATTTCTTCTCTACCTGCTCCAGCTTGTTTTGGCAGTGGCTGGACATAATGTTTACTGCTGACTAGCTGTAAATTAGCATGCTCCCTAGGCTGCACTCTCTTGCTATGACTATGTCACATAGGAAAGGGTCATCACATGGCCCATTAGTTCCACATTCTTCCTCCTTAGTGAACTTAATGGGCCCGTACCCTTGCTTTTTCATTTTGACCGCTTTATCATATGAAATGTGATTGACGCTCCTTGGGTGATTCTCTCTAAAATACCACTTCGTGCTCCTATTAGACATGTTCGAAAGTGGCGCTCTGCCGTCAATCATGTTGATTCGTTTGAGCTCGACGTTAGCCACCACTAACACCTACTGCTATCTTGGCTCCGCCCTTTGTAGCTTTCCATCTCGCTGCATCTCGTCTATGACCCTCTATAAATGGCGGCAGTCGTTTGTATCGTGTCTAGCATCCTCATGATATTTACACCATTGTGTCCCTCTTTTGTCTTTCTTTGAGAATGGAACCAGTGGGGGTCGTGGGATTTGATCCTTGTATCTATCAAACATTTCCTCGTGCGTGCCTACAACGACTGTGTTGACTTGTTGGTGACTTCCTCCATATTCCTGCTTTTTATGGTCGTGCTGCTCTTCTCCTTACCTTGGGCGCTACTTAGCTTGTTAGTGATTATCCTTGTGGAGCTTATCAATTTCTCTTCCTTCTCGATGCCACTCTCTTTGTTGTCCTGCTTTCTTGCACCAAATGGCGCTACTGGGGCGTAAGACCTGGTGGCGGTGACAGTGCCTTTGGCGTTTGCCTGATGGACCATGTCTTTCCCTTGCCCTTTCTTGCCCCATATGGCGTATTCTGTCTAAGTTATGCTGATCGCATCTGTCATCACTTCATCGTAAGTAACGTCTTTGAACTTTTTGTTCAGCTGGGAAAGGTACTTCCCCGTACAGAGTACTTCTTTTAATGTTATTAGTCCGACAGTCTTGTTAAAGTCTCTACACTTAAAGTTGTTGCTTGCCACTTGATTACGAAAGAGCGTAGTGACTCTTCTGGGATTTTCTTGACTTTGAAGAGGCGCTCAGCACTGTGCTCACTCATAGCATTCAAGATGAACATGGTAAAAAAGGCGTGTGTCATGTCATTAAAGGAATCCACTGAGTTGGGGGCTGCTTGAAGAACCAGCTCATCGCCTCTTCTTCCAACGTTTCACTGAACAACTGACACAAGGTGGCATCATCATACTCATTTTCTCTGGTGACCTTCCTGAAGCCATCCATATGGGCATATGGGCAATTTTATCCCGTATAGACTGGCATTTTAGGACTCTTGAAATTTGCTGGGTGATTTGAGTGGCAGATTCTGTGAGTAAATGGGTATGCCCTCACCGTGAAAAGGGGGAGTAATTGCTCTATTAGGCAGTGCATGCTGTGCCAACTGCCGCCCTATTTCAGCCAACCTCAGTATCCACTGCGCTCCAGCTTCTGTTTCTTACCGCTCTCTAGCTTCTCTTAGAGCGATGTTCTGCTCCCTCAATCTCACTAGGGATAGCGGTTTTCATCCTCTGACCTCCTCCGGCACTGGAGGGTACTCAATATGTGTAATCCTCAGGCACCTTCTATTGCCTGCCTCTTCGCTTCCTTGTGAATGTGAGCTAATTATGGCAGACTCGTTTTCTGCCATTCTTTCTCCCTCTTTTATCTTGCTTGATTTTTTTTTCTGATAGTAAGTGAAGACTCTTTTTCGCTGCTAACCTCGCTTTTCTTTCTTCCTGGAGATCTTTCATAACCAATGCTAACTTGGCAGCGTTATCACTAACTGGAGTTCACCCATTGTCCACTATACTAATTGCACCCGGCCTTAGTAACGGCGGCCCGAGAGCTTGTCCCTTAGATAGCGGCGTCTCGAAACTCGACATCCTCACCACGTTATCTGTGACTTATGGCAGCTCATTTGCTTTATTACCTTCATCATTAGCCATGGTAACGTGACATGAGAATCCTTTTATTCAGTGATTTCCCACAAACGGTGCCAATATTTGTGCAAGTGTATATTTCATCAGTTTATTAGTACAAACCTTTTAAAATGCCCCAACCAATCTTAGAAAGAGTACTCGCTGGGGGTAGTCTCTTAAATCAACTGCTTATAATGAAGGAAAACTTTAATCTTCATCTAATGGCAAGCAAAATTACATATAAACTCTATACTTGGGATAAAGATTTCTTAGAGTATTCTAGACTGTCAACTGTAGACCGTCTGTCAATCTTAACACCAGCCCAATCTGCATCAATGTATCCAACAACATCCAATTCTAATTTTTATCAAATAATAATCATTTTCCCGGTGCCATCTTCAAGTACTTCAAGAACGATACACTGCATCCATATGCTCTTTACCAGGACAATACATAAATTGACTAACCACACTCACAACATAAGAAATATCAGGTCTAGTATGAGAAAGATAAATAAATCTCTGTACTAGACGTTGGTACAATCCTTTGTCAGTCGGAATTTGATCTAGATAGATGGCGAGGTTGTGATTCATCTCAATCTATGTTTCAACATGTTTGAAGTCAAGCATTCCAGTCTCAGCTAATAAATCAAGTACATACTTACGCTAGGATAAATAAATCCTCTTCTTTGATTTTGCAACTTCAATTCTAAAAAAATACTTCAGTTGTCCAAGGTCCTTCATCTTAAATTCCTTTGACATATACTTCTGTAAAGCCTCTATCTTCTTTAGATCATCACCTATGACAATCATATCATCAACATAGACAATTAGAGCAGTGATCTTACCCTGACTACACTTGATAAACAAAGTGTGGTATGAATTGTTTTGTCTATATCCAAACGTCTTCATAGATTTACAGAATCTACCAAACCACGCCCTAGGACTCTATTTCAAGCCGTACAATGACTTCTTTAGCTTACAAACTATGTCGGCATCACAAGGTCTGCACTCCTGAGAGCATGTCCATATACACCTTTTCTTCCAAGTTTCCATTGACGAAAATATTCTTCACATTAAACTGTCGTAAAGACCAATCTTTAGTTGCTGCAAGTGAAATCAAGATTCGAACAGTGTTGATCTTCGCTACAAGTGCAAATGTTTCCTCATTATCGATTCCATAGCGCTGAGTGTATCCTTTGACAACTAATCTAGTTTTATACCTCTCAATACTCCCATCGGCTTTGAGTTTTACCGTAAATACTCAACGACATCCAACGGTCTTCTTTTCAACAGATTTATATAAACAACATCCTAAGTCGAGTTCTTTTTCAAGGCATCTACTTCTTCATTCATCGCTTGAGTTCACTTTGGATCTGCCATTGCATCTTATACAATACTAGAAATAGAAACACTAGATAATTAATTAATGACAATGACATGTGAATCTGACGATCTATGGTTTGACATGTAATTGGCTACAAGATATTTAGTTTTGGCTTTGATGTCAGGTTCATATTGTTTCTTTGGAATTTCTTTGGTAACCCTCTATGTGATTTTCTAGATCCATCATTATCTACCCCAAGGAAATCATGGAGCCTTTTTTACTTGGAGAGTCTCAGCTTTAAAGATAACTCAACTGAATCACAATTAGTGAACGTTTGTTTTTAAATTAAATGCATGCATCGTTTCCTCTTTTGAGAATTTTTAATTTATTGGATTATTTCATATTCCATTTTTATTCAGAATTTTATTGATTAAGAAGTCACCTATTATGTGATGTTTTGTTGGAGGTTTATTTGGTCACGTGCATGTACATATATTAATATACATTTTGGTTATGAAAATATATTATATTCTTACGGGGAGTTTTCCGTTATAATGTTATATTAAATTTTTAATGGTCATCATTATGGCACGAGCACGAGCGTTGTGATATGCCATATTATATTCTATACTATGTGTCATTATGGCGCGACGTGAGCGCGAGACACGAGCGTCATAGTCACGTATGAGTATACATATATTAATATATGATCGTAAAATTATGATTATATATTATATTCTTATTGAGAGTTTTTTCCGCCATCATGTTGTAGCCTATTTCTGTTGTCATTATGGTGCAAGCGTTGTAAACTGGTATGGGTATACATATCTGGTCATGTGTTAGAGTGAGGCTCATTACACTTCAATGTTTTTAACCAGCTAGGCTAGTTGCATATTTGATTATTGTTGGAGCATGCGTTACGGACTAAAATAAATTGTGGAAAAGG
The DNA here is from genome assembly GCA_951800085.1 of Comarum palustre. Lineage (NCBI taxonomy): Eukaryota > Viridiplantae > Streptophyta > Magnoliopsida > Rosales > Rosaceae > Comarum > Comarum palustre. The sequence goes on from OX637587.1 coordinate 7,350,869, forward strand.
ATAAGCTTTTCTTTAAGTGTTTGTTTCTTAACACTTTATTTTTGTTCACTTACTCTAACGTTTTCGAAGGTTTTTCCCTGTGCCCTTCGGTTTTAAATGCCCTATTTACATGCTAGCTTAGTTGAGGTTAGGCATACATAGAGTTAAGGCATAGTCATTGATAATTCCGCTTGTATATTTCTATTTTCCTTCTTTGATATTAGAAATGCTTTGAACCTTTAAACTTATCATAGTATTTGTTAAGTTGGGAGGTGTTGTGATTTTGGAGAGCAGGAAGGCTCAATGAGGTATAAGGTTGTGTTTGAGTTAGAAGTGTGCTGCATGTTTTTGTTTAGGAATGGTTGTCCACTTTCAAGGGAATTCTACTAAATTTTCGGTAGAATTTTGTTTAGAGGTGGTCCCTGCAGGGTTTATCTCGGATTTTAGGGTGAAATTCAGGATGAGTCTTGACATTCATGCCGAATAAAGAGGCAGAAACAACTTCAAGCACTTGTCAATTTTTTCGTTCTGCCACTCTATTTTGTTGAGTATACATATTTGACGTCTGATGTCGAATTCAATGGAACTGCATAAACTCCTGGATTGGACCATTAACATATTCTCCAGCATTGTCAGATTAGAAAACTCGAACAGCCTGCTGATATTGTGTAGACACCTTGTAAAATTCTTTGAATCTAGAACAAATATCGCTCTTGTTCTTCAATAGAGACACCTAAGTCATGCGACTACAATCATCTATGAATGTCACCAAATACCGAGCAACGCATAGAAAATGAACTTTCGCAAGATCTCAAACATCGGAATGAATCTTCATAAATAGAACAGGACTTCTATTCAGACTTGGTGAATATGAAACAGTAGCTTGTCCCTAATTTTAGTTGGTATTAGAGTGGTTCCCTCTTCAATTATGTCTCACAATATAATAATTCTAAATTTGGGTTAATCGAATTGTCATCGAAAAAATTATGATTTGCCTGAATATCCCTAAAAACCAAACATGAATCTCGAATCACACCACAAACAAATCGAAACCTGAATACCGAATCACTCCATTATCGATTCCCGATGTTAGAATTGGACCGAATGAATTTCACATGTCAACATAAAAAGTTAGGTTGCCCGTGAGGGAGAGTGTTAGAGATGAAAGATCCTACATTAGAAAAATACAAATAATGTCACCTTCAAACCACGGGAATACAACAATGTTGATCATGGTTTAGCTAAATTCACATCGTATGAAATTGAAAATGTGTTCTGGATGGCTATAACGCTTCCTTTAATCAATGAATGATTACTTCTTTTGATAAAAATCAATCACAGATATTCTCTCCACGGTTGAATTGAGAACCGATAACAAACACAATTGAGCATGAAATATAAACTAAGATATTTCAACACAGGACATTTATATCAAATTCAAATCCACCAAATCGAACAGTAATTAAGGGAAAATCAATCTATTTCGTTTTCATGGATACGATATGAACAAAAATTACTCAATGCAGCAATTTATACGATGACAGTGAAAAGTATACATTAGAATGAAAAAAAAAGAAAATCTACCAACAAGTTCAAAACCAAAATCAAAACCATACAAATTTCCCCAACAGATGAAACAAACCTAACAATCACACCCCCACACACACCAAACAATGGAAAGAAATGAAAATTTTATCTTATTTCCCAGTAAGTAAAAAAGAGACTTACAACAGTGAAAACCCAATGCACACACTGAGAATCAGACCTCCGAACCCCACTCTTCTTACCAACGCAACGGCTCCATTGTCATCGGCAGTCTGATCAGCCGGGTCGTTGTCCGGCGAATCGGCGTCTGGGGAAGTAGCGTCACCAGAATTCTTAGGCGCGTCTGCAGCTGCTTTATCCGGTACAGGAGCCGGCGCCGGAGTTGGAGCTTCCCCCTTGTAGAGCTCCTTGGGCGTCAAAACCTTGTTAATAGTGTATATAGCAAGGGGCTGCTCGTCGATAAGGGTTCCGGTGATCTTGGCCGTCACTAGCTTGTTCTTGAGTGTGACGGCCTGACCGTCGTTTTGGACTGTGAAGTCATACTTCTCCGCTCCGTTGGTTGCCAAAGTGTTCATCAACCCATTGTTGGACTTCAACATCGACATAGACTGGTACACCGGAACGGCGTGGTACTCGAGCAATGCAGCTTTTCCGGGAGCCGAGAGGTTCTTGTATTTGGGAAGAAACGCCTTGAACGCGTCGTCTCCGGGGCAGAACACGGTCATTCCGCCGTCGACGGCATCGTCATAGGTCTTTGAGGCGTCGGGGTTGGCGAGGAGCGTCTCGGCGAAGACCTTGCAGCCGTGAGCGGACATGATTCCGGTGAGGTTGACCTCTGCGGGGCCGGGAGTGGGAGCCTCGGCGGCGGCGGAGGGGAGGACGGCGCTGATTTGGATGACGGAGATGTTGTAAGGGAGCTCCTCGACGGACTTGACGAAATGCGCGGCGAAGGAGCCGTCGTTGTCCTCGGGGGTAAAACCGACTTTTCCGCCATTGAGGTCGGTGATGTTGACGAAGCCGGAGGAGCCGGGGGCGGAGCCGGTGGCCTGGAACATGGTGGCGGCGAGGGCGGTGCCGTTGGTGATCTGGTGGAGCTTCTTGGCGCCGAAGTAGTCGAGGAGGACGTGGAGGGAGAGAATGTTCTTGATGGAGTAGATGGAGAGGTGCTTGGAGAGGAGGGCCGACATGGCGGAGTTGTCGACGGCGCAGACGGTGATGGTGGTGCGGTCGTTGATTTCTGCGGCGAGGTGAGTCAGGGTCAGGTAGTGGTTGAAGGTGGAGAACTCCGGGTGCTTGGCCAGCAGGCTCGTGATGTTGTGCGCGTGAGCGAAGGAGAAGAGGAGGAAGGCGGAGAGGACAAAGGAGCCGGCGGCGGTTGCCGGAGGGAGCTGCATTGTCGGAGCAGATCTGGATTTGAAAGGAAAGTGAGAGCTAGATAGAGTGTTGGGGAAATTGTCTGTGGTTTATGCAGATTTTGTTAGTGTAGAAGAGTTTATAAGAAAAAGGCATAGATGTGGAAATTATTACTGGGGAAGCCACTGTTGTTGATCTCCTTCCATATTTTTGTCTCTTAACAAAAAATGAGCATTGAGGCAGAGAGAGCAAACAAAATAGCTTAGGTGGGTAGGAAAATGGTAGCAGGTTTTTCTTTGTTCTTGTGTAAATAAACTATACGGAGATTTGGTGAACAATTTGGTTGCGTGGATTAAAATATCGACAATTAAGAAAATTTCGGTGATTTAAAAAATAGGTATTTCGATAGATATATTGAACAAATTATCGAATATCGATAAAATTTTTTACAAAATTTATATAAAAACTATGTATTTGACTAAAATAGACTAAATAGAAAATATTAAAAATATATGAAAATTAATATCAGTACTTCTAAAAAATAAAAATTTTAAGAAAATATCAAGGATATTTTAGATATTAAGACCTTGATTGAAGCTTGAAAGAGCAAATGGGTTAGATAAGCCAAACAATAATTAGACTTTTGGCATGAATCAATCCACTTTTGGCTCTTGGATCACAAATTACTAATTATAGAACTAATCATTTACCTTTAATTATGCATGCTACCTCAATTCATTAAGTTTCAACCGCCAAAAGAACTTTTAGATTTTTAAAATTCATAAAACCAAATCATTTATGTTCATTTTGTGACGATGTTCATGAGGAGTCATTTAAATTTACAGTTCAAAGCTACCTTGATGTTTCAACGGTATTATTGTCTTTTCTTTTTTTATCAAAATTAAATGAATTTTTTAAGAGAACTTCTATTCATATCTCATATAATGCTACTTAAATTGACATTGAATTTTTTCCCCCGCAATTTCCAAGTTTGTCGTGTGTAGTTTTTCATATACACCTCTTATTCTTCTTCTTTTTGCACCGATTTTCTTCGGCAACATATGCCACCAATTACGACGATTGAGGGGTGATTTTACATCTTGAGTGCACCGAGAGAAGAATCAAATAGAGATGATAGGTCAACCATCCAATTGATTAGCTGGGGATAAGTGCTAATCAACTGTTCCATTGGAAAATTAAGATGTAACGATTTTACTGACCTACTCATCTTTAATCTCAGTTGAGTTAGTGTTGTTGGGTATCTTGAAAGTAGAGCGATGATAAGTCTCCTGCCTCAAACTTGCTTCCCCTTTCTTTAGTAGAGTTTGAGTGCGGTTTGTCTCACTCATTGGCTTAGTCTTGCATCTATTCTTGCCATTTCAAATAATATTAGAGTTTTTATCAGCATCGATACTCGAACTTATGTGGTTTGGTCATAGTTGCACTCATACTTTAAAAACTATCAATGTGGTACTCAGATTTGATTTCACTACTAAGGAGGGGTCTGGAACCTATTTTCGTCACAGATCTGTCTATTTTCTAACGTATAAAAGGTAAAAATGTATTTTTCTCTCATTTTTTTGTCGAATCTCTCTCTCTCACACTTTTTTGTTTGGGTCAAATCTCTCCCTCGCTCTCTCTCTCTCTCTCACACACTTTTACTCTCTTCTTCTTTTGCTATCTCTTATGCAACATCCTCCTTGGGTATATAAAGTTATAAACCTCATCTTCCCCAAACTCCTTCACCTTTCTCAATCTTCCCACCCTTCATCTTGGGCTTCGACGTCGGTTCGTAGCTCATTTCATCACCAAAAGTCCATTCCTCGGTCGTCAGAGCCCATCAATTTGCTCTTGGCCACCAGACATCTTTCCTTTGTTGCGACTCGATGCGTTGTCATTCCTCCTCCCTCTTAGTGGCCGTCGTAAAAGCTCATCCCTTTGCACTCCAGCAACTCCTCCTGGTTCTTCAACAGTCGCTCGCTGCCGTAAATCAACGATATGTAGTCCACTGACGTTGCCTCAACCTGACTCAAATCCTCTGTGACTGATCAGGAGTGTGGTGGCAAACGACGTAGTTTTCGGGGATGTCTTTTTGGGGTAGATCCTCTCTCTCTCTCTCTCAACATATATATTAGACCATCCAGAACTCCAACTCTAGTCCAGTTCTTATAAGTCTCCCACTCTTCTTCTTCCTCTTTTTACTGCACACTTTCTGATATCCTCATCAGTTTCCTACCCTCACCCAAAGATCCTGCATTCGCAGCCTACCACCACCACCACCACCAAGGCCTTGCAACCGCCATGTCTGATCCTACTGTCCAAAACCTAAAACTTTAGAAACTCAACAAATCGAGAAAACTAATTGCATAGGCTTGTAGAACTCGTCGATAGGATAAAGAAACTCATCATATGCAAAGGATTCGGTTGCCGGAGGCCGGTGAAAGGCCGCCTAAAAGTCGAGAGGCCAAATCAGGATTTTCTGTAAACCTTATTGCAAGCTCGATCTTCAGATACAAGGATAATGGGCTTAATTAGAGGAGTTCAGCAGTGCTGGTGAAGTGCGCAGCTGTGGACTGAAGGCGGAGGACAGCGACGGCGAAGTCAGGGGAAAAGAAACCAAAACCGATTCTGGGGAAAAGAGAGAGAGAGAGAGAGAGGAAGAAGAAGAAATAGTGGAATTGACTTTTAACAAAAGTCAGAAAGTTAATTTCGTCATTATATCTTATTTTGTTATATCTCACGCTGGCCACGTCAGCAAATAGACGGATCCGTGATGAAAATTGGTCTCGGATCCTTCCTTAGTAGCGAAATCAAATTTTGGGTATCACATTTATATTTTTAAAATATGAGTACCACTATGACTGGGCCACATAAGTTCAGATACCGGTGCTGATAAAAACTCATAATATTAACATCGCCAACATACCCACCCCCACCAACATCACTATGAAAATATCGAATCGAACCAGTTCCAACTCTTTGTTATAATAAAATTTTATCATTTTTTTCTCTCAACGGTAAAATAGGTTTTTGAAAATTACAAAAAAAACCTAAGAGGTCCAACTGTTAATTTGAGAGGTATGAATAGAACTCTCATAAAATAATCTCACCGGTACTTAGAAAAATAAAAATAAAACAATGCTTGTTCACCAGTACTTAGGATTTTAAACATTATGCTTCTTGAAGTTGAATCTGACTTTGCAGTGCTTATTCAGCTCATGAATAGCTCCTATTTTGATCTGCATCCTTTAGGATCTCTTCTTAATGGCTGCAGGAATCTGATGAGTGATATGAATGATGTAAAGTTTTCTCAAGTGTTTAGAGAATGTAATATGACAGCCGATTACCTTGTAAAATGTAGCATTACTCAAGATCAGAGTCTTGTGGTCTTTGAGAATCCTCCTGCTCATGTTGCACAATTTTTGTTGAATGATATCTTGCAACGGTTGCTCGTGCTGGTGAGCGTATAGCTTATTTTCTTTTTTTCTGTTTTAGGTTTCATTTGTAACCAAAAGAATACAGTGATGAAATAATGATAAGACGGAACACGTGGCCTAAATCGCAGTGATGGGGTAAAGGAGGGAATTCATGAAACAAGCGTTAACCTTTTACAGAGGAAAAGGGGAGCAAAATTAGGAACAGATCACGTGATTTAAGCGTTAAGGGCAAAATAATATAGTTTCTTTAAACCAAAGTACCGAACAAAACACGCATGAAATCAAACCCAACTCGCATCCAGTGGGGACCAATTAGATATGCTAGGCCCCGCACCTCTGCTTTCATTTCCTGCATGCACTTCCACCACGGTCCAAATCACCAACAGTAATCATTGGCCGTCAATGTCTTTGACTTCAACTGAAATTACCTGCCCAGGTGACCGTTGGATCTCAACGACCGTGATCTCCAGCACATGTCGGTGTGTTGTAGGGCTAGTTTCGTAGATTCCTGAAAGTAGGAGGGTAAGTTAAGAGCGACTTATTCAGGTAGATTTATGAGGTCAAAGTGCCAGGGTGGCAAGATCAAGAAAAAGGACAGGTGGAACAATCAGGATCACTTTGGCAACTAAGATTTTCTAACAACTTTTATTTATTTATTCATTTTTAAAAGAAATACTGTACTGATGGATCTCAGTAGCTCACTATCATATTCCAACAGCGTTGAGGTTAAGCCAATCTACATTTATCATTAATTTCTTTTGGTACCAGTGTGATTACATTCAACATATTACAAGCTTTTTAATATGACGAATTCTATTAAACAGGAGCAAAATCATTTCCACGTCAAGTCAAGCGGAGCTGTAAGTAGGCTGTGGCTTCTTCTTCTTAAAATGGTTAATCTTTCTTGTTCTTAAAATGATGGCTGAATGAGCTACCACTCCGAGCCGTAGAGAGTTTAATCTTTGGCTATCTCCATGCAGATTCTTTACACATGCGGATGATCGAACCAGTGACATCCTGAGTACCAGGAGTATCACTGTAACATTCACCCAACATGATGGACATAGCCTCTTCCACTAAACGAAACCCACAGGGTTTCCTCGCTCTATTGATCAATGGATTCACCATCTTTTCTTCGCTCATGATAATTTTCTTTTTACTCGGGCCACTCCTGATAGTTGTTTTTAGATTAAGCACATTCTGGATGTGTACGCTACTACTTCAGGTTAGTTAATAAGTTTTGAAAAGTGCAATGTTTGTTTTAGTCGAAATTTACTTGAAAGAAAACAAGACCTAGCTGATATATTAGGGGTGAAGTTAGTGCCACATCATGACAAATATCTTGGCATCCGTACATTAGTGGGTAGATCAAAAAAAAACACATGCTCTTATTTGAAGGACAGATTAAGGAAGAGACTGTCAGGATGGAAATGAAATCTTCTCAACTGGGCAGGAAAAGAATTCCTTATTAAAGTGGTCGCTCAATCTCTTCCCAATTATGCTACGAGTTGTTTCTTATTACCTGAATCCTTTTGTAATGAGTTGCAGCATATGTGTGCTAACTTCTGGTGGGTGATTATTAGAATGACAGGAAAATTCATTAGTGTTCTTGGGATAAAATGTGAGCTCCTAAGGATCGGGGGGTTAGGTTTTCGTAATATCTATGTTTTCAATTTAGACATGTTGACCAAGCAAGCTTGGAGAATTATTCAAAACACAAACTCACTTGTTAGAATAATTTACAAAACATGTTACTTTCACTCCAAATCTTTTTTGGAGACTACTCTGGGTGGGGCCCTGTCTTACTATTGGAAGAGCATTATTAAGTCATGTCAAGTGGTAGATTTGGGATCAAGGTGACAAGTCGGAAATGGAAGTTCAATAGCAATTTGGGAAGATAGATGGATCCCTTGACCTCATTTGTATCGACACTAGTGTATTATTACTCTTAGCTGACGGAATTGAAACAGTTCCGTCGGCTATGATTTTCGTAGCCTACGAAAATATGTTAGTCTATAAGGAAAAACAATATGTCGGCTAAGAAGTTCTTAGTCGACATAACAAGATTTTTCAACTAAGAACTTCTTAGCCGACGTAACTGTGTTCTTGGAAGCTTCCATCAGCTAAGAACTTTCTTATCCGATGAAAAATTTTATATTTCGTCGGCTAAGATTAAAAATACATTAGGACGTCAACCATAAATTTTTTCTTTGGAACTATACATAAGAAGTAAAATTTTCAAAAATCTCATGAAATAAGATATGACCGAAATAGTGAATTATGCATACGGTTTAAAAATCATGTAATTCCAGGAAAGTCTCAATGTCGATACTTGCGGTCAATGCAATTGACCATTCTTTCTCCCTATGAGTAGCCCTATCTTCTTTGATTATTTTGCAGTAAATTTTTATACCACTGGTTGCGTCTCATCGATTTGAAACTATTTTGTGTTGAAGGTCCGACCAAAATACGTAATTTTGATGGTCAAATGATCGTTTCCGTGTGTTTAGGGGTTTGACTTACATGATTGACTATCCGGAATGAGCCCTTAACTTTATCAGATCAAGTTGATTTTTTTCCCATACATATATATTGTCATGATGGTCATGTCAGATGGTTAGATTTTTTTGTGTGATTTTTGATCATCAGAATCACAACATGTCTACTAATGTTGTAAAACATGTTTACTAAGTTTTAAGTAAATGTTCCATTTTAAAAACAAACTATACGTAGAACATTCAAACGTAAAAAAAGTCATGAAAAAAGATATGACCAGAATGGTGAAATAAGTCTACGGTTGAAAAATCACATAATTTCGAAAAGTCTTGGTGCTGCGGTCAACACAATTTACCATTCTTTCTCCCTATGGGCAGCCCTATGTTTGGGGGTTATTTTTTTCATAAATTTTTGTACCACTGGTTGCGTCTCAGCGATTTGAAACTATTTTAAGTTAAAGGTCCGGTAAAAATACGTAAATTTAGACAGTCAAATGATCGTTTCCGTGCGTTTAGGGGTTTGACTTACCGGATTGATCGTCTGGATCGAGCCGTTAATGTTGTCGGATCAAGTTAAATTTTTTACCATTTCCATAGTTTACTATATTGATCATATTGGACGGTTGGATTTTCGTTTTTCAAGTTTGGTCATCAGAGAATTATAACGTCGCATAAGTTCTAAAAAAATACTTTTTTACCCCTTAGCCGACGGAATTAAATAATTCCACCACCTAAGGTATCACTTAGTCGACAGAATTATTTAATTCCGTCGCCTAAGGGCAAAAACAAATTCAGAACAATATTCCCGCGTAAAATTTTAGACCAAAATTTTAGAAAAATTATTTATTACTTAGCCGATGGGATTATTGCATTCCGTCAGCTAAGAGCTAAAAATTTTAAAATTCCGACTCCCCATGCTAAATTTCTGAAAAAAATTTCAAAAAACAATCAAAAAAATTTCTTTAAATATTATCTTCTCCAAAATCTCTCTTCTCTTTTCTTCTCGAAATGGTGGTGTGTGGTGGTAGTGTGTGGTGGTGGTGTGTGGTGGTAGTGTGTGGTGGTGTGTGGTGGTAATGTGGTGGTGGTGATGGTTTTTGGTGATGGTGTGTGGTGGTGGTGGGTGTTGATGGTGTGTGGTGGTGTGTGGTTATGGTAGTGGTTTTTTGTGGTCGTGTGTGGTGGTGGTGGTTTTTGGTTATGGTCGTGTGTGGAATCGAAATAGCTAGTTTCTTGCCGGAGATTGATCGTCGTTTTTCTTTAATTTTTTTGGTTTACTGACGAAATTTTCCGTCGACTAAAAGTTTTTATTTTTTATTTTAAAATAATTCTGTCGGTTAAGATCTTAACCGATAGAAATTCCGTCTCCAAAAGTAATTCTTAGCAGACAAAATTTTTTGAATTCCGTCAGCTAAAACTTACTTAGGAGACGGAAGATCAAATATTTCATCAGCTAAGATGATTATTAATTTGTTTTTATTTTAAAATTTGTCTGTCTCCTAGGAACTTAGCCGACGTAATTATCCCGTCAGTTAAGATCCTAGTAGAAGGAACTTAGCAGACGTAATTTCCGTCGACTAGGCTGTCTCTTAGTCGACGAAATAAAATTTTCCGTTAGCTAGGGTCTTCACCGACGCTTCTTAGCCTACTGTTCTTAGTCGACGGAAGTTCCGTCGGCTAAGAGCTTAGTAGACGGAAAAATACTCTTAGCAGACAAAATTGTTCCGTCAGCTAAGAGCCATAATCCACTAGTGCGATCTTTCTTTCCTCGTCGTTTCCCCACCACCTTGAGGTATGTGGAATGAGCCTTTACTTGAGAGCTTATTTCCTTTGGAAGATGTGGAGGCCATTAGCTCTATTATCGTAAGTGCTAGACGACCAATAGATAAATTGGTGTGGCATAATGACGAGCGCCGTTACCGGTTCATTGATAAAGCACCTGCAATTTAAACTCTATCATTGTAGTAACTGTAAGTAGGGATCGTTCAAGCCGGAGACACTAGGGAAGGATTATTACTGTATTATAAACAAGTTAGTAATTTTCAGAAAAATACAAAATAAATATAGATAGTATAAACAATTATCTGTCACATAATACACAAGTAAATACTATCACATAAATATACATATATACATACATTTTCGGCACAAGTATAAAATAAATACAAAATATAACTAAAAACTATTTACAAATTATTTACATGTTTACAAAGTTTTATTATGGGGATTTAGATTTGTTTTCTAAATTATTTCTACTCCTAAACCTTAGATTAATATTTACATTGGTCAATCAATTGTTAAGCACAAAACATAGCTAACACCAAATAGAAAACACATAAGTTTTACACACGAACAAGATGCAATGAAATATGTTTTCGTAAATTCTAATTAATTCCAACTATTTAGACTTCTCATGTAAACTTAGGACCTACAATCGCCTGATCCTAAATTTATATATATGTCATCTTGTTTAGTGCCTACAATCGCCTGACACTAATACAAAATACACTTACGAGCAAGAGTCATTGGAGACATGATCCTAGGTATGACGTCACTCATCCTATTAGCATGTAAATCACTTTACCCTATCAACCCTTAGCAATGCTTAAAAATCAAAAACCCAATCGGCGAACTTAACCTTAGAACACTACGGCATATTAAACTCCCCCCTTAGAAACATCCGTGCACAAGACTACCCTTAGGTTCGATTACGTGTTCAGGTATGTGATTAATCAATTAGAAAACAGTAAAAACATAAACATACACAACCTATTCTAAATCCAAAACCTAGCATGCATCCTAAATGTTATGCTAACAAACACATTCATAAGTAGATCACAAAGAAAAACAAACAAACAAACAAACATGTTCATAACATAAAACCAGAAACCGAAATACCAATATATATATAACGTTGAATTAAACACAGTAGAATTACACAAAGACATGGAGGAATCCATACCAAATTCTACCTAAAAGGTTTGGCTAAGGCAAGGATGGTGATCGGCGGCAAGGCTTTGTGTTTCGGCTGTGCTGAGGGATTTTTGGTAGAGTTGGCTAGCTAAGGCTTTCACAAAATTGATGACCTTTTTTCAGTTGTATTACATGTGTATTTATAGAGAAAAACTTCTAATGAAACCCTAAGAAATTCGGCAGCCTACTCCTTGTCCATGTCGGATTGGGCTTCTTGCTTTTCCTTGTTGCACACAACTTTGACTCTTGAATTTGCTGACTTGGATAATGATTTATAGACTTCTTTTCTGAATTCTTAGACTCCCCTACATGTTAAGGGATCAATGAAGGACTCCCTTACACATTTTAGGCTCCATAGGACAGCCGAAAGGCTTCCATAGTCTCGGTAGAACAAGTTATCCTGTTTTGACCGGGATAACTTTCCTAGTTGTTGTTTTCGGTTTCTCCTTGGTGATTTCTTCGATTCTTCTTCTTCTTCTTCTTCTTCTAAACAACTTCCCATGTCATCATTAAGCTCTTCATCAATCATTTGGCATGCTTGGGAAGGATTTTGGTGAAGAAACACACTCACACATTCGGACAGAAGTTTCAGCATGATCTGCCCTGTTTCCAGCAGACTGACCTTTGGCCATTGTTTCCATCATAACGCCTTCTTCAGAACTTGGATTGCTGCTATTCCAAAAGATTTAGAAACTAGACATCCATAGCTTTCCATCCATATATGGCACGTTTCCTGGTTCCTCTTGGATCGTCCTAGAGAAATTTTTGAAGTTGAGTTATGGTTTCTGGAAATCCTCTGTTTTTGTTTCGAGTGCATGTTCTCGGCCTCTTTTCTTTCCATGCTTCTTTTGCTACCTTCCATAAGTCCAATCCTCATGATTCTTGTTTCCTTAAGTCCATATACATGTCACCTAAACATTAAAGAAAATTAATCAAGTGATGACAATGTATAAATTCACAAAATCATAAGAAATAACATGATAACTTCATAAGTCAGCTTGTAACAATATTGCACATAATTTATTTATTTTACACATGTTTTAGCCAATGTTCTACAAATAATCCCTTATGCTAAATAACTACTAAAACTATACTAATAATGGATAAACAAAGCATAAATGAGGGTAAAAACGTATTAAGAACGTGGCATAAAATGCTCCTATCACATAATGACACTACAAAGTTTTTTTTGGTGAAAAGTGCTTACTTAATGGTAAGGGATAATATTGTGCTTCTTATTTTGTCTACATATAGCTCTTCATGTTCCTCATCATAGGTTATTACTCCTTTTTGGAATAAATTTTTGAAGAGTAAGGTTCCAGAAAAGGTAAAGTTATGCATGTGGAATGTTTGTCATGATTTTCTTCCTACAGGAGATATGGTTAAAAAGCATGTTGATATTCCAACTATTTGTCCTCTATATGAAGTTGAGGAGGAGATTGCTCTTCACTTATTCAAGGATTATCAAACCGATGTGCAACTGACTCATCAGTTAACTAGTATGGTCAGATATTCTTCTTCTTTATCTCTTAAAGAGTGGTTGTGTTATTGTTCTGAAAAGTTGTCAAATGACATCTTTTGTCGCCTTTTGGTTAAATGTTGTCTCTTTTTGAAAGCAAGAAGTGAAAAGGTTTGGAAAAACTAAGCATGTCATCCCCAAAATTTAAGGCTCAGTGCCCAGGCACTAGTAGAATAAAACCATCATACGACAAAATTATTATTTTTTCATCGCTTGAGTATGGACTGATGCGGCGAAAACAAATTTCGTAGCATGAGTATAAATTTATGCGACGAAACACATTTTGTCGTATAGTGCTGACTCATGCGACAAAATAAAAAATTTTGTCGCATCACTTCGCATTCATGCGGTGAAATTTTGAATATTTCGTCGGATAAGTTTTAGATTTTTCCTTCAAAATTTCCCCTAGTGCTACTTATGCGATGAAATTTGTTTATTTCGTCATATCGATTCAAATTTTAAATATTGAATCATTCCGCCAAAATTCAAAAAAAATTCTTCTTCTCCCATTTCTTCTTCTTCCTCCCTTTCTTCTTTCTCCCTTTTCTTCTTCTTTCTTCTACTTATTCACCACCACCCCTTCACTTCACAACCACCCCTCTTTTTCTTTTTCTTCTTCTTCTTCTTCTTCTTCTTCACCACCACCACCGTACCACCACCACCACAATACATTTCTTAATTTAAATTATAACAAAAATTCAAATTAAATTATATTATATTTTTTATTTATTGAAAAATCTGAAGCGACGACATATTTTTCGTCACATAAGTTGATGCGATGAAAATTTTCATCTCATACGTTTATGCGACGCCTTTTTTATTCGTCGAATCAACCAATGTGATGGAAAATATTTCATCGCATAAGACGTACTTATGCCACAAAAATTTACGGTTTCGTCAGATCAGATTAATGCGACGAATCTTATGCGAAATTTTTTTCGTCACTTGAGTACTTATGCGACGAAAAAATCCTCTTATGCGACGAAATGAAATCATCACATCAGTCTTTTCCTCTACTAGTGAATTAGCTTAATGTGACATCTTCCCATATAGGCCAATCAACTTTGTCGATTTATCAACAATGTGTGGTTTGATAAACTCATCTTCCAAGTCCTCATGTACACTAGTGTAGTCATTGTAGAGATCTCTCTATATGAATTGGATTTGACGTTGAGGCGTACCTCAACTATAGTCACAATTCAGACTTCCATGAGACGGAGTGAGGCTGGGTTTGGGAGAGCTTATAAGCTCCTTTGCTTTTAAGCACCAAAAGTTTTGGTGTTTGGTAAGTCCAAAAATAAGCTACTTTTTAAAAAAGTATAAAGTGTTTTGAGGGAAAAAGGAGAAGCTGCAAATACCCACCTTCTGCTTATAAGCTAAAAGTCAGCTTATAACTTATAAGCCCAGCTGCACCAAACCCAGCCTGAGTATCACTGATCAATGGACTAGGTAGTGCTAAACTCGTTTTCTCTCTCAATGCGAGTATGTATCGAACCCTAGGGCTTCACCTTAACCTTTGGGGAGCCACAAGACCTAGGTGTCACATCCCGGTTCTAAAATTTATTTACGGTTGGTTACTTTAATCTTTGACTGTTTGTAGTAACCGTTTTACTGTAGGAGGCTTTAGAGTTGAATTTTTCCTAGGATCGTTATTTCGAGGAGTTTCCTTCATGAAAGTTGTAGAGTATGTTAATACGAATCTATAAGCATGCTATGTGTCTTAATCGGAGTTCGTATGCGGAAGTTATGGTTTAAAAACAGGAAGATACTATTTCAAGAAACTCTATAAAAAGGGGAACTTACTGTAGGTAGAAAGTGAAAAATCAAAAACTTATCGGGTCATTCTCTCTCCTCTCCCCGACGGAAAACGCTGTCAAAGCTTGCGCATGCCACAGCGCCGCCGCTCCACCACTCGCCGCCACACGGGTCCTAAAAGATCGGCCTCCGAGTCTACTTCATTCCTAGGTAAAGTTTCCGACCTAACTAGCCGTAAATCGAGAGAAATTCTGATTTGTTCATCATGTGTACAGTAGAATTTTCTAGATCAAATTTCTCCCTCGCTAGATCACCAATTGGTGAGTTCTTTATATGGATAGGATGGGTTTTAGGCGTAGTACTTACCCATAAAGTTTGGTGAATTGATTTGGAGTGTAGAGGGAGAATTGAAGGATTAAAGTTTTAAATTTCAGGGTTTTTCACCTTTTTGTTCGATTGATCTAGTTAGGCTAGGAATTGATCTTCGAGTTGAACTAGAAAGTTGTTCGTATTGACGAGAGGAACAAACTGTGAAATTTTGGAGTTGATTGGTGGTGGCCGGAGTTTGGCCGGAATCTCTTGCCGGCGGCGGAGCCGCCGCATTTTGGGCAATTTTCTTGCCTGAAATATCAGAACCCACCCCAAGTTAAACCCCTTTAACTCGAAGTAAGTCCTGCGGGGACCACCTCCCAAAGAAGATTCTGCCGAAATTTCGACATAGTCTCCCTTGAAAAGTGGACAACCCTTAACCTGCAATAACCCAAAGAACACTTCTAAAACCAATAACCATCTGAAATCTCCTGGAGCCAACCTGCTCCCAATAACCAACAACCTTCACAAGATACACATCTAATTAATTTCAACAAATGGTTCAACAACTCCAAATTTAAGAGATACAAAGGGTTCCAGATCCCTAAGAGTTTACCAACAAATAAAACTACCCGATGTGTATCAGAGCGTCTAAGATTAAATGAAAACATAGAAAGATTACAAGTTGGTTAACCCGGAACCTACTGATAGTTCGAAAAATGGCAGTAACTATGCTTGGCCTCCACGTAGACTAGTCGAGTCAAGCACTGCAATCTGGGCATTTAAAACGAATGGCCCAGGGGAGAAACATTGAAAACTGTTAGCGTGAGTGGACAAAAATCAAATATAAAAACTCTATTTCCTTTAATGTTCTCCCTTAGACTTTTCTAAGAAAAACCTTATGCACGCACATCATAGACAATGAATAATTATATCATAAATAACTCCCTTGCCTCAAATCCATAAATAAATGTGTGGGGTATTAACCTCATCCACGAGAAGACCGACCTGCTCTACCACGAGAGGGTCTATTGACCACCGAAGAGGGTCCCGACCTGCTACTATCCAGAGAGGGTACCAACTCCATCTGGAGAGGGTACCAACCCCATCTGGAGAGGGTACCAACTCCATCTGGAGAGGGTCCATGCTAGCATGCAATACATATATCCATATCCTTTAAAATCATTTTAAAACCACGTGGGAAAATAAACCGAAAACCAAGTCAAATCTCCTATGACTTTACCCCAAATACATTGGATTTAAAACATTTCCAGGAACCAAAACCGGTTCTCTGCCTTTACTTTAAAACCCTTAAATCCAAGAACCAAGTTTCCCCTTTTTAAATTTCATCCCCCTCCATAATCCCAAAATGGTGATAACAATAAAATCATATCCCGGGAAAATCCTTTAAAATCAGGAGAAAGGTAAGAACCTCTTTCCCGGCTCATTTATCTTTAAAAGTATTAAATCCTCATTTTCCCAAAATCACCGTAAAACATAAAATGGAGGAAATCACATATACAGGAGAAACCAATTAAAGTCTATGGCATGCCATTTATTTAAAAATAAAGTCCACTCACAGATGCCGCTAGGTCTGCCGGCTACCAGAAGGCTGCTCAGCTCGAGCTCCCCCACGTCCTGTTCAAAACACACAAACAGGTCTTAAACCCATAATTAAAGTAAGGGTAACAACAACAATCTCTACCTTTAACGTTCATTCTTAACCATCTCTCGAAAAACATAGGGAGTCAGCCTCTAATACCCTATTAGCGTAAAAACTATTAATTACGCCCTCACGCCTAGCCGGCACTTCCTAACCGACCGGTTGTCATTTAATTACCCAATTAATATACCAAACCTTCCAAAAATACTAAACATATCAAATAAATCCCCAAAAATTAGAAATTGCCCTTCAATGGCCTTCTCTTAATTTTTAAAATTTAATGGGCAAGAAAAACCGCCTAAAAAGTGGCGGCTCCGCCGCCGGCAAAGAATTCCGGCCAAATGCTTAAAGTCATCAGGCATGGGAGGATTCAAGTCAGTTACATACTTGCTGCTGCTCAAAGTTCCAAACCAGTGCTGGTTTAACTTATCCAGAATCCATTGACCAGCCCTCATTTCTGGTTTCAGACCATGCTCGTGAGTTTTATCAAATGCTTCTGTATCGAACCGCCACAGGTGATCCTCTCTAAGCCATCTACTGGATCCTAAGTAAACAATTCAGTTGGCGTGATAGCTCGAATTGACCTGATCTATACATACAGGGCAAACTTTGTATCCATGGGTAGTTTGATCAGACAACCTCCCTAAAGCAGGGAAATCACTGATAGTGAAAATAACTGCTGCTTTCATCCAGAAGGAAGTCTTGTCATACCTGTCAAAAGTATAGATTCTATATTCTCATAACTGCAGGAGCTCTTCGATTAATGGCCTCAGATACACATCCAAGCACTTTCCTGGAGAATAATTGCTTGGAACTAACAGAGTAAGAAAATTATACTCTGTTCTCATACACATGTGAGGAGGTAAGTTGTAAGGAAATACAATCACTAGCCATATACTGTAAGATAAATTCTTGTCTCCTGTATGATTGAATCCGTCTGTTGCTAGTCCAAGTATGACGTTTCGATAATCTGAGGCAAATTCAGGAAATGAACTGTCAAAGTGCTTCCAAGCCTCCCCATCTGCGGGATGTGTAAGATTATCCGGATCTACCCTGTCCGGCCCTTGGTGCCTTTCGTGATGTCATCTCATATCATTGGACGTATGTGAAGACATATAGAGACGCTGTAGATGAGGACCCAATGGAAATAGCGATGAACCTTCCTTGGAATTGAGTTTGTCTGTCCAGAACTAGAGTGTGCTTCATACCTTGGCTCATAGCAGTGTGGACAGTTAATTGCGTCCTTATAATCTTTGTAGTAAATGATGCAGTTATTGACACAGGCATCTATCTTGATGTACTCAAGACCGATGTTACTCAAGATGCTTTTGACCTTGTCAAAATTTTTCGGACAATTGTTATCAGCAGGAAGCAATTCCTTCAAAATTGCAAGGTTATCGTTAAAATAAGAAATAGTCTTATTCTTCTTGTTTTTGATACTCATCTGCTTCATGACAGTTTCCAGCACAGTATGCTCACTTCCGGGATACAACGGTGTATGTGCTTGCCGACGAAGCCTGTTATAATTCTTATAGTAGTCATTACTGCCGACCTGAGAGACATCAGACAAGGTTGTATTGCTGTAGTCGTGTGGCACACTTTCATCATATGCTGAGGCGTATAGAAAAGCATCAGTTAAGAAATTTATCACAGCAGGGTCCCCGTAATTGGAGCTGGAAGACTCGCCCTGTTTACGTTGTCCTTGAATATCTGCAAGTGTGGGCATCTGTTCAGGAACTTCGCCGTGCCATGTCCAAGTCATATAACTGGGACAAATACCGTATTGTGGCAGGTGAAGATACATGTCCTCAAAAGTTACATGAGTAGCGGATCTGTTGCGACATTTTATGCAGGGGCAAATGTGCAAAACTTGTCCAGGAAGAGTGTGTCGACGGACGAACTCAATAAACTCAAAAATTCCTCTCATGTATGGCACAGACTCTCTATCTAACTGCATCCATCTCCTGTCCATGTTGTAACCTGTAATAAAAGAGGTTACAACTTATTAATTATTAGAAACACAAATTTATATAATTGATCATAAACTATAAAATTATCACGAAGAAAACGTCATCATGAAAATAAATGAAATTTAATACAAATAATTATTTAAATAGACAATTATTTTCAACAACATATATAATATATATACATAATTAATAATTCACACACACACATATATATATATATATATATACAGAATAAATAATTCACATATATATATACACACACATCCATATATACATATATATATATATATATAAATTAACAAATACCCAAAAATATATAAATTAACAAATCTAGAATGATATACCCGAAATTAACAAATATATGTATATATATATATACATACATACATACATACATCAGATATATGCATGGATATATCATCAACAAAACATCATCAAAAAAATAAATGAAATTTAATTCAAATAATGATTCAACTTAGCCCAATATTTAAACAACATATATATACATAATTAATAATTCACACACACACATATATATATATATATGTATATATATATACATAATTAATAATTCACATATATATATTCCTGATAATTAATAATTCACATATATATATTCCTGAAAATATACAAATTAACAAATATAGAATGATATACCCGAAATTAACAAATATATGTATACATCATATATATATATATGCATGGATATATCATCAACAAAAAATTATCATAAAAAAAATGAAATTTAATACAAATAATGATTCAACTTAGCTCAATATTTAAACAACATATATATACATAACTAATAATTCACACACACACATATATATATATACATAATTAATAATTCACATATATATACCCGAAAATATACAAATTAACAAATCTAGAATGATATACCTAAAATTAACAAATATATATAAACATCATATATATAAGCATGGATTAAACAAATCTAGACGAATTCCGTCAAAAATTAATAAATAAAAAAGTTAAATAATGCGTACCAATGATCAAAATGGATAGAGAACTTCAATTCATGAATCAAAATTTTTGATGGAGAATGGATGAATCGACATGAAAGAAATGGATGGAAAGATGAATCAGAGGAATGGAGGAAACGAGGAAAGATAGTATAGAACTTCAATTCATACGTTCTGTATTTATCAGATTTGATTTCACTTAGCCGACAGAATATTCCGTCGGTTAAGAAAAAAATTCGTCGACTAAAAATATTCTTTCTGCACCGTGTCAGAGAATTATTGAACTTTACTTTCTTAGCCAACGAAATATTTTGTCGGCTAAGAATATATTTTCGTTGACTAAGAGTTACCTAGTCGATGGATAATATTTCGTCGACTACGTGCATACTAGTCGACGGATAATACTTCGTCGACTAGGTATCTCTTAGTCGACGAAACTTAATTCGTCGATTAGGTAACTCTTAGTCGACGAAATATGTCAACTGAATTTATCCGCTTGCTAAGAGTTTCTTAGTCAACGAAAAATTTTCGTTGGCTATGATAATCGTAGTCGACGGAAAATTTATCCTTTCCAACGGAAATAGTTTCGTCGGTTAGGGTAATCCTAGCTGACGAAATAGTCCTGGTTCCGTCGCCTAAGAGCCCAAATCCACTATTGTCGCACTCGGTAGCGGCGCGTGCTAGCGCTCGGCAGCAGCGCACATGGGTACGCAGCAGAGTTGTAGTGCCACGGGTGCACGGCGGTAGTGCATGGCGGTGCATAAGAGGCTGCCTTGGGTGGCCGGTAATGGGGAGGCAGCCTAGGGGTCGACCTATTTGCTCTTGGGTTAGAGACGTGTTATGGGAAATATGAGAGAATGAATCAAATTATATCTATTCATGAAATGAGGGGCCCCTTATATAAAGGTTTACATAGAGCCTATTATGGAAATGTAATACATGTACTATGTGTAGTACAATGAGATATATATGGAAGGTAGTACAAGTTTCCTATTACTACTTAGGCCCATGGGCTAAGCCCATATATAAGGCATGGACTAAGACACACAAATATCTATATAGTCTTACATCTAAGGGGAATGAGAAAATACACCCCACTTAGTAGGGGTGTAAATGGATCGGGCCGGGCTGAATACTATATTGTTCATGTTTGACTCATTGTATTTTTATCGAGCTCGAACCGGGCTTAATCTTGAATTTTTTTTTCATGTTCAACCTCGGCTCGGCTTGTTTAAGTTCAAGCTGGGGTCCGGTCGACTTGAGTCATTTAGTTTAAATTACAAAACATTAAATTTAAAGCTATCTCATCTTAATTACTTTCTTTTTATGGTGATTGTTAGTGTTTGATTTCATTTTTTCATAAATTGATTGCTTTAATATATGTATTTTAATTAAATCATTTGATTCTAAAATGAAAGTAATAAATAGAATATAAAATTTAGATTTTAAATAATATATTTTACGTATAACATTTTTTTAAAGCTAAACGAGCCGAATGCAATCTTGTTTACGAGCTAAACGAGCCAAATGCAATCTTGTTCAAGCTCGGCTCGTTTTTTGTCGGGCTCAATATTGAGCTCAAGCTCGGTCCATTTATCTTACGAGCACGAGTCGAACGAGCTAAAAATCGAGCCGAACACGAGCGGCTCGAGGTTACTTACAGCCCTACCACTTAGCACAAACTGTGCTTTGTGGTTCTGAACAAATCAACAAGCTAAAACATTTAACAAACCCTATGGAATACGTCTTTATTCTAACAGTCCCAAATTCAAACGACTTCTTCTAACAAATCCACCCTGCAAGTTGTGTTTGATTGCGCCGGAGATAGGCTGATCGTGTTCTCTACATTCCAACCCGATGCGTCGATCGCTGTGAAGAAGTTACAGAAGACCTACCCTGTGTTTTTCTTGACAGATGGGAATCAGATTTACTATGACGGAGGAACTCTTTTGATGAAGCAGTCAAGGTGTGCTTGGAGGGTGGTTTGGATGGTACAGTGTCGGAGGTGAAGGGTGTGTTTAGAAATCCAGAGGTGGTAAACAAGATCAGGGAGTCTAAGCTTTCTCTTCTAACCTATGACAAACTAAACAATGTTGCGGAAGCAGTGTACATGCAACGCCTGATGGGAATTGAGGGAGTGATTGCGGATTTTGTGGAAGAGATCACGAAAGCGGTGTGTGATATGATGAAGCCATTTGCGGTCAGGGAAGAAGACGAGGAGAAGATGCAACTGGAAAGCCACATCTCTCGCAGTGGGAGCTTTCGTTTCTGTCGAAGCTCATTCCAGAATTGATACAACTCTGAAAGTTGGTCATTTTCGGTTGAGAATTTTCTAGTCTTTTTTTTGAGTGGGCATCAACCAAGATGTGCAGCCAGCCTCATGTGCTGCGGCATCGTGTGTGCATTGTTGTACATAGAAATTGGTAATAGAGGAAGACGAAATTAGTCATCGTGGAATGGTTTACCATTTACATTGTCAAAAAGCTATGTTAGGTCAGAGAAGCATGCATGCCTGTTTGTTTTCAGTTTATTGTTCTTGTTCGATTGATCCGGGATGTAGTAGCTTAGGATATGACTGATAATGCCATATTGGAGGTGTACTAGTTGCTTATCATGTAATTAGAACAAATTCCGGCTTCAGTAAAACTTGCTGCCTAGTGAAGTTGTATAGCCTGAACTGTAAACTTATTTTTACCTCGTCTCTCCATAACGATATACAAGGAGAAATGTACCTACTGTGCATGTAGATTGGAAAAGAAAAATTAAAAACAATTATTTTGGTATAGCCTTACAAGTATAACTTCATAAACTTGCATTTGCCTTGTCCATGCTCTAAATCCTGATACAATTCGAAACATTATGACCTCTTACCCATGGCATTGAGGGCAAACTACACATTATGATCGCCCAATGTTATTTCTTAACAGTCATTAGCTGTGAATGAACTATTTGAAATAATGTGTACTTCAAACAAAACATTGAAAATTGATGATGTCCATCTTTCACTGCTAATGACAAACTATTACTTCATCCTAATGATATGCGTACTTCAACATATTTCTTAGTAGTCATTACCAGGAAAAAAATGTCTTAGTAGTCGTTAGCAAAAAATGTCTTGGTAGTCGTTAGCAGTGAAGACAAACTATTCCATTGCTGCTGCTAAGCATAAAGCATTGTTTTGAACATGAAGACTAAAGAACGGTTTTAGATTAAAACAGCAGAATCAATTACAAGTAGATTGCAACCAGAAAAGAAAAAAGATAAAAGAAGACCAAAGCCAAAACATAGTATCTTGTATATGAGCTTTCATTTTTGGTCTAATATCTTGTATATCTGTATATGAGCAAACAAAATGGATTTACCATACTGTAGGGGAAAAATGATATCGACAAAATACAAATCTAACTACTTATAGATCCTTTTTTGTTCCTGCACACAAAATATCCAGATAGAATCACTATCTGCAGTTCTGCAATTAGGTAAGACTGGTCACAATTAGAAGTAAATACCAGAGACAATGAATTAAACTCTTTGCAGAATGATAACAGTGTAATCAATAGCTCTGTGATTGTACCTGAACCAATCTAATGTCATCAATTCCAGTCAGAATCCAAAAGCATATAAAGCTCAATGACAACAACAACATTCTACTACTATATGAGTTTCTTCCTTTCCTTTGTGGCTAAGCATAATCAGTAACCCAAAAATCACAATTTGGCTACAAAATATCTCCACCAACTTCGCCTTCTTCTTCCTCTGACAGAAAATCATCACAATTTGCTACAAAAGAATGAATCCAATTCATCTCAAGGAACTTGCCTTTCAGCAGCTTCAGCCACAATAGGCAACCTGGGCAGCTGACCCAAGAAGCAAGAAGCAGACCCATAAACCAAAGACACCAACAGAAACAGAAACACAGTACTATCCAAGCTCATGAGCAAATCCAACCCCACCCCATCTCTGGGATTGAAGCTCCTCTCCAGAAGATCAGGAAAAATGAGCAGCACATCAAGCACAATCACTTGCATGGTATTGAACCTCACATACCTACTAAAGTTCTGGTTCCTAACAACACCAAAGTAGAGAGTTAAAAATACCAAGAACCCATTAAAAGGGAAGCTCTTGAAGACCCTTATAGCAGGAACCAGTGGGTTAATCAAAACCTGGATGGCAGTGAACTGAGTGATTACGTATTTACCGTACTGGATGCCGTCGAAAAAGGGGTAGAAGTAACAGACGGCGGCGATGAGGCGGTCGGGGGCGTCGACAGAGTCGTCACCGCCCTTGGAATGAGGGGTGAGTAGGAGGAGCCTTTTGGGTTTGAAGGGGCGGGAGAGGGAGAGAAGGGAGTGGTGGGGGAGAGAGAGTGGGGAGGAGTGGAGGAGGGTTGGGTGGTGGGATACGCGGAGAAGGGTGGTGGGGGAGAGGAAGTTGGACATGGCCATTTCTGAAGAGAAATGGGAAGTCCGGGTATTGGGTGGAAGGGGAGGAGTTTGTGAAAGTCTGGAGACTCAGATTGGCTGGCTCAAATGAATATCTTTTGGGTTTCAAGATGGAACAAACTTGAGACGACCTCGTTTGTGCATTTTTTGAGAGCAGTCATAACACTGTATACAAATTAAAATAGAATTTCTTTTTTTTATTTATTCAAAAATACAAAACAATTAGACAAGTTGGTTCATTAGATTTCATTAACGAAATTAGTACTAGGAATTATGTCGTGTGTTCATCGTTATTGAAATTAAATCGATTTTATTCTTATTTTTTTATGCAAGTTTCTTATTAAGATTACCAATGTAAACATCATGTTTAAAAAAGAGACTCATGCATATGCCCTCCGAAAAAATTAAATGAATAATTAGGTAGACAAAATTATACAAAATATAAATTAACTAAATTTACATTTCTGAACAAAAAAAACATATGCATTAGTATATTTGAATCTCCTCTTTGAATATTTTTATTACTATTAAAACAAAAAGAATAGAAAATCATAGTTACATCTCTCATGTGCATTAGGTGGTATATTGGTTATTTTGCCAAAAAAATAAAAAAAAAATAAAAAAAAAGAAAGAAAGAAAAAAAGAAATTTTGTTTTGGAGGGTATAAAAGTGAGTGTCCATTTTGGTTACAAACTCTTCATATTATCAGTGTCACTAGCCACCCTACCAAATCTCCTTGTTAAATCTCCACCTTTGATATTCCGATAGCCAAGCTCAAAGGTCTCCCTCTCCTTCTCTTTATCTTTGACTCGATCTTATTATTTTTGCAGTGATCTTGTTCATTTTTTTTTATATTTGTGGAGTTTTTGACCTTGTATTGTGCTTCACTTTCGGATTTCACATATTGTTGTATTTGAGTTTTTGTTATAAACCAGCAAAAGGGTCCCTTGATATCTTTCTCTATTTTGTATCCTTTAGCCTTTCCAAATCTTCTGGAGGTATGTTTGGTTTGATCTCTATGCCTTCAATATCACATAATGAAATTATGGATCTTTCACCTTTTTCGGGCTTTACATTTACATTTGGTTGATGTATGTTTTTGCACTCATCTTGTTTGAAGTTAATCATGTTCTTATAGTGTGACGCATACTCTTTTGGATCATTGTAGGTTGTTAAAAGCTTATTAATTTATTTCATTATGGATTTGGTTATTTTGTTAGTGATATAGTTGTTTGTTACTCATTCCTTTGTATGTTTATTTTGCTAAGACACTCATTGTCATTCAGTTTTTGACATTGGTTTATTGTTTTCGAGTTTTAGTTGATCTGATTCACTATGATGGATTACAGTTACTGAGAATAAGATTGTCAGCTAATTTCCTTTGTTTCGTTTCTGATGCTCTGATGACCACTTCATGATAGTTGGCAAATGTTTCGGTTTTATTGTTCAGTTACTCTAACTTGGGAGTTGATCATTTCTTTCTCTGTTCCCTGTTATGTCTTTATGGTTTAACTTATTTTAAACAGTATTGCATGATGCATATAAATTGTTTGACGTACAGCAAGAACTGCCCTCCATTGGTCTCTCTCTGATTACATAAATGGATGAGTTTGCAGTCGTTTGATTCACTGGTAAGAGATGGCTGACAGGCACCAGAGCCCAACTGTTAGGCAAAAGTTTGCTGGTCAGCTACATCTTGGTTCCACCCTTTCTAAAGATGTTCACAGCCAGAGCCACTATGGCGGCTTCCAGATGCCAAATGTCATTCAAAGGCGTTTTGCATATGGAAATATTTCCAATGCAGCATTGCAGTATCCTATGAATCATGCATGGGGATCAACTAATCGTTCATTGATCAGTTCCTCTACCTCACCTCTGCTTATTCAGGCTCCCCAAGAGAAAGGATTTACAGGCTTTGTCATTGATTTTCTAATGGGCGGAGTTTCAGCCGCAGTATCCAAGACTGCCGCTGCTCCAATTGAGCGAGTAAAGTTGTTGATTCAAAACCAGGATGAGATGCTCAAGGCTGGCAGGCTCTCTGAACCCTACAAGGGAATTGGGGAATGTTTTAGCCGAACAGTGAAAGAGGAGGGAATGGTGTCCCTGTGGAGAGGGAACACAGCTAATGTTATCCGTTACTTCCCAACTCAGGTATGGCATATTACTCATTTCTTGTCTTTGATTATATATATATTACTCTCTTGTGTTTATCGCCAATTCCTTGCTTTGCTCAATGCCATTAATCTTTGTTCTCCCAGGCCTTAAATTTTGCATTCAAAGATTACTTCAAGAAGCTTTTCAACTTCAAAAAGGACAGGGATGGCTACTGGAAATGGTTTGCAGGAAACTTGGCATCTGGTGGTGCTGCTGGTGCCTCTTCTTTATTTTTTGTTTACTCTTTGGATTATGCTCGTACCCGCCTTGCAAATGATGCCAAGGCTGCCAAGAAGGGAGGCGGTGGGAGACAATTCAATGGCCTGATTGATGTCTACAAAAAGACTCTCGCATCAGATGGTATTGCTGGCCTTTACCGCGGATTTAATATTTCTTGTGTTGGAATCATTGTGTACCGTGGTCTATACTTTGGAATGTATGATTCTTTGAAGCCTGTGCTCCTCACTGGAAAGATGCAGGTAACTGTTATTTGTTTGCGTTATGAATTATGATATTCTGCTAGTTTGATTTGCTCTTTATGACCTTTGGACACAAAGATATTGTTGTTTTGATTCGCTGATTATTCTGCATCTACTAGAAACATGTCTTGACTATGTTCTTTAGCATTTTCCATCCAGGCACATGTACTGCATTGGTGTCCTTAGCCTTTTTATCTGACGGTTGTTTTATTTTGGATAATTGCAGGATAGTTTCTTTGCTAGCTTCGCTCTTGGTTGGGTTATCACCAACGGTGCTGGTCTTGCATCTTACCCAATTGACACTATCCGTAGAAGGATGATGATGACTTCAGGTGAAGCCGTCAAATACAAGGGCTCGATGGATTGTTTCCAACAAGTCCTGAAGAATGAGGGTGCAAGGTCCCTTTTCAAGGGTGCCGGTGCCAATATTCTTCGTGCAATTGCTGGTGCTGGTGTGCTTGCAGGTTATGACAAGCTTCAGGTACTTGTGCTTGGAAAGAAGTATGGTTCTGGTGGAGCTTAAGCAAAGTAAAAAATGGATCATTTTCTATGGGGCTTAAGTAAAAGTAATTTACCCCACGTAGCTACAGATATTGATGAAGATATTTAAATGTGCTCAGTTTCGTTTTAGGCAGTTTTTACTAATCAATAACCTAGTTTAGAGGATTTTGTCTCCTAAACATTGTTTTATTTCAAAGTCTAAGAATTTTGTTCGTACAGTCTTCCTGGATATAAGAGCTGTTTATAAGCTCAATATGTTACTGTTTAATTTATATATTGGTGTTCTTTTTTTATCAAACAAAATTTCATTCAATAAAACTGCAATTACAAAGCAATCACAGTACCAAACAAGAGATTACAACAACTATAAAAAAACACTAGCTTCAAACTACATATCCTCTCCCCGAAAATGAGAGACTGACATGTCAATAAATCCAAAGAGCGTCGAAATTGGTAACCGATTGAGTTAACATGACCAATATAAGAAGCAATTACTAGGACAGGTACACTGCCCCATGATCTCCAAGCCTAAGATCTTCTCCTTTCAATCTCAACACAGAGTAATAATATGTTCGACCAATGGCCGTCAACATTCTGGGTTCTTGTAACAACGAACCAGCTACCCAAAATCAACGCTCTATCGGAATCTATGACATACTTCTAACAAACTCGAACGAGTAATGACTTATTTAAGATCTGAAAACCAGATCCAAGAACTAATTCAAATAAAACTAAAACAATAATGATTGAAAAGAAATCAGACATAGATCGAAGTAAGGCCAGCTAGGCCCAAACATTGAACCCAGTCCAAAGTCGATGTTGCACATGCAGCCTCGTCACCACAGATTCACCCTCGATGACTTCGTGTCGCCATCGCCTTAGGATCACGCTGGCCGTCCAACAGTTGTCGTCGGTAGAGCACCAACAGATCACCACCCTCACCAGTACTCACTCGATCCTAAAAATTCCTCCCTGAATATTCACCCCACAACCTGAATATCCACCACCCACTAGTGTACAATCTGAATATATGCACGACCCAAGCTTCACCGGATGTACGACCAAATCCGAGTAGATGCGACCCTAAATCGATGATCCCGATCGGGTGCATAATCCAGCAACAGTACCAACCATAACCAACTTCACCGAAAGGCCTTGTGCATACACCACCTTTGACCAAACATGTCGTAAAAGAAGCCCTCCTAGTCTTAATCTTTGATCTCCTACATCAATTTCCCGTCCGGCAACGCATGACCTACGCCGAAGAGACCAGAGGCCAACACAGACATGGCGGCACTGCCGAACGAGCTCTTCTCCTCTCTTAGGCTATGTTTGTTTCATGGAATGAATACATAGGGAAAGGAAAGTCTTTACTTTCTTGTATTTGGAAACAAAATAAAAGTTGATGGGAAAGGAAAGCGGTTCTGGAGGAGAAGGAAAGTTAGGTGGAATTTGCTTATAACACCCCGTCCTAAAATTTACCCTTTTACTGAGACCAGACGGATTATATAGGGTTGTAACTGTGCTGTAAATTTTTCCGAAGTATTAACGAGTGTAAAATTTAGAAATTTTAGTGGTATTGGTACGTATTCGTACATTCGGGAAGAGTATCGAAGTGTTCGGAGTTAGGGGACGCGTGGAAACGACTTATTTAGAGCGGTCAAAGGTTGACTTTTTAATACGTCAAGTTTCTCGGAAAACTTCCTTCATGAGAGTTAGACTGCTCGACGATATGAGTCCGTAGACACGCGGCATGTGCGAATCAGATACCGTGTGAAGAAGTTATGGTCAATGGAAGTTGGTTCCTATTTTTAGAAAGTATATAAATGGAAAGGGTGGATTTCCAAAAATGGAAATAATCCATTTTCTTCTTCCCTACCACGCACGCGCGCGTTCCTTCACTATCTGAAAATTTGAACTGACCCGACCTAGACCTGGCCGACCCGACTTTCGCTGTGCTCTCCGGCCACCGAAGACGTCGAGGTCAGTCGGGATCTCTTCTCCGTGCGAGCCTCCCTGTGGTTGTGGCGTGGTCCAGTTCGGCCTGGAACAACGCCTCTAAGCATGCACAGTACGGCGTTGAGACCCGGTTCTCGACCCGACTGGTTCTCCGGCGTAGGGCGGCGGCGAGGCACAAAACCAGTCGAGGCGGTTTTGGACCACTTCCCGGCCGAGTTTATCAAAATCCCAGGTATTAAAATTGTTCCCCTTGCTGTGATCTACAACTTTCATGTTTTGAGTTTGTAAAAATTCGGTGTTTTGGGTGGAGGCGCGTGATGCCCACGCGCCGTCGCTGTAGCTGCGCGTGTAGGCGCGTCCTGCAGTTTTAGGAGTTCTGGTTGCTCCTATGGGCCTTCTAGGGTTGTTGTGGTTGCATGTAGGTGGTTTATGGGTGAAGTTGACCGGTTTGAGAGTGGTGGCGCGTGGGGCCCACACTCAGCCGCTTGTGGCAGCGCGTCTGACATCCGCAGGGGTAGTGAGTTGTCCTAAGATCATGTACTCATTGATACGAGCACGTGGATATAGGAAAAGATCAAGTCAACG
Source organism: Comarum palustre (assembly GCA_951800085.1). Classification (NCBI taxonomy): domain Eukaryota; kingdom Viridiplantae; phylum Streptophyta; class Magnoliopsida; order Rosales; family Rosaceae; genus Comarum; species Comarum palustre. The sequence goes on from OX637587.1 coordinate 7,380,970, forward strand.
TTATTAAAGACTGATATGTTGGATTAATTTTACAGCCTATGGTTGAACGTGAGATAGGCTCAACCATGTGGGTATTTCGAGTTAGCGCTCGAGGAGGTCGCATTAAGTACTGTGAGTGAACCTTTTGATTTTAAGACATGCATGTTCTAATATTAATGAACATTTATAAACAACATAATTTTATTGATTTTATGAGCCGATGAGGTCAGGAAGGTGGGTTGCTCTCATCCTGTAAGCTCATTTGTTTTGTCGGCTAGAACGTTTGTGTTAATGATATGATTTATTAATGGCCATTGATTTAGGACGGTTAGGGAACCGTACTTTATGCATGAGATGCATATTTATTTACGAGGCAGAAATCATTATTGACTTTTCAAATTTGTTTGTTTTTTTCATCATGAAGGGTCGTTATATATAAATTATCATTGCTAGCTAGTCATACGCTCCTACTTAAGGAAGTGAATCGGGGCAATAGTAGCATTAGTTGGCTCTGACCCTAGCCTGAGAGGCTCATTTTCATGATGGAATCTATCTACCATGAATGGTCGTTTCATTACTTAGTAGCCTCCTGAAGGCTCCGACTCTAGTCTGGGAGACTCTCCGTCATGGTGGATCATTTTCTCATATTTTTAATATTGATTTGAAGCCAATGAGATTGACAAGTGAAGTTTTGATTTTCAAAATGAATATTTGAGATTTTTTCCAATGATGCATGCATAAATGAATTTCAGAACATTAAGAGGGAGAATATTATAATTGGCATTTTCTCACCCTTAACTAATTTTTTTGTCCATTCACTCTAACGTCATGTTTTTAAACGTTTTCCCCTGGACTCTTCGTTTTCAAATCTCCAGTGTTGTAGGATTGCTGAGAGGAGATCGAGCTTACAGAAGACGGGACATAGTCAACTAATCTGTTGTTGGTAGTATGTGTATTTAGGTATTACTTCCATGTAGATTTGTTCTGATTACCCTCAGCTTAACTTAGTTTAATCGATTGGTGAAGCGTAGTTGTGATGTGGGGAGCAGGGTGGCTCCAGGTGCTGGGATTGAATTATATATTATATGAAAGTGCTTAGTTGATTTGCAAGAAGGATTGTCCATTTCAAGGGGGTTTCGGTAAAAAGTTCCCTTGAGGTGGTCCCCGTAGGATTTACTTCGGGTTAACGAGGTTAATCCGGGGTGGATCCTGACAATGAAAGTCAATGATTGTGTGTTGATGATGTTTTTCCATCGATCAGCCTAGGCGCTTTAATATTGGTGTCTGCATATGCTCCTATGATTAGTCAAAGTCTTGTCTCTGAAAGAGAAAGATCCATTAAGAAATGACATCTCATATAAGTACAATAAGACGCATCATGTGCTTGACACAATACGAAAGACTTGAAATCTTGTTCATTATAAAGCTAAAAGTATCTTTGCGTCCACACAATGCCAATGGAATGTCATAATGACATTCTTTCAATACCTTAAGGTACATTGTCTTATTCTATCCCTACATAAGAAAAACACAATCAAAAGCAAAATCAAAATTTGTCAAGTTCCCTAGGTCAACTTACATGAGACCTATCTGAACACTTTCATTAAAAATCCGTAAAATTGTTAGAGTTGGAAAGGTCTATGTGTCTACTTTTCAAAAACACCAACCATTTGATCATAGTTATTATATTGAATGCGTTATGGATATTTTGGTAAAGTTGGACTGATATGTCTGAGAATCTGACTTTTTCAAAATAGTTAGTTGACTTTGACTGAGCATTGTGAACAGCTCCTGACGAACCAGAAGGTTTGTGTCTTATGGTTGGACATGTATGGATGTCAACTTTCCAAAACCGTTTACGGGTCGTCCATTTCATTTTCTTATAGGAAGTTACAGTTGTTTCAGTCTCTGAAGGTCATGCTGCGCAAGAATCTGAATTTCTGCGTGAACTTATGTTTTGAGTTCTCAAGTAGGCTTCTCCTCCAGTTCTAAGTAAAAGATCATGTTGAGGACAATATGACATGATATAGATAGTTATTGGCCAATGCCACATTTGAAGACATGTTTAATAGACACTGATATGATAAGTTATTCGAACTCCTATGAATGATCTAAAGATCAGGGAGAGATGCAGATTTCATGAGGAGTCTAGCACATACATGTCATTATCAAATATGAAATGTGCAGTTGTGCTCTTTTTTCCTTACATTAAGAATTTTTCCCACTGTGTTTTCTCTTAGGAAAGTTTTTAACGAGGCAACAATGCATGCACCGCTCGAATACTCAATCAAGCAGTTGGTGTGTTATACTCTTTTCTCCTACGATCAATGTTTTGTTTTTCCACATGGTTTTTGTTACTTGACGAGGTTTTTAACGAGTTAGGCAACATCTGAAGTACCATCGACATGGATGCGCGCGATACAAGGAGTGTTTTAGGATATTCTGTCATATGTGCATATTGACATAATGTCATTAAGATATGTACCTAGAATATGATTATGTATTCATTCATGTTACTATATTGGTACTTTTTAATACCCTATATAAATGTCTCATATCATTGAATATGATGATGATTATTTTTTTTTATCTTCTCACTCCTTTCATAATCAATAATAACAACGATGAACAATTAAACGAAAAAGAAGGATGTGGCTACCAAATGAGAAACTCTGTCAAAATCATTTTCTGCCAAAATATATTTTTTGTTAGTGAAAAATTAATCTCTAATATTAGGGCAAGAAAGTAGAAAATAAAAGAGTTTGGGCTTCAGGGGTTAACATGCGGTTCATATATGATTAGCCTACGTGGCAGACAAGTTGTATTTATGATTTGTCCTTCTCTTGTGTTGCACGCTAGGTTTTTATTCCATCATCTTCCTCACTCATTCATGTCTGTAAGCTGCCCACTGCCATACTGCTCTGTTATTCTTATCATTCGAATTTCTCACACGCCTGACAGCCTTTGACATCTCTGCACTTTCCCGACCAAAAGCTCAAAAACAATCGGAGTAAGCCGATCTAGATTAAAGAGTTTCCATACTCATGATATTACCTTGTGTGTGTTAATGTTTATCGTGTGTGTGCGTTAATGCTATTCAGTATCATTCATTGTGAAGTTTACCGTAACTTTCTATGCTATCATGTTTTTAGTGGTTAACTTGCAAAATTAATTAACTCATTCTTAGTACTCCTATATTACAAATTTTGAGTCGTATTATCTAGCAATCTTACTATGATTTCACCATTGCAGAGGGCTATAGCAATATGGTTTAGGTTTATTCATTCAATCATGTGCTAAAGGGTTCACCAAGAATACTTTGATATGCAGCAGTAGTGGTCCCTTTGGCATAGATTATGAGCTTGGATAGGAAACAGGTAAGGCCTTCTGCTTTATAAGTTTGAGTCCCAACGAACCATAACAGTCTGATACCAACTTCCTTTTCGTGGGATGAGAGAGTCATATGGTTTTGGTGATCTATCTTCAACCTTTGCCGCTTTTCTATAAGTAAGCCAACCACTCGATGGAAACCCCAACAACAAATGATATAGGATTTGATGCATGCATACTTTAGTTCAACCAATGCCTTCTCCAACTTTCATGATCGACTGATATGAATCTAGCTAGCACTATTGTGATTGTCTGAGCTCACTCATATTGAAGACCGCATGACTTTGGTGTCAAAGAGTTGGGTTCGTTGTCTATGATGCACTAGTACGGGTACGGGACACGGATACGGGTTCGATACGATACGTAGATACGTTTTTTATCGAAAAAATAGGATACGGGTACGTTTTGATATTATATATATTTAATATAATTTAAAAATATATAGATAATTTTAATGGGAAATAACACGAAAGTAGCCTAATTTTACTAGATCTATCATACAAAAAAATTATAATAATAAATAAATTTCAAATAAATCTAATCTAAATCATCTAATTAAGAAAAATACAGAAGAATATTCAATTATAATCGTGAAAGAGTTAAAACAGAACAGAGATTGCTACAAATTAGATAAGATATTACTACAAAAAGTCAACAACCTAGTATTACTTTGGTCAAAACCTCCCTAAATGATCTAGGATATGTTTGAATATCTTTGGGTACGTATCCATGACGTATCCCGTGCGTACCCGTATCGGATACGGGTACGATACAACATACTAAAATTTTTGCCGTATCCGTGCATCATAGTTCGTTGTACCCATGTGAGTTTGGTTTAGTGAAATAAGCTGGGTTCATCATGTTTGATGAACTTAACAGTTATATTCCTGATAGTAATGAGATCACTGGTTTAATCATCCACATGTGTAAAGAATCTGCATGAGGAGAGACAAAGTTTAATTAATCTCTCTACAGCTCAGAATGATAGCCACTATTTTTTTTTATTAAAATCGACTTTGAATTTTCATCTTAAAAAAAACAAAAAATCCGAGTGATGTGGACGTGACTTTGTAGAAAAGGCTTTTAGTGAGTTTACAAGTACTATAAATTTTGTTGTAGGACGCGTGACAGACGATCCCAAACTCTCCTCATCATCATCATCATCATCATCATCATCATCAAACGGACTTGGCGTGTCACTGAAACCACTGGCATATATAACTAAAGACAGCAGGGACAAAGCAAAAGCAGCATCAAACCCACAAAAAAGCCATTTCTTTTTTTCCGAAGCAGAGAAAAGCCTGGCAATGTCTCTTCCTCCCACTCTCCTCCGTCGTTAATTCTTTCTTGATTTGTTTGCTTCATAATCTCCGATCGTTTCGAGGACTGTTTTGTTTGGGTCTCATTACTCCTCGTGATTCGCTGCGGAGATAGTAATAATGCATCGCTTTTCCTAATTAGAGAGTTGTTTTGGTGAATATTCAAGAGCACTGGGGATTTGATTACAAGGAAAATGTAGGAATAGATCTGCCGATTGACTTCTGATTTATTTTTGTCAATGTGTGTCGGTTGATTTTGATTCGCAGGAGTCTCTTGCAAAGCTATTAGATTACCTCCGGGTTGATTTTTGGCCTGCAATTGTTGCTGTTGGGAGTGGTTATTTGTCGAAATATCAGGTTGGGTGATTTCATGTTATGCTTGCTTTGTTCAATTTGTGGTGCCTGTTACTTATTGTTTGTGCCGTTTAGATTACTCGTCTGAAGATGAGTTGGAATCCGCAAATGGGAGTTCATTATCCCTATAACTCGGCCGGTAGCTTTATGGACTATTTTGAAGGCCTCACCTATGAACATGTCAACTTTATTTTTTCAGGGGATTCACATGCTCAGGTACCATTGTGACGCATCATGTTTTTATTTAGTGTCTAAATTGTTTCAAATCAAAAAAAAAGAGGGAGATGTTAGTTTCTAAATAGGTCTATAACAAAAAACAGTTTCAAAATATCCTAGTTTGTGGTATGAATCAATGCATGTGGTATTATGCTACCCAGATGTATGTTTTTCTTTTTTGATTGCAATTGCTGTCCTATACTGAAAGATGAGTGATGATATTGACTGCCGTGGTAATCGTCGGCATATAGTGATGTCTTATTGCTTGCTTTTCTACTGTTAATAATGCAAATTATTGGACACTGTATGTTTTGTCTCTGATATCGACTGTACGTTTGCTTCAAATTTTTCAATTTTGATTGCACATAATATTCCTTCTTACATGTGTAGGATAGCACTTACCCATCATTGAACACAAACTATTACAAGTTTGGGTTAACTGAACCTGGGAATACTTCTTATTATGATCTTGGTTTTCGTCATGCCTACGAGTTCAATGATCCTGTTGGACGAAGTGGTGAAGAAACAAGGCCTTTCCAGCACTCTTCGACTATTCTTAATGAACAGACTGTGGCAAGGGATCCACTATGTGAAGGAACTCCAAACACTTTTACATGTGACAACCCGAGAGAATGTATGTTCTACATGCTTTTCTTTTTTTCATGAGATGGGGTTTTGGGGAGGTCATAATTAATTATTATATACATGCCTTTTGTTCTGGTTCATAACGGAATGAGTGGACATTTAGAAGAGTTAAAGTATGATTTAGAATATAAAACAATGAAGCATTGACTAAATATGTTCTATGGTCATGAGGTTCTAAACATGATGAGTCAGGTTGCAGTCTCTTACTGTTCTTTCTTTGCTTGGTGTAGCAATGTAAATGTTCACCCCTGTATATAATAATTTTTTTCTGAATAGAGCTTTGCCTAGAGCATAAATTGATCAGATAATTGCTTCTTTTATTTGAAAGGTTTGAACAATTGCTTCATATTTTTATATTCTAACTATGGAGAGGATTTTTGAACTATGAATTGGTTTGATATTGTTCTATTTTGTGGTCATGTCTCTCTCTTCTTTAGTTTGGCTATATTGGTTGTGTTTGCTATTGTCTCTTCTGCTTGTCCTTGTTACATCTTATGACGTTATCTGTTTGACATTTGACAACTTTTAACTCATACGTCTCCTCTTATATTTCAGCTCCTCAGAGACATCAGAACTCCCAAGACTATCAGGTAATGTAGCTTATCCTCCTCGGTGTTTGTACTTGGTTGCTATTAAGCTATGAACTTGATTAGTGTCTTACAATATGTTTCAACTCTCTACACACATGCATGAATGGAATAATTAAGTTATTATATCTCATTTCCAAGGCACTCCTTGCTGGTTGTACTGACATATTTCTACCCAGGAGTATTGTATTCATAGCTTCTGTAACCAGAAAATTTGTTCTCTGTATGTTTGCCTTACAACTATTAATATAAGTTTGTGTCTATCCAAGAAATATCATGTTAGTGTAATTATTCTTTTTCTGGTCTGGATGATAGGGTAAAATGTTGATAAATAGAAGCTTCTGTATTATGAATTATGCAGGTTATTTTGGAAGACAACATTGACCCTGATAGCATGACTTACGAGGTTAGAGCTAATAGTCCACACTTTTTCGATTTTTATCAACCAATTAGATGATACAATTCTATTATTAATTCAACTAATGTGAATCTCTTGAATATTTGTTTCACTCCATTCTTTTTTCCATATGATAGTGTGGTTTCCAATATAAAAATAGGACTCTAAGGTTTATACTGGAATGAGTTGATCATTGTATAAGAGCATGATGTGGTACCTTCTGCTGATGGTACACAGATTAGCATAATTTGTAGCAGCATTTCTTGTTTGCTAAAATAATCACAGAATGAGCCTCTTGAATTTAAGGAGGGAACTCTTCAGATTTCTTGAACTCTAATTCTCAAGATGTCTCAAACTGTGAATATCTTGAGTTCAATTTTTCTTTTTTTAATATTTAATTTTAAGTCCATTTCTTTTTTCTTCCATGCATAACACTTTTTAGAAGTTTCAGTTTCATGCTTGATGCCCGATTACGTGATGCTCTGATATCTCGTGAAGTATCCTTCCTCCGACTCTTCGTTCATGTTAATTTTGATAGAATGGTCAATGGTAATCATGATACAAAAAAAGTGGAGTCATCTCTGAGTTTAAATATATAGATTTTTTTTATAAAATGGATTTTACCAATTTAGTGTCTGCTGGAATAGAAATTTGATTGAGTAATTCATGAACCTGGCTAGTCTGATCAGATGTCACTCATTTTGGACCTGGTGTATCCATGGGAGGGATCTGATTCCATTATCATTACTGAGTGAATTGTCAACAAATGAGAATTACGTTCTTTAGTACTTGTTTGCTGTAGACATTGTATGGTTACATGTAGTACTTGTTATCAATAAATATTTGATGCTTATATTTATCAATGCTGCATCTACTTTGAATGAATACCTGAGAACATTTTTTCTGTTCAGGAATTACTAGAATTAGGTGAGGCAGTTGGAACTGAAAGCCGAGGTCTTTCACAAGATCTGCTTACTTTGCTTCCAGTCTCGAAATACAAGTGCAGCTTTTTCTCAAGAAAGAAATCACAGAGTGAGAGGTATAATTGCACTTATTTGTTGTTCTTTTCCAGAAATGTGATAGCTTTTTATATTTGTAGTATAGTTTTCTATCATTCTTGAACAGACTAATCAACCTGTCCTTGCATCAGATCAAATTAGTTTAGATTGCAAAAATCTATTAGTTGGATTGAAATTATGCTTCTAAAATTTAAGGTTTTTTATCTATCAATCAATAGTAGTTTAGTACTAATTAGTACTTTTAATTACTTTAGCTTCTATCCCCAGTCGAAGTTTTCATCTGTTTACAGCCTGAGGCTATCTACATGCACAAATTGCAAAAACTGTACATGTCAGTGACTTTCCATTTCATGTATGTGGCAGATTATTGTGTTGTGCCTATTTGTTTCCCATCATCGTCTTAACTACTATTCTTATTGATTGCAGGTGTGTGATCTGCCAGATGGAATATAAACGAGGGGACCGGCAGATTACTCTGCCGTGCAAACACCTCTATCATGCTGGATGTGGAACCAGATGGCTTAGTATGAACAAGGCAAGCTGTTTTTTGACTAATATGTTTGCAATCATTTTGGCTTATTGACCCAAGTATGGCTGACACTATTTTTCCTTGCCAGGCTTGCCCAATATGCTACACTGAGGTATTTGGCAAGGGATCGACGAGCCAGAAGTAGTTCTGATTTTTACGAAGGGGAGCCTTCATATATTGTTCTTTGCTGTTCAAATTTGGTTTACATGGAGATGCTTTTCTTTTATTGTCCAGGCCGTTAGTAGAAGCACTTGGTTAGGGTAGTGTTTGGAACCATAAAATGATCTTTCATAATTTGTCTAATTTCTATGGTGCTGATCCTAGAAAACAAAAAGCTTAGCTTATGATTACTAGAAGAGTATATTTTCTTCGGTATACTATGATGCTAGATTGTCTATCTTAACTACTAATAAGATGATAACTTGAAAACGGAAACTTAATACCTGGGATCACAACCATGGTCCATATGAACTCGGTCCACTCAAGGATTTTCGGTATTCAGCAATTACTTATGGTATGAGTTGAGAGAAAGATTAAGAAGTTGAACGTGAAAATGATGCAGTGAATACTAGCTTGAATCTAGCTTTGTATTCTTCTCTTTTGTTTGTTAGCAGCTCATTTGGAAGACTATGTATCCTCTAAGCCATCCAGTTACGCATGTTGTATAAACAAACATGCCTTATCAAAGACGACTATACGACTATTATTTCTCTACTACTGCTTAATTCTTAATACAAACTAGTTCCAAGAAATTGGAGCCTTGGGAGAGCCAAGGCCTTACCGGATCATTTCAGTAGGGTTTTATGGGTTGGCATTGTGCTTCTTAGCAACTATCGCTGTTCTTGCAAATAATCCTTAAATTTATTCCTCACCACCACGGCTTCACCAAGCTACTGATCAATACCCTCGGAAGTATCAATCACCACCAAGATATGCTAAGCATCCTCCACAACATTACAAGTCACCACCACTTCCACCACCGCCGAAGCATGTGATACATCCTCTGTATCGCCGCAAGTCTCCACCTCCACCACCTTCACCGCCACCTCCATATGTCTACAAGTGTTCCTCTCCACCATCTCCTTCACCTCCTCATCTCTACAAGTCTCCTCCCCATAGTCGCTCTACGCCCCCATACTACCACACGGAATGGGGAATGGACTACGGTGACTAAGCTGACAACCCATAAAACAATAAGTGTTTGTGTAAATTATTCAATAATATAAAGCGTACGTGTAGCACGGCCCTTCGTGCAATATCACTTCTGTTATTTTAGTTGTTTGTGCAATATCACTTCTGTTATTTTAGTTGTTTCTGCAATATCACTTATGTTGTAAGCACTCATTGTATTAGTTATTGCAACATGCAGATGAAAGCGAAGCAGATGATGATTCTTTATGTGTATGTACTTGTTTCACGCTTAATTGTTACACATGATCTTTGGGTTTCTAATTATGTGTGCTGCCTAATTATATGCAAATGAATGAATGTGCATCGTCCTGTACGATCTTTGAATATATAACGACGGCGTAATCAGTTATCCCACTTAGAAGAGTCAAATTTGATTAACGAAAAAAATTAAAGAGAGAATGACCATTTATACAAAATAAGAAAAATCAAAGCCCAAACCAATGAATTAAAAAGTCAAATGTTCATTCCAATATAAGGTGTACTTTACTAATGCCAAATACACAAATCTTTATTAAATTTACAATAAAAAAAATATTTTTGAGACATTTTTATCCTTATTCCTTATACACACTTAGAGGAAAAAAACAAAGAAAAGATATAATATTTTGTCAAAGCATCTCCGGTCTCCGGTCACCAATCGCCGGACGCCGAAAAATTACTGGAAGCCGAAATTTCGTCGGATTTTTTTTTCTACTAGGGGCAATAAACTTTTTTCAACAAAAAGTTTTGCTGGGGCTATATCTACATCAAATCCAAGTCTACTAACCCCAGTATACTCCAAATTTAAGTTTAATAACCCTAGTATACTACAAAACTAAATCTACTAACCCTAGTATACTCCAAATCAAGTCTAATAACTCACTATATACATCAAAACCAAGTTTACTAACCCCGGTATTTCATCAAATCTAAGTCTACTAACCCCAGTATCGAAGTTTTCTAGCGTCGGCGTGCAGACGACATGACCAGATCTAGATTTGACACTGCTCTTCAGACACAGTATGAGCTCGTCAGAGATGATGGAGGCGAGAATGAGGTCGTTAGAGATGATGGAGACAAATGATCTATGATTGACAGTTAGAGAGGAGATCAGAAGAGAAAAATCAACTTAGATGCAAAACACTAAAGTTTACTACCCTTAGTAAACTTTTACTAGGGTAGTAAACTTAAGCAGATGAACAAACTCGAGACATTGATAGTAAATCATAAGTTTACTACTCCTAATAAATTTGTACCAGAGGTAGTAAACTTGCAAAACAGTATCTCCAAAACCCATTATATACATTAAAAACAGTGAAAAATCAACTTAGATGTAAAAAGCTAATGTTTACTACCCTTAGTAAACTTTTACAAAGGTAGTAAACTCGAGCAGATAAACAAACTTGAGGCATTGGTTGTAAATCATACGTTTACTACCCCTAATAAACTTATACCAGACGTAATAAACTTTACCAGATGTAGTAAACTTGCAAAACAGTATCTTCAAAACTCATTATACACATTAAAAACAGTGAAAAATCAACTTAGATGCAAAAGCTAAAGTTTACTACCCTAGTAAACTTTTACTGGGCTCAAGTCTTCAGCCCGGAGTTCCTCGGCCACTCCCTTGTTGTCACTAGTGCCTTCTACGTGTTCTTTCACTCCCGCATCCTGACGTTGAACCGTTGTGGCTAGACCTATAAATGGACCGGATCTTATCCAGACCCGTTCCGGATCCATGATTTTTAACGGGTTTGGATCGAAAATTTGACCCGTTGATCCGTTAACCCGTTTACTAAATGGATCAGATCCGGATCTTGGTTGATCCGATCCGTTAAAGACCTGGATCTGTTTAAAAATAATTAAATAATATTTATATAAATATAATATTATTAATATATATTAAATAATATGATAATTATCTAGATCATCTAAACATTCATATCTAAATTGTCTCTAAAGTATGATTTGATGTAGTTGAATGTTGTTAATGTCTATGTATCTATGCTAAAAAAATTGGAGGTCAAGTATTTTAATTATATTAGCGTACCCTTAAGGAGTATTTTAGGCATATAATTCAAATTTTGATGTAAATATTTATTTTATTATAAAATTTCATCAATGTTTTATAATAAAACTATGAAATTATTATTAAAATTTGAAATATTTATTATTAAAAACGGATCAGATTAACTGGTCGGGTATCCGTTAACCTGCCGGATCCAGATTTGGATCGAGCTATTAAAGATCCGGCGGGTAACGGGTCAGATCCGGATCTAAAATTTTTATTACGGATCCGGATCTAGATGGATCTGGTCCAGATCCGATCCACTTACAGATCTAGCTGTGGCGTCTGCGTCGGCGACGCGTTAAAGAGGAGATAGAAAGCTCAAACCAGATCGGTGATTGAGAGAGATAACATATGGCGCAACACTGCGGAGGAGAGGATGGTGCACTCAACGGCTTTGCAGGCATTGGAGAGCTAGTGCGGTCGAGTCTAAGTGGAAGAGATCCGGCCTTGCAGGTAGAGGAGAGCTATTGCGGTCGGTGTCGTCAAGCCTGAGTCGAGTCGGCATTGGCCAGGAGAGAGATAGAGAGAGGCGTTGTCGTCGTCAAGCCTGCGTCACGACGGTGTCGACGTCAGCCAGGAGAGAGAGAAAGGGAGAGACGAGAGAGAAAATTGAGATATGGGAGAAAGAGAAAGAGTTCGATCTGAAATGAGTGGTGAAGGAGACGGGTAGATAGAGTAGGTTATGAGTAAAAAGTTAATCTCAATGAGATTAATTGGAATGGGCAGGTCAAATCCGTTTTCATTTAAATTGGCAATCAATCTCTATAATTAGTACTATATGGTCAATTATTGAAAATTAAATTATCTTCGGTCACTCTTTAACAACAACACGATTTTGCTTAAAAATAATGCAAACTTAATTTCAACAATGTTCTTTATACCAATTTGTAAATGAACATGCACTCTTGAAAAGACAATTAAATTCATCTCGAATAAACTTTGGATTTTTCAGAATTTCATGCACGATAAATATTAAAAAATATGTTATTTTTTCGACATAATGTACATCTTTGTATGGTAAACATCAATGTGTTGTTTCCATTTAGCTTATTTATAAAATAAAAAAATTGTAAATGGAATTTAAAACATTAAATTACATATAAGTAGGGATTAGCACGATAAGAAACTCTTGACATATTTTGTATTAATTGGATTAAGTATTTAAATATTATAAATTTTTATTGCATTTCATTATTACTAATTAAGGATTTAAAAAAAACTAAAGAATGGTCAATTTTTATTTCATATTTAATAATATTTGATACAAATTAAGACTAATTACTCTTTTTAAAAATTGAGATGGGACAATTGACCCCCTTGCTAGCTACGCCCATGTATACCAAGATTTCTTTCACCTAGAGGCATTGTTAATTGTTAGGGTTTGCGGCTCAAACTAATTCCTTGTCTGTTTGAGATTCTTTACTTCTAAAGATTTTGGATAAGTTATTCGAGTGCATCTAGGATTTTTGGGGTTTGTCCTTAAAGGTAAAGGTTTAGGATTCCAGATGTGGTTCTATATTCTATTGTAAGACAGATTAGTTACGAGTCTATAAATAGGGTCATAGAGGGATAGTTTTAGGTGTAGTATGATGTAGATCGTTGAGAGTTCTAATTTTAGGAGCTGCAAGCTATGAAACACCTGATGTATTTGAGATTTCTCTGTTAAGAGTAAAGTTGTGAGAAGAGAGGTTATTTGAGGGTGGAAGAACCGCATTGTTCTTCAGTTGTAACCTTCTTCTTGTTTAGTTGATCCATCATCATCGCCCGAGGATGTAGATCATTTGACTGAACCTCATTAAAAATATCTTGTCTTCGTGTTACTTTATTTTTGGTTATTGTCTTCATTCAATTTTGAGCCTGGGCTAGGGAATTCAGAGTGTGATCTAGATTTCCTAACAAGTGGTATCAGGGCCTGGTCTCGTGGGCTAGTTGAATTAAAGACATTAGAAGAGAGCCCAGTCCTGTGGTAGCTGGATTGAAGGCATTAGAAGAGAGCCCGTGTCAGGACCCACCTTAGATTTCAACCTGAAATATGAAGTAAACCTTGTGGGAACCACCTTCAAAGAAGATTGTACCGAAAATTTAGCAGAACATCCCTTGAAAATGGACAACCCTTCCAAACAAAAACCTGCAACATAAATTTCCAAAATCAATCCACCCTTACTCCTAGAGCCTACCTGCTCTCCCAAATTGACAAATACGAAGCTAAGTATCCTTTCAATATCCAATATTTATAGGTCCAGAGTAATTCTAATGTTTCAGAAAGAAAACATAAATATGCAAATGGAAGCTTCATTATTGACTATGCATCAACTTCATGTACATACGACTTCAACTATGCTAGCCTTTAAGCTGGGTATTTGAAACCGAAGAGCCCAAGAGAGAAGCATTTGGAAAATGTTACATTGAGTGGACAAAATAGAGTTTCAAAAGAATAAGTAAAATAAATAAATTTTGATGTTTGCCCAAATTATTTACTCCCTATAAGAATATAATATATATTCATACACATGATCGTATAAAGCTCTATCGAAAATCTCTTTTTGGCAATTCTTCAATTTAAATAACATTGTCAAATAATAATGGTAAATGAAATACTTCAATAAAATAGACTTCTCAATGAAATAAATCGATGCATGTATTTAATTTAAAGTAAACATCCACTCACACGTTAAACTTAAATATTCCAATGCTCGTAACATCCCTCGTGCACTGATTTCAAATGTCTAAATCCTCGAGTCCACCTCACGTCTGACAATGATCTTCACAGCTTCCTGCCGAATATGCTGCCTCGTCTGAACCCACAACCAGATTCTGATATCTTTCCGGAATTTTGCCATAAAGTCCCCATAATTCCAAAACTACAAGTTCTTCTGCTGATTACAATCTTCATTCCCATAACTTCTCCTTGCTTGCAAACTATTATGTCGGATCACCTCACACCACAATAGCCACTTAGAACTAATCCAACATCAAAACAACAACATAGAACTAATCCAACATCAAAATAGCAACGTAGAACTTAACAGCAGCTAGTTCATAAAGCCTGCCTTTAACTTTACCATGTTCAAGAAGTCCTGAACCCAGGTTCTGGCACGGAAGCTGTTGCCGGTAAGGGGAAGCTGTTCAAGTTTTCACACATGATCAAATTGATTGGGATACACTAATTGAACAAATTTAAGACTTCGTACCCTGTGAAACTGCATAAATCACAACTAACGCTAAGGTACGTCGTGGAATCAAAGCTCACACGTATTCGCAAAAGAGTGATGGCTGAATTTGTGACATGTGAACACTTTACCCTTTGAGATGGATTGTCTGATTTGATTCAGGCTTTCCATCTATTTTATGTATTACGTATCTGCTTAGTAATTCTTTTTCCTTACATGATTGCCTAAGTGATCTCACTTATGTGCAGTGGTCAAATATTTCTAAGGATATGAGGCACAAAATCGAAGTCAAAAATACTAGATCCAGGGTACCAGAATCGATAGATACCAAGGGTCAAGGTTATTAACTCCCCGCAAAATGGACACTCATAAAATTACGTTCAACAACCCAAATGTTTGTTCTGGTAACCAATTTGGATCTTCACTACTCAGACAAATATACAATTCGTATGCTCAAATCACGTCCTAAGAACAAGAATAGCCAACTTAGGAAATTCTGAGAAGTCGATGTTAATCACCCATCACTTTGCTACTCTAGCTAATCGTTTCAAAGAATTAAAGCATATTTATACTTGGTAGTAGTAAGTCATGCAATTCACACATGGGTGAGACGCTACGTACCTTCTCGTTTCTTATAGTACACCTTGAGTAATACACATATGCAGACCTGTAGTCAATCAAAAATTTTATGCATCAAAGAAAGTGTTATCCCCGTGACGATATGATGAATTTATCATTAACTTTTGCATCACAGAGCATCACATAGCCTTAACGGTCAATCTATTAGAGTAATTATCGTGATTCTCAATTACTCTTGATTGATAATCTCATTTACTCTTGATTTGATTTGCTGTCAATCTCTTAATTTTCTCTCCTTGATTTCCACTCCGTGCCTGGGACATTATCAGTAAGCACCCTGGATACTAGCCGTCTCACACGGTCTCGTGCGTAAGGTACGAATGGATGATGGTATCATCACATACGTTATTAAATGTAATGTGAAACGGAGCGATTAGCGATTAACAACGAGTCGTATAACTGCAGCACGTTAGTGACAAGACGACATCTAAACAACAACATGCGGCAGGAGAGGCAGCGAAGAAGGACCATTCGGGATAGGAAGCTGTAAGTGAATCCATGCGGCTTATTTTAGTTAGGTTTTCCATGGGGTTCTCTTACTTAGGTAACAAGGGTATTAGCTCCATGCCAATTCGATCTATGTTTTGTTATAAACAATTCATGCTCTCCTAATTTCTGCATCTTGTCCTAAGAGTTTTTGGGGTGAAGCAGCTCTTGCTGCTGCCTACAACATCAATTGTGTGCCATCTCCTCATATTGGTAATCAATCTCTATTTAACGCCTGTATGGTTCTCCTCCTAATTATTCTTCTCTTAAAGTTTTTGGGTCTACTTGCTTTGTCTTTCTCCAACCTCATGAGCATACAAGATTAGAACCTAAAGCCTGTCTTTGTTGTTTTCTTGGGTATGAGATTGAGCATAAAGGCTACAGGTGTTGGGACCCCTCTTCTAATCGTCTTCATATCTCCCGTCATGTTGTCTTTTGGAAACATAAAATGTTTTCCTCATTGTCCAAGTTTCACATAAGCTCTTCTGGTCATTCGTCATTTTTTACAAATTGTTCAATTGACTTGTTTCCAAGTGATGTCATTACAGATTCTTCCATTGATGGTCTTATCAATGGTCATGATGATCTTATCGCCCGACCTCAAAGTTTTGCTTCATCTGGAGATCCGCACATTTTTGAAATGCTTCTTTGTCTTCTCCTTCTCCTACATCATCTATCAATAATTCCTCTGCGTCATCTATTAATGATTCGTCCAGTTCTTCCTTTTTCGAGGATGATCTACCTCTTCGTCATTCTACTCGGATAAGACAACCATCCAATCTTCTTGAGGGTTTTCATTGTTATTCTGCAATTCTTCCCTTATATGAACCGTAGTCGTATCATGAGGCTTGTTCTAACCTTGTCTAGCAGCAAGCAATGAATGATGAATTACAAGCCTTAGATAAAACTCACACATGGGATTTAGTTGATCTTCCTCTTAGCAAGTCTATTGTGGGTTGTAAATGGATATACAAAATCAAGACTCTTTCTGATGGCTCTATTGAAAGATACAAGGCACAATTGCTTGTCAAAGGTTTTACACAAGAATATGGCATTGTTTATGAAGAGACCTTTGCACCTGTTGCTCGTCTAACTTCTGTTCGGAGCCTAATTCTTGTTGCTGCTATTCAAAAATGGACCATGTTTCAAATGGACATTAAAAATGCATTTCTTAATGGGTACCTCATTGAAGATGTTTATATGAAACCTTATCCTGGCTATTAACATCCTTCTAAGAAGGTTTGCAAACTTCGTCGAGCTCTGTATGGTCTTAAGTAAGCCCCTTGTGCTTGGTTTTCTAAGTTCAGCAATGTTATTGGACAATATGGTTTCACATCGAGTCTTCATGATTCAGCTTTTTTCAATCGTAAGACGGGACAAGGTGTTACTATTATTTTATTGTATGTTAATGACATGATAATCATTGGGGATGATATTTCTGGTATTTCTAATCTTAAAACTAATCTCAGTCAACATTTTGAGATGAAAGACCTTGGTCGTCTTAGTTATTTTCTTGGTTTGGAAGTCTCATCTTGTTTAGATGGTTATACTCTTTCTCAAGCTAAATATGAATCTGACCTTGTTTCTTGAGCTGGAATAACATATACAAAGACCGCTATTACACCATTTGAGGCTAATGTGAAACTCACTCATGTTGATGGTACTCCACTTGTTGATGCCACCCTATATCGCCAACTTGTGGGTAGTCTAGTATATCTCATTGTTACACGGCCTGACATTTCTTATGTCATCCATATTGTCAACCAATTTATGTCTGCTCCTCTCTCTACTCACTTTACTGTTGTTCTCCACATTCGTCAATACATAAATGAGACTTTATATCATGGTCTTCATTTTTCTGCTCATTCATCTCTTGAGCTTTCAGCATATTTTGATGCTGATTGGGCGAGGGATCCTACATATCGTTGTTCTACCATCGACTTTTGCTTCTTCTTAGGGGATTCTCTCATATCTTGGCGCAGTAAAAAGCAATCTCTCAACTCTATGTCCACTATTGAGGCTGTGCTATTGCTGATACCTCTCAAGAACTTATTTGGCTTCAGTGGCTACTTGAGAATATGTGTGTGTCACACTCTTCTACCACTCCCCTTTATTGCGATAACAAAAGTGCAATCTACATTGCTCATAATGATGTCTTCCATGAACGCACAAAACATATTAAAAATGATTGTCACTTTGTGCGTCAACACATTACTCGTGGTATCGTTCGTCTTCATCCAATCTCCTGCATTGATCAACCAGCGGATTTATTCACAAAGACACATCCACCCGGACGTTTCAAAGATTTAGTTTTCAAACTCAAGATGGTTTCAAATCTGCCACCTTCAGTTTGAGGAGAGATATTAGAGTAATTATTGTGATTCTCATTTACTCTTGATTGATAACATCATTTACTCTTGATTTCATTTGTTGTCAATCTCATAATTTTCTATCCTTGATTTCCTCCATCTCCAGTTTATTGTCATATGTAACTCTCACTCCTGTACATACACTTAGATTAGTCTAGGTTCACTATTCTATTACATCAGATTGTATTACTATCAACCTTAGGGTCTCATATTTGTGCAGAATAAAATGTTTAATACGATCCTGCCCTCCGAGTTCACGTTGTAACATCAACCTACACCAATTATTCTTGTAGAATGAGTTAATTAAAGGGGTGTGTCACAGCTCTCAAATTCAATTGCCGCGGGTTATTAGATGATTGTTTAGCTATAGAATTAATTAACTTAGAATGAATGATTAATTAGTATATTACACAAGTCATGGTTGTTCCTTCTCGACACGTACCCTAATGAATTGGTAAAAGAAAAAAAACCATAAAAGCTAAAGTCTTATTGTGAAGCGAGTATTCAAGGTAGCTAGCACTTGCATATTAACGATACTGTATAAATTGGCATCATTTTCCAATTTGTCACTTCATCATATATACAATTGCTCGAGACAAGTTCATCATATATCCATCAGTACAACACTTATGACAGATATTACTTACCTACCATTTATATGCACCTAGCTTGACTCGTTCATGGCCTCCACGAAACAACCCAGTCTTTGAAGTATTTGGAAGAGTCATGGCCTCCACGAAACAACCCAGTCTTTGAAGTATTTGGAAGAGAATTGCTCCAATCCAGCCTGTTAAGGTGAATAAACAAACATGCCTCAAGGTCCATAAACGAACAACATTTCTCTATAAAAGGGATGATCTCTCACCCTTCTCAAACACATCTGCTACTGCTTACTTCTCACTACAAGCAAGTTCTAAATAGATATGGGAGCCTTGGGACAGCCAAGCCCTTATTGGCTCCTTTCGGTGTTCTATGGCTTGGCATTATGCTTCTTAGCAAGTACCAGTGTTCTTGCGAACGATCCTTACACTTATTCTTCACCACCACCACCTCCTCCCACGTATCAATCAGCGCCACCGCCCAAGCATGTGATACATCCTCATCACCACAAGTCACCCTCTCCATCTCCTTTACCACAGCCGTTTTATATGTACAAGTCTCCTCCACCACCATCACATTCACCGCCACCTTCATATGTTTATAAGTCACCTCCTCCTCCATCACCTTCACCACCACCTCCTTATGTGTACAAGTCTCCACCACCACCACCATACGTCTACAAGTCTCCCCCTCCCCCATCACCTTCACCGCCACCACCTTACGTATACAAGTCTCCCCCTCCCCCATCACCTTCACCGCCACCACCTTACGTTTACAAGTCTCCACCTCCCCCGCCACCTTCACCGCCACCTCCATATGTCTACAAGTCTCCCCCACCCCCACCACCTTCGCCACCTCCTCCTTATGTCTACAAGTCTCCTCCACCACCTCCATACGTTTATAAATCACCACCACCCCCATCACCTTCTCCACCACCACCATACGTTTATAAATCACCACCACCACCGTCTCCATCACCACCTCCTCCTTACGTTTACAAGTCGCCCCCACCACCATCTCCATCACCTCCTCCTCCTTACGTCTACAAGTCTCCACCTCCGCCAACACCCTCACCACCTCCACCATATGTATACAAGTCTCCACCTCCTCCTTCTCCATCACCGCCACCTCCTTATGTTTACAAATCTCCACCACCACCTTCTCCGTCACCGCCTCCACCATATGTGTACAAGTCGCCACCTCCTCCATCTCCATCACCACCACCTCCATACGTCTACAAGTCCCCACCTCCTCCTTCCCCATCACCTCCTCCACCCTACATTTATAAGTCACCACCACCACCCTCACCCTCACCTCCTCCTCCTTATGTGTACAAGTCCCCACCTCCTCCTTCTCCATCACCGCCACCTCCTTATGTTTACAAATCTCCACCACCACCTTCTCCGTCACCGCCTCCACCATATGTGTACAAGTCGCCACCTCCTCCATCTCCACCACCTCCATACGTCTACAAGTCCCCGCCTCCTCCTTCCCCATCACCTCCTCCACCCTACATTTATAAGTCACCACCACCACCCTCACCCTCACCTCCTCCTCCTTATGTATACAAGTCCCCACCTCCACCATCCCCATCTCCACCACCTCCATATGTCTACAAGTCTCCCCCTCCACCATCTCCTTCACCTCCTCCTCCTTATATCTACAAGTCTCCTCCTCCCCCTACTCACTCTCCTCCCCCGTACTACTACAATTCCCCTCCACCACCTTACAACTACTAAGCGTACGTACAGCTACAGTTACATGAAACAACATGAATCAGTTGGAATAATAATTTCTTCGTTTTTCCCTTGTTTTTGTTATACGTAAATGTTTTTGTTCCCTTTTGCAGTATTTTTTTATCTTCCCAAAACAATAAGAGGATGTTTTACATATGAATGATATAAGGGTACGTGTAGCACGACCGTGTAACGTGTAATATCGTTTATGTTGTAAGCACTCATTGTATTACTTTTTTAAAGAAATGAAAGCGAAGCAGATCGATGGCTTGGATGTTTTTGTGTACGTGCTTTTTTTGAACTTTAATTTGATTTCTCTTGGTGCCTAGTTAATTAAGTGCAAAAGAACGATATGCTGCATATCTCAACAATCTTTGATGTCGATCATTTGGCTCGTTTGAAACTAGTCAGACTACCAAGTAAAAGTAACAATATATTACAGAAGATACGAACGTACGTTCTAATACTAAAACTCAATTAGTCAGATTATTCATTAGGTCAGATCTCTAGACATCCTTCACTGGAAACAAAATCCATCGCCTAAGTATTTAGAAAACGAAAAGTTAAGTTTTGTTGCTTAGATACCTACGTCACGTCCCCTAGGCAATGAAATTTTTGTCGCCTAAGTAAATTAGAGACAAAAACTTACACTTATGAGACAAAACTATTTCATCGCCTAAGTGACTTCATTTATTTTGAAGTTAGCATTTCTTCTACGTACTAGTAATAAACACATAACATTATTCCAGTATATGGTAATTAGGATTGAGGAGTGATTGGGGGCCTCAATGAGGCACGAGATTTGATGCCTCAATCATGTGGCATGTCATGTCACATATACACATCATCGATTTAAAAATAACATACCAAGTCAGTTTAAAGTAAATAGACAATCTTATCCTTGCTAATCTAATGGTTCTAAATTACTTTGTATTTCTTATATTAAAAAAACTATTTTTGAATTTTGTTTACAACTTTTATTCTTAGATTCACACATAAAATACAAGTAAATGTGAACTCACATGAATATATATATATATATATATGTGTGTGTGTGTGTGTGTGTGTGTGTGTGTGTGTGTGTGTGTGTGTGTGTGTGTGTGTGTGTGTGTGTGTGTATTGGTCCCAGAAAAAAAAATGTTTATATATAATTCATCATTAAACAATTTAGATTATTCTATTTTTTTAGTTTTCGATGATCTATTTCGTGTAAGAAATTCAATACAAGAATGGTTTTTTCTTTTTTTTAAAAGGATGATATATACATTTAAAATAGTAGTTCAACCCTGGTTGATGAAAGTCACAATATATATATTTGATTACCAAAAAAATATTAGATTATTAATTATTATATTCTATTTTTATTTTGTAGATCTAATTGAACTTTTGACATTTTGATTATACCTTATTAGGCAGAGGATTAATCACTTTTCATTGATTACGTTAGTTTCTTAATTATATCAATTTATCATATTTTAAGGGTTAGTTTTACGATAGGGAAAATTATAAAAACAATACACTAACTTTGCTCCACTGATAATTTTGGTGTCTGAACTTTGTTAAATAACACATTGGTACATGAACTAACAAGTTAAGTCTAATTTTCGTACATGCCGTTATAACACCGTTATAAAGAGAAAAAAAAAGATAAGAGATTTCAGAAGACTGTTCAAAAAAAATTGAACAGTAACTTTTAACAGTGTTATAACGGCATGTACGAAAATTAGACTTAACTTGTTAGTTCATGTACCAATGCGTTATTTAACAAAGTTCAGACACCAAAATTATCAGTGGAGCAAAGTTGGTGTACTGTTTTTATAATTTTCTCTTTACGATATTAACAAATTTTGTTCCCATTTTTGTGGCTCTAATTTTGATTTTTTATTCAATTTTCAAAATCTCTTCAATCAATTAGTTTTCGACTAATTTTAATGAAATAATTTTTGTAAAGGTCAAAAAAACAAAATAATAATTAGAAAATCTAAACCTTTTTTTTACAAATTATATATCCATAATCTTGAACCAATATATATATATATATATATATATGAGTTCATATTTTCGAACCAGCATAATTTAAAAAAAAAGATATATGATTTCATCTTTTCACATTTTCTTATGTTTTCTGTTTAAATTAAATCTAATTAAGAATACGAGTTTAGAGTTGTGAAAAAAATATTCAAAAATAGTTTTTTTTAATATAAGAAATACAAAGTAATTTAGAATCCTTAGATTAACAATGATAAGATTGTCTATTTATTTTAAACTGACTTGACATGTTATTTTTAAATTAATGATGTGTATATTTGACTTGACATGGCATATAAGATTGATGCACCAAATCTTGTGTCTCATTAAGGCCCCAAATCTTTTTTCATTAGGATTTTATAGATAAGTATATTGTTGATAAAAGAGAAACTTTTAGCACACTGCAAGTCAAATTTTAACAAGTCCGACGACTGTTAACTTTAGCTACATGCTTATTATTAGCTGGGTTGACAACTACTTTATCGCAACTCTAGTACTATTGATAAATCTATTAATTTTTAGACGGTTAATAGCAATATTTAAGCTTTTTTCTCCAGCAGCATTGCTAAATTTTTAAATTAGCTAAGTTTTAATTATTTCTCTCTTTTTAAGTATTTTGTTTAAGTAAAATATTTATATAAAAATTGACAAATTTTCAGTTTATCAATACGGATAAAGATGCTCTTACGGATTATTTTAAAAATAGAAGACTAGCTAGCTGGTTGTCTTAATTAAGATTATTATACATAATCTATATATACACTACCAGAATAAGTATCATAGCCGACGAAAAAAAAATTAGTAGGCCGACGAAATTTTTTTTCGTCGGCTAAAGTCCATTTTAGCCGACGAAAAATAATTTCGTCGCCTAAGTGAAATTTTCGTCGGCTAAAGTGGACTTTTAGCCGACGAAAAAAACTTTCGTCGCCTAAGTGAAATTTTCGTCGGCTAAAAGTCTACTTTAGCCGACGAAATGTTGTTTCGTCGGCTAAAATAGTTTTTTTCGTCGGCTATAGTCTGTGAACTATAGTCGACGAAATTTTAAAACTTTGGCTGACGATATATATAATTTCGTCGGCTAAAATTCTTTATATTTCCAGATCTAGACAGTAGCAGATTTGAAAGAAAAAACGGGAGAAAAAATTTTGGAGTTGGCGAAATTGTTGGGTGTTGTCGAAATCTGTCCGAAATTAGTTTGTGGCGCTATATATAGGTACGTATATGTATATATCTTGTTTTTGAGTTGATTTAAGAGTTTTATTTTCGTTATGCACATTGATTTTGAGTTTTAATTAGAGTTGATTATATTGTGTTTTAATTAGAGTTGATTATATTGTGTTTTGAGTGTGATTGAGTTGATCGATTTGGGTTTGATAATATATATGAAGTTGTTGATATATATATATATATATATATATATATATTAATTTGATTATATTAATTAGTAATTATTATATATATTAATTGTACGTTAACTCAGATATAATATAAATTGAATGATTCGTAAATTTAATTAATTAGCGTTTATACATATATATTATGTTATTTTCTCAGGATATGGATAAGAGTTGGATTTCGCTTCCAAAATGGGACAAAAGATATGCTAAAGGAGTTGTTAGTTTTATTGAATATGTGATCAATAATGCTAAAGGGAATACAATTTTCTATTGTCCGTGCACTAAATGTCAGTGTCGCAGCGATATGTATCAATTTCCAATTGACAAGGTTTGGCAGCACCTTCAAATTAATGGGTTTTGGGAGAAGTACACATGTTGGATATATCACGGTGAAACATCATCAAGGGGTCCGCATGATCATGGGCAGTTTTCTGAGACGGGCAGTACATCCAACGATCCAACAACGGCCTTCATCAACGATATGTTTCCTTATGAGAGGGGTGTATGCTCTGAAGGACCGTATATGTCTGACCCGGTGCAGCCCTTCCCTAGAGTTGTCAACACTGCTGGTATTGACAGGTACAACAAACTACTTGCTTTCCAACAGACCCCTGTGTACCCCGGTTGTCAGAAAACGGTTCTTGAAAGTGTGATGGACGTTATGAAGATTAAAGTTGAGACAAAATCGACTGTGAAGGCTGTTGATGAGTATCTACAGTACACTGCTTCGATGCTGCCCCACGGTCATCGTCTTCCTACCACTCATCATAAGGTCCGATGTATACTGAAAGATCTTGGGCTTTCCTACATCAAGATCCATGCATGCAGATATGATTGTGTTCTCTTCTGGGGTAAAGATCCAGAAGGGAATGACCTTGGTGACCTTGACACATGTCCAGTATGTCAGAGTGACAGGTATAAGTTGACTCCTGCAGGCAATAGGAAACCTATGAAGGTACTTCGGTATTTCCCGTTGAGGGATAGGCTGGAACGGTTGTACATGTCATCACACACGGCCAAATCTATGAGATGGCACGCTGATAGGGAATTGCAAGGCGAAGATACCCTTATACACCCTGCTGACGGGGAGGCCTGGAAGCATATAGACAGGGAGTTTCCTCATTTTGCGTCTGAGGTCCGAAATGTGAGGCTCGGGCTCTCATCCGACGGGTTCAATCCTTTTGGCAACATGAGTCTTCAATACAGTGTATGGCCGGTGATTTTGGTACCATACAATCTTCCTCCATGGATGTGCATGAAGAAGGAATACAATATGTTGAGTTTGTTGATTCCGGGACCCGGTTATCCAGGGAAGTGTCTCGATGTGTATTTGAGACCCTTGATTGAAGAGCTTAAGTTTTTTTGGGACGTTGGTCATCCCACTTATGATAAGTTCATGCACGAGATGTTCCAGATGCATGCTATGGTTGTTGGTACCATTAGTGATTTTCCTGCTCGTGGGATGTTGTCGGGCAACGTTGTTAGGGGATACAAGGCTTGTCCAAAGTGCCTAAGCGATGAGGGGAGCAGTAGTCATTGCAACAAGATATGTAGATTGGGTCACCGTACTCTCCTTCCGTATGATCACGAATGGCGGTTCGATGACAAGGCATTTGATGGGACTGTAGAACTTGGTGTGCCTCCTAGAAGATGGACAGGGGAAGAAATTTTAGCAGTGCTTAATGAGTATGATTTTGGGCAGCTCAGCAATCATCCCAATATAGTGGCGGCAATACCTGACAGACCCCGACAGGTATAAATTTTGGACACATAAGAGCATATTCTGGGAACTCCCATACTGGAGTAAGTTGTTGATCAGGCACTACCTAGATGTGATGCACATAGAAAAGAATGTGTGTGACAGTGTGGTGGGAACCGTGCTGAACTTGGAGGGAAAGACGAAAGACGGTCCGAAGGCACGCATTGATCTTAAAAAAATGGAGATACGAAGACATTTGTGGTTGAAAGAAGGGAAGAAAAAAATGCCTCAAGCTCCGTACACCGTGAAGCCTGAACAGAAGAACGTAATTTTCAGGTGGTTGAGTTCTGTGAAGTATCCTTCAGGCTACGCAGGAAATATAGCCCGGTGTGTAAACATTCGGGACAATAAAATGTACGGGTTAAAGAGTCATGACTGTCATATTCTGCTACAACGGCTCTTCCCTATTTTCATTCGACCATTCCTTCCCCGTCAGGTGGTGGAGCCGTTAGTAGCGTTGTCAAGATTCTTCCAGAAGTTATGCACAAGGGAAGTGACAAAATCTGATCTCCGGGAAATGCAACAGGACATTATTTATATCATGTGTAAATTTGAGAGAATATTTCCTCCAAATTTTTTCAGTGGTGGAACTCGTTTATGGGCAAGGCATGACCGTGCACCTGTTCAAGTGTAGATGGTTTGATACTAGAAGCTCGCAGAGCATGAAGATTGATCAGTACGGGATTTTATCGGTGAACACTGGCACAAGCTGTTACGAAGATGACCCCTTTGTTTTTGCGACATCGGTGAAACAAGTGTTTTATCTTGATGACCTTGTTAAGGGTGACGCGTGGAAAGTAGTTAATCTTGTGCACCCTCGAAACATTTACCGGGCGGCTACACTTGGAGAGGCCGAAGACGAGGAAGAAAATGTTGCGTATCAAGAACACAGTGCAATAGATATTCCTGACTCCTCTACAATTCGCCTTAATAATTTTAAACCGGGTCGTTCGGTTCGAATTCGTGATTTAGACGCTCACCTTATTGATGTGGATCCAAATCAAGAAACAGACGACGACTCTTGTGATGTAGAAATGCATAGATTACCGGAAATTAATTCTGACACCGAAGAAGACTCATCGGATGATTCTGATTACGAGCCTTCTTAGTTATTTGAATTTGTACTACGTAATTTGATGCGTTTTATATGGTACAAGCTCTACAATTCATAATGTATCTGAATGTTGGTTATATATGCAGGAAATTGTTATGGGTACGGTTAAACCAACTGTTTTTTTTATCTATTTGACAGTTTTAGCCGACGAAATATAACATGTTTCGTCGGCTAAACTTATCTTAGCCGACGAAAAGATAAGTTTAGCCGACGAAACATATTATATTTCGTCGGCTAAAAGTATCTTAGCCGACGAATACCCTAATATGTCGTCGGCTAAACCCTAAACCCTAACCCCTAAACCCTAAAGTATAGCCGACGAATACCCTAATATTTCGTCGGCTAAAGTTAAATTAATAAAATAATAATTTATACCGCTAGTTGCGTCTCCTCGATATGAAACTATTTGTAGTTGACGGTCCGGACAGAATACGTATTTTAGATGGCCAAATCACCGTTTGTTTGTGTTTAGGGGTTTGACCAACGGGATTGACCGTGCGGATCGAGCCCTTACGTGTGTCCGATGATGTTGAAATTTTACCCTCACACATGTTTCAACATAATGATGATATCTGACGGTCGGTTTTCCGTTTCACAAGATGGATTGTCACAATCAAAGTATGCCTACTAATGTTGTATAACTAATTGACTAAGTGTTAAATAAATGTTCCGTTTTAAAAACAAACTATACGTAGATGCTTCAAACAAAAAAAAGTCGTGAGATAAGATATGCCCGGAACGATGAAATATGTCTACGGTTGAAATTTCACGTAATTCCGATAAGTTTCGGTGCCAATACTTGCGGTCATTGCATTTTTTCTATTCGTTCGCCATAGAGGACGCCCTATCTCCGCCGGTTATTTTTCGTATAAATTTTATACCGCTAGTTGCGTCTCCTCGATATGAAACTATTTGTAGTTGACGGTCCGGACAGAATACGTATTTTAGATGGCCAAATCACCGTTTGTTTGTGTTTAGGGGTTTGACCAACGGGATTGACCGTGCGGATCGAGCCCTTACGTGTGTCCGATGATGTTGAAATTTTACCCTCACACATGTTTCAACATAATGATGATATCTGACGGTCGGTTTTCCGTTTCACAAGATGGATTGTCACAATCAAAGTATGCCTACTAATGTTGTATAACTAATTGACTAAGTGTTAAGTAAATGTTCCGTTTTAAAACAAACTATACGTAGATGCTTCAAACAAAAAAAAGTCGTGAGATAAGATATGCCCGGAACGATGAAATATGTCTACGGTTGAAATTTCACGTAATTCCGATAAGTTTCGGTGCCAATACTTGCGGTCATTGCATTTTTTCTATTCGTTCGCCATAGAGGACGCCCTATCTCCGCCGGTTATTTTTCGTATAAATTTTATACCGCTAGTTGCGTCTCCTCGATATGAAACTATTTGTAGTTGACGGTCCGGACAGAATACGTATTTTAGGTGGCCAAATCACCGTTTGTTTGTGTTTAGGGGTTTGACCAACGGGATTGACCGTGCGGATCGAGCCCTTACGTGTGTCCGATGATGCTGAAATTTTCCCCTCACACATGTTTCAACATAATGATGATATCTGACGGTCGGTTTTTCGTTTCACAAGATAAAACAAATAAATTGTGCATGAACTTACTAAATAATTATAAAATATACTTTAGCCGACGAAATTACTAACATTCGTAGTAATTTCGTCGGCTATAGGTGGACTTTAGCCGACGAAATTACTAAAACAATTTCGTCGGCTATAGTTGGACTATAGCCGACGAAATTTTTATTTCGTCGGCTATAGTTCTTCCTATAAATTCGAATGCAGCCGAACAGAAGCCCACTTTCTCCACTTCTCCTTCTCGGCCGGACGGTTTCTTCCTCTCCTCTCGATTTTCTTTCGCCATTTTCGACGGTTTCCGGCCTCCACTCCGCCTCCCTCATCTCCCAAACCAATTAGGTATGAAATTTCATGTTTATATTGTATTATAGAACAAATTTGGGTTGTTTTTTCAATATATTGCATTATATTGAATTGTGTTGAATTATATTGTGATAATGTTGAATTGTATTATGTTGTGATAATGTTGAATTATATTTGGTGTATTTACTGAATTTGGGTGTATATTTGGTTGTATTTGGGTGAATTTGGGTGTATTTGAGTGTATTTGGGTGTATTTAGATGTATTTGGATGTATTTGGGTGTATTTGGGTGTATTTAGTATATTTGGATGTATTTGGGTGTATTTGGGTGTATTTAGTATATTTGGGTGTATTTGGGTGTATTTAGTATATTTGGATGTATTTGGGTGTATTTAGTATATTTGGATGTATTTTGGGGGTATTTGGATGTATTTAGGGTGTATTTAGTATATTTGGATGTATTTGGGTGTATTTAGTACATTTGGGTGTATTTGGGTGTATTTAGTATATTTGGATGTATTTGGGTGTATTTAGTATATTTGGGTGTATTTAGTATATTTGGATGTATTTGGGTGTATTTAGTATATTTGGATGTATTTGGGTGTATTTAGTATATTTGGATGTATTTGGGTGTATTTAGTACATTTGGGTGTATTTGGGTGTATTTGGGTGTATTTAGGTGTATTTAGGTGTATTTAGTATATTTGGATGTATTTGGGTGTATTTAGTACATTTGGGTGTATTTGGGTGTATTTAGTATATTTGGATGTATTTGGGTGTATTTAGTATATTTGGATGTATTTGGGTGTATTTAGTACATTTGGGTGTATTTGGGTGTATTTAGGTGTATTTAGGTGTATTTAGTATATTTGGATGTATTTGGGTGTATTTAGTACATTTGGGTGTATTTGGGTGTATTTAGTATATTTGGATGTATTTGGGTGTATTTAGTATATTTGGATGTATTTGGGTGTATTTAGTATATTTGGGTGTATTTAGTATATTTGGATGTATTTGGGTGTATTAGTATATTTGGGTGTATTTAGTATATTTGGATGTATTTGGGTGTATTTAGTATATTTAGATGTATTTGGGTGTATTTGGGTGTATTTGGGTGTATTTAGTATATTTGGATGTATTTTGGGTGTATTTGGATGTTTTGTTCATTTTTAATTTGGTATATTGTTCATTTTTAATTTAACAAAATATTAATTATTTTTTTTAGGATGAAAGGATTATTCAGCAGATCAAAGAGTTCGAAGGGCAGGGGTGAATCGTCAGAGGGAACGTCTAGCAACCCTCGAGGTTCGTTTCAGGGCCCAATGACGGCCCGACGGGCGTCTCTTCTGGAGCCGACACATTCCTCCAGGCAGCCAGATGGCCCTCCCGCCTCCAGGGCGCCTAGCGCCCCTCACTCTTCCGGCCAGCCGGACGCCGCTCGCTCCTCCAGGCAGCCTAGCGCCCCTCGCTCCTCTGGCCAGCAGGACGCCCCTCGCTCCTCCAGGCAGCCTAGCGTACCGCGCTCCTCCAGGCAGCCCAGCGGCCCTCACTCCTCGAGGCAGTTGTGGCCTCCGACTCAGGCAGAGGTGTCTGCACCACGTATGCCTGAGATACGTAGGGCACCGGCACCGGGCCCTAGTGCATCGGAGGGTGGGTCTTCCGGGGTACAGATGCCGCCGCCTCTTCTCTTCCTTCCGCGCTTCATACCGGCAATACCTCCAGTCGATGACTCAGGGGCGCCGATTTATCCACTACCCCCCCAGGTGACCCCATCAGCGGTGTATCTGTACGTGCCGTTTGCTACAGAGTTAATTTCTGCGAGGGTATCATCGTCGGCTGCAGAGTCGGAGTCCGTCGCATCCGCCCCAACGCCCTCAGGTAATAATTATACAAGTAATTTGTTATGTTATAATGTACCAACGCTCCAACGTCTAATCATCAATTTATGATAGGTACCGTCGGAGCCAAGCCGACAAGGAAGAAGAGAGGTCCGGTCACGGGGAAAGCTCTCGAGAAGACAGTGAGTACATCGGGAAGGATCGTCATTGATACTGACGAGGGTGGGAACGTAGTATCGGGCGGCAAGACGAGGATGTACTCTGGCCGCGTGGGAGCGCTTATTAGGGATAGAGTCCCTATGTTGTGGTCAGACTGGGGCGAGGTCCCACAGGAGGTTAAGGACATGGTCCACAACGCCATGTCGGTAAGTATAACAAAATTCATATTTAACATTATTTATTACATTGTAGATTTATGAACGTCTAAAGTAATAAATGTTTAAATGCAGGTGTGGTTTGACGTTCCCGAGTACCTGAGGAACACCTGGGCGGACGTTGTGCACGGGGGAAGGTACGTTGCAAAGTTAAGGACAAAAAAAAACTATGTTTAATTTATAATATTTATATTTTTTTTGGCGTATTACAGGTACAAGGAGTGGAAGAACGAGTTACGGACCCACTGGACTACACATGGGAACGAACGTTCCGGCACCCCCCTTGAGTTCCAGTTCAGGGAGTACGAGTGGCGTTGGCTTCTGATATCGGAATTCAACAACCCACATAAACAGGTAATTAAAAATAATTATTTATTATATTGAATTATATTTAATACGTTTTAAAATATTTTACTAATTCGATTCCTTTGTAGGCCGTTTCCCGGGTGAACGCTCAGAACCGGCAACGCAACATGAGGAACCATCATGCCGGTTCTAGACCGTTCGCATCGTTGATGGAGGAGGCGGCCAGGGAACATCCAGAGGTCAACCAGTACGTCTATACGTACGAGAGGGCATATCCTGACTCCCAGGAGGATATTGTAAGTCGTTTTACGTTTTAAAATTTAGTAAATTATATGTATATATATATATTTTAAAATGTTAATTAATTTTTTTTTCCTATCAAATTAGGCGAGGGTGAGGCAGGCTAGTGACGAGGTGATGGCTGCTATAGTCAGGGAGACATGGCCTGACACGCAAGAGGAGGACATGTCCGAAGCCATGTCCCGGATCGACAGTTCGGATCTCAGCGTTGGGGCCAGGATCATGGGCACAGCCTTCCCACCGCGAGGAAATAACTTCTACTGTCGGGGCCTGGGAAAGAAGGGCGAGGGGGTACTGAAAACCACTCCTGGGTTTCAGAAAAAAGGAGCCTCGACCAGCAGCAGAACGACTCAGCTTGAGGCGGAAGTTCAGATGTTACGGGAACAACAAGCCGCCCAAGCAGCATATAATGCCGAGAGAGAGGCCGCCCGAGCAGCATATACTGCCGCGAGAGAGGCCGCCCAAGCAGCATATACTGCCGCTCTACAGGAGTACACTATAGCATCCCATGCCGCCCAGCAGACACAGCAGCAGCAGATGTACCAGTACATGCAAGATTTTGTAGCTGCACAGCAGCAGGGACTTCCGCTTCCGCCCATGCCCCCGCCTATTGTCTTACCTCAGCCGCCGCAACCTCCCCAACTTCCCCAACAACCTCATCCTGGAGCAGATATTGATTTAGACGATATCGATTTTATTTAGTTTTTTAAGTTTATGAACAATTATTTATTTAGTTTTTTAGGTTTATGAACAAATATTAATTTACTTTTTAGGTTTTATGAACAATTTATGAATTGAAAATTTAATGCAAAATTTTATGTTACTTTAGATGGTGTGTTGTTGTTGGTTATGAAATTGTTTCTGTAATTTGCAGCTTGCTTGGATGGTAATGTATAAATTTTGTTTGGGTTTCTAGTATAAAAAGTACTATAGCCGACGAAATTTACCATATTTCGTCGGCTAAAGTTTTAAAAATTAAAAAATAAATAGACAATAGCCGACGAAATTTGCCATATTTCGTCGGCTAAAAATATCATAGCCGACGAAACTGTGCTAATTTCGTCGGCTATTGTCTATTTATTTTTTAATTTTTAAAACTTTAGCCGACGAATTTTTAATATTATTTCGTCGGCTAAGTGTTGAAGTATAGCCGACGACATAATATATTGTAATTCGTCGGCTAAGGGTTGAAGTATAGCCGACGAATTAAAATATATTATTTCGTCGGCTATACTCCAACACTTAGCCGACGAAATAATATTAAAAATTCGTCGGCTAAGTGTTGGATTATAGCCGACGACGGACTTTATTTCGTCGGCTATAAGTATAGCCGACGACTTATAGCCGACGACTACTTAGCCGACGACGTGTCGTCGGCTAAGGTTATAGCCGACGAAAAATGTGAACAGGCCGACGAAAAAATTTCGTCGGCTAAAATGCTTATCCTGGTAGTGGTACTTTGTGTTCTGCTGTGGATCATCGAACAGAGCACTATCCTAAGTTTAGAACAGATGAGGTAGATGAGGATGTGAACTTTGCTGGAAGGCAATTCAATAACTACCAAGGTAATAGGGATCATCCATTTCTCAGCTACAAGAGCAACAATGTGCTTAATCCTCCTACTAATCCACCAGGATTTCCACTAAGACAAACTAGAGGGGATGGACAATTTGGTCAAAGGCAGCAACAACAGTATCAAGCTCCACCACCTCAAGCACCAACGGGTACATTAAATTTGGAAGCCTTAATACAACAGATGATGGTTGACAGTAAGAAGGAGCGAGAGGAGAGTAGTGCATTCCGCCAAGATATCAAGGTCACCACTCAGCAACATGGGAAGTCCATTGAGCTTCTTGAACGTCAGATGAGTCATGTACAACAACTTTTGACGCAACAGAACTTTGGAGCACTACCTAGCAAGACTGAACCTAACCCAAGGAATGAGCGTGAGGTAAATGCTATGCAACTGAAGAGTGGAAGAGTTTTAGGGTCAATTCCAGAGCCTAAAAATAAGACAAGAACGTTGGGGGAGCCTGTAATTGAGCAATTGGTGTTTGACAAACCGTTAGAAAATTCTCAGGGAACCCAAATTCGACCTGTTGAAAATGCACCTAGAACCAACGTTCTAACAACTTCAAAAATTGAGCAGGTACATTCTAAACCTTATTCTTCTCCCACTGACATTTCAGTTCCTTTTCCTAGCAGGTTGAGAAAATAAGAGAAGGAGGGCAAGGCCAATGATATCTTGGACATCTTTCAAAAAGTCCAAGTAAACATTCCTTTACTTGAAGCACTCAAGCAGATACCACAATATGCAAAGTTTCTCAAAGACCTTTGTACAACCAAGAGGAAGTATAGGCCAACTGAGACAGTAGCATTGAGCGAGAAAGTGTCTGCTGTGCTACAAAGAAAGCTACCTCCAAAGATGGAGGATCCCGGGCGCTTCACTGTTCCATGCGTTATTGGTGATAACAGGTTTTCTGGTGCTTTATTAGATTTAGGTGCTTCAATTAATTTGATGCCTTATTTTGTTTATAGTAAATTAAACCTGGAACAACAACTGCAACCCACATTGGTAACCATTAAGTTGGCTGACAGATCTAGTTGCTATCCTTTAGGTGTTGTTGAAGATGTTTTTGTGCAGGTTGGTGACTTGATATTCCCAGCTGACTTTTTCATCTTGGAGATGGAAAGAAAACCAATGCCTTCCGAGCTACCATTGATTTTAGGTCGTCCATTCTTGAGGACTGCCCGAACAAAAATTAATTGTTATGAGGGAACTCTCACCATGAGGATTGAGGAGAAGAAAATTCGCTTCAACATTTTTGAGGCAATGAAACATACAGGTAATGTTTGTGATTATTCTTGTTATTCTATTGATGCATTTGATGGTTTCATGCAGGAATACATCCAATACTCCCTTGAGGATGATGCTTTGAAAATGGTTATATATGTTGGCGGTGAAGATGTTCCAGCAACTCCAGTTCGACAAATCAAGAGAACCTCTCAACAGGTTGAAATTGACAGGATAAGAGAGGAGCTGGACGAGCTTGAGGAACTGCTCGAGTACAAACCTTCAAGTGTGGGGTTTGAGGATGATGATTGTCTCAGGATTGATTCCTTTCAAGATCTGGCCATGGAAGATGCATTTTATGAAATGATTGCTGAACTAGATTCCCGACCATTTGTACCAACAGGTAAGGGTACTAAACCAATTCCTTTACCAGTTTCTGATGATGTTCTTTGCCCTTCCATTGAGGTAGTCCCTGAACTTGAACTTAAACCGTTGCCTGAGCATTTGAAGTATACATTCTTGGAAGCTGGTGACACTTTGCCAGTTATTATTTCCTCAAAGCTAACCAAATTGCAGGAAGAGAAATTGTTAACTGTTCTCAGGGAACACAAAGCAGCAATTGGATGGACCATAGCAGATATTAAGGACATCTGCCCTACACTTTGCACTCATAGGATACATCTTGAGGAGGGAGCTAAGCCCACAAGACAAGCTCAACACCGCCTTAGCCCTCTGATGATGGATGTTGTGAAGAAGGAGGTCATCAAGCTTCGGGACGCAGGTATCATATATGCTATCTCTGACAGTAAATGGGTGAGTCCTGTGCAGGTTGTTCCAAAGCGTTCTGGCATCACAGTTGTGAAGAATGATGAGAATGTGATGGTGCCGCAAAGGACCCAAACCGGATGGAGAGTTTGCATTGATTATCGTAAACTAAATGCAACCACACGTAAGGATCATTTTCCTTTACCTTTTATTGATCAGATGTTGGAGCGTCTTGCAGGTCATGTTTTCTATTGCTTTTTGGATGGTTATTCGGGTTATAAACAAATTGCCATCCATCGAGATGATCAAGAGAAGACTACCTTCACTTGTCCTTTTGGCACTTTTGCCTATAGACGGATGCCCTTTGGGCTATGCAACGCCCCAGCGACATTTCAGAGATGCATGACGAGCATATTTTCAGACATGGTTGAGAAGATCATTGAGGTATTTATGGATGATTTTTCTGTTTTTGGTGATTCTTTTGACATGTGTCTTCATCATTTATCTATGGTTTTGAAACGTTGTGTTGAGACTAACCTTGTTTTGAATTGGGAAAATGTCATTTTATGGTAGAACAAGGTATAGTTTTGGGACATGTGATATCTAACAGGGGGATTGAGGTTGATAAAGCTAAGGTTGATATTGTGCGTACTCTACCTCCTCCTTCCACTATGAAGGAGGTGAGATCTTTTCTTGGACATGCAGGATTTTATCGCAGGTTTATCAAGGACTTTTCTAAGATAGCCCGACCATTATGTGCACTGCTCCAGAAAGATGTAGCTTCAACTTCACAGATGAGTGCTTGAAGGCATTCAACAAGCTCAAGGACCTTCTGACAACTGCACCCATCATACATGCACCTGATTGGAACTTACCTTTTGAATTAATGTGTGATGCTTTTGATTATGCGGTTGGTGCTGTTTTAGGTCAACGTCCAGCTAAGTTGCCGCATGTCATCTATTATGCTTCCAGGACTTTAAATGATGCACAGTTAAATTACTCAACTACAGAAAAGGAACTCTTAGCTGTGGTCTTTGCTTTAGAAAAGTTTAGGTCCTACTTGTTAGGGACTAAAGTTATTATTTTCTCTGACCATGCTGCTTTGAGGTACTTGATGACTAAACAGGATGCAAAACCCAGGTTGATTAGATGGATGTTGCTACTTCAGGAATTTGATATTGAGATCAAAGACAAGAAAGACACTGAGAATGTGGTGGCAGATCACCTGAGCAGGATCACGCATGGTTCTAACGCAGAGGATGACTCCTTGCCTCTACGTGATAGCTTCCCGAATGAGCAACTTTTTGCTCTCAATATTTCTGAGCCTTGGTATGTAGATATAGTTAACTACCTTGTGTCAGGAAGAGTACCAAGTGACTACAGTAGAGCTCAGAAGGACAAGTTGGTGAAGTCATCTAAGCATTATGTGTGGGATGAGCCTTATCTATGGAAACATTGTTCAGATTTGTTGATAAGAAGGTGCGTTCCCGAAACTGAATTTCAATCTATACTCACTTTTTGTCACTCATATGTAGAGGGAGGTCACTTTGCTGGAAAGAAGACTGCAATGAAGGTTCTTGAAAGTGGCTTCTTCTGGCCAACTTTGTTCAAAGATGCGCATGAGTTCCATAAATCATGTGTCAGATGTCAGCTCACAGGTAACTTAGGTCCTAGAGATCAGATGCCCCAGCACCAAATATTTGTTGTTGAGATTTTTGATGTGTGGGGTATTGACTTTATGGGTCCTTTTCCTAGCTCTCAGCAAAATATTTACATTCTACTTGCAGTTGATTATGTTTCAAAGTGGGTGGAGGCAGTGGCCACTCGTACTAACGATGCTGCTATTGTTCTGAAATTTTTGAAATCACTGTTTGTTAGATTTGGCACTCCCAGGTACATCATCAGTGATGGAGGTTCTCACTTTTGTAACAAGTCTTTTGCAGCTTTGCTCAGGAAATTTAATGTTCATCATAAGGTGACAACACCTTATCACCCTCAGACGAGCGGGCAGGTAGAAGTATCTGATAGGAGCATTTTACGCTACGTTCTTAACATGTTTTTACCCTCATTTATGCTTGTTTATCCATTATTTGATTAGTATTAGTAGATATTTAGCATAAGGGATTATTTGTAGAACATTGGCTAAAACACGTGTAAAATAGATAAAGTATGTGCAATATCGTTAAAAGCTGAAATTGGAAGTGTTCGTGATTTTCTAAAGTTTCTGTAAACCGATACATTGTCACTACTTGATTATATCTTTTGAATGTGTAGGTGACATGTATGTGGACATAACAAAACAAGAATCGTGAGGATCGGACTTATGGAAGGTAGCAAAAGAAGCATGGAAAGACAAGAGGCCAAAAGCATGAATTCGGAACAGAAACAGAGGATTTCCAGAAATCACAACTCAACTTCAAAGATTTCCCTAGGACGATCCAGGAGGAACTAGGGAACGTGCCATATATGGATGGAAAGCTGTGGATGTTTAGTTTCTAAATCTTTTGGAATCGCAGCAATCCAAGGTCTGAGGAAGGAGTTATGCCGGAAACAATGGCCGGAGGTCAGTCTGCTGGAAACAGGACAGAATTTGCTGAAGTTGTCCACCGAGTTCGTGAGTGTGTTTCTTCACCAAAATCCTTCCCAAGCATGCCAAATGATTGATGAAGAGCTTAATGATGATATGGGAAGTTGTTTAGAAGAAGAAGAATCGAAGAAATCACCAAGGAGAAGCCGAAAATAACAACTACGAAAGTTATCCCGGTCAAAACAGGATAACTTGGTCTACCAAGATTATGGAAGCCTTTCGGCTGTCCTAGGAGTCCATGAGCATGAAAGAGAGCCCAATGCCGATCCACACACATGAAGAAGAGTCCATGAATTCAGAAAAAGAAGTTTTTAAACTATTTTCCAAGTCAGCAAATTAAAGAGAAGGAAGACAAATCCAACAAGGAAAGGAGAGAAACCTACCCGGTTTGGAACACAAGGGGCTGCCGATTTTCATTAG
Organism: Comarum palustre; assembly: GCA_951800085.1. Classification (NCBI taxonomy): domain Eukaryota; kingdom Viridiplantae; phylum Streptophyta; class Magnoliopsida; order Rosales; family Rosaceae; genus Comarum; species Comarum palustre. The sequence goes on from OX637587.1 coordinate 7,419,243, forward strand.
GTTTCTTTAGGGTTTTGCCTCTATAAATACACATGTAACACAGTAGAAAAAGTGTCCTCAATTTTGTGAAAACCTTAGCTAGCCAACTCTACCAAAAATCCTCAATACAGCCGAAGCACAAAGCTGCCGCCGCCGATCACCCTTTGCAGCCGCCAACCACCTTGCCCTATCCGACCCTTTAGGTAGGATTTGGCATGGATTCCTCCAAGCTTTTGTGTAATTTTACTGTATTTTATTCGATGATTTATATATTTTGGTGTTTGGGTTTATGGTTTTGTGTTATGAACACGTTTGCTTGTCTTTCTTTGTGATCTACTTATGAACTTGTTCATTAGCATAACATTTAGAATGCATGCTAGGTTTTGGATTTAGAATAGGTTGTGTATGTTTATGTTATTTACTGTTTTCTAATTGATTAATCCTCACCTGAACACGTGATCGAACTCTAGGTTAGCTTGAATCCGGACAAGTTAGCTATTAGGGGGGAGTTTCATATGCCGTAGTGTTCTAAGGGTTGAGATCAGGCGATTGTAGGTCTTGATTCTTAGTCACTGCCAAGGGTTGCTAGGGTGAGAGATTTGCATGATGAATAGGATGAGTGACGCCATACCTAGGACCATGTTTCCAATGACTCTCGTTCGATCAGTGTATTTTGTCTCAATGTCAGGCGATTGTAGGCACTAAACAGGATGACACATATACAAACTTAGTGTCAGGCGATTGTAGGCACTAAGTTTACATGAGAAGTCTAAATAGTTGGAATTAATTAGAATTCAAGAAAACATATTTCATTGCATCTTGTTCTTGTTTAAAACTTATGTGTTTTCTATTTGGTGTTAGTTATGTTTTGTGTTTAACAAAATTGATCGACCAATGTAAATATTAGATTTAGATTTAGGACTTTAAAATTCACCATAAAATCTCCATCATAATTCGGTAAATATGTGAATACTTTGTAAATAATTTAATTCTTTTTGTTCATAAATTTCAATGCCATGTCTATGTTTTATGGATTGTATGTGTGTATGTGTTTTATACTTGTATAGTTGTGACAGAATTGTACTTGTATGTTTATTTTATATTTGTGAATGTTACTAACTCGTTTTGATGTAGATATAATCCTTTCCTAGTGTCCCCGGCTTGAACGATCCCTACTTACAGTTACTACAATGATAGGGTTTAAATTGCAGGTTGTTAAGCAACGGCCTCGTCAGTTTTTGGCGCCGTTGCCGGGGATGCTAAAAAGGATTTTTGTATATTGTTGTCAACTAACATTTTTTCTCTTATATTTGTGTGAATACTAGTGTATGTGCCGAATTTCTTTTGTGTGAAAATTGTATATTTTGTGCCATATTTTTGACTAACAATTTCTCTCTTATATTTTTTTGTATGTGCCGAATTTGTATGTTTCATATTCTCATGCCATATGTGTTGTAATTTTTGTAACTTAGTAAATATTTAGGAGGTTTATTGTTTCATATGTGTTTGGAGTTTATTGTGGTTTTTAAAGTGTAGCATGTAGGGAGAAGCCGCATTTGTTAATCTTAGCCTAAACCCTTCATGTTATTTGCGGATTTCATGAGGTTGAGGGCGGCTTTGATTAACACTTGTCGAGTGGTCTAGTGACCCGAGTTTGTTCCTAGCTGAGTAAGGGGTCGTTCTGTCATAGATATGGAATTCAGGTTTGTTCAATTGGATCTCAAGATCATGACTGACCACTCTTCTCGGTGAAGGGGTCGATAGGGGTCCGCCTCCTTGATCACAAACGAGTCCTGCCTGGTTCTTGTAGGGGGTTCGCCCCCTGTGACATTGACACTTGCCTTCTGAAACCACGGAACCCGCTCGAACTAGCCAAATGCTTGGGCCGAAGCATCACCACACTTTAAACGCTAGAATTTACTTAGACATGTATGACGCCATGAACTTCAAATTATTTGACTTTAATTTTTGAGGTATATCGGACGAAGCATAACACTACCTTGGGTTGTATCAGTCCATTGCACAGTGGTCTTCCCTGCTCCACGTACCTTGAAAATTAGAGAGTTAATAAAATCAGCTAGCAACTTTACTAGGTTGCCGACACTTTTGTGCTTACATGTCATTGAATTCGAAACTTATGCCATGCCATGATGTTGCCGAAATTTTTATGTAAGCTAGGTTTCGAATTCTATCTAAGTTTTTGACAATGCTCACTTGATCTTTGTTCAATTGTGCCAGATTGATTTTGCAGGTTCCCATAACTGACCAGTTCTGACGAGAAATTGTTTGGTGACGTTGGACGCAAGCTCAGCCAAGCAAGGAAGACTTGGAAGCACTGAGAAAGATTGAGCAAGGGCCGGATTTGACAAGAATGGAGATGGGATGAGGAGGCGCAGCAGAGTCTGGAGCTGTCCATACTAGCAGTGGTTGATAAGCTTGAAACACGATCCTACACTCAGAGGTATATATGAGTCTCCTTTGTCAATTCCAATTATTACTAACAAAATGTTGCCATCTTTGGAACAGGGCCCTAAGTTAGAATTTAAAGATCTCCCCGCGCACTTGAAGTATGCATATCTAGGAGAAGAGGACACTTTACCAGATATTGTGTCTTCATCGTTGAATGAGCAACAAGAGCACAAATGTTGAAAAACACAATGTGGGAGAGCCATGGCAACAAAGGATGGCGCCATCAAAGAAAAAAAGGAGAAGAGTCTAGGCTGATAGACTATAAACATTAAGCGCTGCATGAGAGGCAACTCATTTCAATCGTAGCTGTGGAGGAGCCATCAACGAGAGTTTGCATTTATCTAATCCCTTCACTTTTATGGTTGAATTATTTTGTTATTTTGGTTTATTATGTGACTTAGACACATGCTTAGGAAATTATGACATTATTTTGGTTTTACATTGAGGACAATGTAATTTTCTAAGTGTGGGGTAGAGGTTACATAGTAACATATTTTTATTTGTGTGTTTTTCAAACTTTCTTGAATTTTTTTTTAATTTGTGTCGAAATTTTCTTCCAATTTTTAAAATTTTCCGTAATTTTTAGTTTTTAATTGTTTTTGAGTCTTAGGATATACCCTTAAAAGTCTATGATGAACTATATCTTTGAATGCATGATTGACGGTTTAACATTTATCTTAAGAAATTGCGAGTTTCATGGATATTGTGAATTAGTATGAATATTTGAGATTTGATTGATAATGAAGTATGCATGTTTTGATAATTTGTTTTCATAATAACCTATGTGAGCTTTTGAGCCTAAAAAAACTTTCTTTCTTGAGTGAATTCTGTGCCGATTAAGTCTAAATTTTTTTTTGTTGAAATTTTCACTACTTTCTCACTATCTTTCGAAACCTCATCATTCTTTGCATATTCAATAACTATGTGTTATAGCTTTTTAATGGACTCTAGAATTTACTAGAACTTGCTTATGTGATTTTCGAAGCTTTATAATCATAACATGTCTTGATTTTGAATATGATTGAATTTAATCTCATTAGGATCACCACCAAAGCCAATTAAGCCTGTGCCTATTTTGTGCCCATCGTGGGACTCCTTAGTTAACCCCTTTGAGCTTACATTAAGCCTTTTATTTCATCACCTTTAAACAGAATTCCTTTGCCTAGAATAGCTAAACTTTTACCTTGTTATCAAGACTTGGCAAAGTATTTTTAATGGAGCTGTATTGCGTGATGCTGTGAAGCAAGTGTGGGGTGAACATTGTAATAAAGAGCAAGTGTGGGGTAAAACACCATATTGTTATAAATGTATGTGCCATGTGTAAACAAATAGAAAGAAATATGTCCGAAAAAAAAAACAAAGAAAAGAAAAAAATTCGGATAGAATTAAAGTTCAAGGCACAAATTCTTTCATGGTGTGTTGTAATGTTTTGTGAATTTGGAGATAGTGATTATTTGAAGGTCTAAAAGTGTGTATATGACCTTTGTCCTGTTCACAATATGGGGAGAAGTCAAGAATGACGTACGGGTCCAACATGAAGAAATTCGACCCATGAAGTGAAGACATGAGGAGGATCGAAATTTGCTAAAGTCTTGGTGATTTCTTATAGCACCACTTATCCAAAAATTCCTACCTTATGAAACCAAGCCCCATTACAACCATATTATTGAGATTAATTCATGATTCTTAAGATAGCTAACTTTGATTTGTGGAGATTTTCTCATAAGTTAAGCATATGGTTTTGGTCCATTATTGCACATAGTTGTTATATGAGGTTTTTCCATGAATTTCTATTCACAAAGTGCTTTTATTTGTTGAAATATGCAAGTTATTTGTTATCTTATCATCTTCTCTCTTGCATATACTATTGAGTGAATACCATGGTTGAGTGAAAAGAAGAAAGTATGCCATTGTGAGGTGGAACGGTTATCATACATGTTTGTGCTATATGATCTCATATCTTACTTGTTCATGCTATGATACATGCTTATGAAGCTTTGCAATTACGCTTTTCAATCAAATGTTCAAACTTGAAAGTTATGCATGCTAAAGAATCTGAGACAAATCATTTAAGGGTATTAGTTGTTTAAGTGTTAATTGTTTTTGTGTCGTTAGTGTTAGTAGAGTCTTATATTTAGTTTGCTAGGGACTAGCAAAGGGTAAGTGAGCGGGCAGGTAGAAGTATCCAACAGGGAGATAAAACAAATTTTGGAGAAGACTGTTGGACCAACCCGGAAAGATTGGAGTCAACGTTTAGACGAGGCGTTGTGGGCATACAGGACAGCATACAAGACACCGATTGGGATGACTCCTTATCGAATGGTCTATGGAAAAGGCTGTCATCTTCCAGTGGAGCTTGAACACAAAGCATATTGGGCTATTAAGCAGTTTAACTTTGATATTGATGATGCAGGTGTTCATAGGAAGTTACAACTGAATGAACTAGATGAGATTCGAAACAATGCCTATGAGTCCAGTCGAATCTACAAGGAGAAAACCAAGATGTTTCATGATAAGATGATTAAGAGCAAATCTTTTGTTGTTGGACAAAAAGTCTTGCTTTTCAATTCACGTTTACGATTATTCCCAGGTAAACTTCGTTCTAGGTAGAGTGGGCCTTTTGTTATACTTAATGTGTTTGCTCATGGTGCAGTAGAGGTGAAAAATCCGAAGAATGGGAACACGTTCAAAGTGAACGGACATAGGCTCAAACCGTTTTATGAGCCTGCAGAGGTGCGAGATGTGGAAGAAGTACATTTCCGCGATCCAGTGCCGCTGGAGCAATGATGATGAGTACCGTCTAGCTGACGACGTTAAACTTAGCGCTACTTGGGAGGCAACCCATGTTGATGGAGAAGCTTGGATTCTAGATTTGCATTCTTAATTTTTTCTCCTTTGTTAATTTTCTCCATGTTTTGTGTGTTTTGCGATGTCATATGTATTCTGCTTCATACATGTTTGATGTATTGCATGCTTTTGTTTTGTTTTACATTGAGGACAATGCAAATTTCAAGTGCGGGGTGGGTTTATATGACATCTTTAGCGTCTATGTTTAGATTTGTGATTTTTGAGTTAAAAAAAAACAGTTTTTAGTCTTGTTTGAGTCTTAGAGCCCTTAACTAGTCTATGATGTGCTTATATCTTCTGAAATTGTGACTAAGAGATGATTATGTGACTTGAGTTTCTTTGGTTAATTTTGATATATGATGCATATGCGAAAGTGTAGTGGATATAGAAAGAAGTTAACATGTTACAGATTATGAGCATGCTTGGACATTGTTGAGATTCATTTAACCTGTGAGATTTTGAGCCTTTATGTGAAATACATGCTTTCATTGTTGAGTGTAAATTGCTTGCCGCAGATTAAGTTAATGGACTCTAGATATAACTAGAACTTGCTCTTGTACTTTTCAAAGCTTTTAGTCAATACATGTTCTGATTGAGGAAGGGATAAAGGCATTTAGGATTTATCATCATTGCCATATATAACCGGTGTCCTATATTTTTGCACACAAGTTGTGCACCCATTAGTTAACCACTTTGAGCTTACATTATAGCCTTTTTGTCATCACCCGCATAACCTTAACCTTGAACCTTAGAATAGTTATATCTCTACCTTTGTTCTTGAACAAAGTAGAGCTGTACATGAGACATATATACATGAAGACCAAGGTGAAAGTGTGTGAAGGTGATACCAAGAAATAAGTGTGGGGTATCAAGCTAATGTGCCAGTGATAAAAAAATGAAACGAAAGAAAAGAAAAAAAATCAGTTATTTATGATGTCTAGCTTGATACCCATGATTGACTGTTGACGAAAAGAATGACGTGAAGACCCAACAAGATGAAATCTGGTCACAATGGTGACACATTTGAATTCAACGATGAGAAAGCTCCATGGTTGTAAACCTGAGAAAGTCTCTTATTTGGTGCTCTACTAGGTTCTAGAATTTGTGTTTGAATTCCATATCCTTTTTATTCTCTAAACCTATGAGCCTAGCCCCACTACAACCTATGAAGACCTTTTTGATCCTCAAGATGGCAGTCTTTGATCTGTGGAGATAAGTCACAAGAGTTGAGCATATGGTTCGGTCCATTTGGCAAGTAATTGAATTGAGTGATACCTTAAACACATTTTGAGTGCAACACTTCTGAGAGTATATCTATGTGAGATTGAACTTGACTTGTTCATTGCATGCTAAGCTCTTTATTCACCGTGATCATGTCTATTAAGGAAAGTATTAAGGAGAGCAATCCCAAGTAATTAGGGATTCCTAGAATAGATTGGTTACCATGTTTATCCCTAGAATACTGGATCAGAATGGAACAAAACTCTATATATAAGAGGTGTAATACGCATGAATAAAATCAAGAAATCTTTTCTTCATCTTATAATTCTCTTTATGGTATCAGAGCGTACGATCTTGAGAACATAACTTTTCTACAGAATTACCATACCTCATGGCTGGCGATGATGAGCAGAAAGACATTGAGCACAAGAAAGGCTCATCTGCTGCAGCAGCACCATGGGAGAATCCTAATCATCCACTCTATATGAATCATTCCGATCAACCTGGCATGATTCTTGTGCCCCAAGCATTGACGGAAGACAACTACATTGATTGGTCTGATTCAATGGCCATGACACTCACAGTCAAGAACAAACATGGTTTTATTGATGGAACCATAACCAGATCACTCTTCAACGTTGCAGAACAAGGGCAGTGGGATCGCTGCAACATTCTCGTCAAGACCTGGCTGTTTAGCAGCATGTCAAAGGAGATCAAACGAAGTCTCGCTCATTGCAAGACTGCACATGACATATGGGAAGAGCTAAAAGAGAGGTTTTCCCACACCTACACTGTCAAATTGTTCAACATAGAGAATGACATCCACAAGTGTGAACAAGGAACATGTACGGTCACCACATATCACACAAATCTCACAGGTTTGTGGGATGCAAGAGACGTGGCTTGTGCACTGACTCCTTGCACATGTGAAACTGCAAACACGTACAAGACCTACATGGAAACGCAGAAGACAATAAAGTTTCTGATGGGATTGAATGAAGGATATGTGTCTCTCCGGAGCAATATTATAAGCATGGATCCTCTACCAAACTTGAACAAGGTATATGCAGCAGCCCTACGCCATGAAAAGCAAGCAGCAGCCTCGAGTGAGAGGGTTGCTATCACAACGGAGGCTTCGGCATTTTCAGTCAAGAAGTTTGCCAGGCCTTCAACAGAGAAGGAACTCCACTGTGAGTGTGGCATGAATAACCACATCACAAGGAATTGCAGGGCCCATCTCAAGTGCACCTACTGCAATGGCAAGGGTCATACCTACAACTATTGCCGGAAAAGAAAAGCTGACCTGGAGAGAGCACAAGAAGCAAGCAAGGTGAATCTTGCAACCCTATCAATGGAGAACGATGATGGTTTTCCTCTGACAAAGAAGGAGTGTCAACAGATGATGGGGATGATGAGCAAAATAAAGTCTGTTGCTAAGAAACAAACTGATGAACCTCAAATGCTTGAGATGCTACAAACGACTCAGCCATCTGCTAATCTTGTTGGTAAAGTTCCCAACTATCAAGACTTCTCAGGTAAAGCAAATGTTATTTCAAAGGGTAGTATTGATGCTATATGGATTTTGGATAGTGGTGCCAGTGACCATATTGTTTGCAATCTGAAATTCCTTACTTCGCTTAAACAAGTTCATCATCGTTTGGTGAAACTGCCGGATGGGAAAATGAGCAAAGTAACACATGTTGGGACAGTAGTATTCACTGAGAGTCTAATCCTTCACAATGTTCTATGTGTTCCGTTGTTTTATCTCAACCTGATCTCCATTAGCAAACTAGTGTTTGATTCATTTCATGTAACCATCTTTCTAAAACAAGTTTGCTTTATACAGGACCTTCGATCGGGGAAGACGATTGGGACGGGAACTGAATGCGAGGGACTCTACTGCCTCAATCTGCCAGGGAAAGGAACATGCAATATGATCAGTACCAAAACACCAAACCTATGGCATCAAAGGCTTGGACATCCATCTAGTAAAATCTTAGCTATGTTTCCTTTTCTACACAATAAAACTTCAGATACAAGCCACTGTTCAATTTGCCCTCTAGCCAAACTCACTAGGAAACCATTTCCATTAAGTACTTCTTCCAGCAATTCTTGTTTCAAGTTGATTCATGTAGACATATGGGGAGGATACCATGTCCCAGCTATTTCTGGAGCACAATTTTTCTTAACCATTGTTGATGATTATTCAAGGAGTACTTGGGCTTATCTTATGCAACACAAGTCAGAGGCTCGACCCCTACTTGTTCATTTTGTCAATCTCGTTGAAAACCTATTTTGCAAGAGGGTGAAAATTGTTAGAAGTGATAATGGTCCAGAGTTCAAACACACATAATTTTATTATTCCAGAGGTATTGAACATCAGACAAGCTGCATCAACACACCACAGCAAAATGACGTTGTTGAACGTAAACACAGGCATCTCCTCAACATCGCTAGAGCCTTATTGTTTCAAGCACATTTGCCTAAACAGTTTTGGGGGGATGCCATTCTCACAGCCGCTTACTTAATCAACCGAACACCAACACCACTTCTACAAGGGAAAACACCATTTGAAATTTTATTTCAAAAGCCACCAAACTACAACCATCTTAGGGTTTTTGGTTCTCGTTGCTTTGTTTCCACACATCCCCTCCGACCTAGCAAGTTTGATCCCAGATCCGTCGAATGTATTTTCCTTGGTTATCCATATGGTCAAAAGGGTTACAAGGTCTATAGTTTGAAGGAAGAGAAAGTCCTAGTTTCAAGGGATGTTTTCTTCTTTGAGAATGAATTCCCTTATCAGACTGGTGTTAGTCCGATCACTCGCGCGACAGATCTTCCTCCCGTGAGCGAAATTACTCTCACGAGCGAACATCGCGCGAAGGATCTTCCTCCCGCCAGCGACATCTCTCCCGCGACCGAAACTGCCCCCGCGTTCGACAGTCGCGCGAGTGAGACTGTTCAACCAATGCTTCAGCCAGGGTTCCCTACAAATCCTCCTCAATCTTCTACTCCAACACAATCACTTACTGATTATGACTATCCCACTCCCACCACCACTTCCGCTGATCTACACCAAATACCTGACACAACATCTCTTCCCTCTTCTCCAACAGAAACACCACCACCAGACACTGTGCCGTCTCCAACAATTCCACCTCGTCGCTCCACCCGACCAACCAAGACCCCAACCATATTGCAGGACTTTCACATTGAGGCAGTCCTCCCTTCTAGGCCTGTTCCGTCGTCTTCGTCGAACGAGGTAATTCCTTCAGGCACTCCTCATTCTATCTCTCATGTATTATTGTATGATAAACTCTCTCCAAGGCATAAAGCTTTTATTGTCAAAATAACTCTCGACAAGGAGCCTAAGTCTTTTTCTCAGGCAATACACGAACCAAAGTGGAGAGAAGCCATGAACAAAGAGATTGAAGCTTTACAGGCCAACAATACATGGAGCTTAGTGTCGTTACCCCTGCATAAGAAACCAATTGGTTGCAAGTGGGTTTACAAGATCAAGCATAATCCGGATGGATCTGTGGAAAGATATAAGGCTCGATTAGTTGCAAAAGGATACAGTCAAGTTGAAGGAGTTGATTACAGAGAGACTTTCGCACCTGTGGCCAAGCTAACAACTGTACGCGTTCTTCTTGGTCTCGCTTCCATTCAGAGTTGGCATCTCCATCAATTGGACGCCAATAATGCTTTCCTCCATGGTGACTTGTTTGAGGACGTCTACATGCAATTACCTCCGGGTTTCGGACGAAAGGGGGAGACTAGAGTATGTAAGTTGCACAAGTCCCTGTACGGGCTCAAGCAAGCTTCAAGGCAGTGATTTTTGAAGCTTTCTCAAGCCCTCAAGAGTGCCGGTTTCAAACAAAGCTGGTCAGATTACTCATTATTCGTCCGAAATACACATGGAAAATTCACAGCATTACTTGTCTATGTTGATGATGTGATACTAGCAGGTAACAGCTTACAAGACATAGAAGATACTAAAAGCTTCCTTGCGAAACACTTTAAGTTGAAGGACATGGGAAAGCTCAAATACTTTCTTGGAATAGAGGTGGCAAGATCCAAGCAAGGAATTGTATTGTGTCAACGAAAGTATGCACTAGAAATTCTGGAAGATGCTGGTTTCTTAGGTGCCAAGCCTTCTCGGTTTCCTGTGGAACAAAGTTTGGTACTTACACAAGGAGATGGAGCAGAACTGCAAGATGCTTCACAATATCGAAGACTAGTTGGAAGACTTATATACCTCACAATTACAAGGCCTGATCTTGTCTATGCAGTGCACATTTTGAGCCAATTCATGGACAAACCTCGACAGCCACATCTAGATGCAGCATACCAGGTTCTCAAATATCTTAAGCAAGCGCCTGGACAAGGAATTCTCTTGCCTTCTACAGGCCAGTTGGAATTAAAGGCGTATTGCGACGCTGATTGGGCTCGTTGCAGGGATACAAGAAGAAGCATTACTGGTTATTGCATCTTTCTTGGGAATGCACCTATTTCATGGAAGACGAAGAAGCAAGGGACAGTGTCTAGCTCAAGTGCTGAAGCTGAGTATAGGTCCATGGCCACGACATGTCGAGAAATAACTTGGCTTCGCAATATTCTGAAGGATTTGAACGTAAGCCAACCACATGCAGTAAAGCTTTTCTGTGACAATCAGGCTGCTATTCATATAGCGTCAAATCCCGTCTTTCACGAGCGCACGAAACACATAGAAATTGACTGCCACGTTGTACGTGAGAAGGTAGAAAGAGGATTGATCGAAACTCTTCATATTCGAACAGAAAAACAACCTGCAGACTTGTTCACCAAGCCATTGAGTTCGAAGCAGTTCACTGCACTGTTAGACAAGTTGAATGTAATCAATATACACTCCAACTTGAGGGGAAGTATTAAGGAAAGTATTAAGGAGAGCAATCCCAAGTAATTAGGGATTCCTAGAATAGATTGGTTACCATGTTTATCCCTAGAATACTGGATCAGAATGGAACAAAACTCTATATATAAGAGGTGTAATACGCATGACTAAAATCAAAAAGTCTTTTCTTCATCTTATAATTCTCTTTAATGTCTGTGTCCTACATGTTACATGTGTGTCATGCATTGGAATTAACTTCCGAAACTTTGTGGAAACATATTAATCTTGGTGTTACAACTGTAGGGAGATTGCTAAGACAAAGTTTTGAGGGCATTAGAGTCTTGTTGTTAGTGTTTTGCTGAGTCTTAGTTTAGTGTTTTGCTCGAGGACTAGCAAAAGCTAAGTGTGGGGTATTTTGATAGTTGCATATTTATGAGTATTTATCGTGTTTAATTGAACTATTACACTTGGATTATTGCTATTAATTGAGTGATTTAATTAATGTTTATTGACCTTAGATTCTTTGTTGTTACTCAAACGTTCTTAGAACTTCATGATTTCAGTTATTTTGGTCTAGATACCGACATTTCATAGATCAATTAATTGGGAATATAGTTAAGTCGATAACGACATTTCACTTAACATGGCAAGTAAGAGAACGTAATACGGTTAATGACCTAACGACATTGGCTTGACTGTGAGTGCATTCATTTATAATCTTTGACATTGTTTTGGGGTGATTGAAGCATATCTAGTGGTGGAGAGAAGTTCCTAGCTATTGTTCCTCTCATATTTGCATCCATATTTATCTTCTTTAATATTTTGTTTTCAGCAGTACTTATGTTTTGTTTATTTTTGTTCACTGAACAAACCAACTCCGATTACCCTAAAAATTTGTGTGGTAGTCCTCCACTGTGTCTAGTTAGTGTGTATTTAATTTCGTAATTTTTGGTTGAGTCTAGATTAGCTAATTAATTAGGTTTCTACTCGTTGGTCGAGTCTGCCAGATTTATAGTTTATGCATTGGTTTGTGTTTCTTGTGTCTTTAAGTCTTAGTTTCACCAATCCTCTGTGGGTAATGACCCCTATTTGCCATTTACTACATTGACATAATTAATTTGATAATAGGGTATCTTTGTTAGGTGCGTTTGCCACCTATCAGGCGATTGTAGGCATTGAACAGGATGACACATACAAACTTAGTGTCAGGCGATTGTAGGCACTAAGTTTATGTGAGAAGTCTAAATAGTTGGAATTAATTACAAGTTGTGAAAACGTAAATACGACCTCTTAAACTTGCAAAATTTGTGACATATCTTTCTTCACGGTGCTATGTTGTTTTATGCTTGAGTATTGATTGACCATGTTTTGTAAATAAGTGTCTTTATTTTCTTTATATGTTTCGAACCACCCTATAAATCCCCCATAATATTTTGTATATATGTTTATACTTGTATTCTTTTAAAAATACTAATGATTTGTTTTGCAGAAAAGTAATCCTTCCCTAGTGTCCCCGGCTAGAACGATACCCTACTTACTAATACTACACGATAGGGTTTTAAATTACAGGTCAACTTTTGGCACGTCAAATGATGCAATAGTAAGATTAGTTCGCATCAGTAATGTTTGAGGGACAAACTGAAGTTACTTGATTATAGCCTTAGTGAGACCATATTACGTATGGACATGGGGTACTAGACACACATCTTATCTCGATAAAACTTCTATAAATAATGGGTAGTGAGCACGTAGAAGTATATGCAGCATAAGTAGACGATGGTGTAACACATGACCAATGTGTTGACACTTCAACCAATCACCATAAAGCATAAAATGGTGTCCGCAAGTTGGTTGTATCGATCTACATAATCTAATTTGGATTTGTTGTAAGAATGAAATGTTCTCTTTTTTCTTATAGTGTATGAGGGTCTCACTCCTCATTTAGCTAAAGAACAAGCTTTACAAGGCTTGTATGAGTCGGTGTCCCAAAATCTTTACTGACGACAACATAGGATTCAATATTCAAATCATAGTGACATATAGTCTACTAGAATGACTCATGTTTCTCTCCATGGTGCGCCCTCATTCGCACTCACGAAAAGTATACACAAAAGTTTCTACCATTTTCACAATGAGTTGCATATGGTAATCATTGGTGTGTCTTGAAACATAACAAGGTTTGATTGCCTCTCAATACATAGAGGGCACACGTGACATGGATCATAGTGCCATGAGGCATCAAGAATCGATTTCAAACACGTCTATGAATGACCACACGATCTTTTGGTCTGAAGCCACTTGATTTGGGTGATTAAAGTCTCTTCAGGACCTTCATGTATATCTCTAATCTCATAGAGATGTTAATTCACTACAAGAAGAATGGCTTTAGCCGACGAAAAAAAGCAGGTTGACGAATTCATTTTTCGTCGGCTAAATTAATTTTTTCATCGACTATAGTCTGTGAACTTTAGCTGACAAAATTTTAAAAGTTTAGCCGATGAAATATAATTTTTTGTCGGCTAAAGTGTCTTATATTTGCAGATCTAGACAGCAACTCATTGACATGCCAAAAGTTAACCTGTGCAATTTAAAAAACCCTATCAGTGTAGTATGTGCAAGTAGGGATCGTTCTAACCGGGGACACTAGGGAAAGACTTTATATACTGCAAAAAAGAATGTTAGTAATTTCAAAAGAATACAAGTATAAACATATATACAAAATATTATGGGGGATTTATAGGGTGGTTCGAAACATATAAAGAAAAGAAGAAAAATATTTACATACATTGGTCAATCAATACTCAAGCACAAGATATAACAAACACCGATTAGAGAACACATAAGTGTCATGAAAAATCAAGTTATTACATTTATGTTATCATAGATGCAAATTAATTCCAACTTTTTATGACTTCTCATGTAACTTAGAACTTACGACGCACGTCATTCTAAGTTTATGTGTCATCTTATTTAATGCTTATGACGCGCATCACATTAACACAAAATACACTTACCGTTCACGAGTCGTTGGAGACATGATTCTAGGTATGTCGTCACTCATCCTACTAGCATGTAAATCACTTACCCTACCACCCTATGCAGCAACTAGAATCGAGAGCCCGACACGATGAACTCAACCCTAGATTACTACGGCATATTAAACTCCCCCCTTAGAAACATCCGTGCACAAGACTATCTTTAGGTTCGATTATGTGATCAGGTAAGCAATTAATCAATTTGACATCTACTAAACACACAAACATATTCATGTGCAAATCACAAAGAAGAGTTCATAAACATGCTTATCATGCAAAACCAAAACATATATATATATATATATATATATATATATATATATATGTTTAGGTATGAATACATTCAAGGTTTATGTATGTATCTACTGTATGGATGATGGTTATATATATATATATATATATAACCATCATCCATACAGTAGATACATACATAAACCTTGAATGTATTCATACCTAAACCTATATATATATATATATATATATAACCATCATCCATACAGTAGATACATACATAAACCTAGAATGTATTCATACCTAAACCTACCCTAAGAGTCAGCAAGGATTGAAGAAGGGATTGGTGGCGGCAAAGGGATGCAGTCAGCAGCAAGGGTGCGGCGGCGGCAAGGCTATAGAATTTCTATGTAGGGAGGGTTTTTAAGTAGAGCTAAGCTATTCTAAGGCTTAGAGCAATTGAAATACAGAAAATTTAAGGGAAAACCCTAGAGAAACTCGGCAGCTTCAAGGAGACACCATCTTTGTTGGGCTTGGTTTCCTCCTTTTATCTTTGGACAAGGATTTCGACTTGGACCTTGGATTTCTGATTTCTTGGACTCCTATACATGTTAATGGATCCATGTAGGCCTTATACACAAGTTCTTGGGTTCATAGGCAGCGAAAATCCATGCAAGAACTCGGCAAGGACAGACTGGCAGAAACTGCCCAGTTTTGCAGCTTGACCTCCGTCTATTGTTTGGATCATAACTCCTTCATCCGAACTCCAAATGCTACGATTCAAGAAGATCTGAAAACTAGACACATACAGCTTTCCAATGATATATGGCTCGCCCTCAGATTCCTCCTGGATCTTCAGATATGAATTTCCGAAATTGAAGTAGGGTTTCTGAAAATTTCTGCTCGGATCAAAATCTTATGTTTCGGAGTTTCTTCTTTTTCATGGTCTCTCTTGTTGTCTTCCATGAGTCCAATCTTCATGATTATTGTTCTCATATGCTCATTTACATGTCATCTACACATTAAACCAAACTCATCATAATTGACAATGTAAAGGTATAACGAATCATAAGAGAAAATAACCAAGTCTTTGTTCCAAATCGAATTTTCAACACTTAAGCATAATTTTCTGTATAAATGCACGTATTAACCAATACTCTACAGAAAAACCCTTTTGACTCAAAATAAGTAAAAATGACATTTCTAAGGAATAAACAAGGTACAAATGAGGGTAAAAACATATTAAAAACATAGCGTAAAACGCACTTATCACTCATTTGAGAAAAAAAACATGAGAAAAAGTTTAGGTATTGTCGAAATCTATCCAGAATTAGTTTGTGGAGCTATTTACTGTCCAGAATTAGAAAGTATATGTGTATATATGTTGATTTTGAGTTTTATTTGAGTTGATTTAAGAGTTTTATTTGAGTAATATTGATTTTGTGTTTTATTTAAGTTGATGGATTTTGAGTGTGATTGAGTTGATCGATTTTAATTTGATAATATATATGAAGTTATTGTTAATAAGTAGTAGACATATATATATATATATATAGGTTGTCTCCACTGCGGACGTCCGCACTAATTGTTTTGGTGCGAACTTCCATTTTTACACCATTTTTCGATCGAATTTCCTCATCTCCATTGTCTAGTATCTAGATCCTATTGTGTAGATCATCTCTGCAAAATTTTAGTCAATTTGGTGATCGTTACGGCCCTCAAAATTGTGTTTTTCTGTTATAAACACGAACAATTCTGGTTTGATAGATTTTAGTCCGTCCATTTGTTTTTTGATTTTGAGGGCCTTAACGATCAGTGATTTTCCTGCCCGTGGGATGTTGTCGGGCAATATTTTTAAGGGATACAAGGCTTGTCTATAGTGCCTTAGTGATGAGATGAGCAGCAGTTATTGCAACAAGATATACAAATTGGGTCACCGTACTCTTCTTCCATATGATCACGAATGACGGTTCGATGACAAGAAATTTGATGGGACCATAGAAAATGGTGTGCCTCCCAAAAGATGTACGGAGGAAGAAATTTTAGCAATGCTTAATGAGTACGATTTTGGGCAGCTCAACAATCATATATTGTGAACGAGTGCGTCACCAACATGAAATTGTATTTAGGATCATTAAAGGAAACCCGCAAACCATACCGGTAGATGTACCGAAGTTCAATCTTTCTATACTCTCCGGTGATGTTGAAGTGTATGGAATTTTGTCAGACTCCTACAAGTTGCAACCACATGAGCTAGTCATTGTCCACTGGTGGGTATTGATTAACTGTCAAGAAGTTGAATACTAGAAAGACATCCATCTATACTGTCCAGACATTCAAGGTGATCTCGAGTACCATAACAAAGAGTTCGCAAACTATTTTGGTGGATGGGTACGTAATTCTTTATTTCTATATGTATTTATGTTTATTGCATAATTATCCATATTTACAGTACGTTTAATGGTTGGTTGCAGATGAACCATATTCAATTCGATGGTCACCCAAATTGGTCGCATGAACTAAGACTTCTAGCGATGAAGCGGGTAATGTCAAGAGTTTATCTGATGTGTAAGGTGTATGGCGTGCAATTTATGTGAACAGAGAGACAGCAGACGAAGAACACATAACTCTGGGGTGATGGCTCATGGTGGGCGGAATGCAGTTGACTATTACGATGTTCTTGATTCAGTGGTAGAACTGGTTTATGGGAAAGGCATGACAGTGCACATCTTCAAGTGTAGATGGTTTGATACTAGCCCGCAGAGCATGAAGACCAATCAGTACGGAATATTATCAGTGAATACTGCTACAAGTTGTTACAAAGATGACTCGTTCGTTTTTACCACATCGGTAAAACAAGTGTTTTATCTTAATGACTTTGCTAAGGGTGACGCGTGGAAAGTAGTCAACCATGTGCGCACTCGAAACATTTACTGAGCGACTACACTTAGAGAGGCAGAAGACAAGGAAGAAAATGTTGCGTATCCAGAGCCCAGCGCAATAGGTATTCCTGACTCCTCTACTGTTCGCCTTAATAATTTTAAAACTAGTCGTTCGGTTTGAATTCGTGATCAAGAGCCAAGGCTTATTGATGTTGATCCAAATCAAGAAATAGACGAAAACTCTGGTGATAAGGAAAGTCATAGATTGCCAGAAATTAATTCTGACACTGAAAAAGACTCATCGGATGATTCTGATTATGAGCCTTAGTTTTAATTTAGATGACGTAATCCATTAATTTGTAATAAAAAATAATTTATGTGCTTTATAGTTTACATATGTTGAATTCATATTTATGTTATTTTATATAAATTTTGGTGATATATGAACTGGTATTCTTTATATTAAACAGACTGTTTTTATGTATTTTTTTACTTTAACCGACAAATTACTACATAATTCGTCAGCTAAAACCTTCTTAGCCGATGAAATATACTATAATTCGTCAGTTTAAACCATCTTATCCGACAAATTATGCTATATTTCGTCAAGTTAAACCATCTTAGCCTTCGAATACCCTAATGTTTCGTCGGCTATGAGATAATAAATAAAATAATAATTTTATACCACTGGTTGCGTTTCATCGATTTGAAACTATTTTCAGTTGAAGGTCCGATCAAAATACTTAATTTAGACGGTCCAATGACCATTTCCGTACGTTTATGGGTTTGACTTACGGGAGTGACCGTCCACATTGAGACCGTAACGTGTTAGATCTATATGAATTTTTTTTCATAGACATATTTCGACATAATGATCAGATCTGACGGTTAGATTTTCGTTTGTGAATTTTGATCATTGGAATCACAACATGTCTACTAAGTGTTAAGTAAATGTTCCGTTTCAAAAACAAACTATACGTAGAACCTTCAAACGCAAAAAAGTCGTGAAATAAGATATGACCGTAATGATGAAATACATCTACAGTTGAAAAATCACTGTATTCCAGTAAAGTCTCGGTACAGTTAGTTGCGGTCAATGAAAATTTTCATTTTTCTCCCTATAGGTAGCCCTATCTTCAGTTGTTATTTTCTGTAAAAATTTTATGCCACTGGTTGTGTTTCATCGATTTGAAAGTTTTTCAGTTAAAGGTCCGACTAAAAAAGTATTTTATACTGTCTAATGACCGTTTTCAAGCGTTTAAGAGTTTGACTTACAAGATTGACCGCCCCCATCGAGCCCGTAACGTTACCAGATATATATATGAAATTTTAAACATACACATATTTCGACATAATGATCAGATCTAATGATTGGATTTTCGTTTGTGAATTTTGATCATCACAATCACAATGTGCCGAATATAGATCAATGCATAAAAGTATTATAGCCGACGATATTATTGAAAATTCGTAGGCTATAGTTAATAAAATAAATAAATAAATAAAATGATTGTAAAACAAATCAATTGAAAATAAATTAAATAAATAAATATAAAGGTACTATAGCCGACAATATTATTGATAATTCGTCGGCTATAGTTAATAAAATAAATAAAATGAAATAAAACAAATAAATTGAAAATAAATTAAAGAAGTAAATATAAAAATACTATAGCCAACGATATTATTGATAATTCGTCGCCTATAGTTAATAAAATAAAATAATGATAATAAAACAAATAAATTAAAAATAAATTAAATAAATAAATATAAAAATACTATAGCCGATGATATTATTGATAATTCGTCAGTTAAAGTTAATAAAATAAAATAAACAAAATGATAATAAAACAAATAAATTGAAATTAAATTAAATAAATAAATAAATATAAAAGTATTATAGCCGACGATATTATTGATAATTCGTCGGCTATAGTTAATAAAATAAAATAATTAAATTGATAATAAAACAAATGTTCATTTACTATAATTTTTTGGACCTAATTTCTCATTCTAACAGTTTTTTAAAAACATTGATCATTTCAATTTTTTTTAAATTTCTGCTCATTCCAACAAAACACATAACAACTTTAAACAACCTGTCATGTTTCAATTCTCATGCTACCCTCACCAATTAAAACATACTTAGAGAGAAAATTGAAGAGAGAGGAGACATGGTCACTGGCGGCCGGAATCCGGTCACCAGCCGCCAGACGTCGGTCACCGATCATTGGCCGCCGAAATCTAGAATCAAGTTTACTAACCTTTAATAAACTCTCACTGAACCATAAACCACATTCTCATCGTCACAACCAACTTTACTACCCCCTAATAAACTCTGACTAAACCCTAAACCACATTTTTAACGCCATAGCCAACTTTATTACCCCCTAATAAACTCTCATTGAACCCATAAACAGCATTCCTATTGCACAGTCAACTTTACTATCCCCTAATAAACTTCAACTGAACTCCTAAACCGCATTCATATTCCACATCCAACTTTATTATCTCCTAATAAACTCCCATTGAACCCCAAAACCGCATTCCTATCGCCACATTCAACTTTACTACCCCCTAATAAACTTTCACTAAACCCTAAATTGCATTCCTATCATAATCCAACATTACGACCCCCTAATAAACACACATTCATATGTCACAACCAACTTTATTACCCTTTAATAAAGTTGAAAAAATAGAGAGAAAGTAGAAAAGATAGAGAGAATAGATATGTAGGCAGTGGCTTCCAGATCGTGCACGGAGTCAGCGGGAGGCTGTGGCTTTCTTCACCACCTTTCCTCCATAGCTCGACCGAGTGACCTTTCGAGACGGTGCTTCGGTTTCAGCAAAGCTCGTCTTCTTCAAGCTCGACCACACCTCGCACT
Organism: Comarum palustre; assembly: GCA_951800085.1. Classification (NCBI taxonomy): domain Eukaryota; kingdom Viridiplantae; phylum Streptophyta; class Magnoliopsida; order Rosales; family Rosaceae; genus Comarum; species Comarum palustre. The sequence continues at coordinate 7,439,668 of OX637587.1, forward strand.
CCGATTCAACTAAAACTCTGCTCAACCTCACCTCATTGTCAAAGAACGAGCACAAGGTCTGAGACGAGATCTGAGATGAGATTTGAACTCTTCTCCGACGAGGCATCGAAACGCAGCTCGACCTCATCTCATCTCTGAAGAATGAGCATGAGGTCTGAGACGAGCAGATCTAAGCTCTTCTTCGGCAAGGCATCTTGGTCAAAGAACTCGTTTGTGTTATAACAGAACTCGATGCATAGGTCGAAGACGAACAGACACACTTTGTGATTCTACGAACAAACTCGAGCAGAAGCTCGGCTGCTTGGACTCGACCCCCACCGATCTCATCTTTCTACAAAGGGAGGATCTGGACCAGGTAGTAGAGGCAAACGGAGTTGTCAAACTCGTTTGTGCTAGAGGACGTCGGTGAATCATTGGCTGACTTGGCCGCTCTAGGAGAGAGAGAGAGAGAGAGAGAATAAGAAGTATAAGAAGAAAGAAAAAACAGATCGGGATGAATGGTGGGGGGAGGAGAAGAGAGATAATAAAAAGTAGGGATAAAATTGTTATTTTGTTACAAAAAGTTAGAATGGGTAATGTAACTCTTTTAGTTGGAGTGGTCACTTTTTTCAGTTTGTATGAAATGGTCAATGCCCCTAAAACAAATAAATTGAAAATAAAATAAATTAATATAAAAATACTATAGCCGACGATATTATTGATAATTCGTCTTATAGTTAATAAAATAAATATAAAATATAAAATTACTATAGCTCACGATATTATTGATAATTCGTCGGCTAAAGTTAAATAAATAAAAAACAAAATATAGCCGGCGAGTTATATGACTATAGTCGACAAATTTTTTATTAATAATATTTCTAATATTTTTGTTGTATCCGTAGGTATAAAGAGTGGAAGAACGAGTTGCGGATCCACTAGACTACGCATAGAAACGCACATTTGGTACCCCTACTGAGTTCAAGTATAGGGAGTACGAGTGACGTTGGCTTCTGATATCAGAATTCAACAACCATCATAAACAGGTAATCAAAAAAATTAATTGGTTAAATTGTTATTAAGTACGCTCGTTTTTAAATATTTTACTAATATTTTATTTTTGTTCTTTGAAAGCCGTTTCTCATGCGAACGCTCAGAACCGGCAACGCAACACAAGGAACCATCATGCGGGTTCTAGACCGTTCGCTGTCTTCATGGAGGAGGATGCCAGGGAACATTCAGAAGTCAACAAGTGCGTCTATACGTACGAGAAGGTATATCCGGATGCTCAAAAAGATATTGTAAGTTATCTTACATTTTTCAATCTATAATTTTACATATATATATATATATATGTAAAAATGTTAATTAATAATTTTTTTCCTATCCAATTAGGTGAAGGTGAGGCAGGCTAGTGACGAGGTGATGAGTTCTATAGTGAGGGAGACATGGCTGGACACGCAGGAGGAATAGATGTTAGAATCTATGTCCTGGATTGACACATCGGATCCGAGGGTTATAGGCACGGCTTTTCAACACGAGAAAACAACTTCTACTGCCGAGGTTTAGGACACATGGGCGAGGGGGTCCTGAAAACCACTCCTGGATTTCAAAGAAAGACATCCTCGACCAGCAACAGGACGACTCAGCTAGATTTGAAAGTTCAGAGATTACAGGAGAAGCAAGTCGCTCATGCCGCTCATGCCACCCAGATGGCTGCCTTGACAGCCTATACTACCGCCTTACAGGAGTATAATACCGTGGTATATTCCACCCACTAGGCCCAACAGCAGCAGCAGATATTTTAGTACTTGTCAGTGTTTTTAGCTGCCTAGCACCCCAAACGCCTAGGCGGCCCCCATGCGGTTTTGTATTTTACATATTATTATTTATTTAATAAATAAAATTATATAAATAAAATTTATAAAAAAACACTTTTATGTTCCAAAATAGAAAAAAAATACTTCAAAATTGACAAAATAAAACAACAATGTTCTTAAAAATAATTAAAAAAAAATCGTGTGTCCTTAGTTTATTTTAATAGAATATTGTTTTTTCGTGTTTAATTTTACTATTTTTTTATAGGCTTTTATATATTTCATAATTTTTTTTAAAAAAATCCTAATCAGGCTGTCTAGGTGTCGCCTAGCCCGTCCAGACGTCTGATTTTTATGCCGCCTAGGTGCCACCTAGCCCGCCCATGCGTTGCCCAGGCTGTCAATTTTTACACCGGCGCCTAGCTTAGCCGATTCGTCGGCTATAAACTACACAAAATCATAGTCGACGAGTCTTTCTTGACGAAATCATAGCCGATAAAGGCTCGTCGACTAAAATCTTAGCCAACAAATTTGGTTAAAAACCGACAAAATTTTTTCATCGGCTAAAGTGGTGATCCTGGTAGTGTTTGACCACATTCATATGCTGCATGTTCAGTTTTTCAGAAACTACTAAACTGACAAACTAATGGTGATCGACAACATCAATTACGATAGCATATCTCATCGTAGTCGATCCCAGTGCATGTTAGTGAGAGACCTTGCGCCATAAGGTGACTCTATACTCTTGTTCTCACTACGCTATCTAACAAAGACATATTGGATATGGTTTACACTTGCGGTGTTGGCATCACCTATCCAATGACTTATTTCTTTGTTAATTTTAGATCACTTCTTTTCATTAGGCCAATCTACTAACAACGAAGTGTAGTTCGATAGTAAACTCATCATTTCTACGTACTGATGTACACTAGTGTAAATACTTGTAGATATCTCTATATATATGTCCTTGGATTTGACATTGAAATGTCCCCCAATGATAGCCATAATTTGAACTTCATCATGAGACGGATTTAAGTATCACTGATCAACGGATCAGGGACTGCCAAAGCTCTATTTCTCCATTGTGCGAGTAATTATCGAACATAAGGACATACCTCTATTTTAGGCATACACGGCCTGTGACACCATGTTGCCACATTATGGCGTCACCATATCACCATCAATGGTGATGGTGTCAAGATCAACTCATTTTGATCGGGCCATGTCTTCTTGATAGGACATCACATATTTGCAGCATGTGATCTCGTCACTTTAACATTTCAAGAAATTTGAGATCAATATGAGACTTAGTGGTGAGTGGTGATAAAACCGACATTCACATCGTATGACTTGAAAACTGTTATTTGTAACTCCCCCTAACAACGGAAATATAGTCTCAAAGTGACAATTCACAATATAGCGATTAAAGAGATCATCTGGCAAGTTTTATACATAAGCGGATTGTAGGTAGAGGTCATCAAATTGACTCAAATCCAATCTAAGAACTTATTCATTTTATACGACTCATCATTAGGTACTGTGGCAGTGCAATTCGGCATATTGATGTGCTCGATGCTTGGACATCCATTTCAATCATGTTGAGCTCAAGGATTACAATTCTGACTCAGTCCTCGCACACAGTCACAAGCTATCATGCAATATATTCAATGATGGTGGGTCAGAGATCAACAGTAAGTTGCATGCAAAAAAAATGCATAGTCACATGACGCAATAGTAAGATTGGTACGCATCACTAATGTTCGAGAGACAAGCAGAAGTTGCTTGATCGTAGCCTTAGTGATACCGTATTATGTATGGACATGGGGTACGATACACATTACTCATATCATGATAAAAATTTTTTAAACAATGGATAGTGAATCCGTAGAAGTATAAGAAGCATAAGTAGATCATTGTGTAACACATGAACAATGTGTTGACACTTCAACCAATCACCATAAAGCATAAAAGGTGTCCGCAAGTCGGTTGTATCTACATAATCCATTTTGGATATGTCGTAAGAATGAAATGTTTTCTTTTGTGTAATAACGTAGGAGAGTCTCGCTCATCATTTCTCTAAAGAATAGGCTTTCAAAACTCGCAATGATCATTTCAGGGGGCAATGGAGGGATGTCCATCAGAATTTTGCAGAATTCATATCATACCCCTTTCTATGGTGATCAAATCGTTCAAACCAAAGCCTATATAAGTCAGTGTCCCAAAATAACTTTTGTTGGCTATAATATATGATTCAATATCATAATCATAGTGATATATAGTCTACTAGAATGACACATATTTGTCTCCATGGTGTGCTCTCATTCACACTCATGAGAAGTATACATAAAAGTTTCTACCATTCTCATAATGAGTTTCATATGGTAATCATTCATATATATGGTCTTGAAACATAACAAGGTTCAATTGCCTGCCAATACATAGACACCACATTGACATGGATCATAGTGCCAAGAGACATCAAATAATCAATTTCAACCACGTCTATGAATGAACGGTGATGATCTGATCATCATTGTTACAAAAGATTTACAAAGCACTAAATTGACGGTCCCTTAGAATCTTGGTGGGTAATTCCACTATCTCCTAGGCACGCAATGTCTTTATGAGAGATACACTGAAAAAGAGTAAGTAGTTCAACTTGAACCATTTGGAAGGATGCGTAACAATTTGCAATCCCGAGTGTAAAATGAAATTTCCGTGCAGCACCAAATTTTCAGATATGAACGAACTGCGAGATGTTCTGCAAACTAGACTCAAAGATCTTTCTAGTTGTACAAATCACGCATTCTAGTTCATCAAGATCTGATCACAAAGATCCTACAAAGTTGAAGTCTCCTCTTGGAGAGATTAGCGATGTTTATCCGCTACCATTTTCTCGCTCCGCGTGAGATGCCTACTCAGGAAAAGATACACATAAGTAAGCCAACGATGATTATCCATTGCCACTGTCAGTGAGCACAACCACGGATCTCTAGCGATATATCAACGCTAAGAATTTGCCCCACTCTTCCAAAGAACCTTGGGGATTGAGAGAACTGCAGAGCTATCTGAAATTATACCTCACAACGTGTGAGAAACTAGTGACGTTTAACCGCTAAGGATAATCTCATCCGCTAGCATGCGGTCATCCTTGTACAAACCAGATGTCTCAGACAACGAGAGATTAAGCGATGCTTATCCACTACTACTTATCTCGTACACACGAGATGGAGAAACTAGCAACACTTATCCGCTAGCACAAGACCACGCTCCGTGCTGGATGCCTCACTTCCTTGTGAGAGACCGACGAAGATTAACCGCCGAAGACTTGCCTCATAACATGTGAGAAACTAAGCGACGTTCAAACGCTAAGGTAAGATGAACCGTTGCGGATTCAAGTGGACCTTTTTCCAAGGTGACTCAGGGACTTCCAACACTCATGCAGGTAACTGTCATGTGGCCAGCGCTTCAACGGTCAGTGCTTCAGTGGCAAACAACCACAGCCTCAACGATCATCGCTTAGATTTTATGCAGACAACTCCCAGATTTTATGTCAATAACTCCCAACGGTCAGCTATCATGCGTCAAACCAGGGACTTCCTACACTCATGCGGTCAGTGCTCCCTTAGCGAGCGAGTTGAATCGGGGACTTCCCTCGCCCATCGCCAACTTCATGCACTCAACGGCCAGCACTTTGATGGCTATCTCTCAGCGCTTCAGCGACCATCTCTCATGCGGCCAACACCTCAGGGCTTCAGCGGTCATCTCTCAGTGTTTCAGTGGCTATCTCTCATATGACAATCTCTCAACGCTTCAGCAGCCAGCGCCTCAACACATTATTGACCATCTCTCATACGTCCATCTCTCAGCGCTTCAGTGGCCATCTATCAGAGTTTCAGCGATCAGCGCTTCAGCGGCCATCTCTCAATGTTTCAGCGGTCATCTCTCATACAGCCAGCGCCTGAGCGCTTCAGCGATTATCTCTTATGCGGCCATCTCTCAACGTTTCAACTGTCATCTCTTCAGTGGCCAGTGCTCAAACGCTCATGTACCAAGCGCTCAAGCCATCTCAGCACCTCAATGACTATCTCTCATGCAGCCAACGCCTCAGCGCTTCAGCAACTATCTCTCAGCGTTTCAACGGTCATCTTTTCAGTGGCCAGCGCTCAAACGCTCATGTAGCAAGCGCTTAAGCCGCTAATGCTTATACGGCCAGTGCTCAATGACCAGCGCTCTGCGACCAGCTCTCAAGCGGATAGCTTTCATCCAGTCAGTTAGCAGCTTTCATGCGGTCATCGCCCAATTTTCATGAGTACAACACCAACTTTTATGCGGTTAGTACCATATTTCATGTGGTCAGCACCCACCTTTCATGCGAACATCGCCCATCATTGATATGGTCAGCGCCCATCTCTCTTAAGGTCAACGCTAACTTTCATGCGGTCAATGTCCATCTCTCATGCGGTCAACACTAGCTTTCATGCGGTCAACGCTCAACTTTTATCCTGTCAGCGCCCAACTTTCAAGCGGCCAGACCGAGTTATGATGTGCTTGCATGCACGTCAACAGGAACCGCATATTGTGCAGTTGTGGAGGCATCAATCCCACATCGAAGTTGAGTTGGGAGTCGAGCATGCCTCCTCTAATTAAACATGTAACAGAATCTGCACAAGCCTTCTATATCCGCATAAAACCCAGTCTATGAAGTAAGTGTGCGGTCATCCATACCCGCGCAAATCTTGGTTGGTCAACCTCAACTGCATGTAGAGCTCAGCGGTCAACCTCCATAACGAGCGAGGAGAGTCAGGGACTTTTAGCGTCCAACGCCAATTTCCAGCTCTCAGCGACCAGTGCCTTAGCGGTCTGTGCTTTAGTGGCTAGCGCTATTTCATCAAGCGCTCATGCGGCGAGCGAACAATGTCCAGCGATCAATTAGCTGTTCACTCAACACTTATTTGGCGAGTGACAAGCGCTCAGCACCCAAGCAGCAAGGGAAACCGCAGCAAGATGAACCACATATCCTATACAGCAGATGAAACGACTCTTATTGCTTAAGAAGCTTGAGGACTATAGGGGTTGGATGCCACCGTGTGTCACTTATGCTTGGTGACTTGATTTAAACTCCCCAGTCAAGAAGGCTCTCGTACTTGGAGACTTCGAGGACTTGTATGTGTAGCTAATATTATGGCTAATATGCATACACTACCAAGTATAATTGATACCCTCTTTGTGGGCCCATGATCCATGGTGTGACCCGACAACGACGTGCATCATGAAGCCCGACATGCAAGTTACGCGTCGATATCAAGAAGTCATCTAGAGCTTACCAGAAAGTCATTTTTTCGACCTGTTACCTTGGTGACTGATGCCTCAAGCAATGTGTCGGGACTGATGCCTCAAGCTTATTTGATGTGGGACTGGTGACTCAATAATAATATATGTATCAACAGCTTACAGTACCTCTTAACTGTTTACATTATTATTGAAGCATCAGTCCCATATCGAAGCTTAAGGCATCAGTCCTGACGCGTAGTAGGGGTGCCCATCTGAAATCGAAAATCGGAAAAAACCGAACCGGAAACCAAACCGAAACCGGTTTAAACCGAACCTGAAGAAAAATCATACCAAACGAAGAAAACCAGACTGAATTGGGTCTATACGGTTTGGTTTGTGGTTTGGGTCCTGTAGAAACCGAACCGGACTGGAAAACCGTTTATAAAAAATAAAATAATTTAAAAAAAAACAATATGGATTATGAAGGAAATGGATTTTAAATATGGAAGTGTTTTGATTTTTTTTATTTCAATTATACAAATTGGTTTCACTACTAGAATAAAGGAATTAGACACCAAACTATTTTCATCTCTTAGAACGAACCAAAACAAATGATCATTTTCACCTAAAAACTTATGGTCATTTTTGTCGCTTAAATGCTCATTTTCTAAAAACAAATGCACAACTTTGTGAACCAACTCTACATAAAATCAAAATCATCAAAAATCTTGTGAAATAAGATATGTTCAGAATGGTGAAATACGGCTATGGTTCAAAAATCAAGTAATTCAGGTAATGTCTCAATGCCAATAGTAGCGGTCAACCCTATTTACCGTTATTATTCCCTATAGGGAGCCCTATTGTCGGAAGGTAAATGTTCCAAAATTTTTATATGGGCGGTTGCGTCTCATCTACGTGAGAGTTTTTTGTGTGGAAGGTTCGACCAAACTACGTCATTTAGAGGTAGATATGAGTGTTTCTGTGTGATAAGTGACGATTGATTAGAGTTGACCATTTCGATCAAGCCTTTAACGTTGTCGGATCTAGTTGAATCTTTTACTATAGACATATTTTTCATAATGATCATATCTGACGGTAGAATTTTTGTTTGTGAATTTTAGTTATCGGAATCACAATATGCATTGTTTATTAGATTTTAAGCAAATGCACAATTTTGTGAATCAACTCTACATAGAAGAAAAATTATCAAAAATATCATGAAATAAGATATGTTTATAATGGTGAAATACGTCTATGGTTAAATAATTACGTAATTCGGGTAACATATCGGTGTCAATAGTAGCGGTCAACCCTACTTACCGTTATTATTCCCTATGGGTAGCCCTATCATCGGAAGGTAAATGTCTCAAAATTTTTATGTGGACGGTTGTGTCTCATCTATGTGAGAGTTTTTTTTTTGTGGAAGGTTCAACCAAACTACGTCATATAGAGGTAGATATGAGCGTTTCAGTGTGATAAGTAACAATGGATTAAAGTTGACCGTTTCGATCGAGCCCTTAATGTTGTCGAATCAAGTTGAATTTTTTACCATAGACATATTTCGTCATATTGATCATATCTGACGGTCAAATTTTTTTTTGTGAATTTTAGTCATCAGAATCAAAATCTGCATACTAATGTTGTAGAACTTGTTTATTAGATTTTAAGCAAATGCACAATTTTGTAAACCAACTCTACATAGAAGTAAAATAGTCAAAAATATCATGAAATAAGATATGTTCGGAATGGTAAAATGCGGCTATGGTTCAAAAATCATGAAATTCGGCTAACGTCTCGGTGCCAATAGTAACGGTTAACTCTATTTACCCTTATTATTCCTTATGGGGAGCCTATCGTCGGAAGGTAAATGTCTCAAAAATTTATATGGGAGGTTGCGTCTCATCTATGTGAGAGTTTTTTTGTGTGGAAGGTTCGACCAAACTACGTCATATAAAGGTAGATATGAGCGTTTCCGTGTGATAAGTGACGATGTATTAGGATTGACCGTTTCGATCGAGACCTTAACTTTTTCAGATCCAGTTGAATTTTTGACCATATACATATTTTGTTATAATGATCATATCTGACGGTCGATTTTTGTTTGTGAATATTAGTCATCTGAATCATAATATGCATACTAATATTGTATAACTTGTTTAATAGGTTTTAAGCATATGCACAACTTTGTGAACCAACTCTACATAGAAACAAAATTATCAAAAATCTTGTGAAATAAGACGTGTTCAGAATGATGAAATATTACTATGGTTCAAAAATCACATAATTCGAGTAACGTCTCAGTACCGATAGTTATGGTCAACCCTATTTACTGTTATTATTTCCTATGGGGAGCCCTCTCGTCGGAAGGTAAATGTCCTAAAATTTTTGTATGGGCGGTTGAGTTTCATGTACGTGAGAGTTTGTTGTGTGTAACGTTGGACCAAACTATGTCATATAGAGAGAGATATGAGCGTTTCCGTGTTATAAGTGACGATAGATTATGGTTGACCGTGTTGATCGAGCCCTTAGCGTTGTTGGATCCAGTTGAATTTTTTACCATAGACATCTATCGTCATAATGAACATATCTAACGGTCAAATTTCCGTTTGTGAATTTTAGTCATCGAGATCACAATGTGCCTACTAATGTCGTATAACTTGTTTAGTGGGTTGTAAATAAATGTACAACTTTGTGAACCATAGCCATTTTTCACTATAATGATAATGATAAGAAAAATTATCAATTTTAAAATATAAGAAAACCGAAAAAAACCGAACCGTAGGTGTGGTTTGGTTTGCAGTTTGGTATTTAAAATAGTAAAAAATCGGACCGGATCAAAATATAACATTGGTTTGGTTCGCGGTTTGGGGTTTAAATTGAACCGAAGTGGACCGGAGCCAGCCCTAACGCGTAGCTTGAGGCATCAGTCCTGACGCGTAGCTTGAGGCATCAGTCCTGACGCGTAGCTTGAGGCATCAGTCACCGAGAGCTTACCGGCAAGTGACTGAGGCTAACCTATTGATACATATATTATTATTGATTACAGTACCTCTTTAACAGTTTGTCATTAGTGTACAATATTGGAAGAAAGTTACTTTGAGTTGAAAAGTTAGCCTCATTCCTAATTATAGGTTGCCATAGGACGTTAAAGTTTGAGAAAGAAAAAACAGAATAAACCTACAGCAAAACTACTGAAAATTGATTTTAAATAATCAAAATCCAGGAGGCCATGCATGTGCCTAAAGTCGAATATGTTCAATCTAAACAATGGAGATCATTGGATAAGATTCTTCTTTTTTCCGAGATGGCATTCTTATGTTCCATCTTCATTGAGTGAAAAAGAAAAAATGGGAGTGGGGGGAGCGGTTACCACAGTCAGTCTCCTGTTGATTTTATTTGTTTGATAGATTATGATGCTTTATTCAAATTGATCAGGTGAAAATGGTGGTTGATGAGAGCTTAGAAGGAGGGGCGTTTGGTTTCACGAGGAATGAAATAATAAATGGAAAGGCAGCTACAATTGGGCTCCTCTTGTTATTAGATATTGAGCTCTTGACTGGTAAAGGACTTCTTAAGGGAACTGGCTTCTTGGACTTTATTTGTTCTGTCTCAAATGCTCTCCAGTAGAAAAATTGAACAAAGTTGAGCAAAGAAGGTGAACTAATGTGGGTGTTTACTCGGTTATTATACACATAAGATATACATTATGATGTTTAAGCTCTTTTTGATTGATTTGTAAAGGTGCGGATAGGCTTGATTAAATATGTTATTGTAAAGTCACTGGAAATTAGACCACATCTAGATCTATGATTTTGTTCTTTATGTTTTGCAGTTGCCGTGATAACATCTGCGTGTACAATAACAATAGAGCATTATAATTTCATTTAAATTGATGGTGCCTGCAGAGAGCCGAATTATAATGTAAGAAAAGGTGTCTGAGGAAATGTGCAGAAGTGACTAATGCATCTTCTGAAGTTTTAACCTGAGTTTAGGAGAGTCAGAAACCACAGCTATAGTCTTCATAGCAGCCTGTTGGTATGGCATTCTTATGTTGCTGTGATTATACATAACGACATTCTACTAAAATAGAGCGTCTAGAGAATCGGTAACAATTCCGAATGATTGGTTCCTATACCCATATCCCTATTTCATAATCAAATTTTTTAAATATTTAAAAATCAAGGGCTAGTTCCCATGCTTTGCACGGGGTTTAGTCTTCTGAGTTCAGACCATGCATTGCACGTATGGTATATCTTCGGGTTGATTCTTCAGCAAGTACAAGTCCTCTTCCCAGTCCCTACCAACTTCATTGTGCTCAGCGTGCTGATTTTGAACAACACAGAAGCTTTCATAACCATAATAGCATTATCGGCATAAGATAATCACTGTTGTGCCCAGGAAGCTTCATGTCCTTTCTCTCTCTAGGGTTAGGGTTTTTTTTGTTCTTTCTCTACGTCAAATAGAGGGGTGTCGGCTTCGTAGCCATTCTACGTTTATGTCTAAAATTCTCACTAGTGCTTTTCAAGCATTCAACGTGTTCTCCCAATTCTTGTGCTCAATGGAGGACGTTGTTGGAAGTTTTGCGAAGAAGCTTGCTTTAAGCGAGACCGAGGTTAAGGTGGTTGTCGATCCAAGTATCTTTGAGGAAGGGTCCCGGAGATGGTTCATGGTCAGAGAGCTTTTTTCTCACAAAAGCTTTAAGTTGGAGGCTCTTGCCAAAATGATGAAAAACTTGTGGATCCCGAAGGATGAGCCTCCTGATCAAAACAGGATCACGGTGAGCAGGGTGGGTGAGATAGGAAGAATTCTGTTCACGTTTAAGAATGTGGCGGACATGAAGAGGGTCAGTCGTGGGTATTCGTGGACCTTCGATGCGTTGGCAGTGACTGATGGCAAGGAGGATCTAGATGAGATAGACCTCAGCACCCAATATTTTTGGCTCTGAGTTCATGGATTACCACCGGCATATCTACAGGATGGGACTGTTGAGAAAACTGGTCGGTGCCTTGGACAAGAAATTGGAGTGTTCGTTCAAGCGAAGCGAGGTTTTACAAACCCGTGCTTGGGTGAGTTTTTGAAGATAAGGGTGGGGATAGATCTCACAAAACCCCTCCGAAAATAGGTAAACTTCAGGCCCGCGGGCTGGCCGAAACGTGGTAGGTTTGAAATCGAATATGAGCAGCTCCCCCATTTCTGTTTTTTATGAGGGTTGTTAGGGCATATTGGGGGTAAATGCCCAAGTAGAGAAACTAGACAGCTAACGGAGCCGGTGTATGATGCATTGATTCATGCTGATCGAAAAGAGGAGTGGCTGATATCATAGTTAAGGAATAAGAAGGAGAGAGAGCAACTATCCTCCTCCGGAGGATGGAGGTTCGGTCTGCATCCAAAGAAGAAGACAAGATGAGTCATGAGCGCTCCTGAATTACAGTCAGTCGGTTTTGTCAGACCCGAATCAGTGGTAGAAGAAGAGCAGGAGGATGTCGTGGGTGATGTGATAGGAATGGAGGTAGATAGTGGTGCTAAGCAAGTTGTGTTAGATGGGAATGGGGTTAAGCGACGTAGATTGGATAGCTCCGACGGCTTCCGACCACCGGAGGCGCCAACTGAGATGACGGAAGTCCCTCAAACAAAATATCTGGCATTACTTTATGTCCAAAGTCAAGGTGAGTTTTTAGGGAAAGAATCTGGTTCAGTTAAGGAAAAGGCAAAAAACAGTGCGTCATTAATCCCGGATTTGGCAGAACGGAGAGTCAACAAGGCAAAGCTCAGGGATTTTGGTTCGATACTGAAGGGAGTAAGTGATGGTGGAAGTCATGGAGGGATTCCCGGAGTTCAGATCGATGATTATGGAATAAAGGAATGGCGGGGAAGGCAAGTCAAAAGGGGCAAAAGTCAATTTCTTCGGATCCGCAGTTGGGCTATGGATCACAGGCCCAGACCTTTTCATCTTTGGGGCCTTTAATTTTCAGCCCAAGATCTGGGAATATAGAGAAGAGAAGAAACACGTTTGATTCCAAGTTGGAGGGGAGATAGAGAACTATAATGGTAACTCAAGGTGTGGTCAACACCTTTCCGTGATGGGTCCAGTTATTACACATCACTAGAAATGAATATCCCATGTTGGAACTTCCAAGGGATTGAAAACCATTGGACAGTTAAAGGGCTCAAAGAGATGATTTCTCTAAACATTCCCAAACTGGTTTTTCTTTTTGAAACGAAGTGCACAGTGTTCGAGATGGATGGTGTTCAAAGGCAGCTCGGGTGGAAAAATGTTTTTACGGTGCCATGCAAATTAGTTACTGATAGGAAAGGGAAACAGAAGAGTAGAGTGGGAGGTCTATCACTGTTGTGGGAGGTAGATACAAAAGTCTCGCTACTTTTATATTCAGAGTCTCATATCAATGTTGCTGTAGGGGAAGGGGTTGAACGTTGGCGGTTTACCATGGTCAACCAAAAGCTGAGTTAAGGACGTTGACATGGAACTTGTTACGTACTTTGCATGGTCGCAACGATCTTCCATGGATTCTTGGTGGAGATTTTAACGAGATTCGGAACATGTTGGAGAAAGAGGGAGGCGTTCATAGAAGGAGTAGACTCATGGACGACTTAAATGATGTATTGGGATTGTGGTTTGACTGATATTCATTTTATTGGCCCTTGTTTTACATGGAAAGGCAATAGACATGGTATGGAGGTAAATGAACGTCTGAATCGCTTCGTGATGAGTTTCAGCTTGCGGAACAAGTTTCCACATGCTAGGGTTATTCATTTAAATCCTAACGAGTCTGATCATTTCCCAATTCTCTTAGAAGTTCGTAAGAGTAAGAGAAAAAGGAGGAGAAGGAAAAAATGGTTTTGTTTTGAGACCTTCTGGTTACATGAGGAGGAATGTTTCTCAGTGGTTGAGGTGGGGTGAGAGAGTGAAACAACGTCAAATCCTTTTGAGAGTATATCCAAGAAGATTGAAAACACGAGAGAGACGTTAATTGCTTAGAGTAAGATAAAATTTGGCAGTCTGAAAAATGAGATATCGGATTTACGTACAAAACTTGCCAAGTTTTACGATCATTCTTTTTTAGAAAATCCTAATTCCTTGAGACTGAAGTTGGAAGCTCGTTTAAAAGATTTGTTGCTATATGAAGAGGTCTTCTAGAAGCAAAGGTCTAGTGTTCTGTGGTTAATAGCGGGTGATTTGAATACTCAGTTCTTCCACCCAAGGGTTGAAGGATGCAACTGGTGTTTGGAGGTCTGAGGATGAGGATATCGAAAGTGTGGTTCTTCAGTATGATACAGATCTCTTTACTTCCTCTAATCCTCATGGGATGGAAGAGTAACGAGCTTGTTTCAGTCTGTTATTACAAATGAGATGAATTATGTGCTCGAAGGAGAAATTACCGAAGACGAGGTCTAGAGGGCTCTACATCAGATAAAGCCTTCGAAAGCTCTAGGGTCGGACGGTTTTGCTCCTTATTTCTACCAGAAATTTTGGCTGGTGGTAGGGAGGGATGTGGTAAATGTTGTTAGGGTTTTCCCACAAGCAGAGGAGTACGTGAAGGATGTAAACTGTATTCATGTGACTCTTATTCCCAAGGTGAAAACCCCAGAGACAGCGTGTCAACTAAGGACAATAAGTTTGTGCAATATTCTTTATAAAATAGGGTCTAAGGTACTAGAAAACAGGTTAAAACTTTTTTTGGAAGGTATCATCTCTCCCGGCCAAAGTGTGTTTATGCCGGGCCGTCTCATCACAGACAATTCGCTTATGGCCTTTGAAGTGTCTCATTTTTTGAAGAGGTTGAGGGGTGGTGGTGATGGGCATTGTGCTCTCAAGATGGATATGAGCAAAGCATATGATAAGGTAGAATGGAAGTTTCTTGAGGTGGTCATGCGACAAATAAGGTTCGGAGAGAGGTGGATTGGTATGATTATGAGGTGTATTAGCACGGTCACATATTCATTTCTAATTAATGATAAAGCTAGAGGACATGTGAAGCCAACTCGTGGTTTAAGGCAAGGTGATGCAATATCCCCCTATTTGTTCATCATCTGTGCCGAAGCCCTCTCGAAATTGTTAATGAAGGCGGAAACAGATGGTTGTTGCATGGTGTTGCTTTTTGCTCAAATGGTGTTGCTTTTTTAGCCGAAATGTCCACATTGATCGACAATATGAACTTGCTGAAGTGTTAGGGGTGGTGAGAGTGCCCAAGCATGATAAGTACCTAGGGCTTCCAACTGAGATAAGCTACTCGAAAGATGAAGTTTTCCGCTTTGTAAAGGACAAAATTGACAAGCGTATGCAGGGGTGGAGGGATAAGACACTTAGTGTGGCAGGGAATGAAGTCTTAATCAAAGTAGTGCTCCAGTCAATCCCAAACTATATGATGAGTTGCTTTGAGATTCCAAAACACCTTTGTTTGGCTATATATGCACTCGTCTTTGGCAAAAGTTTTGGTGGGGAGATAAAGGTGAGGTACGAAAAATTCACTTGATGTCATGGCAGCGTTTGTGTCAGTCGAAAACAGAAGGTGGAATGGGGTTTCGGAATATGGTGCAGTTCAACAGAGCTCTCCTAGCTAAGCAAGGATGGCGTCTGATTACTAGACCGGAAGCCCTTGTGACAAAGCTGATGAAGGCAAGGTATTTCCCACATTCTGATTTTATGCATGCCTCTTTGGGTGGGGATCCTTCCTATGCATGGAGAAATATTCTAAAGGGTAGAGATGAGGTTTTACAGAAGGGAGTGCGGTTTCAAGTAGGAAATGGAAATTCAATACATATTTGGAGAGATCCTTGGCTCCCGGTCCCTTATAACTTCGACCATTTTCTTGTGCTATGGAGGGCACGGAGGAGTGTAGGGTGTGTGATCTGATAGATGAGGAGTCTTGTGAGTGGATTAAGCCAATGGTGCATGAGTTGTTCACACCAGAAGAAGCTGTTATCATTTTAAGAACCGCTTTAAGTTTTTGGAGGGCACTAGATTGACTTGTTTGGTATTATGATAAGCTTGGAAGGTATATTGTAAAGTCAGGGTATCATGTGGCGAGGCTTCTTCCTAACATGAGTCAACATGCGTCTTCTTCTGGTAGTTCTGGAAGACCAAGTTCTTGGCACAGGAGCAAGATTTGGATAGCAAAGATTCCCCCAAAGATGAGATGTTTTGTGTGGAGACTATGTAAGGAGGTGATTCCAACTAAAGCTACGTTAGCACGCAAGTTCTACGTCAATGATGTGAACTGTGTATTCTGTGGATCTAGTATAGAAACTAGGCTGCATCTATTTCGTGAGTGTCCTGTGAAACAATTGTTTTAGGTTCACAATCCTCTTAGACTAAGGGCTGGATCTCTTCCAGGTACGAGTTTGTGTGAGTGGGTGTTTATAGTCATAGATACATTGTCAACTCAATAACTGGATATTTATTTTATCTCAATCTAGGCATTGTGGGTGGAGAGGAACAATGTTGTCTAGAAGGATGGCACAGTAGATCCTCTCAACATCTAAGTTTAGGCAGTGCATCTTCTTGAGGAATTCCAGAAAGTACATGCAAGGCCTACAAAAAATCTAAGAGGCCTAGGATGAAGTGGTGATGTCCACCTAGAGGTCGGATGAAGGTGAATACTGACGGTGTGTTTGTGGAAGAAAGCATGGTGGGTGGTATCACTGTTATTGTCCGAGATGACTCCGGTACGTGCATGGAAGCTCTGAGCCGACATTTTCCATACGCTAGCTCTGCTTTGCACATGGAGGCAGAAGCGATAAGGGCTGGTCTGCTCATCGCAATTCATGAGGGATGGAGAGAAATTGAACTTGAATGTGGCAATGTCGTGCTCATGAAGTCTTTGGCTCAGGAGGGTGGATATGTGGCTGAGGTTAGTAACATAATTATTGATTTCCGACATTACCTAGAGGCTTTTGATTTGGTTACCTTCAGACATGTTTTCCGTGAAGCAAATGGTGTTGCGAATCGTCTCGCGTACCTTGTTAGATCATGAATTTTAGATGAGTTTTGGATTGATGAGACTCCTGACGTTATTCAGGATGTTCTCACCGAGGATGATTGTTGTATGGCACGAGATTTAGGTGATATGTCCTCCTCGTTGCTCTCCCTTAATAATCTCAATAATATCTCTTAATCGGGGTTGCCCGACTCCAAAAAATAGAGCGTCTAGAATTTATTCAATTTCATGGCCTCTACAACCCTAAATCATATGGACATCTAAGCAGAAGTGACTTTCACATCTTCTGTGCCTGTAGCCTATATTGTCTGACCTATACATGTTCATATGTTGGCTTGAACACTAGCTCAAATTTTTGAGTTTGGTTCTTGTATAAATAGTGAGTCACTAGTAGAAAAAGTCCTTTAAGCGATGGAACTAAACCGTCGCTTAAAACCGATTTTCCGTCGTGTAAGAGCTTAGACAACAGAAAGGCTATCGCCTAAGGCTGGTCACATTTTTGTATAGTGACGGAAATACACAATTTGTCACTTAAGACATGTACCTATGTGACGCAATGTGTCTGTCGCCTAGGTGTGTAGAGCTACTCTTTTACCAAGAGTAATGAAAACCTTTGACATCCTATATTTTTGAGTCCTTTAATCATGTACGTGTTCAATAGAGTGCGAAAACATCATAAAATTGACATAAAAAGGGAAATTAGTAATTAATATACTTAGTGAGGACAAATTGAAAACTCATGTTACCTTCATAGCCATTTTGGCATATAGCCCCTAGAGTCCTCAGTTATTAGTTTGCTGTTGAATATCTAGACCCTATTTTGGTCATGCCTTGTTTGATAATTGTGAGTCACTTCCAACCAAAATTGTTTCTTTTTCTTCTGAAAAATAAGACCTCAAACAAATATCTTCATTATTTCTGGTGTCAACGAATTTTTAGTTACATGCCAACAGAAATATTAGAATTTCTGCAACAACAATATCTTGACGTGGCAATTAAACCACATATAAATGTATCTATACATTCCCATGCATCCATCATCTAGTTCATCTCTCATTTTTCTTCAAGAGCCTTCACCCTCCTCACACTTCCCTTCCCTCTCCAGCAACACGTACATCAAGGGAAGGCTCTTGGAGGAACAACACCATCATCATGGACAGCCTTGAAGAGAGAGTTTCTGTGTTCTACTTTGAAAATTCCGATGAATACGATCAGAATTCCTCGGATTATGAATTCGATGATGACACTGGTGATTCAGATGCCAAACGACAGAGGATCTTGTACTGGGAATCACAAAAAGCTTTGCTTCAGGTACAAAAGCTTTTCCCTTTTAGTTTTATTGTAATTTCTATATTTATGATTGAATTTGATTCATGCATAATACCATTAAGGGATTAACGAACAAGTGATTAGAGATTAACAAATCAATGTGTATCTGATCCGAGCTTGAAGTAATTGTAAATAAGGTCGGGTTATTTTTTTTTCTTCTTTCTTTTTGTATTCTCAAACTGGTTAGCAATTACGTACTAGTTTGTTTTTGCTGATGTATAAGTTTGTCATTTCTTCCAATTTTCGGGTACCTCATTTGTCAAACAAATGTAAGGTTCAAAATTGTTTGTGTCCAAAGCTTAAGAAGAATATTTTCAAATGGTCCAGTGCGTACGTTTAGGACGTGTGTGGTTGTAGTGAACTGCAGTATTATATATAGGAACCCTAGTTTTGGCTTTTAGTTTTGATTTCCTTTTTCCATTTACATTTGCATTTCTAAAGTTCTAATCGATCAGTTAAAACAAATTTCACAAAAAGGATTTAGTTAGTTAAAACAAAAATGAAAAGCATGTAGCTAGCTAGTTTAACTGCTTAGGTCTCTCTATAACTATTCGATATATAACGAACTGATCAATTTCCCTTGTGCGAATGCTGATTCTGTAACAGGAGATCTTAGAACGAAGCAGTTTAGCTGGATCAAAGTTGCGGCAAGAGGTTCGCGAAATCACAGAGAAGGTCAGATCAGAGCAAGGAGATTTGTGCCCATGCCGCAACAAGGCTAATGTTGATGCATGCAACCACTGCTTGCGGCATGAAATCGTCAACTCACTTTGCAATAAAGGATTCAAAGCCTCATTGTGCATATCAAAATGGTCCCCAACCAAAAAAATACCAAGAGGTAAGAATCAGTATGCATTTTAGTGCCTAAACATAATTCAAATACAGGAAACTCATTAATTAGGTCATCATATCTATAGTAGTGTTGTTTCTTCTTTCCCTCATTTTGGTAAATCCATGTTTATCAGGGACACATGAGTACATCGAAGTGATTGGAAACTCTTCCTCAAGCCGAAAAAAGCAACTTTTATATGTAGTTGAACCTGAATTTCGCGATCAGTTTGAAATTGCAAAAGCATGCAATGAATACCGGGATCTGGTAAAGATGTTACCAAGAACATATGTAGGAAAACCGGACTGCCTCAAGGCGCTTGTTCGAGTTGTATGCGATGCAGCCAAGCGATCAATGAAGGAAAGCAGAATGCATATGGGTCCGTGGCGAAAGGGAAGCTTCATGATAATGAAATGGTCGGCTTCTATTGAGAGGTTGGCTTCAATGGAAGCGGCATCATCGACATCAGATAGATATGAAGTGAAGTCACCACTTTCATCAGAGGGAGCACATTCATCATCTTATAGATACTTTGCAGCTCCAGCTGTAGTAGTCACATAAAATTTGGTAACTACACATGGTTGTTTCTTTAGTTATTTGGACCCTCCATCATGGTTGAGGTTGATGTAATCCATCATAAAGAAATCTACTAAATTTGGAAGTAGCTGAAAGGATAACGAACAGCCTAACACAACAGTTCACCTTCCAAGGATTAAAGTGAGTCCGGAAATCCCAGAAAGTAAAAAGAAGGTAAATTTGGTAGATTGAGTAATGTTCTCGCTGTATAGTATTTTGCTTTTGTGCTTCATTTGCGTGCGTGCGTGCAGTACTCCATGATATGATATTAGTTATTTTTATATGGCAGGCCTATGTATTAATAAGTAGTAAAATAGTGAGCAAACAGTACGATGTTAGAGGTATTGAAGTCTTCAGTTTCAAGCAGTTAATTTCTCAAATCTACTAAGTTGCATACTGTAATGATGTAGCTACCAGTTGAAATATGAATAACAGAGAGAATTTGGGAAAGCCTCACAAACAGACTCCATTGTATTGCCTTATTTATATTACATCAGATAAAGCTCACCAGATTAGGCCTGTAAATTGATCGGATCTTATCTAGACCCGCTCGGAATCTGTGGCTTTTAAACGAGTTTAGATCTAAAATTTGACCCGTTGATCCGTTAAGGACCCGGATCCGTTAACCCGATTACTAAACGGATTGGATCCGGATCTTGGTTAATCTGATTTGTTAAGGACCCGGATCCATTTAAAAATAAATAAATAATATTTGTATAAATATAATTAATATTATTTATAAATATTAAATAATAGGATAATTATCTAGATAATCTAAACGTTCATATTTAAATTGCCTATAAAGTATGTTTTGATGAAGTTGAAGGTTGTTAATGTTTATGTATATATGTTAAAAAACATTGGAAGTCAAATATTTTAATTATATTAGTGTACCGTTAAAGAATATTTTAGGCATGTAATTCAACTTTTGATGTAAACCTTTATTTTCTTATATAATGTCATCAATGTTCTATGAAAAAAACTATGAAATTATTATTATTAAAATTTGAAATATTTATTATTATAAACAGATCAGATTAACGGGTCAGGTATCCGTTAACCCGTTGGATTCAGATTTGGATCGAGCAATTAAAGATCCGAAGGGTAACGGGTCGGATCCGGATCTAAAGTTTCTATTACGGACCCGGATCCAGGTCTAGGTCTATCCGGTCCAGATCTAATTCATTTATAGATCTACATCAGATCATAAAAGGAACCAAACTTAGGCAGCAATTAGACTTCGCCTCCAATCTTGGTACGTGGAATCAAATACAAGATCTGGACGCTATCTGCAACTCTGCAAGGCTAAGAGATTCTCTTCATCAGCAAGATATTATGTTAATCAACTGTTATATTCACAAATCTTGTTGATGGTATGCAAGGACAAAAATGCACTAGGTAGCGTTCGACAACTTAGGACAACATATGGAGATTCAAAAATCAACCTTTTGGAAAGTGATCGGACGATTTACCACTTGATGTATATCATACATATATGTATAGAGCTTTGATAAAATCCAAACAGAGCATGAAAACCATCCAGACCCTCATCTCCATTAATAGAGTGCTTACCAGTGAAGGTGACGTTAGTTGCTTAAGGCTTCTTTCTTTTTCCCCTAGTCATGAACCCTCAAGTTCAACTCAGCAGCAGCAATCAAGAAATGAACAGCTTGGAGTGGACTTAGAATTTGTGTGATGTTCTTGAGTGTTGTTATCCTTAAATCATCAGCCTTGTGCAAAATCTTCTCTAAACCTTCCTCCTTGGAAGATAGAGTAGACTCAACTCGCTCCATATGATCATCACCTCCTTCTTCATGGAGATTATTATTATTCTTCGTTTCTTCCTCATCTTATCGGTGGCCAAGTGCGACAGCTCAACGGGAGGATTATCTGCCAGAGTCTCCTGTAGCTTGGCCATCTTTTCCGATATGTGCTTCACCTTCGCAACTCGTCCACCATGGTGGTTGGCATTGTGAGAGATCACCCAAGTCACCGGTATTGCTAAAGCTCAACCCTGGCATCAACTCAGCAAAAGAGCCCTCATCTGGTAGCAGCCCGGACTTTAAGTAGAGCAAATGAAAAGCCATGCTTGGTCGCCTCCTATCCAAAGGAACGCATCTTCCAACAAGTGTTGGGGTAGCCACTACTGTGTCTACACCCCCAAGCATAAGTGATACCCTTTATGTGGGCTCACGAGCCATGATGAGACCCGATCACGACATACATCACGAAACCCTCCATGCAAGCTATGTAACGACACTCGGAAGTCGCTGATCCGACATCAGGAAACCACATTGCCGGTCTCACCAACATGCCCTGATGGAACACATTTTGGACATCTTGTCCCACATCGGAGATATGTAAAAGGGCGGAGTCTCCTCCCTCTATATATAGGAGACTCCCCATATCAATATAGACAAGTTAACCAACTTATAACTGGATCACCACTTGTAATACATGAGGTGCAGATAAGGCGCTTCAACTCATAGTACATGTTAAGTGGATGTAGCCCTTTACCCATAAATGACGGGGTGAAGCACAATAAACCATATGTCCACTGTCTCTATCCCGCTACATACATACATAATATGCATAGATACCAACGTATAAATACATGACATAAACATTGATATCGTCTGTGGGAAGCCGCTACAAAAGGCTTCGTCACACCCTTAATGAGCTAAAATCATCTTAAACATCTTAAAAGTCAGTCAAAAAAACAACAAAAACATTCCAAGAATTGCCATCCACTCTAGGACTCGGGGACTACGCCATTAGACAGCGCCCAACGTGCACAGCGCCATCAGGCAGCGCCCAGTGCCCTTTGGCTGTGCACCAGCGTGTACAGCGCCCAGCACCCTTTGGCAGTGCACAACGCCATCAGATAGTGCCCAGCGCCATTTGGTTGCTCACCAGCGTGCACAGCGCCATCAGACAGCACCCAGCGTCAACATCAGTGCCCCAGCGTGCAAAACACCATCAGATAGCGCCCAACGCCCTTTGGCTGCGCACCAGCGTGCACAGTGCCATCAGGTTGCGCCCCAACGGGCACATCGCCATCAAGCAGCGCCCAGCACCCTTTGGGTACGCACCAGCGTGCACAGCACCATCAGGCAGCGCCCTTTGGATGCGCACCAAAGTGCACAACATAGTCAGGCAGCGCCCAGCACCCTTTGACAGTGCACAATGCCATCAGACAGCGCCCAGCGCACCAGCGTGCACAGCGCCATCGGGCAGCGCCCAGCGCCAACAGGCTACGCCCTAGCGTGCCTCAGCATGCACAGCCCTATCAGGCAGCGCCCAGCACCCTTTGGCTGTGCACTAGCATGCATATCGCCATCAGGCAGCGCCCAGCGCCCTTTGGCAGTGCTCAACGCCATCAGACAGCGCCCAGCGCATTTTGGCTGCGCATCAGCATGCACAACGCCATCAGGCAGCGCCCAGCACCAACAGGCAGCGCCCTTTGGCTGCGCACCAGCGTGCACAACGCCATCAGGCAGTGGCCCAGCATGCCCGACGTGCACAGTGCCATCAAGCAGCGCCCCATCGCCCTCTGGCTGTGCACCAGCATGCACAACGCCCTTTGGCATTATACAGTGCCTTCAGGCATTCCGCTCTCTGAGCCAAGCTTTTCAACAAAGCACCTTCTGTCCAAGCAGCCTGCTGGACAACTCCAACGTCACTCGAGGATTTAAACAAATCGCCACTTCGAGGCAACATAAGATAAGTATTTTGATGTTATGACACTTGCTATATCACTTCCTAAGCATATTTTTCTAGATTTGCTAAACGTAGTCATTCCGCTATAATTACAAGCTTTGAGATGTTGGGACAATATGACTGACTAAAATATGATGGATAGAAATTGTAAACGGTTACGAGCATGGCTACTTGCTTGATCGGGTCAACGTCCCACAAGTGACACGACGCCTACACGCTCACCACCTAACTTACAACACATCTCCATCATACTCTAGATAAAGCATAAACCATTACCTCACTGTGCTTCATGTTAATAGCGGAAAACACTACAATAGTATGCATGTATAAGCGTGGATCCGATCCACCCATTTTATTTTGAATAGCTAAAAACGATATAAATAAAACAGGATGATCCTAAGCTATTATCCTTGGGCAACCAAGAATAAAGATAATCCTATAGCGATTTCATTTAACAACGAAAATGCGACCACTTCTCACAAACATATGGTTTTCTTAGCAGGAAATACGGGGACTTCCAGAGCTCAACACGCCACAAAGCAGCGCACATCCAATGAGAAACGCTCATACGACAAGCACCCATCGAGCAAGAATAATTCATATAACACCAAACAACCCATTGTTTCAATCATCCAACTACTCCAAGCATTACGCCTCAAGCAGCATTTCATCATCAAGCGTCGTTCAGCTCTCAAACAGCGTCCCACAGTCAGACAACGCTCTGCCTATTGAGAACGCCATCAGACTTCAGAGCATCTTCCATCTTCAGGCAGCGCTCTCCGTCTTCAGACAGCAGCCCGCACTTAAAGAAGGGGAATCGGGGACTTCTCAATTCGGCAACAATCCATTTCCGCCACAAGGAAGAAGCTCAGAAGTATATGGAATAGCCCCTTCTTGCTTGAGGAGCTAGAGGACTAACAGGGTTGGGTTCCACCTTGTTGTCACTTATGCTTGGTGACTTGGTTTAACTCCCTAACCAAGAATGTACTCTTGCTTGAGGACTTCAGGGACTTGTTGGGGTAGCCACTACTATGTCTACTCCCCCAAGCATAAGTGATACCCTTTATGTAGGCCCACGAGTCATGATGAGACCCGATCACGACATACATCATGAAGCCCGTCATGTAAGCTACGCAACGACACTCGGAAGTCGCTGATCCGACATTGGAAAACCACATTTCCGGCCTCACCAACATGTCCTCATGAAACACACTTTGGACATCTTGTCCTATATCGGAGATATTTAAAAGGGCGTAGTCTCCTCCCTCTATATATAGGAGACTCCCCATATCAATATAGGCAAGTTAACCAACATACAGCTGGATCACCACTTGTAATACATGAGGTACAGATAAGGCGCTTCAACTCATAGTACATGTTAAGTGGATGTAGCCCTTTGTCCATAGATGGCGGGGTGGACCACTATAAACCATATGTCCACTGTCTCTATCCCGCTACATACATACATAATACGCATAGATACCAATGTATCAACAACGAGCTCGTCCACGGCGGCGAAAGCATTGATAGCACCTCTTGGTTAGCCCTTGAAACTTGGTGTGGCAGCATTGTTCATAATGTTTCATCACTCTCACTACCAAGGAACTTAACCGCACTTGATCATTGTCACCATTGTAGTCTGCAGCTTGGGAGGCAACGACGAGGTCATCGTGGTGTTGATATTGTTCATTAATCGAGCACTTGAAGAAGGCCTGAAAACCATCATTCTCACGACCAATGTTGTCTCAGTCATTACTACTAGTCTACTACTTCTAATACTGCAGAGGCAAATATGCATATGGTATATATGGTGGGCAAAAAGTCACAAATTGTCATTGAGTTTTGACATATTCAACACTTAACTCAGTGATATTTTAAAAATATTATTTAACTTACTCACTTTTGACTATGTATCTCACGTAACTCACTGCCGTTAAATCTTCTATTTAAAATCATTATAATTGAGGGTATATTCATCTAACCACTTAAAATGCATTTCTATTTTAATATTTTACTTTCTAAAGTTATTAGATCATTTTTCAACATTCTTTCTATTTCTGAAATATTTATTGACAAAAAATATTATAAAATTTGAAATTATTTTTAAAAAAAGATCTATTTGTAGTTATTTTCTTTCTAATAAAAAAATTAACTTGAAAATGCATATTTTCTTCTTCTATAACTATTAAATCATTGTGAACTTTTTCTTAAAGTTTCTGGAATTTCTAATACAAAATAAATGTTTTGAAATCAAGATCAAATGATGAGGAAACAATGTGTTGTAATTTTTTTCCTTAAAAATAAATAGAAACTAATCATTTTTAGTGGGTTTAGATAAATATATCTTCGATTTTAAGAGCTTCTCACGGTACAGTTAACGGTAGTGGGTCAAATGAAAGATAAAGTTAAAAGTGTATGAGTTAAGTGATATTTTTGAAATGTAAGTTAAGTGTGAAAACTGAATGACTATTTATGATATTTTGCTTTTATGATATATATACCTACACAGAGGTTTTGTTATAACATGGGGAAAAGTGTCGGGTTCATATCTCGACAATTAGGGTGGGATCAAATCTATTGGACATTTCATGATTCAGGCCAACAAGAACGTAATAAAGAAAGAAACTTTGTCATAGATATTCATGCAATAGGAAGGGGTTTGGTCTAGTGGTCGGGGCTAGGTCCACCATGTTGGGCGAATGTCACAGTGATACTCCTGGTAGAAAGGAGGTCACTGGTTCGATCATCCGCATGCTAAAGAATCTCATAGGGAGAGCTCTAACCTTAACCCCTCCAGCGGCTCGGAGTGATAGCTCACTCGACTACCATTTTTCCAACGAGGTTTGGCTCAGTTGGCAAGGGCGGCTTGTGGTGGAGACCTCATCCGAGTTCGATCCCCGCTACCAACAGGCCTCGTTTGTGTTGACGTGAGTCCTAATCCTAGTATGATTAGAAAGTATAATCAAACTAGGATTGTGTAAGTCTTTCTGTGTAATTAGTTTTCTTCTAGGATTACAACTATTCTTATATATAAATAGGACCCTAGAGTCATAGTTTTAGTGGTGTGGTGTGATGTAGATCGTTGAGAGTTCTGATCTTGGGAGCTGAAAGCTATGGTAGATCATAGTAGATCTGTCCTGACTATCTTAACAACCTAAATCTGTCTTGACCTGAATCTGAATCTGTCATGAATCTGAATCTGATTTGTTCGTTGTATTGAATTAACCATGAATTGAAGTATTCTTTTCTACTTGCTATCAGAGCAGGTTCAATCCTTTGAACTTGCTTTGCCTCCTTTGAATCCTGAATCTCGAAGAACACCTAAACAACCACCACAAACCGCTGCATACCACCACTACCACCATTGAAATCGAACCATCTTGAAACCCTGAATTCTACCACTACTACCATTGAAATCGAACCATCTTGAAACCCTGAATTCCACCACTACCACCATTGAAATCGAACCATCTTGAAACCCTGAATTCCACCACTACCACCATTGAAATCGAATTGAAACCCATAAATCCACCACTACCACCATTGAAATCGAACTATCTTGAAACCCTGAATTCCACCACTACCACCATTGAAATCGAACCATCTTGAAACCCTGAATTCCTACAACCCTGAATTGAATTGAAACCCTAAACCATCTTAGAGCCGAAAAACCCTGAATTGAATTGAAACCCAGAAATCCACTACTTGAATTGAACCACCATGAATTAAACCATGAATTGAATTGAAACCCAAAAATCCACCACCACCCTAAATTGAATTGAACCATGAATTGAATTAAATTATCTGAGTTCCTACTACCCCTCAAGGAGACAAAGATAAAGAAGAGGGAGGGGTTGAATGAAAGAATGAATGGGTATGAATGAAGGTTGTGTCATTATTGCACCTTTTGATGCAATTGCCGAGGTAACTTATGTTGGCCGGAAGAAGAAATTCGGAGATGGTCTCAAAATGCACGTTGTAAAATTGACTGGGCAAACAACCATGGACTTGAAACTGATTGAGCAAGGTCATCAGTACTCGAGAGAGGTTTTTTTATTGTGGATGAACTCCACTTGATTAGTGGTGAGGTCGGACCGATCATTGAGACAGTAGGATGAGTTATATAGCAAGCCAACCTGATAACCAGATTCGAGTTATGGCTCTTTCAAGTTCTGTTGCAGATGTAGAGGACCTTAGAGAATGGCTGGGAGATGCCCACCTTAGCTGTGCCGTCAAGTTCCTTTGGATGTGCAGGGGCTTGATTTAGTGAACTCTTTTGCAAGGATGGAAGCTATGGTGAAAGCAACAAATACTGCAATTGTTCAACATACCAAGAAAGGCAAACAAGCTATTGTGTACGTTCCTACAGTGAAGCATGTCCGACTAACTGCTAAGAATCTGCTGACATACTCCAATTCTAACACTGTCGAGAAGTTGCCATGTTTATTGCAGTCTTCAGAAGATATTGGAAAAGTTGGTGATGAAAATTTGCGCAGCAATTTGAGATGTGGGGTGGGCTACTTGCATGAAGATCAACGAGCTGTGACAAAGCTTTTCAAAGATGGGTCGATCCAAAACAACATTGAAGGGTCCTCTACAGATTCTAGCTCAAGCTTCAGGACGCCAAATCACGTACACATTTCTTCAATTTCATCATGGAGTAAAATACATGATGAAATGTGTCCTCCACAATCACGTCTCTCCCATAATTGGAAATTGGACTCGTGTCAGGACGCATGGTTTAAGGATGAAGATAAAGTCCGATAAGATGTTGGCTTGTTACCTGTATCTGGATCAGTACTGGTTGTTAAGTCTCTAGACAAGTCTGGAAAAGTGAAGTGTAGGATATGTCTGGAAGCTTGTGCAATCCAGAAGATGAAGTCGGCTGGCTGTGGCCATCTTTTTTGCTGTGAATGCTGGGAAAGCTTCATTGCACGTGTCCATCTTCACCTTCTTAATGGCTACAATGTCCACCGGTTTGTTTATCTTTGGCTTTGTGGACAACACCATAAGTACCTTCACCTAGCTTTTCTCGATCAGTATACGCATGTATACTTCTGCAGCCCTGTACATGGTTGTACTTCTTCCCATGGGAACTGCGGGCTCTTCAATCAGAGGAGGATCTTCATCGTCTGAATAAACATTTTGTTGTCTTGTAATCATCCTTCAGTTGTGGGTGTGAAGGAAGTTGTTGTGGAAGAGTATACTGAAGTTGACAATGAAAAACCTGACGATGATGTATATATGGTTATGGATTACATGTACTATGAGCTCAAGTCTCTAATGGAATCAATGGAGCAGCGATTTAGTATTGGCGAAGTTAAATACCTGATGAAAAGGCTGCTGGAGGGTGTAAAATATCTTCATGACAATTGGATTCTTCATAGGGATCTGAAAACCTCAAGCATCCTTTTGAACGAGGGTGAATTGAAAATATGAGACCTTGGGATGTCACGCCTGTATGGGAGTCCTTTGAAGCCTTATACTTCTTTGGTGGTCACTTTATTGTATAGGAAACCTGAACTTCTATTAGGCCAAAAGCAATACACTACAGCAGTTGATATGTGGTCAGTTGGATGTATAATGGCTGAACTTTTGACCAAAGAACCTTGCCCGACACATCGAAAGGAGGAGAATTGAATACTGATCAACTAGTTGAAGATGTACATGCAAGACCAGTCTCTTCCCCTATATCAACGATCTCTCCTGGCTTGTCATCACCTGAGGGATGCAATCAACGAAGAGAAGTGGGCCAAAGCAATGAAGGTCGAGATGGATGCTCTCAAGAAGAATGGTACTTGGGATTTAGTTCCATTACCACCTGAAAAAGGACTGTTGGTTGTAGATGAGTTTATACTGTGAAACACAATGCAGATGGCAGCAGTCTAAGAGAGCTGAAACTTGAATCTAGTGATTCTGAAGACAACTGTGATGAAGATGATTCTGAATTTGATTATGAAGTTTGAAGAAATGTGTTTGGAGTCTACCAAGGCAGTTTCGTCCAAACATTTAGTGACTCACGTGACAAGTTGGGCATTCAAGACTTGTATGCGCCAAATTGAGGAGGAGTGTTGACGTGAGTCCTAATCCTAGTATAATTAGAAAGTATAATCAAACTAGGATTGTGTAAGTCTTTCTGTGTAATTAGTTTCCTTCTAGGATTACAACTATTCTTATATATAAATAGGACCCTAGAGGCATAGTTTTAGTGGTGTGGTGTGATGTAGATCGTTGAGAGTTCTGATCTTGGGAGCTGAAAGCTATAGTAGATCATAGTAGATCTGTCCTGACTATCTTGACAACCTGAATCTGTTTTGAATCTGAATCTGAATATGAATCTGAATATGAATATGAATCTATCCTGACCTGAATCTGAATCTGTCCTAAATCTGAATCTGATTTGTTCGCTGTATTGAATTAACCCTGAATTGAAGTATTCTTTTCTACTGTTTGGTTTGCGATCTGTAAATTCCTGTGAAAATCCATACCTAGAGGCTGGTGTGACAGACACGTGTCGACTGTCAGTCCTTCAGGGTTGAGGTTGCAGGTATGCCCTGACAATGGTGGTGTAGCATAACCAAGCTCTCACCTAAACTTTTTAACATTGGAATGCAATAGGAAGGGGGCATCAGTAAACTAAACTAGTTCATGATTGAGGCCAACAAGTTTGGCAACTTCTGATTTTGAATTTATAACGGTCAGCTCGTATATTCTAGTATCAAAAGTCTCGATCAGCTTGCTGCTCCTCTCCTTTTTATTTATTGGTCATACTTGCATAATATTCACATACAGATGATGAATATAAATGATGCAGCTGCTATGGCGTAGATTGCTTCTTCTACACTCTGAACTTTTCTAAAATCTATGAATGAACTTTCTATGGATTTTGGAATGTTTAGCATAGTCCTGATCGACCTTCTATATTCTATGCTTGAGGCCATGACCATATGCCTACAGCTTGGTATGTTACCACCATTTAACTAACTGATTCTTATTGTTTTTTTTTAGAATGAATTATTGAGAATATGAGAGATAACAAAGAAAATAGAGAATCATCATCTTATTCATTGATAAAACTATTTTATATAGAGAATGACATAACATCTTTAGGTGTTGGAAACATATATATCTTGATATCTTATCATTAATCCATAACACACATAGGTCGAATATTCTACGACACTTCGCCATGTGTCGTGTGTCTACATGTCGAAAGGTACATGTAGTGTTGCCTCTTCAAAACCTTGTCATGAAACAAAACCTTGTGAAAGAAAAAATAAGCCTTGGTTGAAAGATAAAGGAGAATAACACATCAACTACTTCATTGAGAACTTAATCATGTGATTCTCCCATTGATGAGTATCTTAATCGGAGATACTTGATAAACATCGCATTCCAATGTTTCACATATTTCTCAAAAGTAGATTTATAATACCAGAAAAAAGACTTTAGCCGACTAAATGATCAAAAATAAGTCGACGAAATTTTTTTTTTGTCGGTTAAAGTCGTCGGGTAAGTTAAATTTTCGTCAGCTAAAGTAAACTTTAGCCGACAAAATTTTTATTTCGTCGGCTAAACTAATTTTTTTGTCAGCTATAGTCTGTGAACTTTAGCCGATGAAATTTGAAAAGTTTAGCCGACAAAAGTAGGGTATTTCGTCGGCAAAAGTACATTTTAGTTACAAAATTGCACTACAGATATTTTAGTGTTCGAATGACTATTGTTATACCAATCAGGAAGAAGAACAGGTGTACGAGTGAAACTCATGGCTATGCTATGATATATGGGCTCTTTTGGTCATCCGAGTTCGTTTAAGACTTCAAAATATAGTTTTTCTAAACACTTAATACACGAAAACACCTCTATCTACATCTATATAAGGTAATTTGGTCGAACCTTCAACATAAAAACTCTCACAATGATGAGACGTAACTGCCCATCTTAAAATTTAGAGACATTTACCCT